>OX375870.1:60329158-60514020 GCA_947359475.1 Heligmosomoides polygyrus bakeri | reverse complement strand
GGATCATCTTCGAGGATGAAATCTCCTGTCCGGATTTTACTGAAGCACTGGCGCACAGTGCCCTCTCCAACTCTATTAGGCCCCATACATGATCGATATGTCGAGCTGTCTCGGCTGTGGATTGTCCCAGTTTGAAGTTGAAATAAAATATCGCTCGGAAATGCTCTTTCGACATACTCCAATAAGCCCTTCAAGAACAGAAATATAATGCGCAATACAGGTTGAATTTTTACTTTATAACAGACGAATGAAAGACAGCAACGCAAAACGTTGAGAATTTTCCGGACAACCTAATAACATTAGTTTGTTGGCTGAAAATTTCAGTACGATTTCTTTCATGCTTTCATTCACTTACTCAAAAACTGAACACTTCGTTTGAAGTTTTATAAAATTCTCATTTTTTTCAGAAAATAATGGTTGATATCCTGTTTTAAAGAGCAGAACAGCGGCAGTTTTAGTGCCAAAAAGGGATTGCGTCATGCAATTGTCCAAGACTTCGCTGTTTTTATTCGATTGATAGCAAAATTGCTGTTTGCGTAGAGTTTTACGCCTCTTAACAACATAACAAAGAAAACTGTAAAAAAACACATATTCTCACCTTGGTACTTCATGTAAGCAGCGTTCTCACTGTTAGGGGTGGGGGCAAAAGTAATGAGACAAATTGAAAAAAAAATTCTTTATCTCTCTATAACTCAATTACAAATCAACGATGCTGAGTAATATGTATGCCATTAAAGTCAGTGACCTTGCTGCCATCGATCAGCCAACTTCCTGATCCCATCCTTCCAGAACTGCTTAGGCCTGGTGCTGATCCACTGCTCGTTATGGTTGTCGAGGTCTGCTTGGGTCCTTGTGTTCCTTCCGACCATGAAGTCCTGTAGGCCCAAGAAGTGGTGGTAGTCGCATGGAGAGATGTCCGGCGAATACGGTGGGTGAAGCATGTGAACGTAGCCCAGCTGGGCAAGCTTATCCATGGTCACTTGTTCCCAATGGGGTGCGGCGTTGACGAAGAGGAGGACCTTCTTGACGCGCTGCGACTGAATAAGTTCGAGTCGCAGGTCCATCTCTTCTATTTCGTTTACCATGGCCTTGGAGTCCATCGTCTGTTTTTGGTAAACAGCTTCCAGTACACCGACCCATGGGCGCAAACCCAAATGCTCTGAAGGTGCTTCTCGCCGTGAATATCTCGCCGAACGAAGGTCGATAACGGGTCAACAGGCCTCACCCAGACTGGCTGCTTGGCAGGGCTAAGGTAGAAGACGTACTTTTCATCCTGCGTTAAGATTGAGCCCAGGCTGCTCGGGGTTGAGAATCGGGAGAGATTTGCGCGACACAGGTCGACTCCTCAGGCTGGGGTTTCGGCATGAGACACACTGCGGTTTTGGCATGCTTCTAGAAAGGGCGGAAGTGGTAACTTCTCAGGTGGCCTTCAGTAGGTAGCATACAAACATACAAATACGATAAGCACGAAACCAGACTGCAGTCACAAGATATATGGGCACGGCATGGAGAGTCTCATTACTTTTGGTCCCCCCCCCCTAATATAATTCAAATAAAATTCGGGGTGAGCTTTCCAAGTGCAGGGCGCAATCTGCTCTTTGATGCAATAAATGATTGCTACCTTGCTGCGCTTTAAGACAAAAGTTAGTTTATTATTTTCTCAAAAGAAATAAAACTTGTGTAAACTTAATACACTCGTTCGGGCAGCTGAACCTAAAGAAATTCAAGAAAGTTAAACCAAATTTTCCTTGGAGAAAAAATTATTCTACCCTTCTTGAAGTTGTATTGTTTGTATTTTAACCTGTAAGGAGCTCGTTTCAATTTGAAAGATGTTTAATTCCAATTTAATTCGAAACGTGTCCAGCTCGACGTGAAAATGATAAACACATATTTTACATTGTGGCTAGGCACACAATTTTGAGAATTATAGAATCTCTGTGATATCCGCAATCCGGAAAACCCAAAAGGTCCTCAAGATTTGGCAGCATGGATCTATATTGGTGAGCTGCATAAGGTTGAACAGGCTCGTAATTAGAAGAAAGAGAAGTGAGGGATTCGTTGGTCATGCAGCCGAGTGCAATGTCTCGTAGCGCATGTCAGGTCAGTGCAATTATGGTCGAAGAAGACCCCTACGTCGACGCTTGATCTGGTGCGTCAAAATATTGGCGTCTGGACTGGTTGAAAATTTTGAGCGGAAAAATACTTAATATGAATTCTGGGCTTCCCAGCATTCATTCTGCAAAGACTGAGCATGAAACGCTGTAGAAGCTCAGCCGCACCTTTGAAAGAAGTCTTCACTTTAACCAGCTGCAATTCGGGCATCTGATTACCTGACTTCTCGATATTTGATACTTGCAGTCTCTACATTGTGTACTATTTGCCAACATATTTTTGGACTAACTCATTTTCTTAGGACATAGATATTCGTAGCCAAAATCGACGACAGGGAGTGCTCTTTACCAAGGTTCACTTGCAGTTTTGACGAATTGCAACCAACACACAAATGCCCAAAGTGAGCTCGAAACGTAAATTTTCTATGCCATTTTCCCTCCTTAAAGGTGAGAAGATTGCAAGCTACATGTTTAAACTGAGGATGCTTCCGCTGAAATTAACAAAATCAGTTGAAGCAGCTGCAGACATTTTCCTGCCAAATTTGGTACCAAATGAATTGTCGCAGCCAGGAGAAGGTCATAAACAGCAAGAAAATACAATTTAATTAGGTTTAAAAATTTTAAAATTCAACTGGGCAGCACTATTTGCGCCTGGGGACATAATTAAGCGAGACTCGGCGACGGTGCTGGGTCGGGTCACAGCAATTAGGACCCTCCTTAATTGCGGCATTGGTTTTCAGGCTTCCATCCATTTTTTAATGGCGGTTGCATGCCCATTGGTAGGTAGGATGATGCTAGGAGCCCTTGTAAATTTTGGTGAGAAAGCCTTTATTTTGAACAAAGTTATCATGATGCGACGCAAAAAACGCGTTTTTGCGTCGCAAACGTCGTTTGGTTGAACGTTTAGCGGCGGTACTGTAGTTTTACAGTAACACCGTTTTGAACCTACTTTTCAGTTTCGCCTTACAGGTGATTACCCAGACATATCCAACACTTTCGAGAAAGGAGAGCAAAGGTATTGAAGCTCAAGTTACAAAAGGGAATTCATAAGTGACTACAACATTGCATCCGACTACCAATTTATGGTTATCCAAAAGGGTAAATTAAAGCAAGTCGAGTTGCTCATTAACGACATCAACTTTGATGGGTGTTGATTTTACCCAGATAAAGTTAATAGATGCCCTAAATAGTAGGGTTAGAATTCGGTACGGCTCACCCTAGCCAACCGTCAATTTTCCACCAGGGAGGTGCGTCTGATAAGCAAATAAGCAAGTAAGAGGTGGGGTGTATTATGTAGGCAAAAGCTTGAGGCTCGTACAAGGGTAGAACCTGCGCTGCAGTGCTTCCCATCTAGCGCAGTCCAATTCATCGAGCCTGCTGAAAAACGACTACCTTTTGCCATTCTTCAAGCGATTCCTTGCGGTTCCAGGGTGCCCACTTATTTATTTCAGTTGTTGGTGTTTTGCATCTTTTCCGCACCGGTGCCTTTTTCAGATTCAAGAACCTTCCGCCAGGTACGAATGACAGCGGGCTGCTCCATGGGTTCACCAGCTCCGGTGCCCCAACGTTGCCACGACGAGGCGGCACATTAATGCAGAAGAGCGCCAGCCACAACGACATGAACAGGTCGGACTCATCGGTGTTGAACGCTGCCATAGAGCGCCGTGCTGCTGAAGCGCCGGAGCTGCGAAAGTCCGGAGCCATTGACAGTTTCTGGAGTCACACGGTGAATAGCCGGCCGTCGTCGCCGACGATTCAGAGGATTCCCGGGACACTAACGGCCGCCGAGCGACTACAGATGCTGCACGAGGACACGATTTCCCCCTCGGGAACATCGGCTAGGCCGGGAAGTGGTGCACAGTTGGCTGCTAGACGTGAACACTATCTGCATGAAGCGTCATCTGCTTCCACATACACTCCACCCCATCGGGAAGCAGCCGCGCAGAGACCGACAACGCCTTCTGTAGGAGTTCGAGCAGCGTCTCCGAACTTCTCCGACCTCGACAATGCTGTGCAGGAACTGCAGTGCGGAATGCGTCCGTCGGGCTATTCCCATGGTGCTCGACGTCTCGGTGGATGCGCTCGTTTCCCGACGGACGAACATGCCCTGAGTCCGCCATGTGGCGGCACCATCGCTGCGATCTCGCGAAAAATGAATTCGCCAAGTCCCACAGACTCCAACAGCGAAACATCCTCCGTCTACCAGATGCCCACCGGTTTACCGCATCCGAAGCCGAAGCACAACATCAAGGAGCAGTTATCGAACGCCGGCGTCCAGACCTACAATTTCTTCCGCACTGGACTGCGAGTTAGCCCGAGCTTTCCGGTGCCCGTCACCGGAAGCGTGGCGTCTCGAATCTCGGAGTTTGAGAAGCGTCCTGGCACACCGACGCTTCAGATCGCTAGCGCACCCCGCTTGGAGAAGAGTCCCGTGTCGAACGGGCCCATGAGTCCGAAGTCGACAGTGTACAAGAGCAAAGCGGTAATACATGTGGAGACGGGTTCAAGAAGTCCACGAAGCATGAGCAGTTCCAGCACCGTGTTCGACTTCTCACCACCAGCTAAAGTAAGTCACTGTTTGCTTTCAGAAAAGCGGGGAATATTGTCTAGATGGCTATTGGTACGTTTCATGCGGATGAAGCCAAACAAGCTGTGTGTTAGTTGCTTGAACCTTTGCGCACCGTCTTCATAGGAAGCATCCGACACCATGCTGTGTTAAAAGTCCTCAGTTTTAGCAAGCAGTAGATGCTCTACAAGTGGTGTTTCGTGTGAAGGCAGTTCATAAAATGTAAACCTAGAATTTTTCTAAAAGAAATCTCAGGAAGAAGATTTCGCCTTACTTTGAAAATGCACGGAAACAGTACAGTAGATGTGTCCTCGATGAGTCAAAATAAAGAATATACAATTAGCAAGTTATTTGAAATGCTGTGGTTAATTTAAAAAAAAAAAACGTTCGTAAGTACATTAAGTGGCCAACTAGTGGCATTACATGGTCATGTCGAATTAGCACCGATCTTATATCGATACCTTCATTTTTAGTCCGTCGGGTAGATCCTGTTCGTTCTACGAAATCCATTGTCCAAAGTGAGGCTTGGAACCAAACTGTCCCGGAGCGATTTTCATGTACCATAGGACTTCCACGTGCCTGTCCGGTGGTCTTCCTTCTCTGACGTCAGTGAACCGCACGGAGTTGAACGGGTGCGGTGCGATGCTAGTATAGCGAACGAAGGCACTACCAGGTCTTACTAATAAGCTGTTAGGGAGTTAGACCTACTACGAGCTCGTTAACTTTTGCCGGGAACTAGAAACACCGCCCTCTATCATTTGGCGCTTCTATGCAGAATGCTTGGGTATGTCTCATTTATCGTGTGATGGCTCTAGGGCGGTGGGATTTGACGCTCGGGTTACGTCTGGTCGGTGTGTCTGTGTGGTGTGTGCTTGGTCAAGGAGTTTTTTCCGATCGCAAGTGGTGGACGAACAACTGCTTAGTGGCAGCAACAGCAGCAGCAGGAGGAGGAGGAGCGGGGCATCAGTAGGGGGGCACATGCTGAAGTTCGCCGCCGACCTGCCGGTGGTGGCTTTGAAAGGCTTAGCGGCTCACGAGTGCAGTGCGTAGTGAGGGAGGCCGAGAGGTGCTCTACGGCTTCATATGCTTGGGAGTGAGTGAAACGATTGAGTGGGACATAGTTTGGCAGTGAGGAGTAGCCAGCGGTAGCATCGGCTAGCGGAAGCACGTGCTCGCCACGTGACGATAACTAGCTGACCATGTTGGCAACGCGAACCGGTTTCGAGATCGAGCCACGTCCTGCTAAATACAGAGATGGCGCCGGCCGCGCACGCTCCACCGCTCATGCGTTCACTGAGCGGGTCAGTCTGCAGGGCGAATGCCCGGCCGGACCTCTCACTCACCTCGCGTTCACTGTGCGGAGCAGCAGTCGCCAAAGGAACAACTGACACCTCCGGCGAGCGCAATTTCACACGCCTTCAACGGCTCTGCTGCTATTAGGTCGGACTGGAAGGTCCCGCCGTTTTAGTGCCCCGATTATTCCCATCGTCGCTATGTTTTCTACTCCACGACGACTCCACAGGAGTAGGAAAAAACATGTTCCTTTAAATATTAAATATTAGGGGGGGGGGGGCAAAAGTAATGAGACAAAATGAAAAAAATCTTTATCTCTCTATAACTCAATTACAACTCAACGATGCTGAGGAATGTATTTGCCATTAAGGGCAAGGACCTTGCTGCCATCGCTAAGCCAACCTCCTGATCCCATCCTTCCAGAAGGGCCTGGTGTTGATCAACTGCTCGACATGGTTGTCAAGGACTCCTTGGGTTCTTGTGTCCCTTCCGACTAGGAAGTCCTGTAGGCTCAAGTAGTAGTGGTAGTCGCATGGAGAGATGTCCAGCGAATACGGTGGGTGAGGCATGTGAACGTAGCCCAGCTGGCCAAGCTTATCCGTGGTTACTTGCTCCCGATGGGGTGCGGCGTTGTCGAAGAGGAGAACCTTCTTGAAGCGCTGCGAATGAATAAGAGCGAGTCGCCGGCCCATCTCTTCCAATTCGTTCACCATGGCCTTAGAGTTCATCGTAGTGCTCTTGGAAAACAGCTTCCAAATCGTTTCATGGGCGCAGACCCAAAAACTCCAAAGATGCTTCTCGCCATGAACATCTCGCCGAACGAAGGTCGGTAACAGGTCACCAGGCCTCACCCAGACTCGCTGCTTGGCAGGGTTAAGGTAGAAGACGTACTTCTCATCTTGCGTGAATATTGAGTCCAGGCTGTTCGGGGTTGGGAATTGGGGGAGATTTGCGCGACACAGGTCGACTCGTCAGACTGGGGTTTCGGCATGAGACAGGCTGGGGTTTTGGCATGCTTCTGGAAAGGGCGGAAGCGATAACTTCTCAGATGGGCTTCAGTAAGTAGCATACAAACATACAAATACGACAAGCACGAAACCAGACTCCAACCACGAGATATATGGACACGGCATGGGGTGTCTCATTACTTTTGCCCCCCCCCCCCCCACCTAATACATAAAGAAAGTATAGAAGATCACTGAAGAGCTTGTGCCATTTTTCGTGACATGTAGTATTGTGGCTTGAATCTCGGAAGCGCGGAGTCTGAATTAAATCGATGTTTATGTACTAATCAGGAAGGCATTGTCTGAAAAACAAATGTTCAACCCTTACACGAGACCCTTTGGACTAGAGGTAGGAAACCTTAAAATGATGGAGAGCGTAGTTAAGATTAGACGATCGTACAGAGGAATAAGTACAGGCAGAGCTTAAGCGATGTTCCCGAAATTTGGCTTAAGGCTTTAGTTACCAAAGTGTGTCCTGGTTCTGGGTGTTCGATGGTCTACTACTAGTATTGTTCACAGTGGGATCTAGTAAGTGAGCCAGAAAATTGGAGCGGAATGTGCTGACGAGAACCTGAAAACAAGCGTGACAATCTGCTGAAAGTGTGGCCTGCTCTTATATGTAAAAATTCCTACCCCTCCGAAACGTAGCTTCAAATACATAACACCTAGCTGCAGAAACTGAACGGTTTGGAGTTGGAGAGGGGAGTGCAAAAATGCCTTCCGACAGTTCATGAGCTCTAAATGTCCAATCGTTTACAATTTGAAAGAAGTTGCTAGGGATTCCATTCGCAGCAGTGCATCAAGCGTGACAGTTTTTGCCACACCTAAAATAGTCGACAATGAACGAGGTTATGGTGATTTGTAGTTGGAAGCGAAAAACGACGGAAACTGACTGACGGTCTAAGCTGATGCCATTGCTACTACTACAGCCGCTATGCTGTTCACGCGTAGCTTCTGCAGTGGCTAGCGCTAGCGACGTTCACGCCGCGGAGCCGACTAACACGGGCGTGTTGTGGCCGGCCGCCGGTCGACCTAGCACTCGCTGGCTGCTGGAGTGTTCTCGTTTCTGTTTACCTTTACAATAGCGTTCATCTGGAGTGAGTTTGCACGCGACGAGCTGCTTCCGCAGCCAAGCCTTCCACCACCCGCCAGACTCTCTCGCCTGCCTTACTGCGCTAGCTTGCTGTTTTTCTACGCTTCCGAATACTCATCAATGAACGCCGGCATGTTCATTAGCGATTCTTCCTTGGGTTCTATCCTACTATTTGGTTGATGCGTAAGTTCTCGGACATTTACGAGTGTGTCCACTCAAGAATAGTTTTCCTGTAACTGAGAGCAGTGACCCGTACGGGAAAAGAACATCTCGAAGAAGGCTCTACTAAATGGTCCGAAAATTGGGTCCCATCTATGTAGTTCCTAGCTAGTGTTATAGCTTCGCAATCAGGATGTATGTCTAACGGTTGACCATTTTCCCAATATAACGAATTAACGGTATTTTCCGTTAAAATCTGCCTTAACAACTTAGCAAAGATTTTCAGAAATTTAACGAAATTTACAACGGTTTGTTCGGAATTTTCACAAGATCGATATGCCATCGGCATATTTGCTGCTCTCAATCTATCACACTATATCTATAATATGTGTAGGGAGATTACCGTGAACAATAACCATCAAATAGAACACACTGTTGGAGACAACCGATGTTGGGGCGAAATAGGGCGCTCTTAATCTGGGGGAAGGAGCGATTTGTCCCATTTCATCCTCCGCCATTCCTCTACTGAACTTGCTTGACAGCACTCACAGCCCAGCCCTAGACAGCTGCTGGGGCTCTCTGACAAATTTAGGAGAGGGGTAGGGTCGACATCGAAATATATGCATTTGACTAGGCGAACTGGTCAACGCATGAGCTGCATATTGCTATGTCACGTTGTACTATAGATCCTGCAAGAAGAATTACCCCCCGTCTTGCCACTTCCTCCTCACAAATGTGTACCTGGTTGTAATCGTAATTGACAGGAATGAGCAGCTCTTTCTTTCGTTAAATCCTCAAACATCTCGCCATCGTTAGTCGTCCTTCTCCTTTCTGACGATTGAGGTGTTTCCTAAACACCTAGCAGTGTAAGCAGCAGGTTTTCGCGACAGTGTTGCTCGGCCGGGCCCATGTGTGCACCAGCGAATCGAGGCCATCAAACACCAGTGGTTCTAATCTCAGCTCTTAATGTGTGAAGAGGCGACATCGTCTCAGGTCATTTGACGCCTGCCCTGAATGATTCCTGCACGTGTATGGCCAAAAAGCAGGATAAACTGTTTCGTCACAGGCACAAGCTTGTTGTGTGATCAGATAGTGAAAATTGTTGCTCCGAGAGTTTCTTATTGGTTTTAGA
Organism: Heligmosomoides polygyrus bakeri; assembly: GCA_947359475.1. Lineage (NCBI taxonomy): Eukaryota > Metazoa > Nematoda > Chromadorea > Rhabditida > Heligmosomidae > Heligmosomoides > Heligmosomoides polygyrus. The sequence goes on along the minus strand of OX375870.1, from coordinate 60,504,662 downwards.
GTTTAGAGGTGTCTCTTACCCTGAGTGGAGGTGCACAGAATGACGATGTAGTTTGTTTCAAGCTTGTGTTGAAGAATTCATGTCGTTGTCCAGGCTGTCTTTTGCTTTTCTAAAGCGGAAATCTGGTCACCGTCTACTGGCTCGTTTCCAAGCGATGCCCAATTTTGGCTGCACCAGGTGTGGCCAGAGATCTTAATAGGAAGGGAATAGAAGGTCGCAATGGCACTTTGACTCAGACTTGGGGCATCAGTGAACAGTGTCGGACCATTTTCCAGTCTGCCTTGCTTGCGCTCGGAATCGGCAGGCTACGGAAACATAGCTGAAGTAAGCCGCTAATGACCGCTGGTCGACGAGCAGTGATCGCTCAGCGCAGACAGAAGAACAGTATGGTGGGAGCTATGGCGTTGCGGTTGGACTCCTCGTGACGTGACGTCTTTGCATTTCGTAAAAAAAGCATCCATTACGATCAATCAAACAGGGTTTACTAGGATGCCGTTTACGGTTATGGGCATTATTATATTTTCACGCCTCCAGAAGTTGAGAACAGGTTGAGAAGAGGTGGAGAAGAGGCTTAAAAAATTGATCCAATTTGATGTCCTAAAAATCAATAGGGGGCAAATGAGCAAATAGGACTAACACGTATTCTTGTTTCACAGAACATTCTCTTCCGAGTGCTATAAAAAACCGCAAAAAATTCCAAACTTAAGCGGAGAGGACAGCTGCGCAGATGGCTCTTTTTCACTTTTTCACTTTTCACTTTAACAACCTAAAAATTGACAGAATTTTATTATGAAAAAAGAAACGCAATACAAACCCTGATAGAGCAAATCATTCTCTTTCGAAAGCTCTATAGCGCTATGCAAGAGGCGCCGGAGAACTCCGCAATGAATCGTTGAAAAAAAACGGCGGGACTTAGGGGACAACCTAATATTTTCGCTAACAGAAGAGAGCACAGAACTGGACGTAGTCATCGTTATGAAGGCGGACCTAAAAGGAGTCCGCGGTTTTCTGTTCATTCTAGCGAGTGGGGGTTAAGCCCTTTGTGTTTTTTAAATGAAAGTGAAGAATATTGGCCGATCGTTCAACCAACGTTTGCAGCGGAGGATGTTGTGAATCGGGTCGTATAATGCGCCGACAAACGATACGATAGAATCCTGTGTTGTCTCATCCACCCTTGCACGCTTTCATTTGATGTTGTCAGAAAAAGGATGGAGCTTCTGTAACTGCCTTTCACTGCGTTACAGAAGCCCATGCTTTTTCCGTTCAGCCTCTTCCACCTTTCTGGTCTCCTGGCTAGCCGTTGGCCTCGGTCCTGCTCCACCTGTGGAGATAACCTCTTTAGAAATTTCGGTTGATATTGCTGCCAGAGTTGAAGAGCTGATCGTACGTCCCGATATCCGGTGGTGCCCCGCTCCTGCCTTCTGTTTTCGTTGAAGAAATTCGTTATCAGCGGGGTTTTGGGTGATTGACTGACTATTGATAGAGCGTTTCCATGTAATCATCGTTGATTTGATATGTCATTCCATCATTAGCAGATGAACTATTGGTTGTGTTCTACGAACAATGTTTGAAGAGGCCCTTTGTCACAGATGAAAGATTTGTAGCGGAAGGTCGGCGCTAGAGCTACTCTTTTTGGGAAAACCACGGGTCCAACCTCTACCGGTCATTGTATAACAAAAGTAATTTGAAAGCGTGTTGGGCGTTGCAATGACTGCAGTGACTGTCACAGTGATTCTATTATTAAGATGGACAACTTTCTTGCACAGAAAACGCCACTGTTTCGGGTGAGCCCTTATCAACCCGACCAGACGTTCAGCGGCCTAGTGGCACAGTGGCGTGGGTGGCACAGTGGAGGATTCGCCCCCAAGCCTCGAGAATAGAACACCCCGACCGTCTCCTTTTCTTCTTTAGGCCTTCTTACATTCGTTGCAGTAAATAACTGGTTCTACTATATAGAATACTATGGGCAAGAAAGCTTCAATACTGCTCCCATGATGCCTGTCTACTCTCCATCGCATGTACCCGTTCTCTTTGTGGCGAGAAGCAAATCGTGAGAGTCCCAATCCGAAATGCTTAATCTACAACAACACAAACAAAATCAGTCGGTATGTCGATACCACCTACTTTCCGACGACAGTAATACTCGCCCGATTCCTGTAGTCAGTCCCCTTACTTTCCCTACCCCCCCCCCCTTCGGCTTATCCACGGAGTGAGAGTCAAGCATGTACAGGTTCGTTGCACGAAGCCTTCCGAACAAGGTCTTCTGAAAATTCAACGCATGCTGCGCAAAGTCTGATCTGTGACATGTCTTCTGATTCTGGACGCACGTTCTACGGCGTTCGTGTCACAGGTTCTGATTCCAGACGCGTGTTGCATAACGTCTGTGACACATTTGCTGAGTCTCGACACACGTGACGCGGCTTCTGTGACCCATCTTCTGCATCCCGAGACACACGTTGGACGATACTGGTGAGAAAAAATACTGCCCCCCCCCCCCTCCTCTACTGGTCTCCCTGTACTGGTCCCCCTTACTGGTTCCTCTCTATTGGTCACCCTTATCGGTGCCCCTTACTCTTCTGGACGACTTCTGCGGCACGCCTTCTGCATCCCGGCGCTCGACACTTGATCACCATCCATATCCTGGCGTGTTGCCTGCTCAACATATAGCATTTGCAAGTCGAATTGAGCACTTTTCATATCAATTTGGACAATTCTAAGGCTAAGCCTAAGGCTTTTGAAGTCAAAGCAAACTCTTCTAAATCGAAACGAGATTTTCTACATTAAACTAGAGGCTCTCCAAAAACGTTAGAGTAATTTTTTTTTGCTGAAGGAAAACTTTAGTATAACTTTCTTTGAAGTCTTAATTCACCTACCCAATAAGCGGACACTTTGTTTGGAATTTTATAAAAAAAAATTTGGAGAAAAATAATGGTTTGAAGTTTTTTTATAGAGCAGGAAGGCGGTCATTTTTTTAGTGCCAAAAAGCGATATTGCGCCATGTCGTCGTCCAAGAGGTTTTTGTTCGATTGATGGCAGAATTTCTGTCTACATGTGTTTGACACCTGTTAACGGTACAACAAAAACAAAACAGAACACTATCCACACTTTGATGGTTCATGTAAGTGGCATTTACACTATCAATCAAATAAAAGTCGCGGTGAACTTTTGAGTGGATGGCGCTGTCTGATCTTTTAATGCGCTATATCCTTGCTTCTCTGCTGTGCTTTAAGAAGAATTTTAATTTATTATTTTCTCTTTAGAAATAGAATTTATAAAATTATTACATTTATTGGGGCAGGCAAACTAAAAAATTCCAACGAAAGTTACACCAGATTTTCGTTGAACAAAATATTATTTTAGCCATCTTATTGACTCTATAGTTTATCCTGCCTGAAGGTCATTTCGATTTGAAAGAGTTCGCTTTGATTTCAGAAGTCCTAAAGCTAGCTTAGAAGAGTGCCCAGAAGAGATTCATTCATCACGGTCCACATTTGACTCTCCATGAATCATTGGCATTTTGACGTTTTGTTCGCTTTCGAATTATTATTTAGCAGCGCCAAGATGGTTAAAATATTTATTGCGGCTGACGCTTCGACGTTGTCGCCTTCTTCGGAGCCTTCATGAGTGCACAAATGAATTAAAATATCGGCTGTTAAACGTAGTCGGCGAAAACTGACATGTTGTTAGGATCTACTTAGGTAGATTCAAAGTGCTACATTTACCGCGCGATAATGCTTGTTGCCTGCTTGTTAGCCCCGAAAAATCCGTCCGGCAATTTCTTCCATCCGTCTCGTCGTTGTATGTATCCACTGCTGAAGATGCTAAGGGTCGAACGCTATTACATCTGGAAAACCCTGAAAATTACTGACGAATTACGAGTAGCCTACGAGGGGTGGTGTGCTCTTCGTAGGGCAGTAAGCGTTAAAAATATACGTACTGTTCATTCTTCCACCGATGCTCGACTCCAGTGAAAAAGCGCAAAATAACGACATAGTAGACGAATAGAACCTCTGACCGTACCTCCGCCAGACAGCACTCTTACCGCTGCACCACCCACTGTGGAAGCTGAAAGCGCACGGTGCGCTGGAGCGTTCCCCTAGCTCCTTTATTCGTTGCAAATTTGAGCGCCTCTAACTCGCTCCACTCAAAAATTTCGCAGAAACGAAACATCATTCATTGCCACTTGAAAGGTGGAGATTGTTCGCAGATGACTGGCTTCTACCTCCTAGAGCTAATAGAATACTTCAATTAGTTCATGGAAGGACAAAAGCCTAGTGTTCAGCGTTGATCGAATCCCCTTTTCGTCATGCATCCTGCTTCCACGGTATGTCGTGGATGGACTTTCAGTGCGTGTGTCACATGTCCAGGGAAATGGAGTGACCACCCAGCAGACAATCGGTGTTTTATACTTCTCAGATAATCTGTTGGTCAGAGAAGAAAGGGCCGACTGGTCTGGAATTGAAGCAAACCTAAAATTGATTTACGGAGTTCTACACGCGGCTGCACCATCGCAGCTGTGGTGCTGAGATAGATAGAAAGCAAGGAAAACTACCCACCGTCATGAGTTCCTCATCGCTTCTGATGGTATAGTGCATGGAGTATGCGTTTTGTATTGTGTTATTGTACAGCGATTCTTTGACCGCTGCGTAACTGATTACAGCAAACTGGCTGCAGGTGTAGGATACGTCAATCGCTGCTGTCCCATTGAAGGCGTTTTGACACAAGTAATCTCTAGTAGGTGTGGTCAGGCTGTTGACCATTGGAAGATAAAGCGTATCTGTGTTTGCGGTGCAGGTCGCTCCCGTGAACAATAGGACAGTTCCGCTGTAGGTGCGCTATTACGCAGTTCGACGTCAGAGGCCGCTTCTGTGTAATAGGCTTGCTGGACAAGGGCATACAAGTAGCGCGCCACACGTTAGAAGAACGAGGGTCGAACTGGTCTTTCCGGTATTTTTTACGTGCCAGCTAAGATTGCCGAGATTTGCCGTTGCGGCGTGTGGGATTTGCCGCTGGAGCGAAAATGGCGATATCAACGCCGGACCCGAAGAAAGGGACCGCTTCAGGGAGGACGAATTGTGCCGCCAAGTTGTGAAGCGCCTCCTGCTGCACTCGTCCTCCAGTGTACGTTTGCCGGTCGCTCTCCTCGGTGCGCATCCTGGCTTCCATCTTAGTCACTGAAAGGTCCTGGTTTTTCTTTCAGAAGTCGAATGCGATTCGAAACGGCTGGTTTATTCGAGAGTCTGAATAAGGACAAACGATGATTCGATTACGCTTGTAAGCGGCATCGTGCAGCGCGATGAAGCAACCTAGGACGTCGTGCTGCCGAGGGTATGACATATGGCGTAGTTCGTAGTTCTCCGCTCTCTGGGGTTCTTTTTCATTCGTTCCAGTACCGTGCAGGCGCAGAGACCGACAGCCGGTCTCCTTCCTGTTAGCAGCCAGATGACCGGTTTCATAAGCCCTTGCTCTGCGTGCGAGACAAACTTTGCTATCAGAACATCTTCATTACTACTTGCCTCAATCAACACTGTTCTTCTGTGAAGACAGTCAGAGAAGAGGACCAACGAGCGTAAAGTGACTGACAGCAAATCTTTGTTGGATTACATCAGTGCACGTGTACATTTACGTGAGCTGCCATTCGTTGCTTACCGAAATTGGGTTCGAAATGGACCGAAATGTCACTGCAGTGTTTGCTTCGAAAATGCTAAACCTTCAGGACGGCTTAAGGAGGTCTGTCTAATACCTTCTTCCATTTCATTGTGCTGAAAAACGAGAAATCAATCTCTTATTCCATTTGCCCAATGAGTAGAGCGCTGATTGCCAACGGTCTTCTTCAGTCCTCTCTTCAAACTAGAAGGCTCAGTGCCGTAGTCGTTTTCGCTGCAGTCGCTGACGCCCTTGTGGCCGCGGACGTCACCACAGACGCCACTACAGTCGTTGCTTTTTTTTCTCGAGTATCTGTCACCGCTTTCGCAGCTTATAATGGCAGCTTGTTCGCAGCTTTTTCAGGCGAAACCGGAAATTTGACTGGAAAAGCCGTTCAGCGCTGACCGAGTGTGCGTGGCGCGATCTAAGTGTCTTTATGGGACTTCTTTTTCTCGTTTGAGCAACGATAAGTGCTCCGATGATGTGCGCATGCATGTTTTTCCTTAGCTTGTTGTTGTCAGGATGGCCCTTGCTTCTCGTTGTTGCGGGTAACTGTGTATTTGCTACTGCCCGCTACTGACTTTCGGCACCTTAGGCGGATTTTGAACTCACCACCACTGACCTTAGCGTTGTTCACTTTGAAACCTTGAACCTTACTGACGATTGCCGGCTCGCCTGGGAGCGTGTTTTTTGTGGCTGCAGACAGCGCTCCTTGCCTCCGCGTGTGTCTACACTTTCATAAGGCGGTTCAATATTAGCCTTTTCACGTCACAAATGTTCATAGGCTTTACCAACACTAGCAATAGAAGTTCTCACTGCGTATTCTGTTTAGAACACGCCACAGAACTGACCGCGTTTATTAGCAGAAACCGTTGAACAGCTGTGGCATAGATTTCTACGTCTCCAGGTAGAGGTGGCCTCAGCCCGTTTCGTTATTCTAGAGATTAGAACCTTGAATACGATGTGGTGGCTTGTATGGTAGCTAGTGGAAACTGACCCAGCACATGTTTGCTTTTTCACAAATGCCAGTGTATTCATCGCTAAAGCACTGGCTTCAAGGTTCCTTGCTAGTGTGGACTTAACGTTTGAAAGCCTTTACTGTTGCGGTATTTGGGTTTTTGCTTCCGCGGTATATGGAAAGGAATCGTTCAGATACAGGAGTTTAAATCGCCGCTGTTGATGGTTGCTAGCAACCACAACCTCCACCACCTTGCCACTACATTAATTCGCAAAAACCGATGCTACTGCAGTCTTTTTTCCCAATGATTCTGAAGATTGATTTAGGCGGTTTCGAAAGACATTTGGCAGTAAGAACTTGTCGTGAGACTTGACTAACTGCGAGGTTTGTAAAGGAGTTGAGCTCTGAGCGAAGCTCGCCTTCTTTCTGGGGAACCCATTGGGGCGCAAATACGTTGGTGGGTTGGTGGCCTTGGGAGAAGACGAGCGAAGGGCGTGCTTCAGCTGGAATTTCAGGTGCAGAGGTACTCGATGTATCCTAGACAGCCCGCGTTGTGAGCTGGAGGCGATTATGACTAGGTGAGCAGTCAGCTCAGCTCGCAAGACGGTCGCTGTGGAGGCAAACAGAGCAGTCGCGGCGGCATTGTCGAGACGGACCGCTGTCCGGTCCGGGCAAGCACCGTCTGGTCCCGCCACTGTGTCCCGCCTCGAGTGCGGCACAACCACAGCGTCGACGACGTCGTTCTCACGCTGGAACTACTACCCCTAGCGAGCATGTCCTTTCGAACTGCTTCGACTGCGTGTGTGTGTGGCTGACTGGCTACCGGTGTTTTACTTCGAACCAAGGCTCGGTCGTTGGTGCTAATATTGACTGAGGGAGGTGCTGAGCAAATTAGTATCGGCTACGAGGACACGCGCAAAACTCGTCCTCAACTGCTGGCCGTCTGCAAGCAATTTCTTCAGTTAGTGTTGTGTTGTGCTTATCTGCTTGAGGTAGTTCCTCAGCGCTACTGCCTGCTATACGACGGTTCTTCGTCAGATCTTCCTTAACCTGAATCGTCTGCTGAGTGGCATACCTCACATTGCGATTACTTCGACTGTTCAAACCTAATTTTACATGTATGATGAAGCCTAGAGCAATTATTATAAGAACTATAAGGTAAGGATAGTTGTGATCAAAACTCTTGCGCCATGCGGGCTCGAAACCGCACCCTCTGCTTTCTGGTGGTGGTGTGGCAAGCATTCTCTCTGGAAAGCAGCGGGTACGGTGTAATATCCAACGTCTTGGATATTAAGGGAGATTCAACCAACAAGATTTTTTATCTCATCCCAGAGCACCCCAAATAACCGGCCTACCCAAAGTTAGCCGAAGTTTGGGCAAAAAACGTTTTCTGAGCACTGGAGTCAGAAAAGTCGAATAGTGCCTAGTTGTTTATACGGACGGCAACCCATCGAAATGGGCCGAAAACTAACCGAAATCATCATCCGAAGTAAAATCGCAAAGAACGCCCTTGGCAATAAGGATCAAGCGTCAGTCTGATTCCGAAAAAGCATCAGGTATCAGTGCCTTCTTTCTTTACCCAACTCCGTCAGCCATGAGGTTGTCAACGTAGTTCTTGTTCCTCATTCCTCCTTCGAAAGCTATCTAAGAATGTAGCCGGCACCGGCATCTATTAGTGTTTTTGTGCAACAGCACATGGTCGTGTGTTGTTGCACAAAATCTCCCCCTCCGAAGAACTTCTGCATGTCTTAAGTGGTCATAGCCGAGTTTCACGTTGGCGCGATCCTTAGGAAGGAGGAATGAGGAGCAAGAACTACGTGGACACCAGTTCTCATGGCTGACGGAGTTGGGTAAGGAAGGAAGGCACTGATACTTGATGTTTTTTCGGAATCAGACTGACGCTTGATCCTTACAAGAGCGTTCTTTGCGATGTTTATGATTTACTTCGAATGATGGATTCAGTTAGTTTTCGGCCGATTTCGATGGGTTGCCGTCTGTATAGTCAACTAGTCACTATTCAACTTTTCTAACTCCACTGCTCAGAAAACGTTTTTCATGTCCGATACGGCACCGTGGAACTGTTGATAGAAAAATAGGAAAGAATCAACTTTCAAAAGAGTTCAAGGTTAACAAGTAGTTGATTTTTGGCTTAGATGAGGTTGTTTGCTGGTTTCTGAAATCGAATGTTGAGGTAAGTTTTTGAATAACGCTTGACAGTCGACTAAATTTTTCCAAGTATGTTTGAACTCCCATGTTGGGATTTCGAAAACTTTGAGACTAAGGCTTGCTAGTGCTTTCTGAATTTTCAACGGATTTGAAAATGGGCGATTCCTCGGATGAGTGAAAATCAAAAGGGTTTTTGTGTTCGAAATGTTCGAATATATCATTCAGATTCGATCAATTGACTTGAACCACTAGCCCTATTCTCTATCTCAAAGATCCTGTTTCCCTAATTGAGGTTAAAATATAGCTCTGCTATGATTACTGGTGTATGCAGGAGATTGCAGCTCCACGGCGTCGTCTATACATTCAAGTGAAAAACGACCTACCGGCAGCCAAACATCTGATTGGGCCTCGAGAATAGAGCTCCCCGATCGTCTTCTTTTCTTCTTTAGGCCTTCCTACTTTCATTACAGTAAATAACTGGTTTCACTATAAAGAATAGTATATCGGGATATGGTAGGGCAGAAAAACTTCAAAACTGCTCCTTGGAAACCTGTCCACCCTCTGTCGCATGTACGTGATTTACTCTCCGACATATTCGTTCTCTACGTGGTGAGAAACGGCGTGAGCGTCCCAATCCGAAGTGCTTAACCTGCAGGAGTCAAACACGCGCACAATGAAACTCCAGAGCATGCTTCTGGATCTGGATGTACGTGCTACGACGCCTGTGTCCTCCTTTTGAATCAGGAGGCATGTTGCATAACGTCTGTGACACGTGTGCTGAGACCTGGCGCACGTATCAAGACATTTCGACGACTTCTATGGCACATCTGCATCCCTGTACAGATTGATCGATTCTAGGAGGAAATACTGAGCTCATCGTTAAGCTCAAAGGATGAGTCGGCTGGCATACGCCGATCTGTCGAGCATATCCCTATCCCTGGGCTTTGGTCTCCCTCCCCTTGACTGACAAAGTGACCCGCGGATTAACTGAGTTATATATAATAAGAAAGATAAGATCGCATGTTTGCGCGGAATTATTGTGTCACTTGAAAATCCGGAATAGCGTAGCGAGGCGTATTCGAAAAAATTGATCAATAATCGATCATTTATACTTCACGATCATTCTCTGCCGCGATAATTCACTATTGATTAGCGATTCGAATAGGTCTTTTTCCACGGTCGATGATATTTTGAGCTGGTTAATCAAGAAAAAACGATCGATCGAATAAGCCGCTGAGTTGTGGAAAACTGTTCTACTTCGTTGAAGTAGTAGATGCTGCGTCACCCCCCCCCCCCCCACCATCTCCTTGCGCCATCAGTTGACTGACGTCGATCTCTTCCAATTTTACGAGTGTAATGTGAGAGCGAGAGGCCCTCTGCTACGGTGTTTTTGTTCATTGCCCAGTTTCGCTCCTTCATGGTGATTCTTCGTCACTTGTATGTAGTCGCCGGACCAGTAGCAGCAACGCACGCCGGGCCAGCGACCACCTCTGAGTATTTTTCGCTCGTCTTCGCGTGTCTAGGACCTTACTGACGTGTTTATTGAATCGCCCGCGTACAGTTGGATTGTGTGCTGTTGTAGAACCGCGCCGACGAGATGGTGCACTTCTGAATAACGACAGGTTGTTTGGACGCTATTAAAGTGGGCCCCTTGTTTTTCCTTAGAGGCTCAGAAGTTGACAAACGGCTCCAAGTCCACTGTTCGTTTATATAGTTTTGATCGACTTGGAATGCTCAGCGCTTCCATGTCGAGCGTATAAAAGCGCCGAATCGGTCGCTCGTACGAGCACAGGTATGCAGAAGAATGCGAGGTGTAAATGCTCATCCTTGTTGTTTTACAAATATCCGAAATGGTGTTCCGAATCCACGTCTGGCTGTCTGGAAAGAGCGTGAATTCTTCATGCTGCCACGGTTGACTTGTAGTGTTGCCATTAGTCTTTGAGGATACAGCACAGTGCACACACAGCCCTAGCGAATTCATCGAATGTTCCGATTAACGTCGAGCTTTTTGTTTACTTACGGCAACGGTGTGGAACTGCGATAACGAGAAGTAGTCTGGGCGAGAGGAGTGGTAGTCATTCGAAGGAGGGCGTGCGACTGTTGATGGCAGGGGCGCAAGCAAGGGGTACAAATGTCGGAGAGGTCCCGACATTGGGGAAGTTCGTCCTCCACCACGACGGTGTTAAGGAAGTTGGCTAGCTCCCTTGAGCTTCCATGTCTGTCCGTCCGTCTGTTTACCAGGGTTTTTTCGTGCTGTCGTGCCTAGAGCGACTGGCGTGTTGTTACAGATGTTTGGTTGCGATCAAAACATTTCCGCTAGGCGGGACTCAAACCTGCACCCTCTACTTTCTCGGCAGGATGTTTTTTTTCACGCGTTGGTTACGTGTGTCAGCACAGTGATAGAATTTTTAGGTCTTCACAACAAGGGTGGGGCGCGTGTAGCGCAGTCGGAGGAGGTGCCGGCTGTCGCGCACATCCGATATCATGTTCTTGGTTCGGATTTCCCGCACAGGCCCAAACTTGCTTGGGAATGACTTAGCAATGATTTGTTCATCGGCTAGTCACCGCAAGTCATTGTATAGGCCAAATTCGCATTCAAATCGCCTCCAAGACGCCCCGTAGAAGTTGAGTGCGTGGCGTATCCCAAAAGGGTTGGAGTAACATCCTCCTTCGTGCTTTATTGTGTTGCATGTTAAAATTGTCTAGGCAATGATTATCGATGAATCGAAGATCCCAAAAGATATTGGGTAGCGCCGTCCCTGATCTTTTTTATCCTTTAGCAACCAGCATCAGATGTCCATCGTTGATGTCCATTGTTCAAGCTTTTGGAGTAGCTTGCATTGAAATAGATGCCTAGAATTTAGTATACTATGGCTAAGCGAGGTGTACCGAAAACCCCACATTGCTGTCCGAATATCTGTATTTGTAATGCGAGAACATTTCATATCTCAAATTTTGTTTTCTTTTCTGTATAACTGACTGTAACTTCAACCCTTTGCCGACGACGTATTCAAAGTGAATGCTGTGTAGATTTGGAGAACATGGCACAGCCGAAGCTAGAGGATCAGTGCAGTCTAAATTAGGCCTGCATCGAAAGAGACCCTTTCCGTTTAACAGTGCCCGGATGGAGGGGAATGCTGTGCGAGGGGGAACCTTTAGTCACTTGTGGCCGCACCGGCTGTCGCGCGCGCACGCCGCGTGCGCGACGTCGCCAGCCATTCGCTGGCGATGCGCTCGAGATTTACTCTGTGAGTTCCATCAGTGGGCTTCTTTCTGCCTAGTATTCCATGAACTTGCGAACGGGAACTGGCTACGGCGAATTTTTGCTGGTACTAACACCAACATTTGACTATTACTGTAGCTACTATTGTGATAATGTCCTTACTATTATTAAGAAGTTATAAGTGATGCTAGAGACGAGTGAGAGACGCTTACATGAAGCTTTAAAGTAAAGATATGTGTGTTCTTTACAATAGTTTTTGTTGTGTATTACAGGTGTAAAATTGCATGCAAGCAGAAATTTTGCTATCAATCAAGCAAACGTCGCGATGTTTTAGACGTGGGCATGGCGTAATCCCTTTTTATGGCACAAAAATGGCCGCCTTTCTGCTCTTTAAAACAAGCTTTAAACCAGAACTTTTCTTCAAAAAATTAAAACTTTATAAAATTTCAGACAATGCCTTCACTTATTGAGTAGGTAAATTAAATATTAAAGAAATCATTCTAAAAATTTTCCTTGAACAAAAATTCTTCTAACCTTTTCTAGAGTCTCCAGTTTAACGTGCAAGGAGCTCGGTTTGATTGGGAAGATGTTCAGCTTGATTTCAAAAGCGTTAGACGTGTTTAGAAGAGTGTCCAGTTTGGCGTAATAATTGTATGTACAGACCGCAACAAGGTTCAACAGTAAACAATCAGCAAGAGCGGGACGACGGTTGGCAATTTACCAGCCGTCCATAATCGGTGCAGGACCCACGCGCACGGAGCTAACAAGCCGTACGCCGTACGCGTTTTCGTCGCGCCATCGCGGGTTTGGCGCGGACGGCGGCGTCGCGCCGAGGGCGCGGCCGAAAGTGAGTAAGGCCTATGGTATACTCCCGTCCGCTGCAGCGACTCGGGAGAGCACAGCGACGCGACGCCTCGCGATGCGCGTCGCTGTGCACTCCCGAGTCGCTGCAGCGAGGCGACATAGTTCACGCAGTTCTGCAGACGGAGACTTTTGCAGAATTTTAGCGAATCAGTTGATCCAGTGCATTTTTTCCTGGATTTCTTGTTTCCTCAACCGTTTCGTTCGTGATTTCGCGTTTTTTTCCGTTTTATCGCTTTCTGATCCCCATGCCGTTGTAGTATTGTTGTTTTCGAAGGTATTTCGTTCGTTGCTAGGGGAGTTTCCGCCATGCCTGTGCCCATTCATGCTTTTATTTCGCTTCTGATTCCATCCACAGGCACGGAAACCGACGTTTCTGTGCTCGACACGACAGGAGAGGGTTCTCGTGACGTGTCCAGCACGGAATCGTCCCAATTGAGGCCCAATTTTGAAATGCGAGAATCGGCACAAAAGTGGGAAAAACGGTCTACAAAAATATCTCCAAAAAGTAGCCATTCATTTGGCACATTTCTGTGCCGGACATGTTAAAAGAACCTCAGTGTGGCTTGTCCGGCACAGAAATGTGGATTTTTGTGCCGGCGAGGGAAGTTCACAAGAGAAAAAATGCGAGGATCGGCACAAAAGTGGGAAAAAACGGCTAGAAAAATATCTCCTAAAAAAAACTAACCGTTCAAGCCGTCGAAAAAAAAACCAAAATGAGTCTAGCCACGACGAAAACCCTACGAGGAAAATAACAGAGACATCACATGAACACCCAACATCACCAGACGTGTGTTGAAATTGCTGTAGTATGGTCACGAACCAAGGAAGTGTCGAAATAAATGAGCGGAAGTGCATAGAATAGGGCACGACAAGCGCTCCCCCCTCCGCGACCATCGCTGCCCATCGCTCGTCGCGGTGCACTGCACTGCGACGAGCGACGGCCGTCGCACAGGAGTATGTTTCACTCCCGCGACGCGAAGGTATAACACACCTCTGCGACGCATCGCGGGAGCGATGGCGCGTCAACTGACAACCGCGCCCCACTGCGCCGTTCGCCACTGCAGCGAAGGCGCGCCGTTGACAGTCCCCCCGCGCCCGTCGCCGGAGCGACGCGGGAGTATACCATAGGCCTAAACGTTCCCGCCAGAGGTGCACATTTAACGGTTATCAATTTAGCGAATTTAACGAATTAACGGCATTTTTCGTTAAAATCTGGCTTAACGACATAACGGAAATTTTTAGAAATTAAACGGAATTTTTAACCAACTTTTTTTTTCAGTGAATTCATCACATTCACCCTTAGCCTTCAGTATTGTTGCAGGTCTTGTCCTCCTGATTAGGACTGTTCCTGAAAGAACTGTTGAAATCAGCAAGAATATTTTCATACTTTCACAAATTTGTTTTGAGTTTTTGGAAACAATTCATTTCGGGGGTGCGTGTAGCTCAGTCGGACGAGGTGCCGGCTGTCGCGTACACCCGATACCAGGTTCCTGGTTCGAATTTCCCGCCCAGGCCAACCAAGCGTTTCATTCCTCCGGAGTCGGAGGATTGGTACCAGATTTGTTTGGGAAGGATACAGCGCTGACTTTAATGAAAGCCAAATACGCATTCAAATCGCCTCCACGATATTCCGTAGAATTAGAATGCGTGGCGCATCTTGAAAAGGATTGAGTAACATCGTTCTTTACCTTATTGTTTAATGCATCTTGGAGCTAGAAAGCTCATCGCCGATCCCCCAAGCACGCCAACGAATCCATCTTGATACTGGTCCACTCTTCGCATGATGCCTATCCTCACCTGGCACGGCCTATTCCAGATTACTTTCGCTCGCCACCTGGAAAAGTCAAAGCAGAGAGAATGCTTTCGGCCGCTGGACGTATTTTGAACGATTTAGAAAAAAGCTATTAACAAAAATTAGGGAAGCTACTTTTTTTGAACGTTAACACGTTGTCGACGTGTCACACAGCAACAACAGCAACATCCTCTCTGTCTTCACTTTTCCACACCTTTTCGGCAGTGTGGGACCGTGTAACACGATGTCGTTCACGGTCCCGGCAAAAAAAACAAGAAAGGTTTCAGGTTTTTCTTTCTCCTATAACACTCACATAAAACGGTTTCGCAAAGAACTACACAGGAAGGGTGGGAACTCCGGGTTTTGCCTGATCGTACATTTTAAGATGCCTTGTCGGTGATCATCTTGAACGATAATTCCATACCCTGTAGACAACATGTTGCTGAAGACTTTCTTATTTTTCTGCGCTTGTTGATGTTGAATCGCTTATTTTACATTGCAGTGTTACACTCCATTCCTTGAATTTTAGCTGTTAACCTCTTGAAGATGAATCGTACAAGGTTTTCCTTGATTTTTTTCACTTGAAATAATGGTTTGCAGCGAATTGTATTTTTAACGAAATTTAACGGTTTACCGGAAATTTAACGAAATTTTAAGAAATTTCGTTAAAAAATTTAACGCACAGAATTTTGTGTGCACCCCTGGTTCCCGCACCCCTGTGCGAGGCGACGGTAGACAAACCACGTGAAGGAATCACTTCATCGCTTCACTGGGTTTGCGGCTCAGTCCCAGAACCTCAGCAACACCCTCAGTCCACCTCTGTGAAACGTGCGCCAGCTGAAATGGTACTTCCTGCATTGCGCTCTAGCTGACACGAACTGAAGGCGACGACAGTAAAGTGTGTGGCCAACGCGGTCGCTATTTTCAAGTATTTCATATTTCCGAGCTTCATAATTGTTCGCGATAGCTTGGGCTGCGACAGGATGTCTGGTGTCCACTCGCTATCGGATATCGCCAGTTTGATAAGCAGAAAATTCCCAGCTGAGATTTCGTTAAAGCCTGTCGGAAAATAATCGACATGAAGAAACTGGTACGAAGCGGGCTGGGTCCGCCTCGCACAGACAAGGCATCTTAAAACGGGCAGGTTAGATCAATCAAACCCTGGAATTCCTCCCTTTGCCTTCTTTTGTGCTCTCCCTCTCTCTCCTGTCAGCAGAGATCTCAGAAACATTTGTGATCCGAACAAATCTAAGGAAAACAGGGATGCCTATCGGGGATGAAGACTGATTTGTTTAGAAGGTGTTAGAAGGATGTTTAGTTGCGGTCAAAGCTCTTGACCGAACAAAACATCCATAGGAACTGGTTTGTTTATTTATTTATACTGGTTCGCTGGCTCGAGGCTAATCCATGGCTAGAGTATTTGCCCATACTGTTTTGTCCCTGTGGGTCAAAGAATTCGGATACATTCTGGTGGCTAAGTGTTATGGCGATCTGTTTAATCTAACATAACCAAGTAGTAATTCGGTACTAAGCGGACTGGTGCCCGCTCCATTATGAGATCGTGGTCGTGTAACACTCAAATGAACAAGGTTTCTGTGCTCTCCTCAGCGGAAGAGAGCACAGAACTAGGCAAGGGAAGGAATTCCGGGGTGTGGCTGATCTAACTTACCCATTCTAAGATACCCTGCCGGTGTACGGCGGGTGGCTCCAGGACCTAACTCCAACGCGACGTCGCGCGCTTGCCGCATGCGACGTCGCGGCGCTGAAGCGCGGACGTGCGCTCGGTGACGCACGGTTAGCCGCGGAACACGAAATGTCCTCAGTGTTTAAGCTCCCAGACCACATTTCTAGCAAGGAACTTAAGATTCCACAGAATGTGGCAGGCAACAGTCTGCAGTAGGACAATTGATCCGAGAATGGGTGATAGTGACCTTTTTCCGTAGTTTGACCATAATCACGGGTAAAAATTGATCGAAGAAGCTGTAGTTGGCAAATGCTAACGCTAGAAACCATCCACATGACCAGGGTTCCTGTATAAACTGTCGCTGATCGTCCTATTGAAACCACATTCATATACCATCTCCAAAAAACGTTGAAATAAGGCAAAGGCGTGCCGCATGTCCCTGTAGGAAGCGTTTCTAGCCTTCGGAAGCATCGGACCGCGACAACTCGTCCAATTTCGTCGCGCACCGAGGGCGACGCCAGGGGGGTTCGCGCGGCGTTGGAGTTATGTCTGCCCCCGACGGCGGGTACTAGCCAGCTTACTACCAGTAATTCTTCCCAAATATTCCATTCAATGCCTTATCAACCAGTATGGAACTCCATTCCGTCGTTCCCTACCTCCATTGTTGTTTAGCGTGCTGTTGGCATGGTGCCAGCACTGATCCGAAGACGTGGTGGTTCCGTATCGATTATTGTTACGGTAACGGTTTGAAATCGTGCTACCCTAATGAGAACGTCTTGTGTGTGACAGAAACCGCGCCGCAACCGCCGCAACAGTGGGCGGTCCGTTCGCGCGGGTCCTGTCACACACTTCTCCACGGCGCGCGCGCTGTTTAGCGCAGTTCTTGAGAGAATTGGCGTGTCTCTTCTACCTGTAGAACCATGCCTCTGCAAAACCTATCGTGGCGATTCTATCGCGTCGCCAGAAGATACGAACAGGGCGTAATGGCATGCGGAAGTTTGAAAGGTGGCTTTATAAGAATCTGCAGTTTTTTGGAGAGGTATACTGTCACTACTACAATTTGAGCTTCAGGGGGGTGGACGAGCTCCGACTTTTTCGAACGAATGAAGGACAATCATCGGTGCTAATCAACTCTTTCCGGGTGCGCTCCTCGCTCTACTTCCACCTAGTATGCTGGACTCACCTAGGTATATTTGGTCTAATCATTGATTTGCAGGGCAGACCAGTTGTCTTCATCGGGCAAGTCTGGATGGCAGGCCGCGGGTCAGGACCCATCGTTCTGTGGCATTTGGATGCATTAAAAATTGGAGGTGTCAGACCTCATTGCATTTCTTCCCATGCCATCCATAACGCGTTAATCAAAATGGTTCAGCCAGGATTTAAAGAATTAGCGTAATAGGCACTGCTCTCCTCCGTGGAAAAATCGTTTGCGGAGAAGTGTTTTTGGCTGACAATTTTCACATTCAGCAGTGCACGCATGAAACTAGGGTGAGCAGCTATGTCAGTTCTAATGGTGCTTGGAGGTTGGCGCAGCCGGCCGCTGGCAGGGCCACACACTGGCCCGAGAGCTTTGTTTAATCATGATTATATTCACTCACAGCCCCCCGTTGGTTCCGAGACGCGCAGACAACTGGAAAGATGCGCAGGAAGTGGGAAAGCGTGGCCACGTCGTCTGAAAAAGTTGCATTTCCATAAGCCAACGTTTGTCGTTGACTTCCTGCTCAGAGCTGCCGTCTCCGCGAGACTATTCCCGCTCAGAGGTGACGCGTCTGACTGGTCATCAAAGCAGTTTGTGCCCTTTCGATTCTAGTCCCTCAAATGAGCACATCTGCGGCGCAGTTTCGGTACATTCATGTGGGAGCATGTCCAGGCAATTGAGTTTATTCGCGTCAACTTCACCAGCGGTGATCGTGATTGACACATCCTGCTCATCGCTGTCGCCTTTGCGTCCGCCGCCGTCGTCGTTCTAGCCATTCAGCCGCTCAGCTAACCAGCCCCAGCCACGGCCGGCCGGCTAGTTGTTGTGGTAGTGAAGTGGCCAGATAGCCCGTCGCCTGCACTGTGTGTTTCCAGGTCATCCTCCTCCCTTTCTCCGCCCAACTTCTTTACCTAACACCCGGTTCGAGACGGTTCGCCCAGTTGAAGCGGTTTTTCGAATGTCACCCGTTCAGGTGCTCGTCGCATCTGGCTGACGAACAGTGTTCTCTTCAAATTTGTCGTATTAGCTGGCCACTATAGTAGGTTCGGCTGCTACTAGAGATAAAAGCAGCCTGCGTGCGTGTGTGGCGATGAGGAATCTCGTGATTTACAACGGAATGTCGTATCCCAACATATGGTACGCACTTGACTACAAGTAACTGGAGTTCGTGGTCCTGTTGGGAACACTTTGTGTGTTTCCGACAGATGCTCCAGCTCGGCTAGAAGTGCTAACTTCAAAGGGTTGCCCTCGTCGTTTTCCTATCACTTTCTCACACTAGTTGAATTAGCTGCTTGCCAGATCTGTTTTCAAACGTGTTTCTCCGAGTCCGGGTTTAGTGCCACTTGCGTTGACAATGATTTTTTCGTCAATGTTTCGCGTTACACACGGCTGGGCTGCTTGGGGGGTGAGGATTGGGCAATTTGAAGTTTTCCTGATTGTTTTGTGTTCGACTTCATTTAGTTTCCCTAATTTTACTGACGAGCTGAGAAGCTATGTGGGATGGTGGAGGGCAATGTAAACCTCTAGGCAGTAGAGCTAAGGCAGTGAATCTGTGCCTGAGCACTGCACTTTAGCGATATTTCGTTTTACTGTTCTTTTTGAGATCAAGTTTCTGAATGAGATGATTGTGATTTTTTAATAATGCACCGAGTAAAGCGAATAGTCGAACATTCCGTCTGTTCGCCTTGCACGATTTCCGAACCATAGAATGGCACAATTCTTCGACTTTCTAGATTTTTGAATAATCGAATATTCGAACTAGCCGAATTTTTGATTAAATCACAGCGAGGATGCTGAGATTTTTTAGCTAATGTCGCTTGAAATCTTTTATTTTGTACAATAACGCCTAGTGTAAAGAGCTGTGAATTTTGTAGCCAACAACAAAATAACCTAAAAAAATTACTAAAATATATGCAGATAATAGGAATATCTTCCTAAATGTTCTGAACCTACAGAAAAACTG
Source organism: Heligmosomoides polygyrus bakeri (assembly GCA_947359475.1). Lineage (NCBI taxonomy): Eukaryota > Metazoa > Nematoda > Chromadorea > Rhabditida > Heligmosomidae > Heligmosomoides > Heligmosomoides polygyrus. The sequence goes on along the minus strand of OX375870.1, from coordinate 60,485,168 downwards.
TCCACTATATTCGTTATGCAAAATAACCATGTACAGTTTTACACCCAGATCGAAAGTGAGATGGTTTTTGCACTCCCAGATAACTTTGCTCGTCGCACATATGAAGATGCGTTAAACTACCTCATTGGCAGTGTCCCAAGAAATTTCCACTGATGGGTCAAACCAGGGAACATGTGCAGAATTTCCGTTTCCGTGTTCCGAATTCCGGTTTTCGGCGAGTTTTGGTTCCTCCGTCCCGTTCTGTGCCCACTTTTCTGGGCCGGAATACGAAACGGAAAGGTAACTCATCACCCACTGATTGTTTTGTGCTGCATTCATTCATCTCTTGAACTTAAACGAAAGGCAGAAGAAAGAGATCAACTATGTGACAGTTTTTCTTTGCAACTGTGTTGCTGTCAAACCGCTAGTGCATCCTGATGTCGGAACCATAACCAGATTGAATTCTTTTTTCTTTTCTTGAAGCGAGGTACTAACGACTAGTGTAATGCCGTAAAAGGTTTTAAGAGTGTTGGAACCAAGAATCCAACTCCTTAACCGGGGCATGCATATTTTAAATTTCCCTGATAATTCTAGGTCTGGCTTGGAACATCAATCTACCTCAGAGCTCTATAGCAATCTTGCGAGGAAGGTCAACGAGTTCACCGCGGAGATTCTCAAAGCGGCCTATATAGGATTGTAGGGCGTTGTCTGCGAAGCACCGTAGTGGTTTCCAAATTTCGTGCGGACCTCTGGGTAGATCGGCTCCAGGACGTAACTCCAACGCGACGTCGCGCGCTAGCTGCATGTGACATCGCGGTGCTGAAACGCGAACGTGTGCTCAGTTAGCCGCGGGGCAAGAAATTTTGCTAGTGTTAAAGCAGCAATTCAACTATAACAAGTGTGTTGGAGAAAGGTGACGGTCAAGTGTGGAACAAAGATAGAATTAAGGGAAAAGCTATGGATTAGTGCGCCCTTGATCTGTCTTTGAATCCTAGCAAAAGTATCACGTCTCGGCAATCCCTGAAAACTTCAAACGCTTGATAACAAAGACAACTGTTCAAGGAAAATTTGTAAAAAAAAATTTGGGAACTTACGAGCACTTGCTTCCGAAACTTCTACTTAATAATCCCGGCCCAGTCCTCGTCTCGAATTTTCTTCACCAGGTCCTTGGCCGTTCCCCTTCACTCATTTGAAATAGATTGAGTCTCATTCCATCCGCACTTTTTTAACAAACGCTTCCACTTTATGAAGGAATTTTCAGGAAGATCGTGAACTTACGAGTAATAGGCAATACTCGTAAGTTCACATGCGATGGACATGAGATATAACAGCTAACTTCACTACGATTTCCGCACTCTAATTTGCTACCGGTTAACGATACACTAGTACAAGCGAGGTATGTACGCATAGAATTCCCTTCCAGGAGACATCAGACGTGTCTCGCTCAAGTACTTTCCTCCCTCTACGCGAAAACCCGGTCGAGAGTCGCCGACACACACTTTCACGCACTTTCGGAAGCAGTTGGACCTCGACAACTCTTCCAATTTCGTCGCGCACCGCGCGCGACGCCAGGGAGGGTTCGCGCGGCGTTGGAGTTGCGTATGCCCTCGGGGTAGGTCTGGGTAGGCAGAAAACTGTAGCGCTTCAGTGCGGGCCGATAACGCAAAACCAACGCCTGCAATGGCCTTGTAGTGCTCGGAAGCAATCTTGGAAATCGATTGAAGCTTCAATCATTGCTAGAACGTGGGATCTGAGAAATTCCTAATTGGCGAAAGGTTGCTAACAGTGCTCTACATGCGGGGCATTCAATAAGACCGATTAGGTGTTTATGAGTGGCGAAAAATCTGGAATCCTACTCGTCAGCAAATGCTAGCTTCTTCGCGTCTAAAATTCTTTCTTCCTATCTACACAATGATTTTGCACAAACTCCGATTTGTTATCCAAGTAGTAATTGAAAAGTCATCCAAATAATGATACGAAGACAAGGATGTTTTATTGTTATATGTTGCGGGGAAAGAGTCGCATGCCGCTTCGTCCGCTTCCTAAATTCGTTAACGGTAATTTAGTTATTATCACCATTATGGACATATTTATGAGACATCAGATGGAGTAAGGTTATTTCCGTGTGTTATTTCCGCCTCCATGTTTCGTATTGCGGTTATCGCCCATTTTGAGCTCTTCCGTTCCGCTTTCCGTGTTCCAACTTTCTCGAAAAAATTTCCCCACATCCCTGGGCACAACGTTGTTGCCTTGCGTCTAGGAAGATGCATCATTAAAACTCATATAAACATGCGGAAATTAGAGGATTCGTTAAATTTGAGTGACAAGGAGTGCTTCGTGCACTTGCTCTAAATTGCACATAGCAGTCTATGCATATCTACGGCATGTTTTGAATGGTTGTGAAGGTTTTGCTTCAAATGGAAATATCACGGACCTCGATTCTTTTGAAGTTAAGTACCGGACACATAACAGCTGGAGGTGAAAACGGGTACCTCTTATATGCGACCAAAGATCGAGGAACCATGGCTGTATGTATTGCTAGCCATGCAATTAGCTAGTGAGGCAATTTGAATTCGTACTTGGCCTATCCAATGGCTTACGGTGGACGGCCCACGGACAGATCAGTGATTTGTTCTTCGCAGACGAAACAACTCACTTGCCTCGGATAAAAGCAGAACCAGCAGCGTGGAATATGTTGTGTGCACTCGACAGCCGGTGCCTCCTTCGACTGCACTCGGCAAGATATTTTAGGAGGGAAAATTATGAAACTACGAGTTTACTACGACCGTGCGAACAGCGCCTCTGCGTAGTCAGTAGCGCCACAACTTGAAATTTTGAGCAAATCATGGCGTGATTCTCATCACTTTGATGTCAGAATCTCCAAAAAACGAATTAACATAAGAATGCAACAAGACGGATATGCCGAAGAAACTAATAAACCGCGACACTTACGAGAACTAGCGAAACTAAACGCTGAATGCGTGACTGATGATAGAGCTTTGCTTTAACTTCCAGAAAGGGCAGCCGGATTCCAAGTTCTTGGCTTGAGTCACGCAGGCCAACCAGCATACCATTCCTCCGCGATGGTGACGTGGCACCAGAATTCTAGGGGAAGTATAACACACCCACCTGCCTTTCGGCTGGCCGCTGCAAGTCGTTGTGTGGTCAAACGATTGGAACAGTTTTTCCATAGTAGTATGTTTGGCGCATATCGCAAAGGGACTGATTAACACGGTCCGTTGACTTCCAAGCTTGTCTAAGCTGGCGCCGAGGTAGATGTGCTGCTTCCCGAGAGGTACCTTGCTCCTGCTGTTCACAGTTTTACTCGTCTTTCGAACAACCATAAAGATCCAATCTACAATCTAGAGGACGGCGTTAATCAGTCACTTTGGCATGCGCCACGCATTCCACTTCTACGGGATCTCGTAGGGGCTAATTTGAATGTACTTATCTTATGCAATGACTTGCGGTGGTCAGTCGATCACTGGAGAAGTCAATATTTTATCATTCGGGGACAAGTATGGATCATTCGCATTCCACCAGAAATTTTATTCCACTAGAAAACGAATATTATATTCGCGATCAGCACTACAAATGACCATCTTAGATGAAGCTTCAGAAAATTCAGTGCTTTTGTGCTCACGCCTCTCAGACCTACCGTAATCTAGCGTCACCGGGCACGATTTCGAAAATGGATGTCGGGCTCGTCAACACATCCCAAATTACCCACATATGCGAAGTTTGTGCAAAAAATGTTCTTGTGAAGGTACCGAAAACCGAAAATTGTTATATAAGCAATTTATCAGTATTGGGGTCAGTGCTAGTATAGTACACATCAGCACAAAGTAGAACTGCTGTGACATCTCATCTGGAAAAGCTGATTGTTTCGTGTGGAGCGAAACTGGCTACATATGTATGTGACAGCGCATCCAGGCTACTTCGAAAATCCAGGTGCTGTGTCACATTAAGAAGATCTCGGCCCACGTGAAAATTCGGTATGTGAAGAAACTGCACGCTGCTCATACCGTGGTCAACCATATTGTTCTTGTGCTTTCTGTGTGTATCATTGGCGTTTGAGACGGTTCTTTATGTAATGCTGCCACGAATGTCGTGTTTTACACATTTGGAATGATGTATATGAACCTTAAAGTGCCGACGAAGGGTTGTGTAGCACAAAGGTCGCAGTGCCCTCAGCTCCAAAAACGTACAGATGGGACTTTTCTATGGAGGATCGGTAGAAGAATGAGAATGCAAAACAGGCGCGGAGCGCCGAAACCGAGCGCTGACCTCCTCCTCGCGAAGTAGCGCCTCTATCTCTGCGCCAACGGGGCTGTGGTTCCACTGGCCCCACTATTCCGACGACCACATGTGCTCGATCTTGCGAGCATTGTTAACCAAAGAACTTCCAGTTCCTCTCGTTTCTTTCCGTCAAGGATTCCGCAGAATCAAAGTGTTTTGTGACTATTTAAAAGGATGAAAGGATAAGGGACGTCGTTCCTCAATCTCTTTTGGGATGCGTGACGCTTTTTATTTACTTCGACGGGAGTCGTGGAGGCGATATGAATGCGTATTTGGCCCCACAATGACTTGTGGTGGCCAGTCGATGAACAAGTCAGCGCTTTATCCTTCACAGACGTGTTTGATACCACCCCCGCAAGGCTGAAAGGCTTGGCTGGCCTAGGCGGGAAATCCGAACCAAGAACCTGGTATCGGGTGCACACGACAGTTGGCACCTCCTCCGACTGCGCTCCGCGCACCCTGTGACTATTTGGAGGATGAAAATTCCCCTACATTACAGGCTTTCGCCGTTCCGGCGCATAGGTTGAGACGGTTCCCTGGTAAAGCATTTCATGACGAGCGACCGTGATTAGAAGCACTACATGGACCAAGAGGAGAGAGACTAGCCATCACCTCTGAGTGGCCCTTTATACTTCTTTGGTGTCGGTAACAGTAGTCGGTAATTCGGTAATGCCTTCCCGTCTTGTATTCCCTTCGGTAACAGAAAGCCCTTATCTTTTCCTGTAGTGGCTCAGTTTAAGAATTTCTGAGTGACTGTCATGTCGCAATCTAAAGGCAGTCCATCACGTGCCCCATATTTTTGCCCCAATATTGAAGGCTAGCAACCGGTTATCTGCGGTAGTGCCACTCTGGAAGTGGTTTTGTGTGTATGTATGTATGTATGTATGTATGTATATGTGTGTGTGTATGCGTCTGACTAATTCACACTTCATTAAATGCAGTCTATAGCAGAAGTTGGCATGTCTTACCGAGTGGTAATAATCGTACCTCTTCCTTACCACTAAACGTGACCATTGGCTGTAGCGCTCTTACTGTTAGCGATTTCGGGCAGTTCCATCTCTCCTCCCTTTCCTTCACTACATGGTGGCACACCCTGATGCAGCTTCCATGCTCTGTTGAGCAAGCAGTAATAAGCCGTCGCTTCCTCTCGGCGGTTTGTTCGAGTCTCCCCTGTTCCTCGCTAACTGTTGTTTGCCGTTGCAGCGCTGCGCTGTAGTTTGCCGCATCTACTGTTACATTGCACGTCGAACACTAGTACTTTGTGTCGCACTTTCGATCTCGACTGTTATAGCGGCGATCAGGTTACTATAAGAGTTAGCGCTTGAGGTGCTTTTTGCTGATTATTATTGCCTATTCGCTGGAGTGGAGATTCGCTAGAGCGAAGTAGGCAAAGACAGGTGAATTGCACGGTGAAAACAAGGACTTCAAATGACATTAAATGCCAGTTGAAGTGGCATTTCTGTGTTAAATTAGTGTAACTATTAAGAAGTCCGCGAATCTGGAAATATTCTCGTGGAGCTTTCAACGCTATGAGTACACAAGTTTTAGTTTTCAGTCGGGACACTTTTTCTTCCGGGCATCTTCTGCACACATTCCTCTGTTTTTACTTTTTTGAAAGTTAGTTGGCTAATCAATCCCTCTGGAAAGCGCCACGCACGCTACATCCTCGTGATTGCTTCCCTATACTTCGGCGCCTCTTTTAGGAGAATGTGATACAGGCTGAAGGTGACGCAGAAGCCCACTCCAGACCTAATTGCTAGCCATGATACGATAAAAGCGCCTTCTAAATCTAAATGTGTGTTGTCTGAAATATTTAAATATGTGTTTTTCAAGATCACCTCCGCTCATGCTATATGCAACGTTTATGTCGTGGATACTGTGTCGTTGTCGCGTGTGCGTGCTTTCCCGTGCATTTGTTCCTCGAAGACATTCAGCCGGCCAGCCAGAGCTTTCGGAACGTCCCGAAACTCGTGCGCCGTCGGTCCTTTGACGATGAAGGACATTTCGCTGCCTCCGGATGCCGTGCACTGTGAATGTTCCCTGCTAGCGACACGGTCGCCGCGAATAAAGATGGCGACCGGTGTGACCGCGGCGTCTCATCGCCATCCACGACCGCGGTCGCTGTCGCGCTTTCTGGAGACGATCGTGCGCAAAGTGTTTGACTCGCAGCGAAAGGCGAAAGACGTGAGTGCTATCGTAAGCTAGAGGCTAGATTGCGGTGCACCGGCTGGGAGAGCAAGTGAGTTGGACTGCGGCCTTGGTAGCAAAGAGGCTGTGACGTAACTACATTTCCTCAACTGCAGTCGCTCGGGTCGAATCAGGTTAGGCGATAGTGATTGTTTGTCTCGCATGTCCGTGCAGACGTTTGCGTCTAGCGGCGGCACAGGCAGCGGCCTTTCAAGGTCATTCAGTCGCCACACTGATTGCAGACGAACTGGGCTGCTCGCCGAGCTCAGAAGCAGCCACGTAGGGTCCTTGAAGTCGCACCAATTCCAGTGCGACTCTGCTCGGACGATCCGTGATCACCCGCCGATTCCTGCTGCGCACATGACATAGGCCTGCAGTGCTTCATGGAAGGTGCCGTAAAACTGCGACTTTGTGAAACACTGTGACTGCGTAGGGGTGTACGCGTTGGCATGCCTAGAAAGAATTCTCAGCTCAGTTGATAGAGTAGGCACTTATGCGCAGGGGCGTTCTCAGATTGCCGACACTCCGGGCTCGTACGTTAGGTGTCTCTTTGAGTTACGGTAGCGCGCCGCCCCCCCCCCCCCCCCCCCCGATTACGTTAGCGTGGCGGGTTGTTGAGCCAGCGTTGGACGAGATGCAACGGATGAACAGAGCATGCACCGTGGAGCAGACTTCCTGTCGTCTCGTAGGGTAGTGACCTCTTAATCTTCAATTACGGAGGCTGTAATCAGACTCACCTCGTTTCTGATTTAGGAGGTGAATAGGCCTTGAAAAAATGTAGTATGACGAAATTTCGAGATAGATTCTCAGGAAGGCTCGCTTAGCACCCGGTAATCGCTGTCGAGACATATGTGCACTAGAGGAGTTGAAGCCGTTACGAACCTGCCAAAGGCAGTTCATGGTTCCTGATGGGTCTCCAGGCAGCCGGAGCGCCTCCGGGCCCAGCGAAATCGTATCATCGTCGACGGGAGGCTGGTCTGGCTGGTCACAGCTCAGGTACGACAGCTGGAGCACCCCGCCAGCGGCAGCGTCCCGTCCCCTCCGCGGGCAGCGTAGCTGCGATCGAAAGCCTTCGGAGAGTTGGATGACTGGACAGGGGCGACCTTGCGGACCCCGGGTTTTGGGTGATTCGGATCGGGACATCCGCATCGGATGCCCGACAACGATTCGTTCCGATGCAGCGTGTAGTAAGCAGCCACCCGAGCAGCGTCGTCCGGCTGGCGCCTGCGGCTACGCCTTCGTGCGAGCGCGTCCCACCTCCTCGCCGGTTCTGCTCCCATCGATTGATGCACCCACCGTCGCCAGCCCGTCCGCTTCATCGAACATGTCCTACTGAGCTGTCGAAGGCGGGCGCTGGCCGCTGGCGGCTGGTGAAGATGTGTGTGGATCCGAATAGGTGCCCGACGGAAGCTGTAGTGGCCCCACGCAGTTTCCGCGTGTGGAGGCTACTAAGGAGGAGATTCGTGAGTTCGGCTATGCAAACAGTGCCAATTAGCCGACGGTGTTGAAGTAGTTGCCAGTTTTTGGGTGCTTCTTTGAAGCAGCTTGTTTCTATTGTCTTATCGGTTACTTTTCAGTTCTCGCCACAAAAGCACGACATCAATGACGCGCCTGTCACGAAGTGAGGAGTTGTGTTTGTTGAAGCCCAGACGGAAATGTGGAAGAGGCGGCGTTGCAAGTAAATGGTTTTCATTTAGACCCAGCCGCCACATTGAAGATTACCGCATCACGGAGCCGTCGAGAAACACGTCACCGAGGTATCAAGTGTTTACGTCCGTACTGCTTAGCGGTTCTTTTGTGAAGCCATGTGCGTTTTTGGCGCCTCGGAAGAAAGTAAACCTGCAGAAACCTGATGCTAAACTTGTTGCATAGGGGCAAGAAGGTGACAGTAATCAGCATTGGCTTTAATTTTTTTCCTTCCAATCCCCGAATTATGTCGAAGGATGAGGGAATCCGTTAAGTTGGCCGGCATTGTGCCCGTTGGCGTTGCGTCACAGTTGTCAAAATGTCGAATGACATTTGTGATTGAACCTCACCGAAAATAAATCGAACATTTCCCTTCCATGGTGACTATACTGCATGTGAGGGTTTTACCGTCCATGCCAGCATGGGTGCGTAGCGTTCGTACCGGCTGGTCATGGGCGCCGCGGCGGCGCGCCCAGGTGGCCATACTTGCGGCGTTATCCCCCCGTTCGCCGTCTTTGCTCACTCTGTGGCACCCGTCGCGCGCACGGCGGACAACGGCCCGACGGAGGCCGTCGTCGGCGGCCCCACGACGACGGCCCGACGAACGAGCGGAGCCACAGGTCGACCAGATTTGCTGGAGCTGCAATCAACAGGATGTTCAGAGGATTTAGAAAACCAGTGTAAACATACACGTTGGCGTGAAAAAACATAGCTCTACATCAGAATTTCGAGCTCTATCTAATGAGCTCTGCCTCAAGCCCATCAGTGCCACCGTTGATGCGATATTCTTCAAATTTGAAACTGAAAAATAATTCTTTGCAATCCTGCTGCGAAGCTGTCAAGGATATGTTTCCAGACTAAAATTTCACACTGAATTCAACTACGTCGTCTAAATACCTTCTAGAAAAGCTCTTTTTTAAAGAAAAATTTGTGTGTACTACACCGTTGGGGACATGTCTCCAAGCCATTCAATCACGAAGTTGATATCCTATTCTATTACATATAAAAGAGTTGTGTGTGTTTTTGTGTATGTCATTTAAGCGGTCCAAAACTTATGCCGTGGGGGTAACGGAAATCGTTGAACACGAATCTGAAGTTCACGTTTGATGCTTCGATCGATCATCAACCGATATTGGTCAATTTATCGATTCTTTGTGGATGTCATTCAGCGGTTCGAAACATCAGCCCAGGGATAATTGAGATCACTGAACACGATTCTAAATTTCGTTTTCAAAGTTTCGATCGCCATCAACTGATATTGATCAAATTATCGATTCTTTGTGGATGTCAATCGAGCGGTCCGAAACTTCAGCTCTGGGGATAAGCGAGGTCAGTGAACACAGTCTTTCATTGCCCTCTCATAAGACCTCGACCTCCTGGAGGCCGTGCGTCCAGGGGCGAGGTTATGTTTATTACCAGGTAGTAGGACATGTCCATTAATCGTTGCTCAATCGTTGCTTACCGCCGTCACTGCTTCTGTGAATGGACCATATAGTGAAGTAGCACAAATTATCCACTCTATAGTCAATAAAGGGTGTTGCCGAGTCGCCTGCACACTTCGACGGTGTTTTCGAACTTCCAGTGGTTCTTCAGGATAATCTTTTGCTCTTCCAAGAAAAGCCTAGAGCCGGGAGTGACTCTTGTTATGGACTCAGGTATGTAGAGTGGGTTATTAGAGCTGTCCACGTCCGACTTTCCATAAATCTTGGCATTGTTCGAACAGATATTCCGTAAGTTGCTCTCAGCTGTAGACCAAGATTGGTATCGACCTTTTATTAGGCTTACGTTTCGGCGATGTCGCCTTCGGTTATTAGAGCGATAGTGAAAGAGATAAATTGTGCAGTCAATGAACTCACACGTCACGTGCCTTTCACGTCGTTGTCTATTTCTAAACGTTAAAATAGGCACTGCACAGGTTAGTGTGGCCAAGTAGTAACAGAATTTCAACAAGCAGTTAGCCCATGCACAATCAATTGAGTCTGAAATGCGAGGTTTCAGTCGAGTGCATGACGCAATCTTGACTATTTGCACTCCAAAGAAATTTCGTTACCCTGAGCTTTTATATGAGTTTTAAAATCTTCAAAAGCTTCACTATCACCAAGATAGAATCACTCAAAGAGTACATGCATTTTTTAGGATGCCCTGCATTTTTCGCAAGCCATAATGTGTTTTTAACTTTCAAACCTTTAAAGAAGCTCACATCAATGGAAACGGCCACTTTTTGGAGAAATTATAACAAATATTCTAGCGAAAACAATCATTCGAGTATAAAATGCAAGGTTTCAGACGAGTGCATGGCGCAATCCATGCCGCTCATTTGTCAGAAAATTTTTACTGTCTTAAAATTTTATATGAGCCATAAAGTTCTTCAGTGCTTTTACTCTGAGCAAGGTTATCACACTTCAAACAGCGTATACATTTTTGAGACACACTCTATTTATGAACATAAATTTTGTAATTGAATTCTGTGTAGAATGTTGTCTTGGAGACATGTCCTCAAAGGTGTCATCCACACAATTTTTTCCCTAAAAAAAGCTCCCTAGAAGGTATTTAGTTGCGTAGTTGAATTCTGCGTGAAATTTTAGTCTGGCAACATTCCTTTTACAGCTTCGTAACAGGTTTTTCGAAGAATTATTTTTCAGTTTCAAATTTGAAGAATATTGCATCATTGATAAGCTTGAGGTAGAGCTCATTAGATAGAGCTCGAAATTCTGATGTAGAGCTATGTTTGTTTCACGCCAACAGGTATCTTTACACTGGTTCTGTAAATCCTCTGAACATCCTATTGATTGCAGACCCGGCAAAGTTGGTCGATCTGCGTGCTCCGCTCGTCCGTCGGGCCGCCGACGACGGCCTCCGTCGGGCCGTTGTCCGCCGCGCGCGCGATGGGTGCCACAGCGTGAGCGGAGACGGCGAGCGGGGGGATGACGCCGCAGGTATGGCCACCTGCTCGCGCGGCGGCGGCGCCTACAACCAGCCGATACGAAAGCCCCCCTCCCATGCCAGCATTTACCTTCGGAAAGTCGCTCTGGCTCGTGGAGCGTTGCAAACTAGTGCGGCACTCTGCTGGTCTACAGTGACCTGCCCAGTCCGTACGATGGGCACCTAGACGTGCACTGCCATCTATACGTCATGATGTTTCAGTCCCACGTTTCCCCCACGCTTGCGAATCTCCAACGTATTGCGAAATGATGAGAGGTGTTAGTCAAACTGCGAGATTCAGTGTGGATGCGGTACCTTTCAGGATCCCGGATATGCTACTGAAGCAACAAAGCGCTATAGCAGAGCCGACAGCTGCGATTATGCATTTATTTATTTATTTACTTGAGACCAATCCAATCAGAGCATAATGAAACATAGGGAAGCAGAGTCAACAGTAATAGAGATTGGACATAATGAACTGAAAAATTAGGGAAGGAGCTCAAGTTGCTGAAAGTGCTGAAAAGGATATGCATTATGCATTTGCTAGGCATATTTTCCGATTCTACTTTATGGCTACCATTTGCGCCCACATTGATAGTGACGACGAGAGCGATTTTCGCGTGTCTGGCGCGTGGGAGGAAGCGTGCCGCACAAATGTGACACGACATATCGTGACCCGAACTTCGTCCAAGGATAAATTAGGGATGCCAAACACGATGCGAATGTTTATCTCAACAGTTACGGCCGGTTACCCCCACCCCATAATTCTATAATTGTATTTTTATTTTTATTTATTATTATTTTTTCATATTTATTAATTTTTTATTTTCTTATTTTAGAGAAAAACAACAAATTAAAATTTGCCATAAAGAACAAGCATGTAGCGCATTAAAAGATCAGGTCGCGCCATGCACTCAAAAATTTCACCGCAACTTTTATTCGATTGATAGTGTAAATGCCACTTACATTAACCACCAAGGTGAGGATATCGTGTTTTTCAAAGTGCTTTTTGTTGTATCGTTAACAGATGGCAAACTCCATGCGAACAGAAATTTAACTATCAATCGGGTCAAAATCGCGAGATCTTGGAAGAGCACATGGTGCAATCTCGTTTTTTGGCACTAAAAATGACCACCTTCCTGCTCTTTAATACAAGTTTTAATCCATTATTTTTCCTCAAAAAATAAAGCTTTTATAAAATTTCGAACAACGTGTTCACCTACTGGGTGGCTGAATTCACCCTTCCACGACATTGTCCGACGATGTCGTCGGACACCATCATAGAAATAGTTCATGGCATGTTATCAAACGTCTGATAGTACGGTACTATTGTACTTAGTGTACCGCACTTAATCTTGTTCAAAGTAGGTCTCCTAGGGGTAATCTGTCATGGGAAGGACGAATATCGGTCGTTTTTTTGCGGAAATCACTTATAAGCCCGTTATATTAACCAGTTCGAATTGCCCAAGGCTTTGCGAAATAGCTCCAACTTGTGAGAGACGCAGAGACTCCGCCTCCTATCGATGCGCACTATTTCGCCGCCTCTAGTATGCCGCAGAGTTTAGCCACGGCATAAGCCTTGAAATCTCGAAAAGCCTTGAAAGGCTGTTCTGTGCTCTCCTCCGTGTCAGCGGAGAAGAGCATAGAGTGAATCTGTTTTGGTGAGAAGCAACAATCGGAGCGATTCTTTGAGAGCCGTGTCTTCGCTTGACGTATCATATGGTTCGTTACTGTCTAATCATGTCCCTTACAGAGCCAACGGTCACGTAAAGCTGTCCGAGCTCTCCAGCGGCGACCTGATAGTGAGCGCAGTTTTTCTTCGTAGACACTAATCAGTCTACTTCTAAAAGTACGTTTTTAGACGCAGCCTGATTTCGATTCGTCGGGGACGTCGGATGGGTCGCTAAATGCAACTCATGGTACCAAAAACCTAGAGGATAGTGTGTCCGTGTGAGTTTCTAGACGGTAGCTGTTCTAATCCTTACTTTTATCATTACTTACGCAAGGCTGCGTTTTGTAACGTATACTATTTCGGAACAGCTGCTCTGCTTGACATGCTCTTTATGACTGCACCCACTTCTACGACACTGGTGCTTTACTTACTTCAAATAAGATGCTGATTAATATGCTGATGCTGATTAAATTAGCAGTGGAGTCGTGCCAACCAAGGCATCCTGCAGCCTTTTTTCCGCTAGTCGCAATGTTGTTCCCACCAAAGTTCTCAATGAGCAGACTGAATGACTTCTTATCGGAACTTGTTGAGGCTCGTAGTAAAGCACTAATTTTTTGTATCTGTTTCTTCACGTGTGCCAGGCATTTTACTATTTTGCTTGATGTTTTTTTCATTTGTAGGGGTGCAATTTTTTGCATGAGACGGCGTCCATTTTCAGTATTCACGATACATCCGACTACATCTCTGGCAAAACCTTCAACGTATCTCCCTGGTTCGGAATTCTGGTTGTTGGTATTGGGCACTATATAGTCCTGGGAATTAAAAAGGTGAAAGTTGACTTTGCGTAGATGGGGCTTTAGCCCTCAACGATATATCGAGAAATTCGACAAGAGAGGGGAGATGTGGATGAACGCGCAACGGCGGGATAAATGAGTGGACTGCTGCTGTACTGCAGAGGCTTCACAAGGGGTTGTAGCTAGGACGACATCGTGGATCTTCCGTTCGAAACAGCGCCGGTCGTGTAAGGCGTTCCATCACTGCCCGGAAAGCAGAAGTGCGAGTTCGAGTTTCGCCTGGCGTATGAGTTCTGATCGCAATTAGAAGTCCTTCTAACAGCTTCCATCTTCTAAACTAATTGCTCTAGGCTCAAGCAAAAGGTTCACAAGGGGTAATTTTCAGAGTCGCCCATGGGAACCTCGATATAAGCTAGAGTGGACGTGATCCGAACTGGCAATTCCGCTGTTTGGTTGTTCAATAAATTGTTCAAAGTATATAGCGTTTATCCTGGAAGATTGAATCATTATGGCACATATACCTCATAGGACAACTGGTGGAGCGGCAGAGTTCTAGCAAAACTGAGATGAGGGAAGCTACCGGCAGTTTGGTGGTGATATCAGTTTTGTGTACTTCTCTGCCGAGCAGTGTTGTATGATACATTAGTATTCAATGAGCGGCCTAACGATATCACTGTTTTCTTCTACGGAAAACATGAGAGTGGTACTGCTGTCGCGTTCTTTGGGGAGGAGGTGGTAGCCAGTTGGAGGAGGCACTGGCCGTCGAGTGCACCCTGGATAAAAGTTCGTGGTTCGGGTGGCGCCCAGGCAAACCAAGCCTCTATCCCTTCGGAGTCGGCGTAATGGTGCCAAACTTGTCTAGGAAGGGTGAAACACCGACTCAGCCATCGGTCGGCCACTTAAAATCTCTGTATGTTCCAAGTACGTATTCATATTAATATTATCTCCACGGCATCCCGTAGAATTAGAATGAGGGGGCATCCCAATCACGCATTAATTGACGCCGTCCTGTTTGTCCTTAAATCTTAGGAGCTATATTCTTTAATAATGAAAAATACTCGTCCACCGAAAACATGCAAAAGTCCGCCTTGAATACTTGGAGACTATTTTCGTTTCTACTTGAGTCGTCAGTGTAGCGGGCAAGCTGTGTGGGCTATCGAAACGCTAGCAGGAGTTGTTACTTGGCTTACACTACGAGTCACTGCGATCCGTTGGACGGATCAGTGTGTTATAGTATCCAGGCAAGTCTGGCGTCAGCGCTCCGACCTCGTAGGGGATGAAAGGTTTTCTTCCCCTGGGCGGAACAAGCGCGCTGCGGACACTCTTCTAGTTATGGCCTGGCGAAAAAGTGAAGCGGGATCTGGAGTTCGCAATTTTCTAGGAGCCTTTTGCTTCGAGAAGTAAGTTGTATAATGTCAGAAGGATGATTAATGGCGTTCCAAACTTTTGTTCCACGGGGTACTCGGTACCATCTGCTTTCCGGACAGGTTGCTACCTCGTTACACCAGCATCGCTGTTTTACCCAATACAACATTCTCAACATCCTCGTACCGAAGGCCTATAAGCATTCACCTATTATGAAAAAAGTTGGGGTTTCTAAGCACGTCATATTTTACGGGTTCAACTGGTATCCGGAATGCTTGAGAAAAGTCTGGTTTGGAGTAGCTTATTTTTACTATATGCTTTGCTTGATAATTCGTCGGAATTTTGTGGGTTTACATTGTATACCACGATAAGTACATTTTTCAGAGCTCACGAATCGTCCGGTTACATCCTCAACAAGAGCGTTAACGCATCTCCCAGGTTGGACAATTTTGCATAAATACGGTTATGCTCTACGAACCATTTTGACTGGGTGTATTAAAGTGGTTCGCGTGGTGTGCATTCATCTCAGGCGTACGCTGAGACTTGTTTCTCCTTCTTACGGCCTGCAGGAAGGTTGAAATCATCGATGGATGTTGAGCTTTCAGGCTTCATGATTTGCCGCCATTGAACAGGACATTTGAGCTGCCTCCTAGCAAAAGACCGCAGATATTCTACCCTCGGTCAGAAGGTTTTGGATTTTATTTCTGGTAAAATTCGTTCGAAGAAGGAAAACGTCGTTTCAGCTTCTATTTTCCGCAAGGAGTTCCGGTATCGTCGGTGGAAAACGACGCAGCGTTACGTCGAGTGTGCCGCATTTTTCGGGAATTTCCAAACGAGCAGGTGACACACCTTCAGCTTTCAATCGCATTTACCACTCGTCGCCAGACGCCGTCATAAACAAACGTATTTACCACCCCGAACGGAGGGAGCTGGGGATGAAAGCTTGGCCTACTGTCAGTGTAAGGTATGCAGTCTACCTGGCTGCGTTTGTCTGTCTGTGGAAGACGGTGAAGGTTCGGCTAGTGAGTGTAAGAAGGTCGAGTGAGAGTTGACGGCAGCTGTGCTGTTTCTGTCGTTCAATGTGAACGAGCGAATCTTACATTTGAAAAGTGTTCTCACATGGAAGCAGACGAGCTGCGCACACGTACGAGGAGTCTCAAGAAACTTCGGGAACTGCAGATGTGTATTTCCATGAATTTTCACGGTGTCCAAGAGGTGCGCCGAGCTGCTGTGGTCTAAATGACGTCTTGCCTAGCCTTCTAATAAGTGGCAAGGGTTGGCATCAGTCCACTTGGGTTGCGCCATACCTTCCAATTTTGCGTTGTCATGGAAGGCATCGGCCCATCCAATGGTTTTCATGTACCAACTATAACCTTCCTAGGACCCTTCCTAGGAAGCAGACTATTCCAATCCACGATTCCTGCAATAGTGCATGAATTGTCGACTTTGGGTGCACGTTGAACCTGAGCTCGATCTCTAACGCTTGCTGGAGGGGGATACCTGCCCGACTGTGTCGGGGTCGCGTTTATTTAACTGATGAGACGTGGGTATGGAAGCGTTCTAGCTGAACGAGGGGATGAATTCGTAGAACGAATCTGCGTGAGGACAGAGGTTATTAGGGTCGCAGCTTTTAGGTAAATGGTGTTCAGTGCTGACGCGCGAAAGTCTACGAACGCGTACCCATTTTTATTTTCAGCTCTTGCTGGTATCTGATATCGTTATAAACTGCTACTGGGTTAATCCAGCAGCACTTCATAACGATTCCAAGACTTCAAAAGTTCAGACTTTGAAAACTTCATGTCTCTCGAAGCAGACCCAGCTGTGTTTCTGTGATTTTTGCCTTCTTTATGGTGGGGGTAATCTCATAGCTTAAGTAAAAAAGGTCAATTAGTTTTTTGCTTGCTGAAAATCACTAAGATTATTTTCTCAGCCTTCTTGTTTTCTTATATGTATATTTTTTAAAATTGAAAACGGCAAGGTCGCTCACCGCTGGAGTCTCAGCCTCTCATGCAAAAGTGCGGTGTCGCCGCGTCATGGCGATGATACAGACGTTGATTGTAGATGTCTTGCTATCATACCTTCACGAGCTTTTAGGACAGCCACCATAAAATAATAAAATATGGAGCACATGATCTCGCGACGTTCTGGGCCCGTTTCGGCCTGGGCTAAACGTTGTGGGCGAGAAGGAATCCACTGCAGACGGTACCTTTGGCTTCACCAAATGCTCTGTTCGTACCATCGAACAGCTACTACGATTTCGTCCTGTTTAGGTCTAAACCGAAGACGGTTGTTCAAATTGCACTTGAAATGAGGCTTTTGCAAAGCATTCTTCAATGTTTGAATCCATACAGAAAATCCTTGCCCTAAACACTAATAAATGCGAGAAGAAAGTCATGAAACTGTTATTGCACACTACAAAGCAGTACCAGGGAAAACCTAGGTGATTTAGTCATCCTCTTGCGGCGAACCTATTTTAAACTTCCAATAAATAAACAACTTTCGAAGCGGAACTCGCTTATTTTCAGTGCGCCCTGTCTGATATGCCGCGTGTGTGCGAGGCGGCAAATCTCCCTATCTACTGGAAGCAGCCAATTTTCCACGCGCTCACGAAGGGAAACGTAAGATATTCACATTTCAGTTCACCATGTCTCAAAAACTTGGGTGCTCGGGGCAGCTCACTAGGCCAGTCATGAGAAAAGAGCTGAAGGATGAACGTCTAGACGTCTGCTCGCCGTGCATGTTATCGGGTGCGCTACGCTAGGCATCTCCCACAGCTGTAGAAGGCGGAGCGACGTGCTCGATTCACCGTAGGATGGTCGAGTGCCGCGCCCGTATCGGACGAGATTTCACGACGAGATTGGGAGAGTCGGTCAGAACGTGTGCTGCTGCCGTGGAGCAGATTTCGTCAAGGTGATAGAAATTGAATGGCTCGAAAAAATGACGCCCAGATGCTATCTATGCTATCTCTGAGATTAAAAAGGCGAAACGGGAAAGGGATAACCCACCAAGTTTCTTCCCGTTCTACTCTTTCTCGGTCTACGGCAGCTTTACGGGCAGTGCATAGCCCAGGTTCTATTTTCTGCTTTTCCTGCGTGGTTTCTTTCGCTTGTTTTATCGTCTTTTAGTATGTGTAGTTTAGCCCTTTCGTGAAAGCGAGTGATAAGCCGCCCTCCCCACCCTGAGTCAGTCAGCACCCTGAAAAGTCCACAATCCCCACCCTAGGACAGAAGCTCTGTTCCATGGCGCATAATCCACTCTGTTCATCCGTTAAGCCTTGTCCGAGGCGTGCTCAACAACCGTCACCCTATCGTAATCGAGGACGGCGGCGGCACGCTTCCGTAATCCAGGGAGATGCCTAACGTACAATCCCCATTTTGACAGCGATGGCATTGATTAGCCACGGTTTGGAAGGCGTGCGCGACGGCATCACTCAGAGTTCAACGCTTTCCAATAGAAGTGATCACGAAAAAACGCGCAGCCCGTGCTTACTGCACAGCGGTGCTCGTATTGTTACCTGACCCACAGCCTTTTTAATGTTTCATGTAATCTTTTGTCAATAGCCATTTCATGCAGCTTCTTCCTCATGAAGCTTGGAAAGCGTTCTTAAAGTTAGCTTGCCACATGATTTGGAGTTACGGTTTTTTTTATAGAGGTCTTCTTTGCAACATATCTAAGGGTAAAATAACTTGATGCTTGGGTTCAAAGACTGCTTTTCTTTTGATTCAGTCCAAACATGCTTCGGTGGTGGATTTCACGGCGTGGTGGCGCGCGATGACCAGCGTCGCTCACGACGAAGCTGCAAGGTGAGCCTTTTCCTTCCCTCGGCTAGGTCGGTTTTGTTGTGTGGCGTGTATTTCTTTCTTGTGTAGCTGAAGGAGAAGAACCACGCAGCTGCCTCGATCATATGAGAACAGCCGCCTCGGTCAACCTCAGTCGTGTTTTCGAATCAGTACCCCCGTCCAATCGTCATACCGACGGACCTCACCTGAGTCGTATAGCTTTGTACTATAAAGCAGATAGGTATCTACATATTACAATACCCGCCATAAAGATGGGGAAATGCCGCACAGGGCACGGTAACCGCATCCTTTTTGTTTTTTCACTATAACTTCCTTCGTTTCGTCAATTCTAAACAATTCGACCACCGTTAGGGTCGCCCTGACGAGTGTTTTTTCGAGCGCGTTCAAAATGCTGTTTAAATAGCTCGATTTCTGGGCTGATTTTTCTCGGAGTACCGGAGGGTACCTATCAGTGAGCCATTTTGCCCCTATTTGCTCCCTCCTGGGCATTCGCGGGTGCGTATACAAGAGAATTTGGCAGTTTCAGCTGCGGTTAGGCAGTGCTGATCCATTTTGAAGCGTCTCTTAAACGTTCTAACACATTTGCTTAAGCCTAGAGCGGCTGGTAGAGAGGCTATATGTTGTTACAGGATGTTTTGTTGCGATCAAAACTCTTGCGCCAGGCGGGACTCGAACCCGCATCTTCTGCTTTCCGGGCAGCGATGTTCGCCTTACACCACCGGCGCTGTTTGACCGCACGTAACATCCGCGATATCCTCGAGGTCTGTCAGCACCCACCCGTGATACCGGGAGGATATCGCGGATGTTACGTGCGGTCAAACAGCGCCGGTGGTGTAAGGCGAACATCGCTGCCCGGAAAGCAGAAGAT
The DNA here is from genome assembly GCA_947359475.1 of Heligmosomoides polygyrus bakeri. NCBI lineage: Eukaryota > Metazoa > Nematoda > Chromadorea > Rhabditida > Heligmosomidae > Heligmosomoides > Heligmosomoides polygyrus. The sequence goes on along the minus strand of OX375870.1, from coordinate 60,465,596 downwards.
GCAGGTTCGAGTCCCGCCTGGCGCAAGAGTTTTGATCGTAACAAAACATCCTGTAACAACATATAGCGTCTCTTAAGCGTTCCGGGTTCTCGTCCGCGATTTGATTGCTGCATTGTTAGTAGCCGAGGTAAGCTATATGTCCTTAAGAAGCGTGGAAAGGATGAGGGATAAGGGTCAGCATCATTCAGTCTCTTTGCTGGGTGCCACTGCGCGGTACTTCTGCGCGATGTCGCGGAGGCATTTTAAATGCGTATTGAGACAAAGATTATCGAAATCTTGCTTGACGGGTCTGAAACTAGATACAAACTCGAACAGCAAAATAATGAAGTTTGGTGGCAATTGCCAATCCTACAATTAAATTATGCGCAGGTTCGAGCCATTAGATAATCGGTTAGCATTTTGCGCTTCGAAATTTCTGTTGCATACTTCTCACAAGGAAAAATTCTTTTGAAGTGATTCATATTGAGGGCTTAATCACTCATAGCTTTGAATCCCGACGCACGTTGGACAACGTCTGCGGCACGTCTTCTGAATCCCGGCGCTCGGCACTTGATCCCCATTCATACCCTGACGCGTTCCGCGCTCAATATATTGCAAACTTGAGTGATCTGCCGCCAAGCTTATTAGTTCCCCTGCAGTCGCCCATGGTTAACCTTGAAGAAAGACCGGCTGGCATACGCCGCCCTGTCGAGTCACTTCTTGGCTCTGGTTCCCTCCCCTTGGCGGACACGTGAGATTAGCTAACAAGGGAACTGTCTGAACGGTACGCCGGAACGGCAAGAACGAGTACTGTAGGGAGAATCCCCGTCCTCCAAATAGTAACAGAATATGTTCTGTTTTTGCCGAATCCTTGAGGCAAACAAGTACGAGGGTGTAATGGTTAAGGGTCCGCAGAGCGAGCTCTTCACGCCAGTGCAAGACACCGGTGTCGTGGACTGGGTGGCGCAGTGGTAGAGGCGATGCCTCATGCTCGTGAGGTCGAGGGTTCGGTTCCCATGCTACGTCACGTTTTTTCACTTTTACCATAGTATCGGATTTCCATAGAGATTTCCGTATCTGAACTTGTTTTTGGAGTTTGCTACGGTAAGATGTCTTTACTACTTATTATTTGTCGACATCTCGTAATTCACCAGCAAAAAAATGGAAATCTCTACGGAAATCCGATACTATGGTAAAAGTGCAAAAACGCGAGTAGCATGGGAACCGAATCCTAGACCTCACGGACATGAGGTGTCCTCTCTACCGCTGCGCCACCCAGTCCACGACACATGCGTCTTGCGCTGCCGTGATGAGCTCGCTCTGCGGACCCTTAACCATTACACCCTATTACTCCTTTTCCTCAAGGATTCGGCAAAAACAAAACATGTTCTGTTACTAATTGGAGGACGGGGATTCTCCCTATAGTACTCGTTCTTGCCGTTCCGGCGTATCGTTCAGACAGTTCCCTTGTAAGGCCTATGCTATACTTTCGTCGCTGACGCTGTGTTGTGCGGGCAACTACGCACTACGTCGCCAGGTGCGTCGCCGAGAGCTTCGCAGGGGGTGTTATACTTCCGTCGCCGACGTCGCCACAGACGCGTCGACGACGTCGGCGACTTCATCCAAGGGTGGCAGAAAATGCGCTGCGGTGGAGTATCTTGATTGTGGGTTGGTTCTCCGTTCCCGGCACTGCCATCATCCCCTCCGGACCTCGAATTACGAAATCGAGAAGTGCAAAAAAGGTCCGTCTTGCGGGCTCCAATAGTGCCATTTTTATTCTCAACATTCTTTTATGGTTAGTTTCACAACCGCTGCAGTATGCTGTTCGAAAATCCATCCAGTTTGCTGGAACACTGAGTGTTTGAGGAGGGAGTGGGAGCCTAATCCTTACGTTCCCTTCGCTTTGTCACCTTCCTTCGCTTTTCTGTCCTTCTCACCCGTTTCATTCGCGTTTCCTAGATCTCTTCGCTTTCTTGCAGAGCAAGTGACACAAAATAAACTGTGAAGAAAACTGAAAACGTGAAGAGAACGGTGAAGAATTGCGAAAAACTGATGCGGGCAGGCAAAATATGAAAGACGGCCTTGAAACAGAAAAATACGAAACGGCGGTAGAGAAACTGATTCAAATAAGTAGTGTTTCCTCGCTTTCTGAAACGGTACTGCAAACCTCTATGAAGACCTTATCGAAATACAATCTACATTAATTAAGAGTTAAATCTTCCTGTGAATTTCGAAAGTTCCGCGTCAATTTAATTTCAATGCGATTTAACGAAAAAGGCCTTTGCTAAACTGCAATAAAATGCTGATAAAGTGGTGAAAATGCTGATAAATTCGTTAAATCGGTAAATCAATAGTCGTTAAATGCTCAACACTGCCCCGTACTTCTATTAGTACACTGCGCTCCGATGCTAAGAATGCGCTTCGATGCTCTCCTGAAGTATAACATAGGCCTAAATTGTATTTAGTAAAGTAGACATAGAAGCGTAATTTCATACTTTGTAGTGGTAAATGATATTCACAATTTCTGCAACAAGAGGCTTTAATCTATTTACATAAAAGTTGCCTTTAGACTGCAGTATTATATCGTTTCTGATACTCTATTTAGCTACTGCTATGGTAAAACGAGAGATGAATAAGAATAAAGGACGGCGTTAATCGACCCTGTTTGGGATCCGCCGCGGATCATACTGGAGGTCATTTGGATGCGTATTTGGCCTATAAAATGATTTACGGTGACGAGCCGGCAAAAAAATTGCTGTTTCATCACTTGGAGACAATTGTGCTACCCATTCACCTGCTAAGGAGGGGAGGCTTGATTATCCTTGGTGGGATGCGAACTGAGAACCTCGACTCGTGGTGCACGCAATAGCCAGCGCCTCCTCCCAGTGCGCTACTACGCACTGCTTACACATTATTTTTCCAGTGCAGTGATATATTGAGATAAATGATATCAATAGGAGCTAATATGTCCGGCCACCCAAAGCTGATATGGACCCCTCAACTCATTCGACACAACCGATTCTCTTCTGAAAGATGGCCGTTGGACGTGGAAATCACCTGAAAATTTGGTCAGTGGAGACACTTCACGGAAAATAAACATTATCGACCGACCAACTGTTATCGATCGAATTATCAATTGTGCACTAGATTTAAAACATTTTGGGGTGGATATTAGGTGAATATGTTGGCCAGCGGCCGCTTCGGTGGGTGTAAGCATCGGTCGAGAGTCATCTGTGAAGTTTTCTGCCCAGGCGACATTTTCTCCTCGTTCGGCACGTTTTTCTTGTTGGATGACTTTAACATCTCATATTTTCATCCTGACAGCATCATAAAGCTGGCTAAGGCGAGTTCTCCGAATCAGATTGTTATTGGGAAGAAGAGAAAACGCTACAGAGTAAAGAAATGATAGAAATAAAAGAAAACCTGATGTCTGATGGTCTTGTAACGTTAGAAGAAAGACAAATGGGGTAACACAATGAGGAAATAATACCAAATGAAGACGAGTGAACAACATCTGCTTGACCAGACAACTTCACCCATGCCTTTCAGCTAACTGTTGACAGGGCGAAATGGCAACCAGTATTCAGATCGGCCACTTTGACACAGTTGTATAGAATAGCAAACAACACTGAGGACTCGCTTGGTTTCAGTCACATAGTCTTGAGGAGTTCCATTCATTCTACTTCTAGAATGTTATGCCTTTTTTCTTTGAGTTTTTGATATGTAGACTAGTTTGCGTGATCTAGTCAGTTGTGGCAGTTCAATGACTCCCTGAACGCTCAATTTGCTGCACATTTCGCGGTAATGAGGAGTACTTAAGGGGAGCCAGCTTATTAACAACAATGCAACAACACGCAATAAATCAGTAAGGCTGTAGAGATGCAGTACTGCAGAGAGATGTCGTTAGTTCGAGTAGGTACCTTATATGCATGAACTGCGTTAGACCTTGCCGTCAGTGGCCGCTCTCGTGCTCATCCGGAGGATCCGACATATCCATCGCCCACATTGGTGGTGCCCTGCAGCCTTCATGGATCACTTGAAACGAATAAGTTGGAAGGAGCAGATCCCACCTGACATGGGGCCCTCTGGACATTGGCCTCTCCTCTACCCGATGCTCTTTCAGAGTTCCTTGTCCAGGCTCTCTTTTTTCTTTCTTGTTCGAACTGAACTGATACCCGAGCTTTTGAGCCGTTCTTTCCGTCAGTACGTTTCTTGAGGTTTTTCAGCATCTGGAGCGTTCTCCTCTGCGTTGAGAGAGTTCTCTACTGATAGGGTTAGAAGACAGGCGCATACAATTGCCACCGACAAGTCGTTCAACCTCGCGCTACTCGTTTCTCGGCGTGTTGGCTGCCTAGGCTGTAGAGCGCTTTAAACGACAGAAACGCGTGCTGAGCGTTGCGCCACGGTTCCTGTCTGAAGGCATTTTTAAACATTTTGATGCAACGGCCTTTCCTGCTTGCAGTTGCGAGTAACCGCGGTCTCCTTCAAAGACTTGGTTTTGTGCCCCAAAATCGTTCTCAGCTTGACAGTTTAAAATAATTTGTGCAGTTTCCTATGGCATGACATGTTTTTCAGTAGCTGACGGTTGGAAATTACTGATTTGGTCTGGGGAATTGAACTGGGAGTAAGAGATTTGATGAGAACAAGAGATGTCGATGCTCGTGAATTCATTCGTTAGTAGCGGTATTGCTTCTTGTAGTTATGTAAGAACAGACTTTGTGCACACTTGCGCTTAACTGTCGAGGAAAGTGTGAAGAACAAAACTTCACGATAATGAAGATTTCGTCGGAGAAATCGCTGGTGCACATGCTTTTCCGTGCGATCTAGTGGAGGCACTATGAGGTCAAGAGCAGTTGATGTACTAACGGCGGTCAGCCGATGTATAGCGCCGCCATTGTTGTTAGTAGAAATTTTGATTTGCTCCACGTTCTATGTTTGAATGAAGAATCTACGATGATATAGGGACAATAAGCGGTAAGCAGTTGATTTCTTCCTTCAGGTTTGTCTATGCCTTGAGCAACGGTAACCGAAGTTACCTAACACGCGAAGACCTCCACGGTATGGTGATGGACATTATGCACACGCATCCTGGTCTCGAGTTCTGCCGCGAAGCCACCGATTTCCACGACAAATACCGCGACGTGGTAAGTCGGTGGTGAAGAATCGGGATGTCTGAACTGGCGTTTAGGTTTCTTGTTTTCGTCCATTATGTCCCTGTTGATTCATGCCAACTTCAGGTTATTGCTAGAATACTATGGAATCTGGGTAGTGTTTGGAAGGAGACAATAACTGCGGAGCATCTTCGAAAGTCGGACTTACTTGAGCGCATTCGCCAGCTACAAGAAGATTTCGACATAAATCGCTGTGTCCGATACTTCAGGTATGACTTTACTTTGTGACAATTCTGTGTACCTGAGAGTTAAGTCCTGCTGGTATGCATATAGTTTATAGTTTATAGTTTATAGAACGGTATAGATAGTTGTAATTTTATGGGTTTGATTTGCATAATAGGTTCGTGAAGTTTCTTTTGGGTTCGGTAGTGGAGGATAGTCATTGATTAGCTCTATCTAGTTCATCACAAACGAATCAAGCCTACTAGGACAGCAGTTGAATCGAGTGGTCGTTTTTCTTCATACGAAATATCCTGTAACACTTCCGAGATCGATACTCGTGCTCCCATTTGTTGTTGCCTTCGGTACATCCAGGGAAAGAAGAATGGCGCTTGCCATGCGGGGACTGATTAACTCCGCCATTCATCCTCATCCTTTATGTTTATTTTCTTACCTACGTCCTGTATAGTGCCCGCGCTTACATGCATGACATTCTGAGAAGGGGAAGCAGCTGTATAACGACTGCCTACATACGTCGCTTACTCGCGCGAGCTTTTATCTGATTTATGAGCACTCTTGAGCTCGACAGAAGCTTCCTGACATTGTGGACCGAACTCGGCCCCTGTTAGCGGGAGTAGGATGGTCTAAACATAACCTTGTTGCGATGGTTCTTGGTTAGCGCAATGTGAGTTCTGGGCTACTGGTTTCCTATAAATACTCTGGTTGTAGATGAATTAGCAAATCCCTAAGCATTTCTGTCCACAGCTCCTTGCGAGGACCGTTGAATCTTTTCGAACCGTAAATTCCGACCATTGACTTTTGGTCGTTCGTGGTCTCTCGATATTACCTTTCTTTTGTTTCACGATGTCAACTGTCTTCGCCAAACTTAATTCGTTTCAAGTTTTATCGCGCTTTGGATTTAGCGTAGCAATGAGGGAAATTGGAATTCTTTCCTACCATTAGTGGAGTTCAGCCGCTGCGGTAGACTGACTTTGCAATCTTAAGAAACGCTCCTGGTATCAACTAGTTTTAAGTATGAGATTGCCTTCCGTAGCCAGTTTGTCCCGTACATATACAGCGTGAACCATGAGTCCTGCAACACAATTGGACCACCTTAATAGGACTCTATTTTTCAATTGTAGAGAACCGTATACCAACCTTACTGCTCTAGTCCTTGCCATTACCATGGGTGTAGCTAATCTTGTTAGGAAGGTGTGGGCTTGGACGTAAAACAACCGAAGGTCTGCTGTGGAGCACACGCATTCCGATGTGGCTAAATTTCCGAAGATTGATGGTTGAATATTCATTATTCTGGTACCAGTATTGTAGCATCTTATCAAAAGTGCACATTAGATGAATAGATCTATACTACAGCAGAAGAACGCTATTAATTTTCTGATCACACACGATGGAGCAACGAACTTGAACAAATACGATATTCAGCCGTGTGTAATCTATTATTAAGCAATATGTAGTTTTTAGAAAACTGCAAGGAAAGCTCTACAGCTCATACGTGAGGCGAAGACTTAGTTATGAGTAGAAGAGAGTAGAAAGAAAATTTTCTTATCGCAGCTGGACGCGTCGCTTAGGCTGGATATTCAGCCACCGCTTCATTTTATGAAAAATTTCTCAAAACTGAGCGATCCCAGATAGGTCGAAATAATAGTGCGCTTAATACTGTTTCTGTAAAATATGGCGACATACAAACAATGGCTACACATGACAGTTGTTCGCCTCACACGAAGTTCCAAAATGTCTCCACTCACACTCTACGGTTTTGTGTAGAAAGAGCGAAAATCAATAAAAATGTTTGTTCGATGGGCACAAAAATGCAATACCATATTTTAGGACTCAATCGCCCTGTGTAAAAGCAAATCGATCATCACGGTAAAGCGATTATTCGAATAGAAAAAAGAAAAATGTGGTATCGGTTCTCCGTCCACCTGCCAATCACCGCACCTGCAGAAGACTAGCTGTGGAATTTCTGAATCTTTAGATTTTAGGTCTTTGTTTATTTAATATCTTAGAAAAAAGGTTCTGCTCTCCATAGTGGAAAAATTATTGTCCAACATCTTCTTTGGAATAAATGTGGAATAGAAGAAGAGAAGCTGTGACGCTGGCTGCAAGGCAACCCACACTATCTGAAGGCTCTTATCAATCCTGGAGTGCCCCTTATGAATAATTCTGCCCCACCATAATCCGCAAACTATGGGCAAGTAGTGTTTCAAATTGTACCAAATTTGATGCGTCCTTAGACTTTTTATGCACCTGGCGCTGGCGCTTCGCTCCCTCGGTGTGTACAACCTACCCTGACTTTCGGGTTCCGGGTTCTATTCGGTTGTGATTTTTAATATCCGATGGCTTTTGGACTTGCTAACGCTTTGTTCTAACCTCGCTTTTACCGTATGCCCAGGACTAGCTTGCTTAATATTAACAGGACTACGAGTCCTCACCCCTGTGCTATAGCTCCCTTACCTACAACTTTATGCAGCGGTTTGGTCAAGACTTCTGGCTTCTAAATCTTTTCGGCTCCAGACAGTTCACATGGGACGTAGCCTGCGCAGCTTCGCGACTTGAAATCGGTATAAATGATGTTGGTGTTTCAGCTATGAACATTTCTATGTGGTTTACTGCAAATTCTGGGAAATTGACACGAATCACGACCAAGTGGTCAGCAAAGCAGACATGAGAATGCACAAAGATGGTGGTGAGTCGTGCACAAAGATAGTGCCCTCCGTCGAGGCATGCAGTAGTTACGGTAGGTTAATACATGATTTGAGTTTCAGCGATCACCGATCTCGTCCTGGACCGCATTTTCTCGACGGCCGTGCGCAACACGAAAGGTGATATGATGAATCTCACAGATTTCACCTACTTTTTGCTGGCCGAAGAAGACAAGACACACCCGACGAGGTACATATTTATAGGGTTTGAAGATCATCTTTGTTTCGCTCTTCCTTCCTAAAGAAACCTTTTAGTTCTGCTTTTTTTGGGGGTGGGATTTTCATAATTGATTTTTCATTTGATTCTTCTTATGGATATGAATTCAGAATTAATTCAGGTTTTTCGTAAAATGCGCGGCTTTCTAAAGTTTTTACATTTGGCGGGCTCTGACTTCTCGGATCGAGGCATATACTCAATTTCTGATCACAAGTGAAGACCCTAAAGAGTATGTCGGAAGCAAGTGATGTAGGTACAAGAAGTAGGTACAGTATCTGTCGTCGAATTGTAATCGATCCTGTACTGATATCGGCTCCGATATCCTGTACTTTTCAAAAATTAACACGAGAATGGGCAAATAAATTTATGAGCACAAGGTTATTAGAGAGCAACAAATGGTATTTACATAGACCGAAAAGGGAGTGCGGTCAGAGCAGGAAAATAAGCGTTCAATGTCTGGGGAGGCTTTTTAAGGGCATTTCCACGGGCGTGGTCACCGTTCCTTCCTCGTCTCCCCGTCAGATATGGTTAACGATTGAGGGCCGTCGCTGGCATATCCGCAGGAGCACATCCCTAATGCTCCGCGGGACACGTTCCGCCAGCCCTTGCTCTTAACGAGCAACATGCAGAGTGCGCCGGTTCCGGTATATTCCACACAACATCCACCCTTCAGTTATTACTAAGGTATATGGTAGTTTTTTTTTTTTCGAGGCGTTTTTCCAAACGCGTGAGTAGCCCCGAACTTCACTATGGAATCGCGGTGGCAACGCCTAACTATTATATGAGCCAGGCACGTGCCCAACTGCGTGGACAGCGCTTGCAACCGGCCCGGTTGGTCAGGTAGTGGTCTCATCCCACAGAATGTACCAGAAGGTTTGGGTTTCCGGTGGCTGCGCTAGTTTTTCTTTATGTATTCATGCATAACATACAGCATTTTAGTCATCATAAACACTTATTTAACAATTACGTAGGGTCTTTCGCAAAGCCAATTACGATCAAATTTGTGAGTATTTATGTTTCCTGAGATTTATTTATTTATTTATTTATTTATTTATTTACCAGCGTCGGGTGCGGGCTTCGCCCTCACCCGACTCTGGCCGGGCGGGCCAAGTTAAGGTAGCCGGCTTCGCCGGCGTCGGGTATGGTGAGCCATGTGGGGTCAGAAACCCATCCTAACGTCGAGCCCGCTAGGGTCCCACAACCCAGCGTCGGTTGCGGGCTTCGCCCGCACCCGACTCTGGCCGGGCGGGTCACGCTAGGCTAGCCGGCTTCGCCGGCGTCGGGTATGGTGAGCCATGTGGGGTCAGAAACCCATCCTAACGTCGAGCCCGCTAGGAACGCTTCCTTACCCAGCGACGGCTGCCGGCTTCACCGGCAACAGACGCTGAGTAAGGAAGCATCCCTAGCGTTGACAACAAAAAAGTGCAGGAAAGAGTAACCGGCTGTGATTGTGCACAATGGAGAGAGGATCGGTATTTGAGGCCAGATTCGTCAACAGTTTACCTGCCGGTAACGGTGAAAAGTACCGTCAAACCTCCTGATATAAGATTCATCAGCATCAGGTCTGGCGTGCTTTTCACCATTACCGACAGGTAAGCGGTTGATGAATCCGGCCCTGGAGTCGTAGCTTCCCTGGCAGTGGCGTAGTGGTCACTGTAGGGCGGTAGACGTAGAGGACAATTGAATGAAGGTTGATGAATCTAGCCCTGGAGTCGTATCTTCCCTGGTAGCGGGGTAATGGCCAAGGTAGGGCTGTAGACATAGAGGAAAATTGAACGTAAGAAATGCCATCTGCGATGAAAAAAAGTAAAAAAGTGCAAAAAAGATCAGCCGGTTGTCATACTGCACAGTGGAAAAGGATTCAATTTATTATGGAGCCGAGGCTTCCCTGGCAGTGGGATAGTGGTAAAAGTATGGCGGCAAATATAGAGGTAAATTGAAATAAAAACAGGCTTATGTGAGGCAAAATACCAAAAAAGGTGCAGAACGGAGCAACCGGTTGCCATACTGAACAGTGGAAAAGGATTCAATTTCTGTAGTAGCAGCAACCCTGGTAGTGGGGTAGTGGTAAAAGTATGGCGGTAAAAATAGTGGAAAGTTGCACCACACAGGAGAGCTGGAAAGGAACACTGAGGTATGACCACTAGACACGTATTGGGAAACCTCGTCATATGGTGGGTGTTCTGTGGTGTTGGCGTGTAGCCAATAGAGACCTCTTTCGAAATCACCCTACGTCAGGCATTCGATGGCAAACAACAGTATTGGACAACTGTCAAGCGTTTTGGTGTTGGACAACTGGCAACCGAACCCCAAACTTGGGTGATTAAACCGGCGGGCTAGGCAGTATACGAGTTGCGGGTGGCTAACATCGGACAAAAAACCCTTCCTCTTTTATATATGGGGGGATTTATATGGGGGGATTTATTACACAAAGTGTGCGACATAAATAATAAACAAAACAAATACTGTAGACTAAGCCATATTACATGACATATGTTCGGTTTGAGTGTTTTTCAATCCATTGGTGAATGATGTGGGAACTCCAGTTTGAAATTGGATAAGTTGAGATCGTTGTAGGTTCATTGCCTGGTTCATTGTAAATGGAAAAAGAGGTTTGTCGAAGAGTCAGCACTTGTTTCCTACAATGGAAGAAAAAAATAATTTGCAAAGGCTGTTGAAATCGTAAACAGAACATAAAGCGTATATAGAATTCTTTCCGCGAGGACGTCTTGCATGCGAATTATTAGATGCGCGAAGTCTACGACTTTCTATGCATGCGAGCCCAAGGCGGGCCCTGTATCACAAAGGCCTCTTTAAACTGGTACGCACCTCAGGCGGTAGCATAGAAGGAAGGAAGTTGCACATATTGAAACGCACGAACGAAAGACGTCGGTACGGAGAACGACATTCATTTAAGTTGAACAAAAGCAAGAAAAAATGTGTAAACAATATTAAAGGCAACCAGGGACTACTCTTGCTGACGCCGCCTTTACATAGATACATACCGATATTCCGATATCACAATGAACCCGCCTACGATCTGACAATTATTATATTGGTTGAGAAAACACTCATTGTAATTAACAATCATGAGTGAGATCTATATTCTTAAAAATCTACTGCTTCGTCGGACTGCTGGTATCTTCCTGAAGACTGGACTGCAAGATGATGAGCGGGCTGATTTTCTCTGACGAGCTATAGCAAGGAGAAGGTGAAATTCTAAGAAACAATAATGCCTAACGATGAGGCCTTTGATTGCAGCCAACTGGCTGCAATCAAAGACCTCATCGTTAGACATTATTGTTTCTTAGAATTTGCAAAAGATCAAGCTTTTCCACCCTTGCTTCGAAGATGTGGCTATTTTCGGCACAAAAATTTTTTGCTGGAATGCGCTGGAACCATCTGGCAACTCGACAAAATAGTGAGCTAAAGATTTTTCCACGACATTTAGTTGTTGGATGTTTACAATGAATGGTGAAACTAACGATTCTCTCGCTACATGGTCTGTAAACTCAGTACTTATTAGGGTTAAGACGAGCCTCCCTGCGAAGTACTCGAAAACAAAAAACGAGATCAGCAATCGCCCTTCTGCTTTGTAAATTTTGCAGTTTTAGTATTCTTAGACGGTCGGAATAACATGGTAAGTTAACATGTCCAGAGTAATTACTATTTCTGCGGAAAACTATTTTTGTGAGTATTTTCTGGACATTTTCAAGTTGGAGAATGTATTTTTTTGCGCAGGGATTCCATGCTGACGAGTTGTAATCAAGATGTGGTAAAACGTAGTTTTTGAATAGACGAACGAGCAGTGTTTGATCTTTAACATGGACACTACGGAGAAGAGAAAAAAATGCTGCGCTTTTTTAAAGTGTAGCTAATATGCTCTGAAAACTTTAGAGTTGTATCCAACAAAACACCCAAGTTTTTGGCGATTTCAGATTTCGTAAGTATGACTCCATTTATGCAGTATTCATTACCAGATACAGAGCATTTGTTCAGATTTACTGTGAGTTCCCATTGTAATAAATATTCATTTAGAAGTTCCATACATTTTTTAGAGCAGAACGTACTTCATCCCAGTTTCCTTCATCATAAACCCCATAGATTTTGACATCGTCAGCGTATATCTGGACTTTTACATGTGTTGAAATCGCGAGCACCTTAGGTAGATCGATTATGTAGACTATAAAAGGTTTAGGTGAAATTACTCTGCCCTGAGGTACGCCAGTAGTGCAGTGATGTCTTTCAGGGTATTCCTTACCAAGCTTAACCGTCATGTATAGATCGCAAAGGTATGAAATTGTCCACTTCAACAGATTATCCGGAATCTTTAGGAGTTTTAGCTTGTGAATAAGTTTGTTGTGGTTCACCTTGTCAAACGCTTTAGTTAGATCAATAAAAATCACATCAACCGATTTTCCTCTACTTAGAGCTGATGTCCAATCGTGTAAATTGTCCACCAAATTTGTTGTAGTGGAAGCTCCACTTAGGAAGCCATGCTGCTTAGAGGAGAACGAATGGAATATATGGATCCATGATAATAGCCGTTCTTTAATAACGTTTTCCATGACTTTGATAGGTGTCGGTGTGATACTCATTGGCCAATATTCAGATATAGTTTGGCATTGTTGACTTTCGGTATGGCTGTAACCAGAGAATCCTTCCAAATTCCCGGCACTTCTCCTAACATGAACGAAACATTGAAAATATATACAAGTGGCTTAGAAATGGACTGAGCGCATGTTTTTTAACACTATAGGTGATATACCATCATAAGTTTCCGTCACGGAAGTTTTCATACGCATAAGCACAGGGTGCGTAAAAAGTATTGACGCAGTAAATGACAGCGGTGGAAATAGTATTGCGCAGTAAGTTTTAAAAACTAAAAAGTAAAAAAAGTTTTAAAAGTTTTAAAAAGTCTTTACTGAGATTACAGGAGCGAAAACGACGGAAAAATTCATGAGCAGGTGCCGCAAGTGGATTTCGTCCCGTGCTTTTAATAGGGTAGCCTTCTGCGACTGGTCACTTCTGCTGAAAGTAGCCCAGACCTCATTCTCCAAAATCCCCTAAAAAGAGTAATTCATGTTTAGGCTGTGCTCGTCTGAGAAGCTGTTCATACCTGCGCGCGTTATCTGTTTGCCGTTATCGGACAGAGATTGATAATTTTGGATTTGAACGTTATCGTGCTTGAACATCTTGTAATCATCATCGGTTATGACAGAGCCGTGGCTGACGTCTGGGTTGCTGACTTCTTTCCTCACCGACCGTTTCGAACACCGCCTAATTCTCTTGTTAGTGAAGTATTCATTTCGTTTGGTAACAGCCAGGAAAGGGTCACCGTAACCACGACGGTATAATGTTTTTTCAGTTTTTACAAGAATATTTTTTGAACACAATATATACAACAAAAATAACACACAAAAACTTTGAAAAGTAGAAAGAGAAAGTTGGGGCTGAAACAAAACGTAGGTGCGTCAATACTTTTTACGCACCCTGTATACGAGTGATAGTAGATGGATGGATGTAGAGATTCTCTTGGTTATATGTGTCAGCGACTAAGTGGAAGGTTGGCTTAGGATGTTCATCAGATTCAAGAGATTCAGTTGAAAACACATTTGAAAAAAAATTCCAAGAGCACTTGCTTTGGAAGAAGCGGAAATACACATTGAGCCATCACTATCCATGAGGACAGGAACTTGTTGGTGACCTCTAATTTTCTTTCTAATATATACGTGAGGGCTTTTCATGGATGGACGAGATGCTAAACGTCGCTCTTTGTTATCTAACAACCTTCTTAGATGGTGGTCAATATCGGAGTATACTTTTTTGTATAATGGATGTTGCATAGGGTTAATAGAACTGGAGAAGGTGTTTTGTTTCTGTGCTAGTAGATTGAGTATGTGCTGCGGAAGTTTCAGTGAGAAGAGCTGTCTGATTTTAAATGGTACACATTTTCCCAGCAAGTCATAGAGTGCAGTACAGGATCTTCTGTAGAGATCTGATGTTGATTCATACGCCACGAATAATCTAAGCCAGTCAACTCTCTCATTCGTTAAGTGAACGGAAATCAATGTTGAGAAAATCTGGCAGCGGTAACAGTGTCGAGGGAAAACGAGGGGCGGTTATTTTGAAACCAGCAATGCTACGGTCTGAATTCGATAGAGAAGGAAGAATTTCGATGTTTGATAGGCTATCGGAGGTGGTAAGAATGATATCGAGTGTGTTTCCTTCGTGTGTCGGTTGATTGACGAGCTGCTTTGGCCCGCAGCTATCAAAAAAAGCTTAGATATCGGGAGGAGGGTCACGCGGTCGACAATCTTGCCAGCTAATCCTTAGATTGAAGTCACCAAGTAAAACAGTATCCACCACAGACGAGCAAAGAGCACGAAGTTCATCGAGTAAAGAGTCATCATCACTGCTGTGTGAATTAGGTGGGCGGTAAACAAGTATAAATCTTGTGGATGTTGACGTAGCTGCACATAGCATCTCAACACACAAAACATCTGCTCTTAAACAAGAAAGTGGTTCAACTTGTTGTGCACAAAGGTTACTAGAAAATAACATATAGACTCCACCGCCTCTTTTTCTTGGACGATCAAATCGATAAATGGTATAGGGAAAATCAGCAGTCACTTCAAAGTCTTTGATTTTTGGAGATAACTAGGTTTCTGCTACAAAAACTACGGCGGGCTTAATATTTGAGAGAAAGGAATGAAAATGATGTAGTTTATTAGAGAGGCTACGGGTATTCATGAGACATCAGAAAAGGGTGCCAATTACCGTGCCAGGTTATGCGTTTCCCGACTGTCTGTTGGGTAATTCCGAAACATTTTTAAGTTGGCTGCGATAAACCACTCACTCACGCTGCCCTTTGTTAGCCTTCCTTTTCTTAGCCATTTGTCTCAGCTCATAATCACGTTTACGCTCTTCTATTGTCATGCTACGCCTAATGTATATTTGCTCCATTCCTTTTATGCCACACAAGAGTCGTGCGTTTGCAAGTGCTTGTCGTCAATGTCTGGTAGTAGGTAGCACAATCTTAAGTAATCTCGTACGGTTGGAGTCAGATTTCCCCATTCGAAAAACTTCCATTGGCTTGCACTCAACTTTTAAAGCGCACATGAGATTGCAAACCTTAACATCGAGATCAACTTGACGCTCGTAAGAGGAAAGATTGTCAGCTGTATGTTCTACCCCAGACATCACTATGCTACGTGAGCGTTTTTCAGCTTCGATAGCCTCATAATGTTCAAAAGATCTCACATGCTCATGCTCTTCTCACATGCTACGAGAGGCATCTCATTAATAATTGGATCCTAATTACGTGCCATAATTGCCTGAAGGATGTCTGACAGCGACATCTGGCGAAGACATGAAAGTCCTTGCGAATCAGAGGGCGAATCAGGCTTCGTATTCTGTTTAGGTTCGATTTTGCGATTTTTTGCCATTTCTTTTACGATGCAACCCAAAGTGGATCCACAAATAGACGGGAGCTGAAAGGAATGTATATGGAAATGATCTGAACAAAAAGCTCACGGTTGGAGGCAACCGCACTCGACGACGTCAGGAAGCAGAATGATGGCGATTTCTTCTGAAAAGAATTAGCAATGTTGATTAAAAGTATGAGTTCTTCTTATCAATTCTTCTCTGGCGTAGGCCAAGTGAAACAGCGAGTAAGCTGTAATAATCTTCCACGACCTCTGTCAGATATATACCAAACAAGATAGAAAAGTATGATAAACCTAGCAATTTGGAGTTTCTGAAAAACAATTTGGATCAATCATCGCTTGAGAAAATTCAATAACTACGTTGGACGGAAGTTGCTCCAAAATACTAAAAAGGATTCGATTTGTAAGCCAAGTTCGAGCTTAAAAAGCAATTCAGCTCATATTCCTGGTTTGAAGGATGTGGAAAGAAACTCAGCTGCATGTGGTCAGTAGCAGACGACTGTGTTGGCTAAGCATGATGCCACATCGTGCTTCCCATATCAAAGGCAACACAGTTTGTTTTCATGATGTAGACGTTTAAATGACTGTGCAGTTTGCCGTATTCAGCTAAACCTGATGGAATCGATCCTTATTTCGTACGCAAGCTTGCCATCGTTACTCCTCTAATAAACATGTTTAACTCCTGCGACATGTATGGTGAAGTACCTTTACGTTGGAAGCATGGTTGTTCTACAAACATTCTAAAGAAGCCACGATGTCTCGAACTATTGTCACAATAGCATAACGTTGATGTTCGCTAGTTTTGAGAAATTTTTGAAATCATTAATAGTCAGACATGAGGAAAACAACGTCATTAAACCTGATGATGGACATGGCTTTAGAATAGAAAGATCAGCTGAGACTTTGATGGTTGTTTCTTTGAAGAACGGACAAAAGCATTTGATCAAGGCTAAAATGTAGATGTCATTGTCTTCTATTTCTCCAAAGCATTTGATAATCCCCTGCCTATCCTGCCACAAGCGGAGTACCACAAGGCTTAATTTCCTATCTTGTTCAGCATATACAAGTCTGAAGACGCCTGACTTATCGAGCTCGATAAAGAACGTTCAGTGTCTCTTGCCAAATGATCGCTGATGGCATCAAAATCTATGGAAAATATACGAAGAGCTGGCGGCCGTGTGCCTCTCCAATCAGCTATTACGGCCGCTGCTGGTTGGTCTGCTGGCTGAAATCTTTCTCTCTATAGCGTTTAATCGAAGTCAGTTAGTCGTATCAGATTGCCCTATATTAGGTCGTTATACATATGAAATGGCCCATTTTGAATCAAAACTTTGGCAGATCATAACTTTGCTTGGAATCAATTTTATTAATCTAAATGAGCACCACTACAATTAAAACACCTTTCCCGACGCGGCAATAGCTTAGATACTCCATCTTTGTGAAAATCAGAACCACGGGAATTAATAAAACATAAGAAATCATTTTCGACATCGTTTTGGTTACTGAATTTTTTGTCCTTCACATGACGATCTAAATGCTTGAAAAAAATGATAATCGGTAGGGGACAGATCTGGTGAATATGCTGGATGTGGCAGTGTTTCTTATCCCAGTTCATCCAGTTTCTGGACAACAATTTTTGAAATGTGCGGACGCGCGTTGTCATGCAGTAGGATTGGACCTCTTCGGTTGACCAAAGCCGGCAAGTTTTGAAGCATCACTTCGATTTCGACACAGGACTTCTCTTCTGTGATAATCTCTCCAGTCTTCAAGAACTTGTAACGGACTACACCAGCCATTGTCCACCATACGGTCACCATGGTCTTCTCTGGACGGAGATTTGTTTCGGCACCTCCTCGTGACTCTCATTCTTGTCCAGTCATTGTGTAGAGCGACGGCGATTGTCAAAAGGATCCACTTTTCGTCGCACGTCACGATCCTGTCCAAAAAAGACTCCCTTAGATTGCGCAGCCTTAACGAAACACAGGTGTCGTAGCGATCCAGCATTTGCCCAGCGGTCAGTTCGTGCGGGATCCATTCATCCAATTTCTTTACTTTTCGGATCGCATTTATGTTGTGACTGATATGCTGCCGTCAACGCCGAAATGTCGTGCTAATCCGCACATGCGGATCCGCTTCCACCATGGCGTCGAGTTGGTCGTCCTTAAGGAGTGATGGTGGCCTGCCTGAGTCTTCATCTTCGAGACTTTCATCTTCAGATCGAAACCTTTTGAACTAGTGGCGAATTATGCGTTTCCTAGCGAAATCTTCCCCAAATGCAGCGTTGATGTTACGAGCTGCGGTCGCGGCGTTGTATCCACGTTTCCATTCATGTAAGTAGAGCACCCGAATATCACATTGGTTCATACAGTAAAAACGACGTCAAAAACTCGCCAGGAGGCAGTTATGTCATAGAAGCTACAGATGGCAAGAAAGCGGAGATTCTGCCCTTTCAGAGGCTATATACGATGCCTGAAACAGGAACGTCCGTTGCCACGAAAACTCGATCAGAACTTGAGGTAGCAAAATCAACTACATATTTCATATGCAACGACCTAATATTTCTTAAGTCCGTCCCACACTTGACTATGGCACCATAATGTTCAGTTCATCTACCAAGCAGGACCAAGCCAGGTTAAAAACGGTCGAGAACAATTTCGTTGGGAAGCTTTCAATACGGTTTTTTGCTTATGATCACACCTGATCATCTTGACACATCCATCCCTCCTGCTAATGTTCGTAATAAAATTTTTAGTATTCCTAGTTTGCTACGTCGTAGAAAAAAAAGAAGAAACGATTAGCTCATGATTTGCAAAATAAGGCTGCGTGTAGCGCATTGGGCGCGTGTAGCGCAGTCGGAGGAGGCGCGACTGGCGAGTGCACCCGATACCAGGTTCCTGGTTCGGATTTCCCGCCCAGGCCAACCAAGCCTTCCATCCCTCCGGGGTCGGTGAATTGGTACCAGACTTCTCTGGGAAGGATAAAGCGCGGACTTGTTCATCGGCTGGCCACCGCAAGTCATTGTATGGCCAAATACGCATTCATGTCGCCTCCACGACATCCCGTAGAAGTAGAATGCGCTGGCGCATCCCAGAAGGGATTGAGTAACGCCGTGTTTATCCTTTATCCTTATCTTTACAAAATAAACTCTAAAGTACGCTTACCTCTAGACAAATTTTACACAACTTCTTTTCTCTTCGAACATGCGCGGCTGCAGGATCAAAATTCGCTTTCCCAGTGCAAGGTATTAGAGTTCAAGCCTCCTTTTTGCTCAAACAGCTGGTTCGGATTTCGTGAAATTCTCCAAAAAACGTGATTACGCAACTCCACTTCGCAGCTTTGAACGCTCATTCATAGGTATCTCCAAATATGATCCATTAGGATGATGTTGCTGATCCATTAGGATAATGTTGTTTGCATTCTTCCATCACGCAAAGATTTTTGTTCTTCTCGTTGTGTACGTTTGCCATTTTTTGAGAAGTTGACTTCAAACAGTTCTGTTTGCGTGGATATCCACACACAATAAATAAATAAATAAATATTAGGTTGTAGGAGAAGTTCTAGCCGTATTCGTAGCATAACGTTTAATTGATTTTTAGGGAACTAAAAAGCGCATTGACAAATGAAGTAATGAACATCCTGCCCTACCACTCTTTTCCACTTTTTGAGCAGCTATCTGATGCCAGCTGTGTAGAACGCTTCTGGCTTGCTCAACTAGTGATCCGTATCTTCTTCGAAGGCTCCGTCTTCCTGGAGAGGGTTATTCACGAGTGATCGCTGGATAATACTATTAGACTTGACCACATCCTACTACTTGGATATGCACAAGAAAAATCGCTGCGACGCAGGTGAGGAAGAAAAAGGCGCACATTCAAAAACGGCGAGAAGTTTGTCTACAACCTAATATCATAGGTGTACATGAACGTTATCTCATTTACCGTAAACTCCTATCTGAAGCATCTGCGACTTTTTTAAATATAAGATAGGACTACTTGCTTCCTGTCTTTCCAGTCTTTGTTGTCTTTGGACTTCTTACATGTAGTCACGTTGTACTGCGCTTTCAGCCTCGAGTACTGGTTCCGCGTGCTAGATGTGGATGGGGTTGGCGTGATCTCGATGTACGTGATGGAGAAATTCCACGAGCAAGTCATCGCAAAGCTGTCCGAAGAGGGCATCGATTCAATGTCGTTCAAGGACGTGGCTTGTCAGGTTCGTTGGAGAATTCTTGAGGAGAACTTTGCTGCTGAACGTCTGAGAATCGAGGAGCATGGAAGTTGTGGTGAGAGAGCAGGCTCGCTGGGAAACATACCTGTCGTGGTCGAACTCAAGAATGAGTTATTCGCTGTGTCGGTTGCGTACTGCCTGCACGTTCATTCGTGGTAGTCGGATGGTGTCTGGTGGTCGAGACGTAAACCGGATTGGCTGCCGCACGAGGCTCCTACCAGAATATTGTGATAATCGATTTATCGTTATCTTTCAATCAGGCCAAAAGAAATGTTGACCTCATGAAAATGATGAAGCTGTTCCGACACGGACCACACTGAGCGTCCATATTTTAGCGACTGGTATCTATTATCACTTTCTAATAATAACTTTACTGTACTTTAAACGCATCTGGTGCATATGACCAGGGTGACAAATGGTAGACATAGCACGTATGTAGTTTAACATATATATATATATATATATATATATATCGTGTGGTAATTCTTTCGAGGACATACAGCATGTAATAGATAAGTGTTGTCTCGCAGTTATCCTCCCTCATTCGACGGTTGATGGCTCAAGAGGGGGCTTGCACGGAATTAGATCACCTGTGTTAGGAAGCAGATGAACATCCTCCTATTTCAGAATTTGCCCAGCGGGATTATGCGGAATTACACATCGTGCCAGTTCTACAAAAGATTCTTACGTGGATTACCACATGTGGTATATAGCGATGTTAGGCGCCTTCTATACTCCCGCCGCGGCGCGGCGCGTCAATTTGAAGAGCGGCGCGGCCAGTCGCGCCGCGCCCCGAATTTGACGCGCCCTGCGCGATTGCAGTTAGAAAGGGGGCGTCAGCGACGCGCGGCCACGAGCTTCTGCGCACGCGACTCGCGGCCCGTGCTCCGGAAACGGTCCATGAGTCATTGAGGGACCAAAACAGAAAGGATTATTCTGGCTGATCAGCGCAATGCTGATAGACGATCGATGCTTATGTTTATGTTTCATCATTCCCAGACCAGTCTCGCCCCATTCAACGAACCCTGAAGGATGAAAGGGTTCATTAGTTTGCACAGGAAGTCCAAACGAGGAACATTTGATGAAAGGTGAAGGTGGATCGTCTTTCGCTTGCACCCGATATCAGGTTCCTGATTCGAATTTCCCGCTCAAACCAACCAAGCCTTCCATCCCTCAGAGGTCGAAGAATTGGTACGAGACTTGTCTGGAAAGGATAAAACTTAATTTCTTCATCGGCTGGCCACCGCAAGTCGATGTATGGGCAAATACGCATTTAAATCGCCTCCACGACACCCGTAGAAGTAGATTGCGAGGCGCATCCTAAAAGGAATTGAGTAACGCCTTCCTTCATATTTTTGTCGATTTTATCGATTTTCTACAGCTGACAATGACTTGCGGTGGTGAGCCGAAGGACAAGTCAGGGTTTTATCCTTCCCAGACATTTCTGGTACCAATTCACCAATTCAAGGCTTGGAAGGCTTCGATGGTCTGGGTTCTTCCTTTAAGAAACAATAATAGGGACTGTTCCTTTAAGAAATAGTCATGGTGAAGTATCCACAAAATGTACGTAGATCGTGATTGGATGGATAGGCGCAGTTGTCAGAAATTTTCTCTACATTCAGCATTAGTTACTTAGACAAGATCATGAATGCAGGGAGCCTTATGAAAGGCGAGTCGAACTGAGTCGACGAAAGGAGAGGATCACAGCCGAGGATTTCTCAGCCTGACCCCCGACCGCTGATAGGTCTCCATTGAGTTCATCTACACAACGGAAACGTGAACTCATATTTCGTTGCGGACGCTAAGGACCACACGCGAAGCAATGTCTTTTGGGATACAACTAGCTAGGTATTCATAAAGGAGGCCCTTTTTCAACGACAATGGGAAAATGCTAATGGCCCCTTAATAATGAGGCTGAAGACGACCAACAGTCGAAGAAAACACTGTACTGCAGTGAACCCTAACATAGGAAAAAGGAGACCTCGGCTATTCCGGACTGACACGTTATGAGCACGGGATAACCTCTTGTAATTTAGTTCGGGTGCGTGTAGCGCAATGAGAGGGGATGGTGGTTGTTGCGTGCACCCGATACCAGTTTCCTTGGTTCGGACTCCCTGCCCAGGCCAACCAAGCCTTCCATCCCTCCGGGGTCGGTGAATTGACACCAGGCTCTGGGAAGTTCAAGCGCTGACTTTTCATCGGCTGGCCACCTGTATGGCCAAATACGCAATCAAAATCACCATCAATCACATCCCGTAGAAGTAGAATGCGTGGTGCATCCAAAAAACGGATTGAGTAACGCTACCCCTCAAAGTTATCCGTTATTTGTCAAAACAGCCTTCAAAATGTTTACACTTCTGTGAATAGGGCATTTACTCAAATATTCCACTTCTCATCGAATCGCAGAACCCGCTAAACCTGGAAACTGTTCCCTTTATTTCTTCCACATCCAAACACCAGCCAGGGCTTCAGTAGACAAATGGAAATACTTCACCTATGTTCGGAGAAATGTGCTGAGTACTCTGTATGCAGTAAAGTTGCTCTGCACGTTGGTACTTCTGGGGAGTTGGTTTCCCAATGTGATTGGAGCGAATGTACTTGTTAGAATACGTCAACGTGAAAGTTAACTCAGATCAGGGAAATATTAAAATTATTGCAGTAAAACAAGCAAATATGAACTCAAGGCGAATCGATAGTATCATTCGACTAATGGTAGTGTGTCGTTCCCTATGAATGACACAGTACCGCTGGACCTTGCACCTAGGTGCGAGGAGGCCTTCATCGGGCGCGAGCGATGAACGCAAAGTCCAGGTTGACGCGAACGCTGTCCAGAACTCGACCTCGACTGAAAAGGCCTCAAATGTCGGACCTCTTGAAATTTTATGAAATTATGATGTTAGAAAGCGCTTCCAACGGCGAGACTTGTTGCCGTAAGCATTTTAGGAACTTACTGGCGTGGGAACCTTGGTTTTAAAAACAAAATGAGTTTGAAAATCGAAGATTTTTTCCAAGTTTAGACACCCAAAAAACACTATTCGAGTGAACCTGGTTCTCTCCACTTCAATTGTTTCAGAGCCACTCAAGCCTATTTTGCATAGATGCATAGAAAAAATTTCAGCGTACTGGTTTCTCTCTTTAGAAAGTTGCGGTCGTCGAGGAAATCCATTGCTGAAGGTGGAGCGCAGTGAATTTGTGGCCAGATAGATGACGTTGCCGCTTCACCTTGAATTTTCCCATATCTTCCGACCTGTGCTTTGATGTTTGGAATGTCCACCAAGTACAGAAAAAAGCCCCACACTGCAATGCCCTTTTTCACAGAAGATATAGCGCAGGTAATGCAGAGAAAACTCGCCGCTGAAAGTGAGGTGCAGTGGAGTTGTGGCTAGCAAAAATTTTCTTTCTTTCAAGTTAAAATTGGCCCATCTGCAATTGATCTACGTGCTTTAGAGTTTAGAACAAGTTCTAACTCCTTAACTACCTTCTTAAAAAAGTTACAGTACTTGCTACACAGAAAAACTCATTGTTGTGGAAGAATCGAGAACGGATTAGGGATGCGAAGTCTGAACATTTCTCAGGATTTGATACTTTTTCTAAGCCGATAGAGCAACATGTGAACTTTCAGTAATACAAAATTAGCTATTCCCTGTGCTGGCGGTAGCACAATCGGCGGCTGTCGCATGCTGCAAAGCCGAGGTTCTCGGGCTGGGCACCGTCCAAGCAAACTATACCTTCATTCCTCCGGAGTCCGCTTATCGGTATCTTAGCTTTGTCTAGCAAGGACAAAACACTTATCCATAACGACAAATCATTGTATAGACCAAGAATAAAGTCCAAGTGTCCTCTACGAAGTATTACGTATGGCGCGTTCCAATTAGGAATTTTTGTCTATTTTTATCTACATCTATCTCTATCTAAGCTTGTCATCTACAGAATCTTCCCTAAAGAGGCGCTACTGTCGACTGCACTGGCTTTGAATCCGAGCACGTAAATGTCCTTTGGGCGCAATTAGTGGAGACTTCCGTCGCTAATGAGTATCCCCTGGCGATTTCGAAAAAATGGAGGTCAAAAATGAAGTAGCGAAAAATGTTTTTAGGACAGTGGGTAGATCTCGTCGAGGAGATCACGATGATACGTGAGTTTTTTGAAAATGATGAAGAGCAAGACAGCTACAGCAAAAGAACAGAAAGAAGCGGATAACTCGTCTACTGCGCCCTTTTTCCAATCCTTATGGTGGGTATTGTGTCTTCGTTTCATAATTAGCGATTTGTTCTGAGTCATATTTCTTGTAATACCGTTTGCGGTGCAATCCTAGTTGGGGGACCCTATTCTGTTGCTCTTCTCCATTATGCTTGCCTTCTCCTTCCCTCCTACCATTGAAGTTTATCGAAACGTTAGACATGCGAGGAGGTTAAGGACAAGTATAAAAACAAAAAAAAAATAGAAATATTAGATATATAAATGGTGTGGATTGCGCCATGCAGTCGTCTGAATTCTTCCATTTTACGCTCGATTGATTGTGTTTCACTTAAATACTTGTTGTAGTTTCGTTTTAAAGGGGCCGCGTTTGTCAATTTGTGCTCTTTTAAAGTTTAAAATTTAAAAACACTACGGCTTGCGAAAAATGGAGGGTCTTATTAAAAATGCAAGTACTATTAGACTGGCCGAAAAATCAAGAAATCTTTTTTTATTCAACCATAGTTTTCTAAATACAAACTAGGAATCAACAATACATTCACCTTGGAGTGGTATCCCATCTGCTCAGCAAATCGCTGATTCCTTTCGTCCAGGAATCAACTGATTACGACTTGAAGAAGTGTAAAGGTATGATGACCTCAATATGACGACTGCCACATTGAGGTCATCATACTTTTAAATTTGTTCCCTCTCAAATAATGCTTCAGCGGCCCAAACAGATGGTAGTCCATTGGCACAAGATCCGGCGAATACGCTGGATGGACTACCGAATGCCGGCCGTGTTCGGCTATCTTCTCACGGGGTATCGATGCGTGTGGGCGCGCGTTGTCGTACAACAGGTGGACACCTGATTTTTTCGCCTTTTTTCTCGCTTTGCATCGGCCAATCTCTGAAGCTGATTAACGTATATGGAGGCGGTGACTGTCTTGCCAACAGCCAGCAGCTCATAGTAGATTGGCCCTTCCGTATCCCACCAAACGCAAGATAAATGTCTGCGTTGGTGCGCGTCTCGCTCCGGCTGGACTGGTGGTTCTGCGTCGCGTGGGAGCCAGATGGCGCTAGTGGGTTGTTATCGTAGACTATCCAGCTCTCATCTTCAGTCGGTAGATCCTCAAAAAATTCCTTTCGATGCGGCTGCGCGAGGAGTGTCTTGTACATGTTCATTCGCACTTGTTTATGTGTCTCGGTCAGCCTATGAGGGATCCATCTTGTCAAAACTTGTCGATAGCCGAGGTCGTGGAGATGCAGCTCGGTGATGGAGTGGGTGCGGCCGAGGGTTGTTGCCAGTTTCCTCGTAGTTGCTTCTGGATTGGATTTGATAGCGACCTGCAATCCACCATCATCGATAGCAAAAGGTCGTCCACTGCGCTCTCCGTCTTCAAAGTTCATATCTCCTGAATCAAAGCGAGTGAACCAAGGGTGTACTGTAATGCGGCTTGCAGTCCCTTCTCGAAATGCATCAGTGATATATATTGGAGACCTTGTGCTTGCGTTGGAGCCTCGGCACCATTCGTAGAAGATGATCATTCGAAGCTGTTGTTGGCTAATCATGATCGACATGTCAACGAAATGACGCGCGCGGGCCTTTATGTGCTCAAACGGTGAAAGCTTTTAAACCTTCTACACGACCCTCACTGACCCAGGATTTTTGAATTTTTCCAGAGAATTTTGAGGTCCTCAAAATTTTGTTTCAAGACTTTTCGGCCAGCCTAATATTTTAAAGGTTTTAATATTGCTGCTAGTAAAGCATTTGGAGCTGTTTGACTCATAAGAAAGCACAGGGTAGCGAATATTCTGCACGATCGTTACTACATGGCCACATTAACCTGTGCTGTGCTTCTTTTCACGTTTAGAACCTGACAATCACGTGAAAGACACGTGACATGTGAGTTTATTGATTGCACAGTTTGCCATTCTCGCTATCGCTCTAATAACGCTTTCTACATATCTGCACCCATAACAGGAGCCATGCCGGCCCGCCTCTAGGTTTCCTTTCGAGGAGAAGGATTTTATCCTGAAGTGCCAAAAAATCGAAAACACCGTCGAAGTGCAGAGGCGATTCCGCGAGTACTTCTCCAAAGGACCACCTACTCGCGTCATCATGAACAATCGTTCCAGTCTGAAATGCAACGTTTCAGGCGGGGGCATGGCGCGATGTTGATTGCACGCCACAGAAATCAGGTTGCCCTGTGCTTTAATTTGAGTTCCAAACAGCTCCATAAGCCTTCCTAGAAGCAATGTTAGAACCTTTCAATTAGTACCTGTATTTTTAAGGTGCCCTAAATTTTCACAAGCGATATTGTGTTTTTAAGTTTTAACCTTTAAAAGAAGCACAAATCAATCGAAACGACCAATTTTTGAAAAAAATATAACAAGTATTCAAGCGAAACACAATCGATCGGGTGTAAAACGCAAAATTTAAGTCGGGTGGAGCAATCCATACCGCTCATATGTCAGAAAATTTCTATTATGTTAAGCTTTCATATGAGCTCTTAACTTCGTGAGCACTTTTACCGTGAGCAACGTTATCACCTTTCAAACAGTGCATACATTTTTTGAGGCAGCGTGTATTTGCTTTGACGAAATGATGTTCTCTTCCAAAACGCTAGTTGCGCCCGAATGAATACTCGAACATTCGAATTCGAGCATTCGTTTATTCGAAATTTTTGGGAGAGCAGAACTATAGTCTAGTCCTAGTTATATTCTGAGTTACGAATACCTCTTGTTCACGTTCTGGTAGCTGTTTTGTGACTGTTTTCTAGAAGACTTTATTTTTCCTTCTTTGTTTTATGTGTGCTGCATCATGTATCCATGCCTCAAATAAAGAAATAGATAATGAAAACCTTGATCAACAACCTCATCTGCTGCTGTGATAGGTATGTCTATCTCATAGTTAGGGAGATTTGGACTTTCTAATTCTGGTGAATTTGGCTTTCTCTGCATGTTCTGGTGGTTGCTATGAAGTAGCCCATTTTCAAGATCGCCATTATTCCTCCGCATCCACGCCTCGTGCGGTCATTACACGCACGCATTTGCTTGCTTTCACTCGTTCAACTTGTCTCAGAGCACGTTCTAGACTGCGCGAACGTTCCTAAACGGGCCTTTGGACACGTTAAACGCGTGAAGGTGAGAACGAGATCTCGACCTTTAGTTGGTGTTAGCCGAGGCAAAGAAAAAGGAAGAGAGCAAGGACCTGTCCTATTAGGGGGAGGAGTGCCCCATTCTGACTATTTGACAACGGCGGCAAATACGACAGCAAACTGTCCTCCAAAGACGGCACCGCGAACTGGCCTATGAGTGGATCTTTGTTTAGAATTTCCAAGCCGAAAAAGCCATGCTGATTATATTTATTACTCTTTTCTCCGTTATGTGAACGAATTTCTCCTGCACACCGTAGGAATAGAAGGTATGATCTTAAGTAGGTGTGCAATTGGGGTGACTTTGACTGCTTCTCAAAAAAGTGCTCCTACGCTTTCTAATTTATAATTTCAAGAGATCTCTAAAATTTTTTGAGGTGACATTAAGGCAGCCTTTTTTGGAACACGAGTCTAACACAAGTTTTCGAATTTCGGTTGGTTCCATCTCCTCAGTGGTGAAAAATAAGTAAAGGCCCTTACAACGAGTCTGACTTTAGTTGAAGTGCGGGAGGGAAGAGATACTACCTTGTCTTCAGTGGTGATCCACACTCATAAAAATAAAAATGGCTATCCGCTTACAGCAGAAGTGCTCCACTATAACTCACGCCAACGTTGCATAAAATTTTCAGTTTCGTGCATCAAAACACGTGAAGTGCGTCTAGAAATGGTGGGGATTTCAACCTGACGCTATCCATAACTTGTAGCTTTTCTGTAGCCGCAAGTCTAGGTGGCATTCCTCAGTTACAGGGTGTTGGCTATTTCGCTCTAAAAGTTCTTTTACAAATTATCTGAATGTTAAGAGGAGGACTGCCCCCCCCCTGCCCCCGCTTCCGCTCTAGACTGACACTAGTGCGTGCTAAAAGGAGGTCGGTCGGTAGGTCGGTCTTCCGCCGGATGTAAGGGACGCTGCAGGCTAGAAGGATTTGACAAGGGGGTCGCCATGGACTTACTAGGGACGG
Organism: Heligmosomoides polygyrus bakeri; assembly: GCA_947359475.1. Taxonomy (NCBI): domain Eukaryota; kingdom Metazoa; phylum Nematoda; class Chromadorea; order Rhabditida; family Heligmosomidae; genus Heligmosomoides; species Heligmosomoides polygyrus. Next base: position 60,437,388 of record OX375870.1, on the reverse strand, counting down.
GTCTGAAGCGTATGACTGGAGGGGGGAGCGGGTCGTGTAGGGGGAATCCTCACCCCTCAATTAGTATGAAAATGTGTTTATTTTTTGCCAAGTCGTTAAACCCAAGGAGTAGGGGGTCACAATGGAATACGGTGCAGCACGCGTTTGGGGGTCTTGTACGTCCGCGACGCCTCTGCAGGCAGTGGCTGGGAGCGCAGGTGGGTAGTGGATTGACTCATGCAAGGGAGGCCAGGGTTTGGTTCCTCTGCGCGGCTGCGTTTTTGCATTTCAACGGATTGATTGAGATTTGGGGGATTCTGACGTCTATACCATTTTCAGACGTTTTCTGCGCATTTTCCAGCTGTATGCTGTGATATTCATCATGGTGATGTATAAATGTTCAACTCCAGTGATACACAGGTACAAAGTGCATGAAGCACCACTGGGCACAATACGGGCAACGTATTAAGGCTACACAGTCTGTTTCTATACATGGACCAATGACCTCAGGAAAAACCATCCTGTTCGGATTTTCAAAGGAGACCACGTTGTGACGTCGGAGGTGGTTAAAATGAGAAACGAGGTGTGCAGATCACGCAAATTAAGATAAACGGCATAGATATATTCTTCCCTCATGTCTGCCTGTCACCTGGAAATCAGAGATCTGCTGAAGGTTTTTTAGAGGCTAACACCAACAATGTCCGCCGACGGTCGAGTGGTGATCCACCTGCTCACGCTGAAGTGTGGCTCACCTTTAGACAAGGAACCTTCGAGTGCTGCCCACTTATTGTTTCGTCATGTTGGGAAATCGTTTAAGGGCGGCCACCACCAACTAGGATAGCACCCAGCTTTCGAAAGAAAATGATTTGTCCTATCAGAGCATGTATTCCATTTCTTTTTTCATCACGAATTTTGACAATTTTTAGGCGTTGAAGTGAAAAGTGAAAAAGTAGCCATTTGCGCACTTGTTCTCTCCGCTTAGGTTTGTAATTTTTTGCGCAGTTTTTTATAGCATTTAGAAGACAATGTTCTGTACTACAAGAATATGTGTTAGTGCTATTTGCTCATTTGTCCTTTATTGATTTTTAGGTCATCAAATCGGGAATTCCGACTTTCCCGTCCGAATTTTTACCAAAACTCCGGTTCTGTGGTTGAACTTTTTTGCTTGGTGTTATATGTCGTTTGGAAGAGGATGTCTTGCTCAGTAAGAATTTGTGTCTCGTTTGTTGGCTCACGCTGATTTCTGTCGAATATCAACAACTGAAGAAGGAGAAGGAGTTGTTGGTGAAGACGATTTTTCTCTTTTTGGCATTTTGTTGATATTCAATAGAAATCAATAAACGCAACACACATTCTTATAGAGCAAGACATTTTCTTTCGAATGACATATAACAGCAACCCAGAAATTCCAACCACAGAGCAGGAGCTGTCGGAAAAAATAACCATCCTCCTTCGAACGTCCCAAAAATTGACAAAACTCATGACGAAAAAGAAATGCAATAAATGTTCTGATAGAGCAAATCATTCTCTTTCGAAAGCTATGCAGCGCTATGCAAGGGATCGCCGGCGAAATCTGCAGTGAATCGTTGAAAAAAACGGTGAAGACTTATGGGACAACCTAATATAAGGTCATTGGCGAAGAGTTGCAATTTCTTTAGTCTTAGCCTTTGTCAATACAACTACGACGTAGTTCTTTTGACGGAAACATGGTTAACGTCGCAAAACGAAATAAATCCTCACTTAGGGATAGCCTGTTCTCAGTATACAGGGTTACGACGTGATCGAAAACATAAAAAAGGCGGAGGCCTACTTCTTCTTGTGAAGAATTACTTGTCATATAATTTAATTTTCCATGAACCAGCTAGGGATCGGTACGAACTGCTAGTTTGTGATGTTGGGTTTCGTTCCGATTTATCTCGCATTATTGGAGTGTATCGAGCACCAAGCTGTGATGTGGCTGGTTCGCTGCAGCTTGCAAAAGCCATCAGTGACTTTTGCTCCTGTTGCTTTCCAAGCATTGTTCTAGGTGATTTTAATCTTTCAGATTTATGCTCCACGAATTTATGCCGAATATCAGCTGTCTTTCTTGATTTGTTCGAATCTCACGGATTTGAACAGTTAGTATCATCCCCAACTAGAGGTGATGCAATGCTGGACCTGTTCTTGTGTAACAAGAAAGACTTTGTTGAGGAAGTGTGTGTTGGTCCATCCTTGGGGAGTAGCGACCATAGTACAGTGACCTTCTTGATATCCTTGGATGTACACCGGCCAACGTTTGAGTGGAGAAGGGATTTTAGTGAAGTAAATTACAACGACGTTCGAGATTACCTCACCAACGTTGACTGGATAGGAAGCTTGTACAATCTACAAACCGTGAATGATAAGTACGAGACTTTTCTGAGCATTTTGCATCATGTCATTGAAACATTCGTTCCACTCCGTAAAGTCGAAAAAAGGGAACTCAGGCTTCCAAATTACCTCAAAAGAATGGTATGTCAACGGACCTACCTATGGAATATAGCCTCCACAACTAATGATGCAACGGACTGGAGTAAATATGCTGTATACAGCAAAAAAGTGGACAAAGTTGTGCTCAGATACAACGTGTATCTCGAGAACAAAATCCTCGGATCTCGTGATACAAACAAATTTTATAGACTTATTAATACCCGCAGTGGAAGTAAGACAGGCATACCTACCATTTTTGATGACAATGGTTTCCCATATTCATCATCTATCGGCAAAGCCAATCTACTCGCTTCCCAGTTTCTTACGCACTTTGGAAAACGGGCGAATCCGAACTCTCTAACATCTCACACTCAGGATAGAGATGAAGAGAATTCGGATTCCTTACCGGTTCGTTGTATTCCCCAAATGGACGGTTCCCCGTGGTTCCACAGGGAACAAATCTATGATATTCTCTCAAAATGGTCAAAATCGTCCTCTATCTCTCCTGACTTCGTTCCTTTGAACTTTATTAAACAGATTTTAAGCCACATACTTTACCCTCTAGAACATATTTTTAATTTTAGTATTATGACATCTGAAGTGCCGAAGAGATGGAAGCACGCTTTCGTTACGCCCATTCCAAAAAAGTCTCCTCTGATAATCAGTTTGGCTTTTTGCAAGGAAGGTCTGTAGAAACATCCATGTTGACGTCCCTTAATGACTGGACTGAGGCTATGGAAACTAAAAATAGAGTAAACGTGGTATATCTAGACTTTTCAAAGGCGTTCGATAAGGTGCCTGTACACAAACTATTGCTTAAAATGAACACTGTCGGAATTCATCCAAGGATAACGGAGTGGACGCACAATTTCCCTACAGGAAGGAGATACCAGGTGAGGGTTGAGGGAGCACTCTCCTCTGTGTTCAACGCGTACACTGGCCTTCCACAAGGCGGAGTGCTCTCACCCCTACTTTTTCTGTTGTACACTTATGAGGTTCCAGAATCAATCTCGACGTTGGGAGTGACGTGCAAAATGTACGATGATGATGTTAAAATATACAAAAGAATAAAGGAAGACCAGGACACCTACTCCGTTCAAGCAGCTCTTGACTACACAAGCAGTTGGGCTAACAAGTGGGATCTCCCACTTGCACCAGAGAAATCCTCTTTCTTACCTTTAGGAGCGAATAATAAGGCAACGATACCTGTTTATAAGCTACGAAATGCTGATCTAAAGGTGGTTGATGATGTCCGAGATTTAGGTTTCTTAATAACTAAGAAGCTCAATTTTGACATGCGTTGCAAGGCCGTGGTCAAAATGACCAACTGTCGTACATATAATCTCTTCAAGGTTTTAAAAAGCAAAAATCCTGAAACGCCTTTACTTGCTTACAAAACATACGTACGACCCATAGTAGAGTTTGGTACAACGGTTTTCAACCCGGTCAAGAAAAAAGACATTGATATGTTGGAGAGCGTTCAAAATAATTTCACCCGAAAACTCATAATGAGATGCTTTGGCGTAGATTATTCGCAAATCCCAAATGGCAGAGAAAGAAATAGAATACTTGCACTAAATTCTTTGGTGTGTAGAAGGAAGATTGCTGATCTCAAAATGCTGTTCAAAATTCTCACGGGCAAACTCCACATAAGCCCTTCACATTTCCTCGGTGGTGAAGTAGTAAGAACAAGAAGAAGTAGGCTCCGTCTGCAGGTTTCTATTGCAAAAACCACGATCAGATCTTCATTTTTTGACATATAGAAGGCTGCGGGAGCTCAACTATCTGTTTGCGGAAAAAGAAAATCTCCTGTCCCTATCCATGCATGTCTTCAAGAAACTGGTGCTGACTAAATTCTGCTGTTGGCTAAATTCTGTTCATTGCTGCCTTCAGAATTACAGGTGCCTCTGTCTACGTCTGATTGTTGTCTTGTGACTTTTTTCGGTAGAACTTGTTGCTTTTTTTCATTTGTTTTGCGCGTGAGTGTCGTGCTTACGCTCTGAATAAATAAATAAATAAATATATTTAAGCCGTCCGTAAGCTGCTCACATACCGCTCTAGAGTCATGTAGTAAGTTTGGAAGGTCAGCAATGTACACAGTAAGCAATTTGTTACAGGAAGTTGTTACATTTCTTGTGGTCGAAAACACGTTTTTGTCTTACATTTGCAGGGTTCTGCCGTTCATGTATTGAGCCAGCCAATTTGTTAAAGTTGATGTAGTTCAATTTTGCTTAATTTGGAAGCTAATTTAAAGTTGCCTACTTGGAGCAATAGGAAAGCACCACCTCGCAGCATTTCGCATTGACTAAGGTGGACCAAGATTTGAAAAGAAACTTGAATTTCTCTACATGCTAAGTTTGTGTATACGGACAATCTTATGTAGTTCCTCACTACCAACATGGGTTTGGGAAGTTTTTTCGGTGTGCTTCAGAACAGAATTTTTATACTCGCTACCAAAGGAAGATGCACCTTATTGGTTGCTTAGCAGGTTTCTTCTCCCAAAAAGATGTTACGAGCGGTCACTTCCATCTTTTCCGGAAAGTGGTTGATTTTGAAGATACGATAGTGGTTCAGCAGTATGTTTGCAACTTTGAGTACGAAAAATAATGGTATGAAATCTGGTGTTAAGGGACACTTTATTATTGTGTTGAAAATTTTCTTTTGTTGAAATCAAAGCACGGTACACATGTATGCGCTTCAAATAGCGGCATGTTAAATACCATCGTCAACTGTGAATGTCTGAGAAAAATGGTCTAGTAAGTTGAAGCTTTCGCTCAATATTTTCCGCGCACCTTGTGTATTGGACGGTTAATAGATTTGGTCATTTCAGTCGCTGTAACGTGTTGCCCATCTACGGACCATCAGGCTCGTTTTGTCAACTCCGTTTTTAGTTGTCAACATTAAGCTAAAATGTGTACGGTCGCCAGCCGTTGCCCGCTTTTGCGATCCCCACCTTGCCTTGCAACTTACTTTGCTGGATCGCACGGACAGACATACCGACACCTTTCTCGCTTTTTTTTCCTTTTTAAGGACGAACTGCAAAAATGAATGGTGAGCAGTCCACACAGGAAGGTGGTTATGGAGGGAGGTGAAGGAATTCCATTTAGTATTAGGCCGGACCGAAGGTTTTTCAGACTTTTAATTTCAAGCGGACATACCCTCTTTCAATGTCAAGCATTCTAGTCAAGCTTAAATCTATAGTCTTCATTTTGTTGTCTAGTAGACCTATTTCATTTTGCATACCTCTACTGAAGACAATGAGATTTGTTCTAATTTGTTGCCAGTTGTGAACGACTGATTTGCTGACGAAATAGATTTTTGGCATCTTCATGTAGATGGTGAGATTTCCGTTTCTTGAAAGTCCGAAAAATACCGCTGCTCAGACAACATGCCTGGAGATAAAGAAGGGCAATTTGAGGTTTTACACACTTAAATCCTCCATTTTTATAGGGGTAAATTTGACGCCTCGTGTTGAGTTGCCGCTCAATTGGGTATCTCTCTTATCTCTTTTTTACCGGGCCCGGACAGATTTGCAAAAGATTTTCACTGTCATAGATTCTCATGTGCCTCCTCTTCTGTAATCGACGAACTTGCCTAGTAGATTCTATTGTGAACCATGCCAACAGTAGGTCATCAGACGAAGAACAATTATATATAGAAGTGTTGCAATGGTTCTAGGAGGATGCTTGTTGTCCAAATATTTCCTGAGCGCGTACTCCACGCATTACTGGATGACTACTGTTTTGAAATAAGGTCGTTCTCTTTCCAGTAAAGGAAGAGACCGGACTTCTCCATTGGTGTCCTATTTTCGAGACGCGGGTGGAGGGCAGCATCTAAATTTTGATTTTAACTTTGACATAATGTTCGCAGGATTTAGGCCATAAAGCTCTGTCATGAAACTCGGGCTTTTCGGTTGCCGCGGCCATACTTCAGTTTTTGGAGAAGACCTTGTGGCTGTTCAATGGTTCCATTGATGCACATTTAGCTTCTGGTATTCCCAGTGTCTCTTTGAAGTGGATACTGGCTGAAAACTATTCTGCGGTACGAGGAACACAAATTTGATAGCAGGTTTATAACGAACACAAATCAGTGGTGGGGCAAACAGTGGAGCTGTGTGTGAGATCCCTGTGGCTCGAATCTGCTCCCTATATGCATATCCGTTCTCCAGGGCGTGGCTAAATTCAAATAGAAGAGTGGAACAGGCGATGACCTCTTCCGACGGTGGTGTATCCGCCGGGCATGCCACCGTATACACCGTCAACGGCTTGAATTACGGTAGGGAAGTGAGCCAACCCAACATGGGGCCCTCTGGAAATAGGCGTTTCCACCACACCGAACCAGCACCTCCCGGGCTTTCCGCGTCTTCCGCGCATAGATTTCCTTTCATCTGAATACCATCAATCTCCTGAGGCACACTTATTAAGTGATCACAAAAATCTCTGTGAGATTCTTAATTAACACCGACTGAAGCGATTAGAGCGGGATTCGCGCTAGCTTCAGTTCTGAGAAAACCTGACCGGTCCGCTACCAACTCAGGATGTCGATACCTCCCCTTCTCTCCAGGGAGCTTCATGTAAACCCTGCTTACGGGCTTAAAAACGTCCGATTTTCCGGTTTTTTGTCGTTTGTCGTATTCCGACTTCATATGGTTGTTTGATAGGAAAAGCCCATTTCTCGACCCCTTATTGTAACAGGGTATCTCAACTAGCGTGGACGCTTCTGGTGTAACGAATACTCCTTTAGAAGCATTTGCTACCATCACCGCTTTGTGAGAAGCTTAAGCTGGATGCCTAATACACTTAGAACATTCGTTCCTAATAGAAGGGTAGCACTCCTGCCTTTCTGAACGTGCATGATCACTCGAGCTGTGCCAGCTCCATGGATCCTTACATCGGCCTTAACCATACCTAAGAAGTCCATCTGGGTCCCTGATGCGTCAAACACCTTCCATTTTTGGTCACTGCTAACCAATTTTACTTCCTTATCGATGTCGAAGCCTCAACTCTTCGACAGTTTCAGAAGGCCTGCTGGAAGGATCGAGATTACTGATCCAGTATTTATTAGGGCTTCCACTTCGATTCCGAAGATCACCGCATTAAACAGGGTCGGTTTACCCACCGCACCAAGTTCATGAATATTCCCTCTACTTCGGGCGCGCACCGCACCACACCATTTTTTAAAGAATGTGGACTCGCTCTACTTGTCGAAGGCTTCCGGTTGGTTCGCCTATTCGACCTTTGCCCTGTTTCGCCAACTTGGTCTTCCCTCCCACATTTGTAGCCCTGCTGAATTCTTTCTGCATGATTTGACGCTTCCGCCTTTTCATCGGGTCCACTCTTTTTGAAATGTCTTGGTTTTTCCAAGGATTTGTATTCTCTAGTCTTCAGCACGTGGGTCTTTTCCAGGCGAAGTGCAATCCCTTTCACCATTCCGTAGGCCTTGTCACCATGTGCGTCGAGTGCCGCTAACATGTGATACCAATCCTTCCAATCTTCCAGGGCGGAACACAACTTTGAAGCGAGATCTAAATCCCAACTACCGCTTGGGTGTATCTGCCTGGAGATTTAATCCATGTGACAGCAAAAATCGCTGACCGATTCACTGTTACCTATTGCGAGATTGTCCCATTATATCATAAGTTTAAACTTTTCGCAAGGGTTCCTACGCGCTTCTTTAAGCGCGGAAACCATCCTGTTGAAGCTGCCTTGCCTAACCCGGTCCGGTAGGCCTTTATACATGGATCGTGCCGATCCAACTATGTGATTCACCAGTATGTCGCTCCGATCTCGGTCTGCCCACACTGAAGATGGATACTTCACATCTACTGAACGAAGGAAGTCAATTAATGAATTCCTTCCGTCGTACTTGACGATATCCGCCACGCTCTGTGCTTTGAACACTTCCTTAAAAACACTGAGCATCCCATCGACAGAATGGGAAATGGCGCTAGAACGTGAGTTCCCCTCACTACCATATGCGCTTTGCATAGCTGAAACGGAGTCAGCTACTGTCTACCCGCTGGAGAAGCTCCCACAACCGTAGCTACCTGCGACGTCTCGCAGCTAAGTTCTGTCACCAAACTTTCCATTAGTGCGCTGTTATGACCCGCAATTGGCAACACTGTGCGCAACTCCTCCGGTGTCATATTATTTTTCGCATAAATGCTTGTCCGGCTTGGTTTTGGGCTAATGTAGATCTTTCCCTAGCGATGTAACGGTACCGCGGACAGCATCCAGAATGTTCTGCTTCTTCTGAGCAGAATTGTTCCGGATTTGGTCGTCAAGTTTTTCTTCTAACCGAGAAACAATATGGTCAAACGCGGCCTCTAACCGGGCATCGACCCAACCGAACAATCTTAAATATTTTGTATGTGTTCAAAATTGCAGGTTTTGCTCTACGTGATGGTACCAAGGCGGCTTAGCCAGTCGTAGAACAAAAACGTAAAAGCGTAAAAAACAAAACAAAAGACAAAACCGGGGACATTGAAATCACCAAAACGACGGGAACTTTCGATCCGACCTAATATTTTCACAAGAAAAGCATAGGTGAATCCTCTTCCTTATTTGAAACAGTATGGGCTGACAACTGACGACCTAGCTATTAATCTGTTCCACAGGTGCCATGGTTCTCTTATGATTGCTAGACCTTCGATTTGATGTATTTCTTGCGTATGTGCGCGCCCCTACGCTTAATGTGGATTTTCAGCTTGAGATTTAATTTAATGCCGTAACCTATGTGTTTGTTTGAACCAGTACTTCAGGATGTGGAAAACATGTTGGAGGAAGCACGATCTCATTTTATTACGTTGTCTCTGTCATTGTTCCGATTTTGAGCCTCCCTCACTGCTTATCACGCATATCATCTAAGCTTGCTTTCGGTTTTATATTTTTTGAAAATTTTGTTGCTGTTCTTTTTTACTATTAGATGAGATTTCAAAACCCACAGCTATTTGCTGTCCAATTTTAAGAAGTGGAGGGTTTGTTGGCGTCAATGAAAAGGTCGGCCAGCTCTCGATTTATTGCAACGATCCAACAATGGTTTCGTTAAAAGAATGCGAGTTGCACTTTCTTCTCGGTAACGCTGCGGCATCCTGCGAGAACTGTCGGTCATGTCATAGCCCGTAAGGTGCTCTATACGCGGTCCTTTTACTGCTTAACTTTCATTGCCGGTCTTAGTGGGGCTGGATTGTTTCGCAGCCAGATGAAGGCTAAGTGCAGCTGTATCCCAGTGCCCGCAGCGCGATCACGATTGGAAGAAGAGATAACGATGCAGCGAATAGTTTCGCCACCCCTCAGTTACTGGTGCTATGCTTCTGCGTATTAAATTGTAGTGTTTCAGATGTTTGACATGATCCGACCCGTTAACGGCACTTCATTCTGCTTGTCAGATTTGAAGAAATCGCCGTTAAGCGTACGCCTGCTGAATGCGCTGGTGAACTGGCGAAAGTTCTATGCCCAGGAGGTCACAGAAAGTGAGTACTCCACAGAATTAACGTTACCTAACTGTAGTGTGCCATCTAGAACAGACAACGTGCTTCTAGGTTCTGAGAGAGTTCTCGATGAAACGGGACGAGAACTATCCGACTGGGAGCGCTTCTGCTCAGAGGAGTACGAGACGATGATGGAGAATGAAGAAGAAGTCGACGAGAACTTGTTAGCCTTGCTTTTTTGCTCCGTTGTTGCCTTCATATGCAATTAACCATTGATTTGTGAAGCCCTATGTGCTAGATATGTGCATGGCATCTCCTTACAAAATATTCGAAAATTCGGGGACTCTTTCAAGGGATGCTCGATGTGGCTGTTAAGGTCGCATGCATACTCTGCAGCAGGCAGCGGGCAGTGGAATGTGGGCGGAGCTAGTCTCCGCCCACATTCCACTGCGGCACTGTCGAACTGCGCCGCGGCCGCACGCAGCGGCAGTGAGGAATACCCGAGTCATCCCTCGCTGCCACTGCCACTGCGGCCGCTGCCGGCAGCACTGCGGCAGCAGAAGTGTGCACACCCCTGCGGCCTCTGCTGCCGCAGTGTGACTCCGTCCCCCGCGCTGTGCTTCAGCGTGGCTGCCGCACTGCCGCTGCGGAGTGTGCATGCGGCTTAACTCACACTGCCGAAAGCTATTCTAGTAGCTCCTCTTGTGGAGTTTTTTCTTAGGCCTTTGTCATACCATCGCTCACCCCGAGCGACGCCTAATGATATGCTCCCATATCGATCGGGCGGCGCGATGGAATCGATATGGATGCATATCATTAGGCGTCGCTCGGGGTGAGTGATGGTATGACAAAGGCCTTAATAAAGCGCCCTGAGAGCAGGAGTAAATGTCAACCCTCTCCGAAGCGATGCGGGCCGCACAGGTGGATCATATACGCTTTTAAGCTATTTGGCTTAAATGTGTTCATTTTTCAATATTGAGGTCTTTTGAGGATTTGTGATTTGTGACTTTCTTTGCTTAAAGGAAGACTCAAACGCTTCCTCGAAGCTTTGTACGTTTTCTTTCATAGCGATTCTTCGTCTTTATTAAATCTGGCGCTGTAAGCGGCCGTTTCCTGTACGGCGAGCAGCAGAGTTCTGCGGCATCGAACGACGATCAGCTCTTCTTGTGGTGGGTTGAAGTCCCTCCTGGAACTCCAGGAACAATTTCCAAAGATGCCACTGACGGTTCGTGCTGCAAGTGTAGCCCCAGTGCAGGCGGCGCATTGTGTTATTGACTTCGAATAATGTGGATTTCAAGGCAGGACTGGGTAGCGTAGGAGGGTCAATGACCAAAGTGGCTCGGAGTAGGGAGGGGGAGGTTCATCACCTATTCAGTATCCGCCTTCAACAAAAGGCACATGCCTTTCTACACTAAAGGTGGCCCGGCGGAGTCCACTACAGGACAGAACACACACGTCCTGCATAAAATTTTTAAAATTCGTGGTGACCCTCTTCTTCCCCTCCCGAAATACTTACAATGAGAGCCTCCGGAGTGGCGTGAGCTTTTGCGATGCAATTTTTACAGGATGTAGGGTCCCGTGTGGGGAGTCCAAAACCATAATTAATTTTTTTCGGAATGCTCTTCTGTGGTCGAAAAAAAGCGTGTGGACGTGTGAGCGCGAAGTTCATGACGCCCTGCTACCAACCAGCCGAATGTGGTCGGTCGGCGTAGTGGTAGTGCTGTAACTTCACAGGAGCAGGATCGTGGGTTCGATTCCTCCTTCTGGTGTTTTTGCATTTTTCGATTTATCGTCTGTGGGACCCTTTATTCCCATTTCCAACATATTTTTGAACAAAAACATGGCAACAAACAATGGTTTCGAATACTCGAAAAATATTAGTATTCGAAACCATTCGAATATTCGAAATTTTTACGATAGCATAAGTATAGTGGCACCTGCAAAGTTTGTCTGCTCAGCAAGAGTGGAAAAACTGCGTGGCGATTGATCGGGCTTCGGCATCTATTCCGGACAATATCATTGTTTGAGCCGATCCTAGCGTTGCAGTGCAGTTAGCGCTGCGTCCTGACTGAGCGCTGATGGCGCTGAAGTCATTACGATGCTGGAAGGAATATAAGGATAAGGATAAAGGACGGCGTTACTCAATCCCTTCTGGGATGCGCCAGCGCATTCTACTTCTACGGGATGTCGTGGAGGCGATTTGAATGCGTATTTGGCCATACAATGACTTGCGGTGGCCAGCCGATGAACAAGTCAGCGCTTTATCCTTCCCAGACACATCTGGTACCAATTCACCGACCCCGGAGGGATGAAAGGCTTGGTTGGCCTGGGCGGGAAATCCGAACCAGGAACCTGGTATCGGGTCACGCGACAGTCGCGCCTTCTCCGACTGCGCTACACGCGCCCTTGGAAGGAATATAGCCAACCAATAATACAGTGACTGGAAAACGAGGCTGATTGTGTTTTCACTTGGAAGGCTATTCTTATGTATATGCTTTATTAGTTTTCATTATTATTTATTATTCTTATCAAAAATTCACATGTAAATGTAAGAAACTGAGAAGTCTAGGGCGATTGCATGTCGGGCCCTGGTAATACCGAGGTTTTAATCGATTCTCTCTGTTCAGCTCCGTTCATCTTGACGACGACGACTCCAACTACAAACTTTCGGAGCAGCGTCTGTAGTGTCGGATCCCCGTATGCGTCGTCATCCTTCAGTCTGAGTGCCTGGTGATGCGCTTTCGTCGTAATCCTGAAGTAGGGTTAGCGCCTATGACCCCCGCCCCGCACCCCTCCGTAGACCTCTTCTCACCCCGTAACCCACAGGCGTACGCATATCAGAATTACGGTTCTTACCACTCAGGTGCTTTCAATCATTTGTGTCATTCGTGCTGATGTTGTACTGTCTTTTTCGAGTGCTATTTTTAGTTTGCATCTCTGCATGTGAATTTGTTATACAATGCCTTGATGTCAAATGCGGTTTTATCTACTATTTATTCAGTCGTTGTTTCGGCTTTTATATTTTAGTCCTGTAAAATATAGTGAAGAACTTGCTCATTCATGTTTGTCGAACTTCTCGCCAGATGTTTATTGTAGAGAGCTGATTTGAGCCGGGACAATTACATATGCATCTTCTGTTATCTTTGAAATGTTGATTTTAATGCGTGTGATAAAGTTTACCTGTTATGGGTAGGTATTGTATTCTTAAAAAAGGTGAAGGTCAACCGATTAGATGTGTCATCGATCTCGATGCTGACATCGGTATTCGAAAGCTGGTTTTCCTTCGGAGTTGGCTTTGGCGGCTGATCTGTGACTTCCTACTGGCCATTCTTGTGTGAAGAATTTGACCTTGCGGTGGTCCAGTGTTTTGCGACGTTTATTGGGTTACTCTCTCGTCTGTTAGGAGCAATTCGATTCCCTTAACATTTCCGGCAGGAGTCAAGCGGGTGAAAAATGTGTTTTCCCTATTCTTCGCATTTTCCTGCACCGCCGCTCCTTGCCTTCTTCTAGTCGAGTCGAGTTGTGTGCGCTTTCACTTCTCGAAATCCGAAATCATTGAAGAATTTCGATAGTATTGTGCTCATATTCAGTGAAACGGTTCCCCAGTGATTAAGTGATAGGGGAGGAGGGTAGCGATAGTATCAAAGTGACCCACTTCGCTTTCATGCGGGATCGTATTTCCTGTTTCACAGCGGCGCTTCCGATCACTCGACAGAAGCATGTGCCTTCGTCCGCCGTTCCCAATTTAGTTCTCACTTCTTCTAATCCGTTACTCTGGCTTCTTCTTCTTCTTATTCTTCAGCGTTTTCCCGCATCGTCGCGGGGTCCGCTCTTCTGGTGTTACGACGCCACCTTTCCCGATCCTGCGCTTGATCAGGGTGGACACCAGCTACTTTCATGTCCCTGTGTAACGTATCGGACCAACGCTGCTTCGGCCGTCCTCTAGGCCGCTTTCCAGATACTTCCAACTGAAGGCCAATCTTGCGGACGCTGTCTTCTTTCCCACGCAGAACGTGGCCGTACCATCGCAAGCGAGCTTCGCGCATCTTGTCCGCTATCGGCGCGACACCGAACTTCTGCCGAATAGCATCATTTCTGATGCGGTCCATGCGCGTGACTCCAGCCGTCCAGCGCAGCATCTTCGTCTCCATGACGCTGAGGCGTGTTTCAACTTCCTTAGTCGCAGGCCAACACTCAGCGCCGTACATCGCTACCGGGCGCACGACGGCTCTGTAAATCTTCGACTTCAGGTGCTCTGGGATCTTCCTATCGCAGAGCACGCCAGTCAGCGAACGCCATTTGGACCAAGCTGCACTCACGCGTGAGTTCACTTCAACCATCAGACCGCCGTCAGACGCTATTGCTGATCCCAGGTATTTAAACACCGAAGTGCGTGCAAGTTCAGTACCGTTAATCTTAATGGAGCCGGACTCGTTCACGTCAGTCGTTAGGTACTCGGTCTTCTTGACGTTCAATTTAAGTCCGAACCTCGCCAGACGGTCGCACCAAGCTTGCACCTGCCGCTCGAGATCGTCTTTCTTTTCGCAAGCGAGCATCACGTCATCAGCATAAAGCAGCGTCCATGGAATGGGCTGCTGAAGATCTCGCGTAATGGCATCCATGACGACAACAAAGAGGAGTGGAGAAAGCGCAGAACCCTGGTGCACCCCAACAGAGATGGGAAACTCCATTGAGGTTCCAGCTGCAGCTTGCACTCTACTCTTTGGGCACAAATAGAGCATCCGCACCCACTCTATGAGTTCCTCAGGTACGTTGTGTTGTCGCAAGGCGTACCATATAACCTCCCGCGGTACGCGGTCGAAAGCCTTCTCCAAGTCGAGAAAGGCGATATGCACCGGCTTCTGTCTCTCGCGATGCTTCTCCACCAGGAGGCGGGCGGCGTGTATAGCATCAATGGTTCCACAACCAGCTACGAAGCCGCACTGGTTGTCGGAAAGCTTGACGATTTCACGGATTCGTCCATCGACAATTCGCTCGAAGATCTTCATGCTGTGCGAAAGCAAGCGAATCGGACGGTAATTGCAGCAGTCCGCAGGACTGCCTTTCTTCTTCCAAATCGGAATCGTCGTACTGTTGTGCCAACACTCCGGTACTTTCTTCTCCTTTACTACCTGGTTGAAGAACTCAGCCAACCACTCAGCAGGATACCAGAGCTTCGACTTCCAAACATCGGCTGCCAGATCATCCGGCCCTGTCGCCTTACCGGGCTTCATCTTCTTCAGAGCCGCTTCTGTTTCCTCCACGGTGATCTTGTGAACGGGACCGTGAACAGAAGCCACAGAAGGGATGGCCGGATGAGGAAATTCCATAGTGGAAGTTTCCTCAAAGTAATCACGCCATCGCTTCAGCGCCTTTTTGCGGTCTGTCAGAAGATGGCCGCTCTCATCATTGATGCCAACAAACTTTTCTATGTCCTCGGTTTGGCGATGGCGGGTCTTAGCAAGTCGGTACAAATACCGCCTACCATCGCGCGATTCGAGCTTTCGGTAGACATCACCATAATGAGTGGCTTTCGCAACAGCCACGGCTTTCTTTGCAGCCTTCTTCGCCTTCTGATACTCCTGCCAGTTGTCGGCTGTTTTATCGCCGAGAAACACATGATACAGCGACTTCTTCTCTCGAACTTTCGCTTTCACATCGTCTGTCCACAGCCATGCCTGCTTGTCGACCTTACGTCGTCCAGGCTTCGTAGTGCCGAGTTCCAACCTTGCAGCTTGGCGTATCGCGTCGGTTGCTTTCTTCCAAGTTTCATCGACAGTCGTAACTGTCGGTAACCGCACGCGAGAAATCACAGCTGCTTCCTTCTCTTTCATTCGCCACCACTTGATTCTTGCAGCACCGCATCGCTCGACCTGCTTCAGCCTCGGAGAGGCGATCTTCAGAGTACAGATCAGCGGACGATGCTGTGGGGCGACCGTTTCATACGGCACGACCTTCGCGTCTGTGACGAGATTTCGGTCACGATCCTTCACAAGCACAAAATCTATCTGAGACTTGGAGCTCCCACTATAATATGAGATGAGGTGGGAGTCGCGTTTTCGGAAAACGGTGTTCACAATGGTGAGGCTATGCGATTCCGCATACTCAAGAATACGCTCACCATCGGGGTTACGAGACCCGTATCCTAAACCACCATGACAGCTGTACCCGTCCTTCGCAGCACCTACGTGCCCATTAAGGTCACCAGCGACTATGATGACATCTTTCGACGGTACCTCTGCTGTCTTCTCATCTAGCAGGTTCCAAAACTCATCCTTGGCTTGATCGGAGCAGCCAGTCTGCGGAGCATACGCAGAGAAGAAGTGATAGAGTCGCTCCTTAGCGGCGACAACGATCTTCATCAATCGATCGTCAAAGCGCTCGACGCTTACAATCGAGTCACGAAATCGTTCGGAGACGATTATTCCGACACCACTGGTGGTCCTGGGACTTCCACATAGAACGGCCTTAAAGCCACGTCCTATGTCCCTTGACTTGCGGCAGGACCACCTCGTCTCCTGCACCGCACAGAAATCAACTCTTCTTCGCTCCAGTGCTTCAACCAACTCGCACGAGCGGCCCGTCAACGTACCCACATTCAGCGTAGCCACGCGGGTCCTGCTTACGTTACGGGACTTTCGGACTAGCTCAGTTGCCCCCCGATGCCGTCCTCGCATCAGGGACCCTCGCATACTTCTCACACTCGCCGGGCTCTGCGAGTGCGCGTCGGCTCCCGCGGACGCCGTAGCACTATCTCGATACTCATGTAACGTCATCAACCATGTGATG
The DNA here is from genome assembly GCA_947359475.1 of Heligmosomoides polygyrus bakeri. Taxonomy (NCBI): domain Eukaryota; kingdom Metazoa; phylum Nematoda; class Chromadorea; order Rhabditida; family Heligmosomidae; genus Heligmosomoides; species Heligmosomoides polygyrus. The sequence continues at coordinate 60,420,743 of OX375870.1, read as the reverse complement.
TGACATGGGTCTTCGTAGGCCGGCCTGTCACAAGGGCCTGTCGCCTGCATTCGAGTGTCCGTGCTTAGCTTAGCTCGCAGAGCGAGCAGTTTCCAGTGGCACCACGTGGAGGAACGGACATCGCCACCATTTATTATTATATATCACATTTTATATTATTATAATATTTGTATTATTATATCTCATTATATCTCATATAATACATTATATTACTTCATTACAAATTTCATTTTATCTTATTATATTATATTACCTGTAATATGTACCTGCGTTGCATGAGATTATCCTGTATAACAGTAGAGTGTTGAAAGAATAGTCACTGTTGAATGAGTGCATAGTATCAGATTAGTGAATTGGAAAACACTTATATCTCATTTCCTTTATACATATGGCCTTTCATTGCCTTCCCAAAGACCACCATCCCCTGGAGGCACTGCCTGCAGGGGTCAAGGGCATGTCTATTAATCAAGCCTTGCTTACCGCCATCATTACCTCTGTAAATGGATCATATGGTGAAGTAGCACAATTCTCCATTCTATAATCAATATATACTATTATATATGGTAGGATTTGTGAGTACAAACTTCGTAATTGAGTTTTGCGTAGAATGTTGGTTTAGAGACATGTCTCTAAGGTTGTGATACATATAATAATGTTTTTTTTTCATGAAATGACCCCTTCTAGAAGGCATTTCGACGATGCGGTTGAATTCTGTGTGAAATTTTAGTCTGCAAATATACATTTCACAGCTTCGTAGCAGGTCTGCGAAGATTTATTTCCAGGTTTTAAATTTGAGAAATTTCGTTTCAACGGTAGTTCTGATAAGCTTGAGGTATCGCTCATTAGATAGAGCTTGAAATTCTGATATACATGTTTGACCCATGTTTGTTTTTACACCAACATGATTCCTTACACTCGTTTTGTAAACCCTCTTAATACATTAATGACAGCAGTCGCAGCAACTCTGGTCGATCTGTGTGCTCCGCTCGTTCGTTGTGTCGCCGTCGAGGGGCCGCCGACGATGGCGTCCGTCGGGCCGTTCTCCCGCCCCGCGCGCGCCCGGTGTCACAGCGCGAGAGAAGACGGCGAGCAAGGGATTGACGCCGCAGGTATCGCCACCTAGGCGCGCGGCCGCGGCGCCTACCATCAGCCGATACTAACACCTCCCTCCCTTTTATCAGATACAAGTGCTCCGACACGCCTAACGGCGTGTCTCGCACTTGCGCGCTTCGCGCGACTTTCTAGCATCACTGACCTATGGAAAGAAGTTATTGTAAAACATAAAATTCGCTAGTATCTAGGACTTGGTGCGAATTTTATCGGCATCAAGCCCTTCATCACTTCGGTACCTTCATCATAGACGGTCTTTCCTGCCCGGCCAGTAATGTCATTGGTTTGTGCTGCGCAGTACTTCTGTCCCATGCTGCTCCTCCGCAATCGTTCTCATGCTCAACAGCTAGCGTTTCAAGTTGTCGTTGACATGTCTTCCGAAGCCAGGTTCCCCTTCACTCGTTTCTTCTTACTGGATCTAATTGCTGGTCCGCCTTTACAGGTCTTCCCTCCCCCTCTTTAGTCCCCCACCTTCCTGATCCCAACTACTGGCCCACTTCTTTGTTTCCACTACTGACACCTACTGGTCTCTTCTTGCTGGTTTCTCCGTCCTGGCCTCTCCTCCAGGTTCTTCCTTTCCTTCCTGGTCGCTCTCCTGGTCCACCATAGAGGTCCCCCATACCGCCCTTCTCCACTATCCCCTTAGTGGTCCTCCCGTGCTCATGGCACGGTCGGTGACACGTATTCAGAATCAATATGCTTGCTGCGCGAAGTAGGGGGTCCGTTTTCTGGATCAAGAAGCTCAGAAGCGCGCGCAGTCGCCGCTGTGTCGAGCATGACGAAGCTATGCATATGGCAGATTCCTTCTTCTCCGTATGAATTCCCTTACGGCTCCCTTCTTGTTGGTTCCCCGTCCTGGTCCCGCCTCCAGGTCCCTTCTTCAAGGTATATTCCTCCTCACCCCCTCAGGATCATCCCTACTACTCTACCCCAATTAAGTAGGCCTCCCACGCTCACGACACGACGACGACGAGCGAACGCCCATTGTGTGACAACGGTGTCACATCTCTAAATCCGGTCTCTCTTAATGGTAATGGATCTCCTTGCTGATCTTCCTTACTGTCCCCTCTCCTGATTGGTAACTCCCTAATGATCCCTACATATTGGTTAAACTCTTCTTGGTGCCACCTCCTGGCCTGCTTCATTGCTCTCCCCATCGACCATCACGATGCTCCTCCTGGTCGCTGCCTCCTCATCGCCGCCGGTTCTCCACCCTCAAAGTCCCCTTTCTACCCTTACCCCTTTAGTAGTCCTCTCATGCTAATGGCGCGAAGTCGGCTTCTGAATCTGGACGCTCAACAACGCGAGTAGGTGCTGTTGTGTTAAGCAGTAAAGGGCTGCGTTTTCCCTGCTGCAGCAACATCCCACGTTCAATAGCAAATTTTGCCCGCGCTGTAGATGATGAGGAGCACTTTATTCAGGTTAGATCACTCGCCCGCTCTCGCTGTGGATGATGCGGCCTACCTCACTTGGGTTAGATCACTCCACGGACAAACTCTTTTATATATAGGTGGTGATGGTGATAGGTGGTGGTATCTCACATAGGTTAAATCATTCGACCGCCCTCGCTGTGGATAATGCGGCGTACCTCACTTCGGTTAGATCACTCGACCGCTCTCGCTGTGGATGATGCGGCGTACCTCACTTGGGTTAGATCACTCCACGGACAAACTCTTTTATATATAGGTGGTGATGGTGATAGGTGGTGGTATCTCACATAGGTTAGATCATTCGACCGCCCTCGCTGTGGATAATGCGGCGTACCTCACTTCGGTTAGATCACTCGCCCGCTCTCGCTGTGGATGAAGCGGCGTACCTCACTTAGATCACTCCACGGACAAACCCTTTTATATAAAGGTGGTGATATTCGTAGTGCAATATCGCGAGAATAGTGAAATCTGTAGGCATAGCCTATAGGTCGGCCTATACATAAATGTTACCGACGGAAGGTTCCAGAACGCTTGAAAAGTCTGGCGAAATGCCAAATTGAGCGCGAGAAACTTTTTGAATCACTTAATGGCACAGGAAGACGACGATAATCAAGCCGTGTAAGGTCAGGAGTTGTGTCATGACGTACAATTCCTACGATGTGTCATCCTCGTAAGGGAGAGGGGAGGGGGCGGGAATTGGCGTCATTGCAGAGTGCGTACAATGTGGTTCAAACACCGACTGATCCTGGTCATCTTTGATGTAGACCGACCGCGCCATTGCCGGATGAGGGACGCTCTGCCTGAAAGCGGCGCGGGTAAAGACGCGGGACAGCGCCTGCGGACGCAATTAGCGTCGATTCGCGCCGTGACACCCGCCGCTTTGCGCTGGGCCCAGACAGCCCTCGCCGCAGAGGCGATGCTGACCTGGCCGACCACGGGAGCCCGCAGATCGACTAGATTTGGTGTGATTACAATGGATAGAGGGATAGGAGGCTCAGACGGCTTGCAGTGACAGTCCAAAGATCCGAAGTGGTGTAAACTCTACCACCTCCCTTACTAGAAATTCGAGCTCTATTGAATGAGCCAGAAAGGGACACTACATCGACAACCCTTAAGGAGAATTTCCCAGACGTTGCTTATTTTCGTTAAATATCAGTTTTTATTCACATATATCAGGACTAAATGCGACGCATGCTTCTTCTTCTTCTTCTTCTTCTTCTTCTTCAGCGTTTGTCCCGCTTCGTAGCGGGGTCCGCCCTTCTGGTGTCATGACGCCACCTTTCTCGATCCTGCGCCTCATCAGGGTTGACGCCAGTTACTTTCATGTCCACGTGCAACGTATCGGACCAACGCTGCTTCGGGCGCCCTCTAGGCCGCTTTCCTGGCACTTCCAACTCAAGGCCTATCTTGCGGACGCTGTCTTCCTTTCCACGCAGAACGTGGCCGTACCATCGCAAGCGAGCTTCGCGCATCTTGTCCGCTATCGGCGCGACACCGAACTTCTGCCGAATAGCATCATTTCGGATGCGGTCCATGCGCGTGACTCCAGCCGTCCAGCGCAGCATCTTCGTCTCCATGACGCTGAGGCGCGTTTCAACTTCCTTGGTCGCAGGCCAACACTCAGCGCCGTACATCGCTACCGGCCGGATGACTGCTCTGTAGATCTTCGACTTGAGGTGCTCTGGCATCTTCCTATCGCAGAGCACGCTAGTTAGCGAACGCCACTTGGACCAAGCTGCACTCACGCGTGAGTTCACTTCAACCATCAGACTGCCGTCAGACGCTATTGCTGACCCCAGGTACTTGAAAACCGATGTGCGTGCAAGCTCAGTGCCGTCAATCTTAATGGAGCCGGACTCGTTTACGTCAGTCGTTAGGTACTCGGTCTTGTTGACGTTCAATTTAAGTCCAAACCTCGCCAGGCGGTCGCACCAAGCTTGCACCTGCCGCTCGAGATCATCTTTATCTTCGCAAGCGAGCATCACGTCATCAGCATAAAGCAGCGTCCATGGGACGGGCTTCTGAAGATCTCTCGTAATGGCATCCATGACGACAACAAAGAGGAGTGGAGAAAGCGCAGAACCTTGGTGCACCCCAACAGAGATGGGAAACTCCATTGAGGTTCCAGCTGCAGCTTGCACTCTACTCTTTGGGCAAGAATAGAGCATCCGCACCCACTCTATGAGTTCCTCAGGTACGTTGTGTTGTCGTAAGGCGTACCATATAACCTCACGCGGTACGCGGTCGAAGGCCTTCTCCAAGTCGAGAAAGGCTATATGCACCGGCTTCTGTTTCTCGCGATGCTTCTCCACCAGGAGTCGGGCGGCGTGTATAGCATCAATGGTCCCACAACCAGACACGAAACCGCACTGGTTGTCGGAGAGATTGACGATTTCACGAATTCGTCTATCGAGGATTCGCTCGAAGATCTTCATGCTGTGCGAAAGCAAGCGAATCGGACGATAATTGAAGCAGTCCGCAGGACTGCCCTTCTTCTTCCAGATCGGAATCGTCGTACTGTTATGCCAACACTCCGGTACTTTCCTCTCCTTTACTACCTGGTTGAAGAACTCAGTCAACCACTCAGCAGGATACCAGAGCTTCGACCTCCAAACATCGGCTGCCAGATCATCCGGCCCTGTCGCCTTACCGGGCTTCATCTTCTTCAGAGCCGCTTCTGTTTCCTCCACGGTGATCTTGTGAACAGGGCCGTGTACAGAAGCCACAGAAGGGATGGCCGGATGAGGAAATTCCATAGTGGAAATTTCCTCAAAGTAATCACGCCATCGCTTCAGCGCCTTTTTGCGGTCTGTCAGAAGATGGCCGCTCTCATCATTGATGCCAAAGAACTTTTCGATATCCTCGCCTTGGCGATGGCGGGTTTTAGCAAGTCGGTACAAAAACCGCTCACCATCGCGCGACGCGAGCTTCTCGTTGACATCACTATAATGAGTGGCTTTTGCAACAGCCACGGCCTTCTTTGCAGCTTTCTTCGCCTTCTGATACTTCTGCCAGTTGTCGGCTGTTTTATCGCCGAGAAACACATGATACAGCGACTTCTTCTCTCGAACCTTCGCTTTCACATCGTCTGTCCACAGCCATGTCTGCTTGTCGACTTTGCGTCGTCCAGGCTTCGTAATGCCGAGTTCCGACTGTGCAGCTTGACGTATCGCGTCGGTCGCCATCTTCCAAGTCTCGTCGACAGTCGTGACTGTCGGCAACCGTACGCGGGAAATCACAGCTGCTTCCTTCTCTTTCATTCGCCACCACTTGATTCTTGCAGCACCGCTTCGCTCGATCTGCTTCAGCCTCGGAGGGGCGATCGTTAGGGTGCAGATCAGCGGTCGATGCTGTGGGGCGACCGTCTCATACGGCACGATCTTCGCGTCTGTGACAATGCTCCGGTCGCGATCATTCACAAGGACAAAGTCTATCTGAGACTTGGAGCTCCCACTATAGTATGAGATGAGGTGGGAGTCGCGTTTTCGGAAGACGGTGTTCACGATGGTGAGATTATGCGATTCCGCATACTCAAGAATACGCTCACCATCGGCGTTACGTGACCCGTATCCGAAACCACCATGACAGCTGTACCCGTCCTTCGTAGCACCTACGTGCCCATTAAGGTCACCAGCGACTATGATGACATCTTTCGGAGGTACCTCTGCTGTCTTCTCATCAAGCAGGCTCCAAAACTCATCCTTGGCTTGATCGGAGCAGCCAGTCTGTGGAGCATACGCAGAGAAGAAGTGATAGAGTCGCTCCTTAGCGGCGACAACGATCTTCATCAATCGATCGTCAAAGCGCTCGACGCTTACAATCGAGTCACGAAATCGTTCGGAGACGATTATTCCGACACCGCTGGTGGTCCTGGGACTACCACATAGAACGGCCTTGAAGCCACGTCCTATGTCCCTTGACTTGCGGCAGGACCACCTCGTCTCCTGCACCGCACAGAGATCAACTCTTCTACGCTCCAGTGCTTCAACCAACTCGCACGAGCGGCCCGTCAACGTACCCACATTCAGCGTTGCCACGCGGGTCTTGCTTACGTTACGGGACTTTCGGACTAGCTCAGTTGCCCCCCGATGCCGCCTCGCATCAGGGACCCTCGCATACTTTCCACACTCGCCGGGCTTTGCGAGTGCGCGTCGGCTCCCGCGGACGCCGTAGCACAATCTCTAGAAACGTGACTATTCATACACCATGTGATGTGACATGGATCTTCGTAGGCCGGCCTGTCACAAGGGCCTGTCGCCTGCATTCGAGTGTCCGTGCTTAGCTTAGCTCACCAAACGAGCAGTTTCCAGTGGCACCACGAGGAGGAACGGACATCGCCACCAAATGCGACGCATGCTTCCAGGCTAAAATTGCACGAGGATTCCAATTAGATAGACGAGAAATCTTTTAGAATAAGTTTAAAGCATTTGTTTCAACATAACATCTCTTTATCATTTCGTAACTGATTTTCCTGTGGAACTTTATAATGCACACGTCATATATTTCGAGACTAAGACTGGGTAGGTGGTTCATTAAATCTAATATTCACCGAGAATAAATTTCATCACACAAGACTTCAAATTGCTCGTCCAGAAGTTTGTGGCTTCTAGCAGTATTTTGAGCTCGCGTCCCACAGGCAATGTATTAGGTTGTCCCATAAGTCCCCGCCGTTTTTTTCAACGATTCCCTGCAGATTTCGCCGGCGGTCTCTTGCATAGCGCTGCGTAGCTTTCGAGAGAGAATGATTTGCTGTATCAGAACATGTATTGCATTTCTTTTTTCATCACGAATTTTGTCAATTTTTAGGTCGTTGAAGTGGAAAGTGAAAAAGTGAGAAAGTAGCCATTTGCGCACTTGTTCTCTCCCCTTAGGTTTGTAATTTCTGTTCAATGTTCTGTACTACAAGAATGTGTGTTAGCGCTATTTGCTCATTTGTCCTTTATTGATTTTTAGGCTATCAAATTGGGACGTTCGAAGGAGGATGGTTATTTTTTCCGACAGCTCCTGCTCTGTGGTTGAACTTATTGGGTTGGTGTTAAATGTAATTCGAAAGAGAATGTCTTGCTCTATAAGAACATGTGTCGCGTTTATTGATTTCTATTGAATACCAACAAAATGCTCAAAAGAGAAAAATCGTCTTCACCAACAACTCCTTCTCCTTCTTCAGTTGTTGATATTCGACAGAAATCAGCGTGAGCCAATAAACGCGACACAAATTCTTACTGAGCGAGACATCCTCTTCCAAACGACATATAACACCAAGCAAAAAAGTTCAACCACAGAACCGGAGTTTTGGCAAAAATACGGACGGGAAAGTCGGAATTCCCAATTTGATGGCCTAAAAATCAATAAAGGGCAAGTGAGAAAATAGGACCAACACATATTCTTGTAGTGCAGAACATTGTCTTCCAAGTGCTATGAAAAACTGTGCAAAAAATTACAAACCTAAGCAGAGAGAACAAGTGCGCAGATGGCTACTTTTTCACTTTTTCACTTTTCACTTCAACGGCCTAAAAATTGACAAAATTCATGATGAGAAAAGAAATGCAATACATGTTCTGATACAGCAAATCATTCTCTCTCGAAAGCTACGCAGCGCTATGCAAGAGACCGCCGGCGAAATCTGCAGTGAATCGTTGAAAAAAACGGCGGGGACTTATGGGACAACCTAATACCTGCATAGCCAATGTCTCTTCCACCAATTAACGAGGAAGGGAAACACTCATGAAATGCTTTCAGAAAACTAGAGTACTCGGTGTTCTTAAGAGGTCTACCGACTATCAAATCGAACTCGGTGGACAATTTCAGACTGTGAACATGCTCTACGCATTGAAGAATCATAATGTCGTTTTCAAAAAGGTTGAGCACTTGGGGTGCTCTTAGAAGGTCTCTCGTCTATCTAACTATATCCCTTGCACAATTTCAGCCTGGAAGCATGCCTCGCAATTAGCTCTGATATAAATAAAACTGATATTTGAGGAAAATAAACAACGACTAAAAAGTCGCCTTAAGGGTTATTTAAGCAGGGTAATTTTTGACTCATTCGATAGAGCTCGAAATTCTAATATAGGAGATGGTAGGGCTCAGATCAATCCGAATTTCTGGACCGCCACTACAAGCTCTCTGATCCTCCTAGCTCTCCATCGACTCTAGTCACACCAAATCTGGTCGACCTGCGGGCTCCCGCGGTCGGCCAGGTCACCATCGCCTCCGCGGCGAGGGCTGTCTGGGCTCAGCGCGAAGCGGCGAGTGTCACGGCGCGAGTCGACGCTAATTGCGTCCACAGGCACTGTCCCGCGTCTTTACCCGCGCCGCTTTCAGGCAAACGTTCCCCTTCCCATTGCCGTTTTCGAAGACTGCCACATGGACGCGACGTACATGGCTCACGGCATGAGGGCAGGGGTGGCGGAGGAAAAGCGGCGATCGTAGCGACGCGTAAGCATCGGACCTGTTAACCATAGGACATTTTGACTACTCCTTGCTCGCTTGACGCAACTAATCGAAAAGGCAAATAACTGATTTTGACTCCAATAAAGGAATGTTTGTACTGTAACCTTTTTCAATGGTCAGACAATATTTTCCGCAAATTAGAGGTCTAGTCACGGGTCAAAGTTTAGCTCTAGGATTTGCAGTCAGCCTTTATCATAACATCAACACAGTCCGAAATGGATGAGTGTTCTCGCATAATGAACGATTAGTCGCAGTACATTAGACTCACACGAGAAACACTACAGCGGTTGGCTTACCTATCCCAACCCTCATGTTAAAATACGCTCAGCACTGACATTGTGAGCGTAAAGCGCTATCGTAAAGGAAGTTCCAAGAATATCCTTCTTCACGAAACGTCTCCACACGCATCTGCCGCGAAACCTGCTGTAGTGGGAAAAATGCTTAGAACGGTAGCACAGCGTGTTATTAGGAAAGATGAGACGTGTGAGTCTTTGCCACTAGCTTCACAAATAGCCGCAGCAAACTGTTATACGACACCATTTCAACGCCAACCAAGACATTCGAGACGTCGCGAGGTTGTGTACTTTGATATGATTCCCCTATGCCTTCCCTTTATCTCTGACGAGTTCACTGCTGTTGTCCTACACGCAGCTGTAAGAGGATGTATTTAGTTTAGCCGACACACCTAGTGCTAGCCTCAAAAATCAGCTTGAGGCCAGCGCCGTAAGGAGCTGATGACTCTATGAGAGACAGTGCACAGCGGGGAATTGCATAATTTGCCCAGGCGGGTGAATGTGTAAAAAGTGGGAATCTACGAGATCATGTGTAAGGCATGTACTTGCCTTCATATTGGGGAACTGGAAGATCACCGCGAGCTCGAATGAAAGGACACTTATCTGGTAAACGATGCTGCAGCGCCTCAACACCACTTGGTAAGCATTGAGTGGAAATGTATGTCAACAGCGACTACGATATCGAGTGCAAGGTGTTGGCGAGAGATTTCGTCTAGAAAAGCGCTCGAAGCATTCTGGACTTCAAGCGACAATCCAGCTATTAATGGCTGAAGCGAGTGCTTATCCATAACAAATGATCTCCCTTTCAGCACATCCGGTAGTGTTTGAGAATGGCCAGTGGGGAGGGGCACACTGTCCCCGATATTAACACAAGATGAGGATTGCGCAGCGAGTCGCATTCCCTACTGGCTTCACATTTCGGGGGTTTCGTCGTGTGTTCTACTCTGTGGGTCAGAAATGCTAGTGCAGGTGGAGCGCATGACAGGGTAAAACACTAGTCTAACGTCTCGAGCCGCTTTTAGACCTCCAACAAGGCCGGAACGTCAGGCCAATAATAAAATTTCCATCTAAGAACCTTGTTGGCAGAAGAATACTAAAAAATGAATGTACAACAAGTAATGTTTCGTCGCTATTTAGAGGCTGGAGATCCTCCCTACAGTTTTCGTCCCTGCCGTTCCAGCGTTCCGTTGATACACAATTATATTGTCACCTGCCTTCTCCCCTCTCATTTCCATTTATTTATAGTACTTATAGTTAGGAGATCTGGTGAGAGGGGCTTCCTACAAGCTTTATATCGCAGTTCATTCCTAGTTTCAAAAACTCCATTTCGTAGCGCTCCATACTGTACGTTGCCCTCACTGTCATCTCGATCGCGATTTGGGAACCGACTTCGGATTGAACGTTGTCTGTGAGCCGGCAAAGTTGCTTCAAACTGGATGATTAAACTGAAAGCTGCGGTTTAATCATCCAGTTTGAATACATTGAACTGACAAGGAAAGTTTTCCAACTCAGGCACTAATAGCACTAATAGCACTAATAATAATAGCACTAGCAATAATAATAGCATTTTTGCGATACTATTATTCTGACAGGATGTAGGGCCGTGTGGGCCGAGTCCAGAATTGCAGTTAGTTTTTGTTAAACGCTTTTTTGAAGACTTGAAAAAGAGGTGTGAAAATGTGCGCGCAACACTCATCAGCCCCTATGACACCCCACGAGATGTGTCTCGGTGGCGAAGTCAATAGGAGTGCCGCCTCATAGGAGCATACCACGCGGTTTTTGAGATCAAGTCCGCGTAATGCCAATACTTTTTCACATGTTGGTTTGTTGTTATTACGCTTTGCCATGATCACATGAGCCAATTTTAGACATCAATGCTTACAACAAACCAACGCTGTCTATTCGCGCCTTCATATGTGCTAGTTTTTTCAACTATTCATATCTGCACCATATCATTTCTCTGCGAATAAAAAGTCGTGTGTTGTTCTTCCCTCTTTCTCCTCAGCTATGGCTCAAAACTGTGAAACAAGTGAGAAACAGGCGCGTATCACCAGCAACATCTACCAGGCTGTCCAATAATTCCTGTCCGAAAATTATCAAAATTCTATAATTTTCCTTAGAAGTGTTATAATATCAGGTAAGTGTACAAACCTTCTAGAAGGTTCTCCAGAGTTCCACGCTAGGGGTATATAAGGCGCAGTCGCCGCGTCTAGCTACCAGTACAAGCTAAAATGGACCAAGGTCGAATTCGTTCGTTCGTGTACTACGAATGGCTGCTGGGCAACGACACGGGCACCGCGGTCGCCAACATCTGCAGAGCGTGCAAGGAGGATGCAGTGTCCCAACGCACAGTCAGGCGCTGGTTCAATCGTTTCGAGAGCGGCGACACGAGCCTCGAGGACAGGGAGCACAGCGGGAGGCCTTCTACGGTGGATGATGACGAAGTCCGTCGCTGTATCAAGGAGAAGCAGGAAGCCACCACCCGAACTGGCGACGACACTCGGCTGCAGCAAGTCCACCATCCACAATCGACTCAACTTATTCGGCTACCACAATGTACCATCCGAGAAAAGCGTCCCCGACGGGCCTCGGTCCACCTGCTGCACGACAACGCGCGCCCCCACGTGGCGAAGGAGACCCAGCAGAAGTTAGCGACGCTCGGCTGGGAGACGGTTGCCCATCCGCCGTATTCCCCGGACCTCGCCCCCTTCGACTACCATTTGTTCTCAGCAGAAGTGGCCACTGTTGTGGATAACTGTGGTGATTATATTGTTGACTAGACTTGTTTTTCAATAAAGTTGAAAAAAAATAAAATGATGAAATTTTCGGACAAGAATTATTGGACAGCCTGGTACCAAAGCCAGTGAGGAACAATCTTTTCCCTGGCAAGGATTGACCACTCCTTCGTTGAACGCTTAATCCGTGGGTGTAGAGAAGAGTCTCGGATGAAGGTCGACGTGACTAACTGCCACCAGTGAGAGAAAAGTAGCACATATGAAGGCACAAATAGACAGCCTTAGTTTGTTGTAAGCATTAATGGTCTAAAATTGACTGCTGTGATCATGAGAAAGCGTAATAACAACAAACTAATATGTGCAAGAATATTTGCAGTATGCGGAATCGAATTCAAAAGCCCATTAGTGTGCTTCTATGCGGCGGCACTCCCACCGACTGCGCCACCGATGCACATCTTGTGGGGTGTCATGGGTGTTGATGAGTGTTGCGCACATGTTTTCACACCTCTTTTTCCCTCTTTAAAAAAGCGTTTAGCAAAAACTAATTGTAACTCTGGACTCCGCTCACACAGCCCCAAATCTTACCAAAATAGCATCGCAAAAGCTCACCTTGAGTTGGGAACCTTCACTCGCGAGACCGCCAGTAACTCAGAGCAGGTTGCGTTTGTAATCGAGCCCTAACTAATCGAGTCATTTCTGCCCGAATCGTCGTGACGTGCCGGCATCAGCCGTTTTCTATGTATAGCATTCCGAGGCGCACACCACGACGTCAGCACGTGCTGCTACGTTTTTTCTTTTTGCAGCACATTAACTGCACAATGGCAGCACATTAGCAACAGAAGCCGGATCTATCTTAATCTTAGGGGGTATGTAGTCATTTGCGTCTCTAACGACTTGCCTAAGTTCCTGCAAGAGATTCAGCTGTTGTCCTATAATGCGAGGACTTTCATTTAAATTCAGAGACATGAATGTGTGGCACAGAATGACTTAAACTAACACTTAACTGACACTTAACGGGTTCCCCTCCCGACTTGGATGGATCCCAGAAACCTCTTGTTTTACATGTCATGTGATGCTGTTTGCCTAGGGAATTCTGTTGGACTTCCCGCGGTTTGCGTTAGTACTCGAAAAGTAGTTCGATTACTAATGCAACCTCCTCTGAGAATGCGAATAAAGGAAACAATGGACCGAAATATTCCGTGGCTCGAATTGTACCTAATCCTCTACTACGGAAAAACTCAATTACATTGCTGTAGAGATGTCGCCTTCATTGCCAAATGAAACAACTAAAGCATGGGAAGGACTGCGGCCTCTGGTAACGAACCGCATAGCCTTTTCTTTGATTACCGCTCCACATCATTTCGGCATAGACTCGAAAAATCCTAGCTCCTTCATTGTGAAGACATACTGCAAAGATATACCTAAAGGCCCCATATAAGCATAGGGATGTTTTAGGATTGAGTTTCATCAAATCCAAATAGTTTGAACCTGCTTTCATCCTCATTTTTTCGTTTGGAATTGACCGCTTAGGGCGCGTGTAGCGCAGTCGGAGGAGGCGCGACTGTCGCGTGCACCCGATACCAGGTTCCTGGTTCGGATTTCCCGCCCAGGCCAACCAAGCCTTCCATCCCTCCGGGGTCGGTGAATTGGTACCAGACTTGTCTGGGAAGGATAAAGCGCTGACTTGTTCATCGGATGGCCACCGCAAGTCATTGTATGGCCAAATACGCATTCAAATCGCCTCCACGACATCCCGTAGAAGTAGAATGCATGGCGCATCCCAAAAGGGATTGAGTAACGCCGTCCTTTATCCTTATTTATTGACCGCTTCTCCATTGGATCTCTGTTTTGGCTCAGAAATCCTGCATACCGTTTATTGTTCCCCCGTTTACATGAAGACTATGATGGTCGTGAAAGCGTTCTGACAGCGGCTGTTTATTCAGCGTTTCCGCTGAAAATGCCATTCGTACCTTTACTGACCTGCAACCATCTTGCGCAACTAAATTGCTATTCCATTTTTGACGATTTCAGCAATTAGCCAAAGCGATCTCATCCGCTAATAGGACGTGCTTTGTCACAAAGGTCGAAAGCGAGCCCTTTCACGCAGTTTAGATGTTGTTCCTCCCATTGTTATAGGAATGAATGAATATAAGGTGAAGAAGGACATATAATCCACACAATTCACCACGTTTTCTCCTTTCTAGGGCAAGTTATAGTAAGAAAAATGCAAACGTTCACATCCTTCTGGGTGCCACTATACTTATGTACATCATGATTGTGCTCTGTAAATGTCTGGCATATTCTAAATCGTCGTCATCAAGTCTTTTGAAGGAACTTGCATTTTCTGCAGATGATGCACCCACCAACACATGCGCCCCAGTCTCCATATTAGCGCAAACGCGAACGGTCTTCAGCAAAAATTGCCACCATAAGTGGCCTGCTCGGCACAGAAGAACTGTACCAGCTTTGCTGTATCAAGGAACTTCAAGGACACTGGGATCAGCAAAAAACTATAGATTACTAAGCTATAGAACGGGAATTGTTTTAGATGAGCCTTGAAATTCAAACCATTGCTATCAGAGAACTAACAGAATTCACGACCAATGTGGAGGGTTATGCCGTACTGCCGGTAATTCGCGATGTTTGTTGAGAAAAGTCATAGATGCGAGTGCGAATCCTCTCTCCACGTACGCTTTTACTTTTACTCTTACTTTATTCATATTTTCTTTTACACGAAGAAAACATGAAAAGGCAAAACTTTCAAGAGAACAGGGGTGCGTTACGTTAGGTGTCTCCACTACTGTGGAGGGCGGAGCGACGCGCTCGACTACCGTAGGCTGACCGGGTGCCGCGCCCGCCTCGGAAGAGATTTCGCTACGAAATGAGGCGAGTTGAGTTTTCCCATTTCTTTTGCGTAAGTTTTGGGTCCCTGATTACAAAGACGAAATGATGAAAGAAGCAACACATCAAGTTCTACACTGATTTTCTACACTTCTTTAGACGGCTTCATAGGTTTCGCTCAGGCCATGTCGACTTTTCAAGCTTCCTATGTGCTTTCCCTTGCTTGTTTTATAGTTTGTTAGTTGAGTGCAGCCTTTACTAGCACGTGGATGTGGTTAGTTCGATCTTTATTGCCTTCGTTAAAGTGTGTTATTGGGCGAACCCGCACCAGGAGTCCCTCAGCTTCCCAAAGCATATGAAAACTAGAAGATCAGAGAGAAAGAAGGGCAAAAAACGAGTAAAGTTTTTACTCTCCACCTACAGAAAACCTGCTTCGCGGCGCACAGTCTACTCTGCTCATCCGTTATACCTCGTCCGAGGCGGGCTTAACAACCCGCTACACTACGGTAATCGAGGGCGGCGCGCTACCGTAGCTCAGGAAGACACCTAACGTACGAACCTAGAGAACAGTATTTTTCATTGAGGAGCACAAGTGCTACTTTTTTCCTACTTTCCACCACGCACCTCGTTTATCCTTTGACACCTGATGAAACACCTATCATTCCAGCTCAGTTTTCGAATTTGACATACGCTTGTTCTGAAAAATTACACGGAGCATGAACTTGCAGGGTGCACCTCACTTCTGTTCCTAAAGGACTCACGCGATGCGATGTATCATAGTGCTACTGGTGTGCAGTGCCACATTTGTGGTCATTTCCGGCGACGACAACGGTGACGAGAGATCGCTGCTCGATCGTATACAAGAACAGACGAAAAACGTACGAAATGGCTTCAGCGCTGACGAAGATGACAGGGAGGAGAATGACGAAGATGATCAGAGGGATAAGAGCGCCAGCGTCTACAACTTTCTCTACAAACGTCTTAAGCAGGACGCGAATGGCAAACCGAAAAAGAAACGCCTCACACCCAACGTCTACATGATTCCAGGTCAGAGTACTTCGTTTCAACTGCGCATAGAAATCGGGTATGAAAGAAAATAGGCTTCTTGGGAAACAAAGCGGTGGGCGGCACCATAAAGCAAATCGAGTTGGTGCTGGCAAGCGAACAGGTACACATAAATTAGCTGGACAACAACAGTTGCACGAGAGCCTTTCACTCTGAAACATATAGGGCATCAGAGGTTTGCGCTCAAAGGGGCGAGAAGTTTGAAATGAAAACAATTACAAGCTACATGTTCAGACATGACGAGCGCCCACCACTGATGTCTGCGCAGACGTTCAGCGATCCTCGACCCACATCGTAGTTCTTGTAAGAAATACCGTGGATAATTTCTAGCTCTCATTAGTGAATAGCGCATGGACAACGAACACCTATAAGTCAGAATGCCACGGTACGGAAGCTCACGATTTCGAACAGGCTCAGGGCGTAGCTGGTGCAGATCCTCCCCTTCAAGGATAAGAGCCTCACCTCAGGCCCGCATTTTGAACTGGACTAGTCACTGCTCTGTATCCAATGTCTTTCCTGCGCGCTGCTTCTATGATTACTTCGGTAGACTACGTCAATCTGTGAAGAAGAGATCTCGCCGAAACGAAGGACAGTAAATCCTTTTGGCGACCCCGTGATCACGTAAAGGCAATACTTCACAACGTCAGGATTCACTGAGAGTCGACCCACGCGCTTCTCAACACCTTCACTGTCCCCAACATGTTCAGCAGGAGCGCCTGATGCCTGAGCAGGAGCGCCTTGCTTGCGAACCTGCCAATTCACAGCCTTGCCCGATTAAAGCGAAAGCGCGAGTGCTCCAGTTCCGTTTAGCACCCGTGACGATTCTCTTAAACACAACCCACTGGCATACTCCAAAGCAATCAAATAGGATCCAGTCGCCAGGGGCTGACAAACTCAGTTTGGCAGTTGCACGGCATCCTGTTCTAAAACTTGGTATGCGGCATACGCCAACATGCGAATGAACGTTTGACTCCCCTTGATAAAAATAAGCATCAGAATGCCTACATACTTTAGCGGAATGGGTGAAAATTTCATGATCGTTGAAGCAATGTGCTCTTCATCTTGGCGCTCTCTGCATGATGGCTTGGAGAGCGGAAGCGTTCTATGGCACATACAAGGCTGTTCGGTAAAGATGAAGAACTTCATTTGAAAATTTATTATTTATTTATTTATTGAATACGTCACAAGACGCGCCACATAAGGGAAACAACAGCAAAAAGCAGATGAACAATCACAGCTAATCTAGGCGGATTTTTCATGGAAACAAGCGTCGTCCACCTATCAGTACGTAAATTGCAACTTATAACTGAGATATTCGAGCTGTAGAGCTAAGAATGGTACCTACGCCTTGTTTGGCTCAAAAACTTTAAAGTGATTTAATTGATGCTTCTTAGATTAATTAAGACGTTAGAGCGTTAGAAGAAGAAAACGTGTTTGATGCACAAAAAAAATTCCCTGCCCCATTTGCGCAACTAACATTGATGTTGCGATTGTTTCCCAAAGGAATACTAGATACAATACCGCTCCTGTTTTTTGGTTTTTGGGCGGAATAGACGGAAAGAACCGCCGTTTTCCATAACTACCTTCAAAGTACCTTAATCAGAAAATAAAGGCAACCATCCGAATCCACGCTGGATGGTCTATCCAATGATGTAGGTAGCATTCAGTGGTTCCTAAAGAGGTTAATTCGGTAACCTGTATAGTCTCGACGGCGGCGGCCTCTCTTCGTCGCTCGAGATAATTGCTCCCACAGGGAATCTTTCCTTGGCTGGTCAGAACAAGCACTTTCTAAGCAAATTTCTCGTCTTTCGCTGCGGTGCGTTCTGCACAGTACACTTTTTCACAGCTAGTAAAAAATTGTGATCATTTTGATCTACTTTTTCTAAAATTTTCCTCATCTAGGCCTCCAGATTTTAGGAATCGTTTGATTTCATGGGCTCCCACTTGGTCTCGGCTCCGTCCATGAAGTGGACGATAGAAGCCTGACCTTCCGGTAGAAGTAGAATAGAATGCGTGGCAACTGCCACTCTACACGGATGTGGTGAACCTCCTTTACTCCTCCGATATCTAATGACGCCTTATTAACATTTTGTAATACTAATAAATCTGTAATTGCTCTACACAATTATTTGAAAGGGGGGGGGGCACTCGATGGATAACTCATTTTTTGTTTTCGTGAGAATGTTAGTGGCCTAGGCCGAAAGACACAACAATCGATTGTTTGCCAGTCCACCGTGAGGTCAAAATTAGTGCCTACGCCACATACGTCACAGTGTGTGTGTGAATGCCTAACAAGATATAAAGAACATAAAAATTGTTGATGGCTTATGATTAGCTGAACCTATTGCACTCCTCAATCGTTCTTTGCAACAATAACGGATCGAACCGAGCCGAACCTTTCAGGTTTCCATAAGGTTAATTTTTCGCAGAAACAGGACTTTCCCTATGCGTAGTGACGCCGAAGAGCAGCATTATTTTAATTTTTTAAAAGCAAAGGATTTAAGAAAAATACGGACACCTTGAAGAGATACAGGTTAAACTGAGGTTAAGGTCAAATAAAATAGTACACCACAACGCATTCAGTGATGATAGAACACACTTGCTATTAAGAGTGATAGCTTCCATTTAAAAAACTAGTCGTGCATTTGTAGAAGATCAATAATGAGCAGGAGTATGATGGATCTTGAGGGGCGGTAAAATGTCTGCAGGGCGGCATTGGACATCAAGGGGGTCGCGTGAGGTCACTTGTGGCGGTGGCCCTAATCATACCTCAGACCATACCCTACAGTCAGGCGAGCAGTCACAGAATTAGAAAATGGTTAAGGTATTGGAAAAGTTTAGAAGGTAACATTATTCAACTCAGAATTCACTGAGAAAATCACTGGTTGAGAAAGCTTTCCATTCTAGAACAACTTTTTCCGGCAAAATTGTGCTGCAGCGATTTCACGCCTCCTATCAAGTTTGGCCGCTTGTTTACATGTGTTGCAATCCACTACCAAGCCAAGAAGACCACAGGTGGATGGCGACAGAGTACTACCGTGAACCTCTCATTTTGTGGTCCGTCCTCCTGAAGGCCAGGCTTCTATCGTCCACTTGGTGTGGTAGAAATCACGTTTCCCATCAACAATTGACCCTGTAGGTGGTTTGGCAGCTGATAGTTTCCGAACCGCTCCACCGTGATCGGTTTCTTTAAGCTATCTTGCGAATTATGCATAGCTCAGTTGAATACTGGACTTTGAGTTTTCAAGACGAAGACGAAACCAAGTGGGAGCCCATGAAATTGAACGATTCCTAAAATCTGGAGGCCTAGATGAGGAAAATTTTAGAAAAAAGTAGATCAAAATGATCACAATTTTTTACCAGCTGTGAAAAAGTGTACTATGCAAAGTGCACCACAGCGAAAGACGAGAAATTTGCTTAGAAAGTGGTTGTTCTGCCCAGCCAAGGAAAGATTCCCTGTGGGAGCAATTATCTCGAGCGACGAAGGGAGGCCGCCGCCGTCGAGACTATACAGGTTACCGAATCAACTTCTTTAGGAACCACTGAATGGTACCTACATCATTGGATAGATCATTCAGGTACTTTGAAGGTAGTTATGGAAAACGGCGGGTTTATCCGTCTATTCCGCCAAAAACCAAAAGACAGGAGCGGTATTGTACGATTCGTAAGTGTTGTGCGTCAAACAGTAATTTATGATACTGTTAGTATATTGTATTAATATTGCTGTGCCAAATAAGGTTGCAAGGTGGACCAGTTTATTTAGCGGCCTAACGTTTCGACCTGTTCGTCGTCTTCAAAGGCCCGCTGATCCACCGTTGACGCGGAGCGACGTCGCTACCACTGACGTTAGTTGCCGAGTGAGCCGTCTTCAGGACAACGAACAGGTCGAAACGTTAGGCCGCTCAATGAACTGGTCCACCTTA
The DNA here is from genome assembly GCA_947359475.1 of Heligmosomoides polygyrus bakeri. NCBI lineage: Eukaryota > Metazoa > Nematoda > Chromadorea > Rhabditida > Heligmosomidae > Heligmosomoides > Heligmosomoides polygyrus. Next base: position 60,400,896 of record OX375870.1, on the reverse strand, counting down.
CAACCTCATTTGGCACAGCAATATTAACACACTAAGAAAAAGTTTTACGAAGAGAGAACTTGGAGATTACTGTTAGTATATTTTGTGCCACATAAGGTTTTTAGGTGGACAACTTTATTCAGCAGGGTCTGACGTTTCGACGTCCCGTCGTCATCAGAGTCCTAAACATGATGTGAAGGTTTAGGTTTGCACTCTACCCCCATCAAGTGCCTCAAGTACTCTAGCATTCTTGACCTGCACCTACAACCACCCCGAGGAGACCAAATGAGAGAGAGGAACTCATCAAGGTGCACCGTTAAGGATACATGTTCGCCCTGTTCGTGATGACCAGTAGGGGCGAATGAACCACACTGTGCGAATATCCCCTCTGATCATTCTACAGTTCACAATAAGGTACGAACGGCAAGAAGTTACATGTTACGGCTAGACACTCATTTCGGTTGCTCAATACTGGATTTCTTGTAAACATCATGGCAGCTGGTCCGAAATCGACTCTATGACAAGCAGTGCGCGTCGAAGAGCTGCGTTATTTGCTCAAGTGGTGGTCTAGGTGATTGCTCAAAGATAGAAGCAATTTATCAAGTCGACTGTTTGAGCTATAACGCAAAATACATTGAGGAAACGGGAAGAGCTCTGGCGGTATGCGTACAAGAGCATTTAGCCAGCAGAAAACGTGGATTGCGAGCCAGCCCACTTGGCAAATATACATAGAATTGGTGTGCACATGACGGGAATGACTACAATACCGCTCATAACTAGTGTCGCATTTGGCGTCGGCGACGCTCTAGAGCGTCGCAGCGCCGGAATCAGGGATGTGCGTTAAATATTAAATTTTTCGGTAAATTTTTAACGACCACTTTTTAACGAAAAATTTTCGCGTTAAAACCGGTAAATTCGGTAAATTCGTTAAATAAAATGTCTCTTAGCTGCATTCAGTCTGGCTGCATTTTAGCATGTAAAAAGCCAGATTTTTTTCATTATTGAATTTTTCCTACTCCATCCGTATGATAATTATATAACTACGCCTTCATCTTGCAGCAAATAAGAAAAGTCCATCTATCATCAACAAAATTGCTAAGAGAAAAATCATGAGAATTTTGAAACCAAAGAGTAATAAGACTTCTAAAATAGGAAATTTCTTACTATGCCTAGTTTCTTTAGCTGGTAGAAAGTCGTCCAGCTTCTGGGAAGATCCAAGGTGCATCGTATCATGGGTCAACGTTTTTGAGCTTTTCTTTTTCTTCTTGACGATATTTTTTTCACAAAACCTGGGCCCACTAAGGTGGCGATGTCCGTTCCTCCACGTGGTGCCACTGGAAACTGTTCGCCTCTGCGAGCTAAGCTAATCACGGACATTCGAGTACAGGCGACAGGCCCTAGTGACAGGCCGGCCTATGGGGATCCCATGTCACATCACATGGTTGATGACGTTAAGTGAGTATCGAGATAATGCTACGGCGTCCGCGGGAGCCGACGCGCACTCGCAGAGCCCGGCGAGTGTGAGAAGTATGCGAGGGTCCCTGATGCGAGGACGGCATCGGGGGGAAACTGATCTAGTCCGAAAGTCCCGTAACGTAGGCAAGACCCGCGTAGCTACGTTGAATGTGGGTACGTTGACGGGCCGCTCGTGCGAGTTGGCAGAAGCACTGGAGCGAAGACGAATCGACTTATGTGCGGTACAGGAGACGAGGTGGTCCTGTTGTAAGTCGAGGGACATAGGCCGAGGCTTCAAGGCCATTCTGTGCGGCAGTCCCAGGACCACCAGCGGAGTTGGTGTAATCGTCTCCGAACGTTTCCGAGACGCGATTATAAGCGGCGTGGAACGTTTTAATGACCGCTTGATGAAGGTCGTAGTCGCTGCTGAACAGCGTATGTATCATTTCTTCTCTGCATACGCTCCGCAGGCAGGCTGCTCTGAGAGAGCCAAGGATGAGTTTTGGACCCTGCTTGATGAAAAGACAGCAGAGGTACCGTCAGAAGACGCTGTCGTTATCGCAGGTGACCTCAACGGTCATGTGGGGACTGCGAAAGATGGTCGCAGCTGTCACGGCGGTTTCGGATATGGAGCACGTAACGCTGATGGTGAGCGAATCCTTGAGTATGCGGACTCGCATAACCTCATCATCGCGAACACCGTATTTCGAAAGCGTGACTCCCATCTGGTGTCGTTCTATAGCGGGAGCACCAAGACACAGATCGACTTCATCCTTGTGAAGCATCGCGATCGAAAGCTGGTTACAGATGCGAAGGTGGTGCCGTACGAGACTGTCGCCACACAGCACCATCCGCTGATATGCACTCTTAAGTTCGCCCCTCCGAGGCTGAGGCATGTCGAGCGATGCGGTCCACCGAGAATCAAGTGGTGGCGATTGAAGGAAAACGCTGCAGCTTTTGTTTCTCGTATTCGGTTACCGACGGTGACAACCGTCGACGAAACATGGAAAGATGCAACCGATACGGTTTTACAAGTTGCATGCTCTGAATTAGGCATGACTAAGCCTGGACGCCGCAAGATCGAGAAGCTGGCGTGGCTGTGGACTAACGACGTAAGAGAAAAAGTCCGAGAGAAGAAAAAATTATATCACGCGTTCCTGCGCGACAAGACTGCAGACAAATGGCGTATGTACCAGGAGGCGAAGAAAGCGGCAAAGAAGGCCGTAGCCGTTGCAAAAGCCGTCCATTATGATGATCTCAGCGATAAACTCGAGACGCGCGATGGTGAACGACATATTTATCGACTTGCCAAGGCACGCCATCGTCAGGCCGAGGACATCGAGAAATTCTTGGGCATCAACGATGAGAATGGCCATCTACTGACGAACCGCAAGAGGGCTATGAAACGATGGCATGACTACTTCGAGAGAATTTCGACAGAAGAGTTTGCCCATCCGCCCATCCCTTGCGTCCCTCCTACGCACGGTCCTGTGCAGAAAATCACTGTGGAGGAGACGGAAACGGCTTTGAAGAAGATGAAGCCAAGCAAAGCAACGGGTCCCGATGATATAGCGGCCGACCTATGGAAGTTGAGGTGCTGGAGTCCTGCTGAGTGGCTAACGAAGTTTTTCAATTAGGTTGTTACGGAAAAGAAGGTACCTGGTAGTTGGCAGGAAAGCACGACGATCCCGATATGGAAGAAGAAGGGCAGTCCTGCGGACTGCACGAATTACCGTCCAATTCGCTTGCTCTCGCACAGCATGAAAATCTTCGAGCGAATTGTAGATGGACGTATTCGCGATATCGTCCAACTTTCCACCAATCAATGTGGCTTCGTAGCGGGCAGTGGCACCATCGATGCCATACATGCTGCTCGTCTTCTGGTAGAGAGACATCGCGAAAAGCAGAAACCGCTGAACATAGCTTTTCTCGACTTAGAGAAAGCATTTGATCGTGTACCGCGTGAGGTTATATGGTACGCCTTACGACAACACGGTGTTCCCGAAGAGCTTATTGAGTGGGTGCGCATACTTTACTCTGGTCCAAAGAGTAGTGTGCGAGCGCCAGCCGGCACATCGGCGGAGTTTCCTATCTCCGTTGGTGTTCACCAAGGCTCTGCGCTTTCCCCGCTCCTATTCATTGTCGTAATGGATGCCATTTCGAGAGACCTTCAGAAGCCTGCCCCCTGGACGCTGCTGTATGCAGATGACGTAATGCTTGCAAGCGAAGAGAAGAGCGAACTCGAGCGACAAGCGCAAGCTTGGTACGACCGCTTGGCGATGTTCGGGCTCAAGCTAAACGTCAAAAAATCTGAGTACTTGACGACAGACGTAAACGAAGCCGGGTCCATTGAGATCAATGGCACTGCGCTAGTACGAACGACAAACTTCAAGTACCTTGGATCTGCAATTGCGTCTGATGGTAGTCTGACGTTCGAGGTGAACTCGCGCGTGAGCGCAGCGTTGTCCAAATGGCGCTCGATGACAGGCGTTTTATGCGACAGGAAGATACCGGATCGCCTTAAGTCGAAGATCTATAGAACCATCGTCCGACCAGTAGCGATGTATGGAGCTGAGTGCTGGCCTGCAACCAAGGAGGTTGAGACTCGCCTCAGCGTAATGGAAACGAAAATGCTGCGATGGACGGCTGGTGTTAGCGTCTGGACCGTATTCGCAACGATGAAATACGCCAGAGGTTTGGTGTCGCTCCAATTGCTGACAAGTTACGTGAAGCTCGCCTTCGGTGGTATGGCCACGTTCTTCGAGCTAGTGGTGACACTGTTAGGAAGATTGGCCTTAACATAGATGTTCCCGGAAAACGGCCTAAAGGGCGGCCGAAGCATCGATGGCTTGATACGTTGCATGTGGACCTAAAGGTTGCTGGTATCCATCCCGATCAAGCATTTGATCGCGTAAAGTGGCGTCACCACACCAGAATAGCGGACCCCGCCTCGAAGCGGGACAAACGCTGAAGAAGAAGAAGAAGAAGAAGAAAACCTGGGCCCACTAAGTAGGCTTTTACAGCCCAACATTCCTCTATGCTGCCAGAATTGTTTTACAAAACTGCAGAATGTTTAATGAAGAATTCAGTCAGGCAACGATCACAGCGAATCCCTTGGTACAACCCGTCATTAGAAGATATTTGCGAAGTCCATAAATCTGCATGTTTCACAGAGTGGTTATCTTTGTCCCAAAAAGTTCTATTCTCACTGCAGACAACAGCAAAGAATCAAATAAACAGCCACAAACCGTTGTCCAAATTTTCATCGAAAGCAACGTAGATTTCAATTGTTAAGTTCTTTCTCCTTTGTATATCAAGGAAATGCATAAGAGGCACGAGTAGTTATAAGTGCCTTCCTCGTCTTTCATAAACAGTGGTCCACCTTGTTGTTATCCTTCCCAATTCCTCCAAATAGGACTCGTCTGTCAGTCTTTTACAATTTTTTCAGCAATTGACCGCTCAGATTTTCTTCTTGAGGAACCTAGTACCATACAACACTATTATGCAGCACATTTGCTTGAATTTTGAATATGCTTTGCGTTTCTCAATTTCCTCTTAATTTTGTGGAGCATATTTTGGACTAATGAACGGTATTAAAGTAAATTTGCATAAAAAATTCACACACATAAAGAAAATTTCTTGCTAGAGCCGGATCTGCACCTTTAAGGGTATACCTCTTTCGTAAACCTTTGAAAACTCTTTATGCGATAGACAGCTTGTAAAGTACCAATTTTTATACTAATCTACATATACAGTACCGCACATAGGCTTTGGTCAATTGTCGAAAAGAACGCTTTTGAGCGGGCGCGACAACCTGTAGAGCGAGCGACAGCTTGTAGAGTGAGCGTTTAGGGAGTTTTAACGGAAATTCTTAGCCGACCTGCTCAGGAACTGTTCTAAGACTGTCCAGGTTGCCTTTGGAGTGCGCCGTGAACAATGCATATAGAGTCGAACCTTTCAATCGGGGGGGGACAACGTTTAGAGTGAGCGTTTGTAGAGTTTTATCAGAAATACCTCGCCCTACTCGCATAGCTTGTGTTTCGTAGCGTTTTCATTGCGTTCTGTACGCTTTTTCAACCCCACTTACGAAGCAAATATCACAAAAACGGTGAAAAAACTGAATGGTTGGTAATTATGAACAACGAATATGTAGCAATCAAACGTAAGAAACGGACTGGAAAGCCGGAATGCACGGAAAGACTGCGGCGGAGAAAAGTGGGGTCGCACGCAAATAAATTGGTTAAGGAGCAAAGAAAATGCCAACAAAAGAAAAATGCATCGAAACTCGAGAACAATATTGATTACCTACCCTAATTCAAGTAAGTAGAATGTTTCCTCGGTATACTGCGAAAGCTCATCCAAAAAAATCGTCCAAAATGGATTTACATGGAGAGGAAGCAAAATTTTAAAAATGGTCACAAAAATTCGTTAATGCAATTTAACGGATTTTTCCGTCGTTAAATTTCGTTAAAAAGTTTTAACAAAAAATGCCGGTAAATTCGGTAAATCGGCAATCGTTAATCGTTAAACGCACACTCCTCCCCTGGTCGGAACCGTTGGGAGCAGGAAAACTGTAAAACCGAGCACACCGTTGGATTGGGCTCCTCGAGTAGAGTTCAGATCTTTAAATGGTTTTCACCCTACTCAAAATTTGGCCTAGTTGCGGTGATTCGTTTAATCGAGTCGTTGTTCCCAGTTCATCGTAATTTACACTGTTCAAAAAGGTCTGGTTTCAAAATGAACTACATATCCGGAATCCCCATTCAAAGACCTTTTCAAAGGTAAAGTAATTAAATAGTTGTTCTCGATCAGTATCTCCGTTCACCCAAATATTCCATACTGCGGCAGTTTTCCGTCGTCGTCCGAAATAATTACACCCACAGGATACGGTTAGCTCATCACCCGCCTGCTTCACTCACAACTTGCAAAAGACTTAAATTTCCTTAACATTCTTCAACAAATCTAGTTTCAGTATTTTACTGTGACCTCGTCGATAGTAAGCACTGCTGAATTTGGTACTTTCTGCCATTAGATGTAGAAAACGATTTCCCCATTTTAATTCTCCATTTTACCGGTACCAAGCTATCTTAGTAAGTTTATTTCTCTGATACTTTAGGTACGGTAGATTTTCTTGACTGTGATAAGGAAGCAGGTCCTGAAACCCGTATGGCTATCATAATTTCGACCCACAAACTCCCCCGTTTCGTCTGCTACAGTGGATTTTTTGAATTTGGGAGTGGCTGTAGCTAATTTCTGAAATAAATTGAAGAAGCAGGCTTTTTTCATTGTGTAGCATCCCTAGCTAGCTTTGGTATAGTTGCAGTAGGTAGTATTGACTTCCTTTAGATCAGCTGTTTTTGAGCGCTTAAATGCTGCAAAAATCTATATTTCTTTTTGTTTGCTCCCTTTACTCTTACAGTTTACTTTAATTTGAAAAATAGACGCGACAGCGCTTTTATCCGAAAGGAGACCTTTCCGCTGATATAACATTGTGGTTTTTTGAGAGGATCAAGGTTTTCATACTTTCCATCTGCCGGAGTGTTAGCTGGGATTGCTGGTCGACCTCGCAGAGCTCATCTCGGTGGGGTCGCGGACCTGCCGCCCTAGCATCTAGGTGTGAAAGCCAGCGGTACCGCGATATCTGTGCTCAGCAATAAGGCAGGCAACAGTGAGCCAGATGCGATCTCGCATCAGTGCTGCTGATTACAGATTTTCTTCTCAAAATTGTTCCAGTTTTATTCGTTTTTTTAAAGTCTATAATTGCGCATATACTCCAATTATACAGATCAGAGAAAGAAACCATGGTGGTGCTGGGTTTTTAGCTTTTTTGCATGTTAGCCCATTATTTTGTCGAGTGGTCGTCACATAACTGTCTCACAACATTGGCTAAATAATAATTGGATAGAACACCGCGGTATATTTTTAAGAAAGATTGCGTGGCGCACTCCAGTTCACAATGGGCTTTGAAGATTCAGTAACGATTAAAGTATATGCAAAGGTAATAAGAACGCCGTTAATCGTTGAGTCCTTTTTAGAATTTTTAAAGAAATTTTTGGAACACGCCACGCACTCTACTATACTATTATGTGAATAAGTAGACGAATTTTCTGGGTCTCCTATTCTGCTGCTACGGGTGGCGTGGGTGCAGAATGAAAAAAATATCTGAGTTCTGTTTACTCGCTTCTGCGGTTAGTTTCATAAATTGTATCGCACCTATAGTGGAACTACGACACAATGTGACTACAACACTTACAAGTAGTGACCAGCTGAGCTAACAAGGAGGAAACTCTACGAAGTGTATCACGCATTGCTCAAAACGGGGTTAAATGCACTGGATTTGGTTCAAAATCACGAACGTACCGAAGGCGGAGAGAGAGATCGGGAAAGGAGAGATTTTTCGAGAGTTCTGCGCCAGAAATAATACTAAATCTAATTTCACGAAAACAGCATGAACATCGGTTTAGAGGTCAGTGATTTGTGCTTTGGCAAAGTGTTTTGTAGCTATCATTTGCTCCCTACTTTTTCGTGTTTCACATTCATAAATGACACTGTTCTGATACAGGAATAATACCTCCAAGTCTCAGCTCTTTTCTTGCTACATAAAAGGAAAGCTAGTCTGGTCGTTTGTCTTTCCACTGGTCCGTCTAAGCAAAATTAATGGCCGCTCGTCCGACTTGGTAGTCAATATCCTGCATCTCTTTCCAATGATAACTGAGCAAGGTAGTAGTCAAAGTGATATGCGCTGGCCGGCATCATGTAGGGTATTCGCATCATGTAGGGAGCTCAATATCAGATTGAAATCGAATTTAATATAATATAATCTATTTAACCTAATATTGAGCACTTGTGCGCGTGTAGCACAGTCGGAAGAGCTGACGGCTGTTGCGTGCACCCGATAACTGGTTCCTAGTTCGGATTGCACGCCCAGGTCAACCAAGCCTCCCACCCCTCCTGGTCGGTGAATTGGGGACAGACTTGTATGGGAAGGATAAAGCGCTAGCTTGTTCATCGACTGGCCACCGCACGTCACTGTATGGCCAAATGCGCATTCAAATCGCCCCCACTACATCCTTAGAAGAAGAATGCGTGGAGCATCCCAAGAGGGATGAGCCACTCCGCCTTTTATCGTTCATCCCTTATTGAGCGCTCCAAGTGGTAATCTCCCGAGTGTAATGACAGGAAATAGGATTAAAATCCGGCAAATTGTGCCGATTGGTTACGATGGATTTCTACGAAGCGCATACCAGTGATTTGAAATAAGCGTATAAAGTTAAATGTTCAAATAGAGGTACGCTAATCATTTTTATTCCCTCCACATTTAGTTTACGCTTTTTTTTGATTTTTAAATGCTGCTACTCTAGACCGGGGACAAATTCTGACCGAGCCATACTTGAAAATGGTAAACTGTTCACAATACCTAAGAGGAGACCATCAGACGATATATGCAGCTCTACGTTTGCTCATTTTATTTTTCGTGAGGTTCATTGGAGCTGCCGTGCATACAAGCTCAAAATGTTATTCACAGACTAACTTTCGATAATTAATTCTTTCATCTTTCTTTGATCAACCAAATCTCTTGAGAAAACTAGATCAGAGAACATTTCTGTGCGACTATAAATAATTCAACTCGCTTGACTATTTATATAAAATACAATCCATTATATAGGCGAGAGATGCTAATTTGAAGGTATCCATTTAGTTGATAAGCGCTTGACGTGAGCGTGACTCCACAATGTCAGTGCAAAATGAGGTCCCCCGCACAACGTTCGTCCAGATAATAATATCGCGGAGCCCTATCAAACGCGCATTTAGCATTTTATATTTCAACTTTGTAGACCAAATTTTTACAATATGACTTTCCACTGTAGTCACCGTGAAAAACGCCAAGGCACACTAATAGACTTTAAAAAACGAATAAAACTGGAACAATTTGAGAAGAAAATCTGTAATCAGCAGCACTGATGCGAGATCGCATCTGGCTCACTGCTGCCTGCCTTATTGCTGAGCACAGATATCGCGGTACCGCTGGCTTTCACACCTAGATGCTAGGGCGGCAGGTCCGCGACCCCACCGAGATGAGCTCTGCGAGGTCGACCAGCAATCCCAGCTAACACTCCGGCAGATGGAAAGTATGAAAACCTTGATCCTCTCAAAAAACCACAGTGTTATATCAGCGGAAAGGTCTCCTTTCGGATAAAAGCGCTGTCGCGTCTATTTTTCAAATTAAAGTAAACTGTAAGAGTAAAGGGAGCAAACAAAAAGAAATATAGATTTTTGCAGCATTTAAGCGCTCAAAAACAGCTGATCTAAAGGAAGTCAATACTACCTACTGCAACTATACCAAAGCCAGCTAGGGATGCTACAAAATGAAAAAAGCCTGCTTCTTCAATTTATTTCAGAAATTAGCTGCAGCCACTCCCAAATTCAAAAAATCCGTGGCTGATCCGTGGCTGGAGATTGTCTTTATACTTAGCAATAAACAGAGATATGACTGGTTGAGCTCACAAGGAGAGCCTCCGGAGTGGCGTGAGCTTTTGCGATGCAATTTTTACAGGATGTAGGGTCCCGTGAGGGGAGTCCAAAACCATAGTTATTTTTTTTTCGGAAGGCACTTCTGTGGGGGAAAAAAACCGTGCGCACGCGTGCGTGCGAAGTTCATGGCGCCCTGCTGCCACTCACCCAGATGTGGTCGGTTGGCGTAATGGTAACAGGGTCGTCTCTCGGGCGCACCAACCGGGTTTTATGGTTCGGTTCCCGGTGCCGACAATGCTTTCGCACACATCGAATCGTTGTTATTATGGGCTTGCGTGATCACAGGGGTCAATTTGTGCACGATTAATGCTTTTATTATTTAAACCTAGCCTTTTTGGGCTTTCATTTGAGTTACCTGTCAATCCACGGATCTCCCTCGATAGAGAGTCTTCGGGCTCTCTTGTTAAGAGGGATCTCGGGCCGCTTGTCGCAGGGCCACGTGGCGCGTCCCCGGGTGGTGGGTAGGGGAATTAAACGCGAACCAAATGCGACCGTGTACTGCCCAGAGACGCAGGTGGGATGCAGGGGACGGGCTCCTTGCTCCTGCTGTGTCGGGTCGACGCATTCCTTGTGCGTGGGAGCGGCATGTTCATGCACAGTGTGCGTGGATGTGTCCGTGACTGTGCGGATGTCGGCTCGGCCAAAAGCTTGCACTCGGTAGACTGGGAGTACACGTAAGGCGATTCGAGGCCGCCTTAAGTCTCGCTCCGTCCCTTCGGGCAGTCTGGCTGACTGCCCGGAGTTCTTCGCCCGTACGACAGAGCCTGACTAGCTACCGTGTGTACTGGAGTCAAACACAGCAGCACTAAAGGGCCTCATTCCCCTGACCCCGAAAGAGCCCCTATTTCTGCAGCGATGGGAAGGACGAGTACGGAGAGGCTGCTAAAATCTAACCAGGCTGCGCAAACTGAGAAGGACTAGGATGACGATCTGTACTTACAACGCCCGCACGCTTGCGTCGGAAGCATCCGTCGAGGACCTGATGATGCAAGCCAGGAAGATCAAGTACGACGTCATCGGACTGACCGAGACGAGAAGACACCACCCCTACACGCCGCCTACGACTCCGGAGAAGAACTGTTCCTCGGAACATGCGACAGCAGGAGAGTAGGCGGCGTTGGTGTGCTCGTCAACACGCACTTGGCCATGAACATCGATTCGTACGAGTCTCTGACAAGCCGAATCGGACGTCTGCGACTGAAGCGATGTGGCTCCGTGCCAGCCTTGACTGTATTCGTCGCGTATGCCCATCCGACTACGACGACGAAGACGTCGAAGCCTTCTACGTGGAGCTGGTTCTATAAGGAAGATCACACCTTCTACAAGGTGATCGTCGGCGACTTCAACGCCAAGATCGGGCCACGAAGGTCGTTGGAAGAACTTCACATCGGAACCCACGTTTTGGATTGGAACGAGCAACGTGAAAGGCTGTCTGAGTTTATCACGTCGACCAAGACCATCCATGGAAACTCACAGTTCCAGAAGCCTCCTACCCTACGATGGACCTGGGAATCCCCCGGTGGACAGTTCCACAACGAGATCGACCACATCATCTTCAACCGCAAGTATTGCCTGACCGACGTTTCCGTTGTCCCCAAGTTCTACACGGGATCGGCCACCGCCTCCTTCGCGCGAGGTTCCGCTTTTCGTGTCAAGGAGAGAAGGCCGTGAAGTTCAAGAAGAGGAGTCCCATAACAACCATCAACTGGGACCTTTACACCTCTCTTGCCGGCCTTTGGGAAGATACCGTTATGTACAACATCGACGAGGAATACGACCACTTCGTGCACCATCTCCACGATAGTGCTAAGGGAGCCGAGAGCTTGAAGACCACCAAGAGACGCCTGTCTCCGGAAACTCTTGAACTGATACGCCAGCGTGGAGCATCACGAGCCTCAGGCAACTACCAACTGACGTCCGAGGTTGCGAAGCTATGCAGAGCGGCGACAAAGAAGGATCTTAAGGAGAGAAGGGCGGAAGTGTTGGCTGAAGCTGCAGAGGCAGGTTTGAGCATCTGCAATGCCCCCCGGAACTTCGCCAACTTCAAGACCAAGATGACCGCTCTCCGACGTCCTGACGGAACCGCCAACTCTTCCAGAAGGACGATGGAGAAGGTCATCCACGACTTCTACTCCGATCTCTTCGATAGCCACGTTCACCTGCCCCCACGCCATCTTCCGCAGGATGGATACGTTGTCCCCTCTGTTCTCCCTTCCAAGATCCGACACGCCATCTCGTTGGCGAAGAAACGTACAGTACCAGGTCCCGACAGGATCAGACCCGAACACCTGAAGAACCTCCCGCCAGCGCTCATCAACACCTTGGTGCGGCTCTTCACACCCTACCTGTCGGAGTGCAAGGTTCCATCTCAGTGGAAGACCAGCAGGACCGCCTTGTTGTACAAGAAGGAAGACGTGCACGACATTGGCAACTATCGCCCGATCTGCCTGCTGTCCGTAGTCTACAAGCTGTTCACTCGAGTGATCCTGAATAGGATCAGCAGAACGCTGGACGAAGGACAGCCATGCGAACAAGCAGGATTTCGGAGAGGATTCAGCACGATCGACCACATACACACCATTACGAAGCTCATCGAAGTGTCGCGAGAGAAGACGATGTTCATGAGGAACGGACAAGTTTCTGATGCCCCATTCTCTCTCAACGGAACGAATATCTCCGAATGCTCCAGCTATGTGTATCTGAGTCGCGAAGTCAACCAACGACCTAACACCAGAGCTGAGCAGGAGGAAGCGAGCGGCTTGGGGAACTTTCAAGAGCGTCGAAGAAGTCGCGAAGAAGACGAAGAACGTCCGACTCCGTGCCCACCTATTCGACTCTACCGTTCTTCCTGCCCTAACATATGCCTCAGAGACCTCGGCTATACGAAAGCAGGATGAACACGCGATCAGCGTCGCGCAGCGTGGAATCGAGAGGACGATGCTCGGAGTGACACGACTTACGCAAGTGAGAGAAGGCCTCCGGAGTTCCGAGCTTCGCCGACGTTCGAAGATCAGAGACGCTGTCGCGTGGGCCAAGTTGTCGAAAATTAGGTGGGCCGGCCACGTAATGCGCTTCGCAGACACCCGCTGGATGAGAGCCGTCACCGACTGGATTCCGCGGGATGTCAAGAGAACACCAGGATGCCCACCAACGCGTCGGTCGGACTTCTTCGTGAAAGCCCTGAACGACCGCTATGACGCTTTTCGTGTCTCTCGAGCGAGGAGGATCCATTGGAGCACTCTGGCATGCGACAGAGACGAACGGAGACGCTGCTGGCGCCCGCTCGAGGAAGTCGATGATCAACGAGACGACAGGTGATACAGGTGATACCTCTCAATGGATCGTATTTGCACTGTACCATATCAGCAACGATACCGCAAATGCACACAAACACATAAGCTTCACGGGATAAGTCTGAATTTCGCTTGATACCGGTAAAAATTTAACATTAACAATAAAATATTCTTTCCACCCGCCGGGTGCATGATTATGTGATACAGCATCACCCTGAATTTGCTACACACAGCACAAATGGCATCTTGAAAGTAAGTAAATAGCATAGAACACAATACGAACTGGATTCCATTCGCACGCTTTTGTTCGATTGCAGATTATAAGCCAGACCCACCGGCAGTTCTGCGCTCCGGTTTTCCCCCCATGTCTGGCATACGCTTGGGTGGCGGCTGGATAAGTCGATGTTCGCCCCTAGCGTTTGCAAGATGCTGCTGGTGTGATAAGCGATTATGTTTTAAATGTTTCATAGTTCTATATCAAAATTGTTGTTATCATGTCAGCAATAAACACAGTTACTTCATGTGAGCAAGAAATTTTTTTATATTAGCGACCCAATAGAATGATACAGTGCAAATACGATCCATTGAGAGGCAACTCAAACGAAAGCCTAGAAAGGCTAGATTTATATACCAAAAGCTCACCGCTACTCCAGAGGCTCTACTTGTCAGATGTTGAAGAAGGGAGATTTTCGGTACGATCTAATAATGTAATGTGGAAAGAACAAGTGCCAAGAGTGATGCGTGCGCTTAAGGCGCCTTTCATACTCCCGCCGTAGTGCGGCGCATCAATTCGGGACGCGGCGCGACTGGCCGCGCCGCGCCCCGAATTTGACGCGCCACTGCGCGATTGTAGTCAGAAAGGGGAGCGTCAGCGACGCGCGGCCACGAGGTTCTGCTTACTACAGACCGTTCTCCAAGGATGGCGAAGGAGACAGTCCGTGAGTCATTGGAGAACATGAACGGAAAGAATTCGTCAGGCTGATTAGCGGAATGTATCTTGCTAATCTTAGTGGTGGGTTTCATATGGGGAGCGACGAATCTTAAGGCTGATCGAGGACGTCTGTCAACCTGCGGTTGAAGTTGGTGAGTGTGGTATTAAGTCGAATCCCCTGCAATGCAAATGACACTAGATGACCCTTTATTCTGTAACATGTGCGGCTCCAAAAGTAAAATTGCTGGAAGGTTCTCATCGTCGAGAATCAGTCAGAATTCTCTCTCAATGGCCATTCCGTAGTCATTGTGCAATAAACATATTTTTAGCTAGCAAGTGCAACTTCGGGAATGTCTACAGATCTCCATTCCCCTCCTGGGTTGCGGTAGGTACAGGTGACGAAGGTCATGGTCACCGATTTCGCCCAGACTCCAGCGTTATACGAGAAATGGGTGTTACCTTCGTGCACCCCAAATAACCCCTCCCCCCTCTAGGCGAACTTTGCGCGAAATTTGTGATTATGACTTCGACAGCCTCAGTCACTCAAACCTACTGCAATCGGCCAAAATTTTGAAAGCGGATGTCGGATTCGAGATCAGTACCCTAAATAACCCCCCCCCCCCCTTGGGTGAGGTTTGGTCGAGAGATTGTCTTTTCACCCCTTCTCGATATCTGAAGTCGTGAAAATACAATAGTGCCATCATTTTGCTACACCCTTTTTGATTGGGGAACAAAGACAACAAGGGCATACCAAAGCTATTCACCCCGGCGCGAAATTTACCACTCCACACCGAGTCTGCCGCGGCTGATCGCGCCGCGCCCATCCCTTCAGCGGCGCGATTCGCCGGATACCGTAATCCGAAGTTCCGTCAAATGTGGTGTATTGAGGCGGCGGAGTATAGGCCACCACAGAGTTCTGCGGCAGCGCCGCGGCCCTATGCTTAACCATAGGGCAGAGACGCAGAGCTCGCCGTCGGCGGCGTCCCTGCCCTATCCTTAACCGGGGGGCGGCAGCGATACTCAAATCGACGCGTGCGGTCGCGCGCGCGTGCGCCGTCTGGATGGAGCCCTCGCTGTCTCACCGGCGGAGAGGACGAGTTTTACACGAACGCGCCGGGAGCGAGCTGTGTGTGCGTGGGAGGATGTATTGGTTGGCGTAAACGGGTGGAAAATCGGCAGAATATCTAAACTTCGTATTTTATAGTGGAGTAGCGTGGGGTATGTTAGTTTCATCAGTCAAGTGGTATTAAGCTACCCAGAATTAATGACGGAAGGGAAATTGGTGAAAGATAATTATGAGGAAGATCCAGTAATAAAAATTAGTAGTGGGCCAGTGATAGGAGGTTTTAGTGGAGAAACCTTTGTTTTCAAGCTTAGAGTTAAAATGGAAAAAACGCCTAATTATTCTTAAAATAGAATGTTCATTTGTAAAATTGATCAGTATGTTTCAAGCACTGTCTGCATGTGGAAATTTCAAGATTTCAGTGAACTCATTATCATGATTGCAGCCCCCTTTTCTTGTCGTTGGTTCAAAGTCCTAAAGTGCATGAAATATTCATCAAACGTCTTTAACAAATACCTTGGAACTGGTAAAAGTTGCACGATTTAGCAATTAATGATGATAATCTGGTAAATATCAATTTAGAAACGGTAGGGAAATTTTCATCCTCATCAAAAGCCCATGAAAGGACTTTCGCATAATATGAAAATGAATCTGTTAATGGTCGAAGCTCCCTAGTATCAGGAGACATTGCGGAGCAGTAGACACGCAGTCTATTACAAAAACTTTTGCACGAATGTCGGGCTGCTTTTGGACAAAACACTGTGAGCCCAATATATTCTCTTGAAACAAGACTCAATCCTCTTTTATCTCGAATTGGAACTTCCACAATACATTTAATACATTAAAACCGTTTTTTGGCTATGTTCACTCTAAAGCAATAATTGCACTTCACCACCCCTCTCTCTCCTTCACATATTTCACATAGTTTAGCTTCCACGCCACTTCTTAGTGCTCCAAACTCTTATTTCTTCAATATGTAGGATGAGCTACAGAAAACATCGTATACTCCTAAGATTGAGTTGAGTTCCACTGTTTTCCTCCTCTTTCGTAAGCCGAAATGAATCATGCAACAGGCTAGGGCTTGCATTCGCGCTCTAGCACCCAGGGCGCATAGGGCAACTGGTACTAGCTCCTGCGATGGCTAGTGGTGACCCCGCCTGCAGCGCCGCACCGCGACCGCGCGCGTGGCGGCGAGTGAGTATCGTTGCTCGCCGCCTCCTTAACCATAGCGGCGAGCGGCGTTACCGAGGACTCTGTGGGGCCTTATGAGAGCGATGCGGCACCGCCGAGCGGCGTGAAAAATCGATAGCTATGTCAATCATCACGCGCCTGCTTTTATACTGGCGCCTAAAAGGCGAGTGTTCTAACGATGAGACAGCCAACTATTTATCTCCAGAGTATCGAAGAGCTGGTACAAGAATTGCTTGTGACGGGTGGCATTCTGCTGACCAACACTTGGCCTTCGAATGCCCATGCACAAGACAAGACCCACACGCCCGTGTTCAAACACAATGCCTGGCGCATTCCAGAAAATACTTGCTTTAGAGTACCTATTTCTGCACACTTAAAATGTAGTCGTTAGATCGTTGACTACCTTAGTATTCTATAAAGAAATTATAGAGCGCGGGAAAAAGTTGACGAAACCTTGAAGCTCCGTTTTACACGAAATGGATTTTTTTCGGAAAAAACACAACCAAAAAAGTCGTTGGCGAAAGGAGCAAAAACCAATATTATAAGCATGGTGCCGCAGTGCGATGATGACGTTGTCGATTATTGTTTCTAAAATTCCATCACCACCAATTTTCAGGACCACAAGAGCCGCTTCCGGGACGCTCACATCTTGGCGACTACTGGCCGGTTTTTCCGTTTCAGAATCAGTTCTCCGGCGGTCTCGACCTGGATCCATCAATATCACGGGTACGGGATCAACATTCCATGGGGCGGCTAACGAATGCATGGAGGGCATGCCGCAACCGTGTCGTTGGTTTGGACCAAGGGTCGCCCCGGGTCAACCTACAGTAGGCCGAGGGACGAGCAGAGCCAGTAGAACGAGAGTTCGTAGCAGACCATGTGTGAGAGGAAGATTCACCAAAGAGACCAATCAGCTATTGTTGAATGCGGTTTTACAAGCCCTAGGTGCAAGCATTTGATCATGTTGATACCGGATAGAGTGACAAGGATTTGAGCAATGCTTTAGATCACAGATGGCCTTGAAAACAACACACAAGAGCTGCCCTCACTAAAATTCAACGGAATATTTCCGAATTGAATTCTAGCTTCTTGAGATGCTGGTAGCCTGTCGTTACCTGAAATTTGATTTTAGAAACGTGATCACCTTTTCATCCCGGCGCGTAATTATGTCTTGTGAGACACTGTTCTTTTCCTTCTGATGATAGTGTTGGTAACTCACGACTTTGCATCGAAAAACAACTCTGTTGCTAGCTGACCTAGGAGGAATAGGGAATAGGGAGAATAGACCAAACACCGATAAGTGGTGATCGCGACACAGAAGGATATTCGAAGAGCGTTGGCTGTCAGCAACCGCAGGTGATCTGCTTTAGAGGGCTTTATTTCTCGTCGAGCATCACGGTAGCAACATCTATGGAGATGTGTATGAGCACCACAACTTGTAGATCACGATGGATAGTTTTTAGCCCACCTCAGGTGCCTTTGCAAGGATTGGAGCTCCGGGCTAATAACGCGGTTTTCGGTCGTTCAAGAGAGCGTTAAGGTTTACCAGTACCGTCACTTAATGAACCTACATAATTGAAGCACATCGGAGGTGATCTCAACATTGCTGTGCCGTCATGGGGTATGCTGGATATTTATGGGCGCTTCTTCAACAGGTATCATACATTGGTTAATAGCGTCGCTTTCACATGTGATTACGGGAGTCTCTTCGCAGAATTCATGACACCACCACAAAATTCGGATACCTGAACTATCCGGTGAACATGCTGGACTTGGAGAAGGAGGACTTCGTCAAGCTGATGAGCGATCCATCACTGCAGTATAACAGAAGTGAGTGTCGTTAAGTTACTCCGAATTTGTTAAATCACTAATTATGTTATTGAAAAACCGCAAGATGTATTCAGATAAAGAGAAATTTATGTTGTTGTACGGAACTCTTTCGCTTAGCAAATCCCTTCTTCTCAACTACACATTTGCAATGGCTCTCCACTAGAATGATGCGCTTACATTTCAATCGAAAAATCGCTTCAAACCCATAGGCGGCACGAATGGAAGAGAATTCGTTGAGCGACAGATTTCTTATGCTGCATAAGATCTCTTGCTGAAATGGTAAGTACCATATTTATGCTCTCGTAAAAATTTCGAATATTCGAATGGTTTCGAATACTAATATTTTTCGAGTATTCGAATTCGAATACATTCGAAAAACGCGATTTTTTGAACATTCGAATTCGAACACATTCGAAAAACACGATTTTTCGAATATTCGAAATCGAATATTCGCTTCGAATATTCGAAGTCGAATGAGATATCAGGCTGCATGATAGACATGATAGACGACAGCCCAGAAAAAATGTGGAAGCAATACATAACGGAGCTCTTCCTAGTTAATCACGAGGTCTTTATCGACAGGCCTTTTATAGACCCTCCTTGTGCATCGTAAAAATGAGGTCGAGAACTTACACATAGTGGAATCAAAGGGCCTATGGAAGCTGGTTTTCTCAAAGGAATACTCCTGTGTTGTAAAGTGCTTCTCATGAGGAACAAACGAAAGGTTTGCAAGACATTCACTTCAAAACGATAATTTTTGGAGTTGGTGACTGACTGACTGTTATGAACTTTCATGAAACAATGCTTCCGCATAACGGCAGCTAATGACGGATTGACGACAAAGTATAGTATGTAAATCTGTAGCAAATCTGTCCTGCTCATCTGAAAAGGTGAAGTATCACACTGTCAATTTTCCGGCCACAACATTTATTACAGGTAGCTAGGAATATACCAGCCATGAGGGCCGGTCTCACTTCTGTCTTTTGATTCGCCCAAGAAAGTGATAGAAACTGATATTCTTATTTGCGATGAACTTGTGAATATAACGGTTCTCCAGCCAACATCCTACTATATATAAAGCAGCAAGCGTGTGTCACTGTGTGTGTGTGTCACTGTGTGTGTCACACCGTCCGTCCGTCCCACTGAGTTGGGGCGCGGCAGCCGAACACGTCGGCGACCGTGCATGGCGAGCCGCAGACGTGCCGAACACGTCGGCGACCGCGCATGGCGAGCCGCAGACGTGCCGAACACGTCGGCGACCGCGCATGGCGAGCCGCAGACGTGCCGAACACGTCGGCGACCGCGCATGGCGAGCCGCAGACGTGCCGAACACGTCGGCGACCGCGCATGGCGAGCTGCAGACGTGCCGAACACGTCGGCGACCGCGCATGGCGAGCCGTAGACGTGCCGAGCACGTCGGCGACCGCGCATGGCGAGCCGTAGACGTGCCAAACACGTCGGCAACCATGCATGGCGAGCCGTAGACGTGCCAAACACGTCGGCAACCATGCATGGCGAGCCGTAGACGTGCCAAACACGTCGGCGACCGCGCATGGCGAGCCGCAGACGTGCCGAACACGTCGGCGACCGCGCATGGCGAGCCGTAGACGTGCCGAACACGTCGGCGACCGCGCATGGCGAGCCGTAGACGTGCCAAACACGTCGGCAACCATGCATGGCGAGCCGTAGACGTGCCTAACACGTCGGCGACCGTGCATGGCGAGCCGTAGACGTGCCGAGCACGTCGGCAACCGTGCATGGCGAGCCGGAGACGTGCCGAACACGTCGGCAACCGTGCCTGGCGATGCCGTAGACGTGCCAAACACGTCGGCAACCCTGCATGGCGTGCCGTAGACGTGCCGAACACGTCGGCGGCACGAAACTTCAGCCCTGGGGGTAATCGAGGTCGCTGAACACGAATCTGAAGTCGACCAATCGATATCGATCGATATTATCGATTTTTTGAGGATTTTGTTCAGGCGGCACGAAACTTCAGCCTTGGGGGTAATCGAGGTCGCTGAACACGAATCTGAAGTCGACCAATCGATATCGATCGATATTATCGATTTTTTGAGGATGGCGTTTAAGCGGCGCGAAACTTCGGCCCTGGGGGTAATCGAGGTCGCTGAACACGAATCTGAAGTCGACCAATCGATATCGATCGATATTATCGATTTTTTGAGGATGACGCTCAAGTGGCGCGAAACTTTGGCCGTGGGGGTAGTCGAGGTCGCTGAACTCGAATCTGAAGTCGACCAATCGATATCGATCGATATTATCGATTTTTTGAGGATGACGCTCAAGTGGCGCGAAACTTTGGCCCTGGGGGTAATCGAGGTCGCTGAACTCGAATTTGAAGTCGACCAATCGATATCGATCGATATTATCGATTTTTTGAGGATTTTGTTCAGGCGGCACGAAACTTCAGCCCTGGGGGTAATCGAGGTCGCTGAACACGAATCTGAAGTCGACCAATCGATATCGATCGATATTATCGATTTTTTGAGGATGGCGTTTAAGCGGCGCGAAACTTCGGCCCTGGGGGTAATCGAGGTCGCTGAACACGAATCTGAAGTCGACCAATCGATATCGATCGATATTATCGATTTTTTGAGGATGACGCTCAAGTGGCGCGAAACTTTGGCCGTGGGGGTAATCGAGGTCGCTGAACACGAATCTGAAGTCGACCAATCGATATCGATCGATATTATCGATTTTTTGAGGATGGCGTTTAAGCGGCGCGAAACTTCGGCCCTGGGGGTAATCGAGGTCGCTGAACTCGAATTTGAAGTCGACCAATCGATATCGATCAATATTATCGATTTTTTGAGGATGACGCTCAAGTGGCGCGAAACTTTGGCCGTGGGGGTAATCGAGGTCGCTGAACTCGAATCTGAAGTCGACCAATCGATATCGATCGATATTATCGATTTTTTGAGGATGGCGTTTAAGCGGCGCGAAACTTCGGCCCTGGGGGTAATCGAGGTCGCTGAACTCGAATTTGAAGTCGACCAATCGATATCGATCAATATTATCGATTTTTTGAGGATGACGCTCAAGTGGCGCGAAACTTTGGCCGTGGGGGTAATCGAGGTCGCTGAACTCGAATCTGAAGTCGACCAATCGATATCGATCGATATTATCGATTTTTTGAGGATGACGCTCAAGCGGCGCGAAACTTTGGCCCTGGGGGTAATCGAGGTCGCTGAAGTCGAATTTGAAGTCGACCAATCGATATCGATCGATATTATCGATTTTTTGAGGATGACGCTCAAGTGGCGCGAAACATCAGCCCTGGGGGTAATCGAGGTCGTTGAACACGAATCTGAAGTCGACCAATCGATATCGATCGATATTATCGATTTTTTGAGGATGGCGTTCAAGCGGCGCGAAACTTTGGCCCTGGGGGTAATCGAGGTCGCTGAAGTCGAATTTGAAGTCGACCAATCGATATCGATCGATATTATCGATTTTTTGAGGATAGCGTTCAAGCGGCGCGAAACTTTGGTCCTGGGGGTAATCGAGGTCGCTGAACACGAATTTGAAGTCGGATCAATCGATATCGATCGATATTATCGATTTTTTGAGGATGGCGTTCAAGCGGCGCGAAACTTCGGCCCTGGGGGTAATCGAGGTCGCTGAACACGAATCTGAAGTTTGTTTTTGAGGTATGAAGGTCTAAAAGTTGGGAAAAGAAGATGGTCGGAGTGTTCTCTTCTCGGGGTTTGGGGGCGAAGCCCCCAACCAGTCGGAGGCGGCCGCTAGGCCGCTGAACGACTGGTATTGATTAAGCGGCAAACTCTTAACAAAAATCGATCGATAAATAACAGCCGGTCGATCTACACCGCCTCCTTTTTGTGAAGTCTGGCATACGGCCGACACATCCACACGACTCCCAGTACAATGGCCAACTCAGAGCAAAAACCGATAAAATCGATCGAGCACAGCCAGTCAACTTTTAATTGGTACTATTCATTAGAATCTACCACTATATAATTGAGTTCCACGGATCTCCCTCGATAGAGAGCCTTCGGGCTCTCTTGTTAAGAGGGATCTCGGGCCGCTTGTCGCAGGGCCACGTGGCGCGTCCCCGGGTGCTGGATAGGGGAATTAAACGCGAACCAAATGCGACCGTGTACTGCCCAGAGACGCAGGTGGGATGCAGGGGATGGACTCCTTGCTCCTGCTGTGTCGGGTCGATGCGTTCCTTGTGCGTGGGAGCGGCATGTTCGTGCACTGTGTGCGTGGATGTGTCCGTGACTGTGCGGATTGTAACTGTGTCGGCTCGGCCAAAAGCTTGCACTCGGTAGACTGGGAGTACATGTAAGGCGATTCGAGGCCGCCTTAAGTCTCGCCCCGTCCCTTCGGGCAGTCTGGCTGGCTGCCCGGAGTACCCCGCCCGCACGACAGAGCCTGACTAGCTACCCGTGTTGTATTCCAGTCAAACACAGCAGCACTAAAGGGCCTCATTCCCCTGACCCCGAAAGAGCCCCCATTTCTGCAGCGATGGGAAGGACGAGTACGGAGAGGCTGCTAAAATCTCAGGGCCTAACCAGGCTGCGCAAACTGAGAAGGACTAGGATGACGATCTGTACTTACAACGCCCGCACGCTTGCGTCGGAAGCATCCGTCGAGGACCTGATGATGCAAGCCAGGAAGATCAAGTACGACGTCATCGGACTGACCGAGACGAGAAGACACCACCCCTACACGCCGCCTACGACTCCGGAGAAGAACTGTTCCTCGGAACATGCGACAGCAGGGGAGTAGGCGGCGTTGGTGTCCTCGTCAACACGCACTTGGCCATGAACATCGATTCGTACGAGTCTCTGACAAGCCGAATCGGACGTCTGCGACTGAAGCGATGTGGCTCCGTGCCAGCCTTGACTGTGTTCGTCGCGTATGCCCCAACATCCGACTACGACGACGAAGACGTCGAGGCCTTCTACGTGGAGCTGGAGAAGTTCTATAAGGAAGATCACACCTTCTACAAGGTGATCGTCGGCGACTTCAACGCCAAGATCGGGCCACGAAGGTCGCCGGAAGAACTTCACATCGGAACCCACGGTTTGGAGTGGAACGAGCAAGGTGAAAGGCTGTCTGAGTTTATCATGTCGACCAAGACCATCCATGGAAACTCGCAGTTCCAGAAGCCTCCCTCCCTACGATGGACCTGGGAATCCCCCGGTGGCCAGTTCCACAACGAGATCGACCACATCATCTTCAATCGCAAGTATTGCCTGACCGATGTCTCCGTTGTCCCCAAGTTCTACACGGGATCGGACCACCGCCTCCTTCGCGCGAGGTTCCGCTTTTCGCGTCAAGGAGAGAAAGCCGCGAAGTTCAAGAAGAGGAGTCCCAGAACGACCATCAACTGGGATCTCTACACCTCTCTTGCCGGCCTTTGGGAAGATGCCGTCATGGACAACGTCGACGAGGAATACGATCGCTTCGGGCACCATCTCCACGATAGTGCTAAGGGAGCCGAGAGCTTGAAGACCACCAAGAGACGCCTGTCTCCGGAAACTCTCGAGCTGATACGCCAGCGTGGAGCAGCACGAGCGTCAGGCAACTATCAACTGACGTCCGAGCTTGCAAAGCTATGCAGAGCGGCGATAAAGGAAGATCTGAAGGAGAGAAGGGCGGAAGTGTTGGCTGAAGCAGCAGAGGCAGGGCTGAGCATCCGCAATGCCCGCCGGAACTTCGCCAACTTCAAGACCAAGATGACCGCTCTCCGACGTCCTGACGGAACCGTCACCTCTTCCAGAAGGACCATGGAGAAAGTCATCCACGACTTCTACTCCGATCTCTTCGATAGCCACGTCCACCTGCCCCTACGCCATCTTCCGCAGGATGGATACGTCATCCCCTCTGTTCTCCCTTCCGAGATCCGACACGCCATCTCGTCGGTGAAGAAACGTACAGCACCCGGTCCTGACAGGATCAGAGCTGAACACCTGAAGAACCTCCCGCCAGCGCTTATCAACACCTTGGCGCGGCTCTTCACACGCTACCTGTCCGAATGCAAGGTTCCATCTCAGTGGAAGACCAGCAAGACCGTCTTGCTGTACAAGAAGGGAGACGTGCACGACATTGGCAGCTATCGCCCGATCTGCCTGTTGTCCGTAGTCTACAAGCTGTTCACTCGAGTCATCCTGAATTGGATTAGTAGAACGCTGGACGAAGGACAGCCATGCGAACAAGCAGGATTTCGGAGAGGATTCAGCACGATCGACCACATACACACCATTACGAAGCTCATCGAAGTGTCGCGAGAGTACAAGCTGCCGCTGTGCCTTACGTTCATTGACCTGAAGAAGGCATTCGACTCCGTCGAGACTGAAGCGGTCATGGAAGCCCTGCTCACCCAGGGCGTTCCTACTCAGTACATCAAAGTCCTTCGAGAGCTGTACAGTGGATTCACGACCAAGATCTCACCATTCTACAACGACGTCGTCATTGACGTGAAGAGAGGGGTTCGACAAGGGGATACCATATCCCCGAAGCTCTTCAGCGCCACCCTCGAAAACGTCATGCGCGAACTAGAATGGGATGACATGGGAGTGAAGGTCGACGGCCGGCAACTGCACCATCTTCGCTTCGCTGACGACATCGTTCTCATAACACCGAGCATCAGTCAGGCGGAGCGAATGCTGGCCGACTTCGATCGTGTATGTGGAAGCGTTGGACTGCAGCTGAATCTTACGAAGACGATGTTCATGAAGAACGGATGGGTTTCTGATGCCCCATTCTCGCTCAACGGAACGAACATCTCCGAATGCTCCAGCTATGTGTATCTGGGTCGCGAAGTCAACATGGCCAACGACCTAGCACCAGAGCTGAGCAGGAGGAAACGAGCGGCTTAGGGAGCTTTCAAGAGCGTCGAAGAAGTCGTGAAGAAAACGAAGAACGTCCGACTACGTGCCCACCTATTCGACTCCACTGTTCTTCCTGCCCTAACATGCGCCTCAGAGACCTGGGCTATACGAAAGCAGGATGAACACGCGATCAGCGTCGCGCAGCGTGGAATCGAGAGGACGATGCTCGGAGTGACACGACTCACGCAAGTGAGAGAAGGCCTCCGGAGTTCCGAGCTTCGCCGACGTTCGAAGATCAGAGACGCTGTCGCATGGGCCAAGTCGTCGAAAATTAGGTGGGCCGGCCACGTAATGCGATTCGCAGACACCCGCTGGACGAGAGCCGTCACAGACTGGATTCCGCGGGATGTCAAAAGAACACCAGGACGCCCACCAACGCGTTGGTCGGACTTCTTCGTGAAAGCCCTGAACGACCGATATGACGCTCTTCGTGTCCCTCGAGCGAGAAGGATCCATTGGACCACTCTGGCACGCGACAGGGACGAATGGAGACGCTGCTGGCGCCCGCTCGAACAAGTCGATGATCAACGGGACGACAGGTGATACAGGTGATATAATTGAGTTAGCTCCCTGCCCTGTAGATGATGAGGCGTATCTCACTCAGGTTGGAAACCTGGCTGAAATACGCCTCGTGGAACCACGCGCAGTCTCATGGAACCCCTTGCGACGCCTCCGCGTACCTCGCGCGAGCAACGTTTGCCGTTGAACATGGGATATTGTTGCAGCAGAGGAAGCGGAGCCTCCTCCTGCTTGACATAACGGCGTCTGCGCGCGTTTCTGAGTCCCTAAATCCAGAAGACGGATTCCCTTCGTCGCTCCACAACAGTCTGGAGTCAGAAGATCGAAAGAAAGGAAGCAGAGGTCACATCGTCGTCGTGTGACGAGCAGCCGCATTCAGAATTCAGAATTATCCCATGTTGAATGGAAAATGTTACCCGCTCGAGATACTCCTCTGCGTCCTCACCGACGTCTGCCCTGAACATGGGAGAACCACTAAGGGTGGTGGAAAAGGGGAGTAAGGGGGACCTCTAGGGTGGACCAGGTGAGCGACCAGGAAGGAAAGGAACAACCTGAAGGAGGGAGCAGGACGGGGAAGCCGGCAAGAAGAGACCAGTGGGGGGTCAATAGTGGAAACAAGGAAGTTGGCCAGGAGTTGGGACCAGGAAGGGCGGGGGAAGACCAGTAAAGGCGGATCAGCAATTAGATCTAGAAAAAAGAAACGAGTGAGGGGGAACCTAGCGCTCGGATTCGGAAGACGTGTCAACAATGTTCTGTAACGAGCTCTGTTGAGCATGAGAGCGGTTGCTGAGGAGCAACCTGAGGGACAGAAGTACTGCGCAGCACAAACCATTGACGTTACTGGAGAGTCTGGAGAAAATGTCTATGATGAAAGGTACCTAAGTGGTGAACGGCTTGATGCAGATAAAGTACGCAGCAGATCCTAGATGTCAGCGAATTCTAAGTTTGACAAAAACTACTTTCTTTAGGTCAGTGATGCTGCAAGGTCGCGCGAAGCGCGCAAGTGCGAGACATGCCGTTAGGCGTGTCGGAGCACTTGTGTATCTATATTATAGTTTCACGTTACTATATGTTTACAGGTGCATGGTAGCGCAGCAGAAGGTGCAGGCTGTCGCGCGCACCTCAAACAAAGGCTTAAGATTCGGGTCCCTCCCAGTCCAAGCAAGTCATGCATCCCTGCGGTATCGCTGAATTGGTGCCAGATTTCTCTTTGAAGGATAAAAGAGTGACTTGTCCATCGCCTGGCCAACGCAAGTCATTGTTTAGGCCAAATACCTCCCCGACATCCGTAGAATGCGCAAGTGCCGCAGTCTCAAAAACCACTGACTGACGCCGTCGTTTACCTTATGCTTTTGTTGAACCGTTGTTTTTGTAGAAAAAAAAACCAAAAGCAAAGCATTCAACGACCGCGGGGGAGCGGAAGAGCATAAGCAGTAGCGTGATGAAAAGCACAGGGCCGCTCCACGAGGCACTGTTCTGCACCAGGGAACACCGTACGTGGCACAAGGCCAAAGCGCACCGCTGCTGACCCTCCTCACTCCCATCCTGCAGACACTTGATGGCCTGTGCTCTCACTATCAGACTCCTAGCTACAGCGTGAAGGACAAGTGGCGTTCGTTTGAATCATCATTTTCAAGTTTTTTCAGCAGTTAAGAATTCCTACTCTTCCTCGGCTGCTTTGCACACACGCAGTAATAAAATTGGAATGCTTGGCACCTTCCAGACAAAAATTTACTTTTATTCTTCCTTCTTCTGTCCTTCATCCCTTATCCTTATACGTTTGCAGCGAAATTAGCTTCCCAAACAGCTTGAGTGGAATGCAAAACTGGTCCAGATCAAATTAATCTTTATGTCTACACTCTAGCAAAGGAAGGGTCTGATGCGTATTTACTCAAGTTTCTTTTGTAAGTTTTCGAGTATTTGACGGTACTCCTGTTTCATGACAGCCACTTCTGCAATCAAGCGTATGTCTGAACTGGGAGAGCGAGTCGTATAGGAAGAATCCCCACCCTCAATTAGAATAAAAAGGTGTTTCTTTTTTGCCAATTCGTTAAACCCAAGGAGTACTGGGCCCTTGAAGTTACTATGAAGTCCGCGCCTCACGTGCGCAGGGGGTCTTGTACGCTCGCGATGCCACTGCCGTTAAGCGGCACGGGGCGCAGTGGATAATGGCGGTGCTTCATGCTAGGGAGGCCGAAGTGCGCTTCTTTTGCGTTGCAGTGTTCTTGAACTGACTTTCAACTGACTAGTTGAGATTTGAGGGGTCCTGATGTCTGCAGTTTTCAGAAGAGTAACTTTCTTGCGAGTTGTTTACTACCATCCCGTTTTTAACAAAAAGGCAATGAGAAGGGTACTCAGCATAATGATGTATGAACGCTGAACACGAGTGATACACAGGCACAAAGTGTATGAAGCAGAAGGACTAATACTAATACGGAGCGTATAAAGGCCACAGGCTCCTCACAGTTTGCTTCCCTACGTGGACCAAAGACTTCGTTCCATCCTGCTCGGGTTTTTCAAAGAGACCAGAATGCGACGTCGTATAACCGACTTCTAAGCGACATAATGTAACTGAAAATATCGGTTGTCGTCAGGGAAGTGAAGATGGTGTGGCTGCCGGCCGTCAACCTTCACTCCCATGTCTTCGCATTCTAGTTTTCTCATGGCGTTTTCGAGGGTGGCGCTGAAGAGCATTGGGAATATGCTATTCCCTTGCCGAACACCACTCTTTATCTTGACGACGAAGTCATTGTAGAATAGTAAAATCTCGGTCGCGAATCCGCTGTGCAGCTCTCGAAGTACACTAGTGTACAGGGTGCGTAAAAAGTATTGACGCAGTAAATGACGGTTGTGGAAATAGTATTGCGCAGTAAGTTTTAAAATGTTCACTTGAGAGATATGGAAAATGATCTTGCGAACACGATAGAGTAACTCGTAACTGACATTGGCTCCTTTACTGTGAATACAGGAGCGAAAACGACGGAAAAATTCATGAGCACGCGCCGCAACTACTCGCTCGGATTTCGTCCCGTGCTTTTAACAGGGTAGCCTTCTGCGACTGGTCACTTCTGTTGAAAGTAGCCCAGACCTCATTTTCCAAAATCGCCTAAAAAGAGTAATCCAGCGGATTCACGTTTAAGCTGTGCTCGTCTGAGAAGCTGTCCACACCTGTGCGCGTTACCTGTTTGCCGTTATCGGACAGAGATTGATAATTTTGGATTTGAACGTTATCGTGCTTGAACATATTGTAATCATCATCTGCTATAACAGAGCCGTGGCTGACGTTTAGGTTGCTGACCTCTTTCCTCACCAACCGTTTCGAACAGCGCCTAATTCTCTTGTTAAGGAAATATTCAGCTCTTTGAGTAACAGACAAAAAAAGGGCCACCGTAACGGTGACGATCATGTTTCTTCAGTTTTTTTCGTGTTTTTTGAGCACAATGCAGCAAACAAAAATAACACACAAAAACCTAGAGAGGTAGAAAGAGAAAGCTGGAACTGAAACAAAATGTAGGTGCGTCAATACTTTTTACGCACCCTGTACTCAGTAGGAACGCCCTGAGTGGGCAGGGCTTCGACGAGCGCACCAATTTCTAAGCGGCTTTACGTAACTTGTCGGCTGGCTGAACTGGTAAGGCATAGTGCGAACACTCAAGGTCTTCCCTCGGGGTGTAGTAGCTTGCCAGGTGATTCGAGAAGCCGGCCCTTGAGTCCAGAATAAGAGTACAGCTATGTGGCATCTGTGACATGCTCAAAAAAGGAGAGTATAATAGAAGAGCATAGAAGGAGAGCAGAGCATGTTGAATACTTTTCTCGTTGTCTTTTGGTTACAAGCCGTTAAGTAATAAACAAGTCGCAAGAACTTTACTATCCACAGCTTACAGCTGGAAAATACCCAGAAAACGCCTGAAAATTGTGTAGACATCAGGACCCCTCAAATCTCAATTAGCCAGTTGAAGTGCAAAAATACCGCAACGAAAAATAACCGAACCCCGGCCTGCATCACGTAAAGCAACGTCATTATCCTCTGCGCCCCGTGCCGCTTGTTGGCACTGGCATCGCGGGCGTACAAGACCCCTGTGTACGTGAGGCGCTGATTCCATAGTAACCTCAAGGGCCCACTACTCCTAGGGTTTAACGACTTGGCAAAAAAGAAGCAGCTTTTTATCCTAATTGAGGGTGGGGATTCGTCCTATACGACTCGCCCTCCCAGTTCAGACATACGCGTCAGACCCTTCCCTTGTAAGGCGATCTGAAAAACCTCTCCTACTATATCAGGACGTGAGCTGTCCGTCGTCGCTGTGTCAGAAATTACTGGCCGAAAGCAGGTGCATGTAATTAGCATAAAATAGGCACACGAAGTACTGGAAAATTTCCAAACGTCTCCAGCGAGGGCCGGAACTCAATGCAGTGGATATTGTTATAGGTCGATCTTTTTTTCGGTGATATCGGTTTTCTCTTAGAGTTAACCGACCGGGGTGGGAGTCACGTAATTATGATGGCCAACAGAAAGGCTTCACAGCAGGGGGAATTTTCGATCAGTCACTGCAATCACTATTGATCGATATTATTGATGTTTTCAACGTATCCAGCGTGTTGTGATTCAGAAATCGTGCTACAGATGTTGTCCAACGCGGGTCTACATTCAGAAGCCCTGCCGCAGATGTAAATCAGAGGACATGATTGAGATCGATCGGGCAATCATTTGATAGTTTTTCTGTCGATGACGATTAGGCGTCCCCAATCGGTCATTCACCACTGCATCGATTCTAAAAAAAATTTGGCGTTCAACATTGTGAAACGTTCTGGAAGTTCTCCCGCCTCATCGATTCTGGTCACTTCCTCAAATGTTTTGAGGAAGTGACCAGAATCGATGAGGCGCTCTGTATACCGGCCCGAGCCACCATCGCAACAAAGCTTTGATTCACAGACAGAACCGTTTTGGAGATCCTAATTACGCGAAAAACCTAACAAGCCTTTTCAAAATACGCCGTTACACAAATTCTCGTTGGGCATTCGAATACACTTTTCGAATACTCGAATAATTTTGGCTCCCTGGAAATTTTTTGAATATTCGAATGGTTTCGAATACCAAAAGTTTTCGAGCATTCGAAATCGAATATATTCGAAAACGCGATTTTTCTGAATATTCGAATTTGAGAATTCGAATGCAATCGAAAAACGCGTTTCTCTGAACATTCGAGTTCGAATACATTCGAAAAGCACGATTTTTTAATTATTCGAATTCGAGTATTTAAATTCGAATGAAATCATTCGAATACCATTCGGTTGGGTCAATCAAGCATTAGTATAGTTGGTACTGAATTTTCCAGTCCTTCGGCGTTCTCCTTTTCCGCAGGCTTGAATAACGCTGATACAAACAATTCACCCTGGATTACGTCACACCTACTCAAGTGCAAAAGTGTTGGAACAAACTGGAAACATAGAGAAATAAACCAGAGAAAGCTCTGAATTTTCAGCAGAAAACTTGCAAAATAACGAAGTTAGTGCCCTAACTGTAACAAAAGCGCGTCTCCGAAACTTTGGTTCACACGGCTCTTACTATGCGTGGAATTTGGGAGAACGATCTTATTGCATAGTGATCATCATCGTAAAATTAAACGAACTGCCAGCCGCACAACATAAAGTTCTTGAACCGCGTTCAAAACTCAATTCAGATTTCAAGTAGAGAACTAAATTAGGCCTCAGATAAAAGCTAATGGTTATAACGCGTACACGCATCTATATATGTATCACTATATAATCGAGGCTTTCTGCAGCTGACAATAGCGATTGCGTGTTTTTCAACAGCCTCGGCGGCTAACACTGGATTGATAAAGCAGTGCTTTTGGTTTAATGGCTCAAATTCGAGGAAGCTTAACAAGCAACATCAAGAAACACTCCAGAAGACAACGAGAGCAACAAGCACCATCGAATGCTTACAAAGGACGAGCACGGACCGCATCTCTGAGCGGTCGAAACGAATCCTTTATTGTAATCCTTCACCATGCCATCGCCAGAAGCGGATGGATATTCGACCTCTGCAACTTAGGAAGTCGGCGCCTAGGGCAGTATTCGATATGCTAGCTGGCGCAAGGGAGCCTCGAGAATGCAGCAGCTTAACTCTGCCGAGACAAAATTCCACGATCTACAAAATTCTGCTATCCTGCGGAGCTGGCGAGTGCAGGACGTTTGGAAAGCCGAAGCATCTGTATCCGGAATATAGAAGACGCACTCCTGTTTTGTTTTCACTGACATGAAGCTACATTCGATCATCAGTTTTATTCAGGTGTAATATAATTTCACAGCGATTATTGACCCACGGCCACATTTTCTGACGGAAGTGTGCTTCACTGCTGGGCCAAGGAGGTCAAGAACGACTTCGTCGCGGCAACTAAGACAAGAAGACAGTACGGTAGGTTAGAGGCGATCTCCTTCTTATGACAGTCAACAACCCCAGTTATCCCCTTCCTTACTTCCATTACGTTCGACTCACACGAGCATCTCAAACCCGATTCGAACGTTTACGAGGCAAAGCGACATGGATGCCATCAACGTTGACTGTATCCACAGAACATGTAAGGTGATCCGGCTATGACAAAAGGACAGGGAGCCGAAGCTGTGCTATGAGGAGGCAACGTCTACTGGGTAATTGTCAGTCAACCACATGACAGTGCAAGAGAAATGCTTAACCTGTTCTTCGAAAACCACGGTTTGGAAAGAAGCTACAGATGCAAAAGAATGTCGCATACCTTTTATCATGGCGGCCAAACCACCCACAGAAACTCATTTGTTGAGCGCGAATCGTCCATATATATTAGCTGTCACCTGGATTTCAGACGCTCAGCCACGTCTACCACTCGGAAAACTCGCGCGAACCTACGTTCCGATCAACTGTAAGCCACCGATGTGCAACCCATACCATGCCAATATGGGCTTCGGAGTATGTTTGACTCAGCTCGCTCTTCGAAATGGTTGTTCGTGAACTTTTCACGACCTTTTCTACAAAGTACAGAAGGAGACAGCAAATAAGCTTAGGCTCGTTTGCTGTCTCTCACTGTACTTTCTAGATGGATAGATTTCCTTCTCGGCTTATCGCGAACAGCCCTCATTCTTCGAGTTTTTGACTTGCCATTTCATTGGCTGGTCCTACGCCAGATGTTTTTCTAAGCTAACTTTCAACAGGTGGAGCACGACTTTGGAGGAAACGACGGTGTTGAGGGCGATATTGACGTGCCAATCCCGATCTCGAAGGGTGTCGCCTATCGGTTCCCATTCTCCGGAAAAGTCTACGCATGTGAGTTTTAGAAAGCCAAGTCCTTCCTTCAGAACATCCTTGCATCTGCGTGCTCATCCACATGTACATGGTTACGGCATATTTCAGTCTGGGACAACGTTACTGTCACTTATGGACAAAACCTGTCGCCCGTCGATCCGTTCGCCAGTCTGTTCGAATACCAGAAGCATCGCGACCCTGGTCTGTCTATACCTCGTCGACGAAGGGAAGTGTCGTATTCGAAGAAGGTAGGATTGTTTGTTACCCATTAATGAGCTTCTGCATGTGTAATATCTCAACTGCTATGTATTTTATGACTGACTACGAGCCAAGCCGATAGCCGATCATTATTGATGACTGATATGATTGCTCGCATAATGGGAGGGTGATCGATTTGTTCAGTAGTTGGTGAGCTGGCCAAGCGGTCAACATAACAGAATTATACAAACCGGACACGACATACATGGACACGGACATAGGGGATTTAACGCATGTTGTAAATAGGAGGGTAACAACTACAGTGTCCATCTACATGACTCCCCAAGGCAAATAATCCGTACAAGAGAGTTGTTGAATATTCTAAAACAGTCTCCAGCTTTCAGGTTTGGAGCAGAGAACCAACCAGCGCAACATACGAGGAGCACCTGAAGACGAACGGAAAGAATCGGCTAAGCCCCTGCGAGGATGACGTTGAAATAGTCGACTCACGTGGTGCCGAATTCATGCAGTCTTCTCTCTTAGACGGCCAGATCCCAATCGACAACGACTGGCGAAATGAGCTCAGCGGACGACAAATGCTTTTCGATCCATTTTTCATGACTCCAGTATTCCCAAGACTTCCTTGGTTCTCAAGTGATCCGTGGGAATCTCCTGCAGAACTCCTCAATGGAGATGAGCCGTTCTTTGAAGGTTCTGTGTTTTTATAACTGACACTTGCGTCAAAATTAATAATTTCGCATCTCCCATAAATCGTTCAATACACATTGCAGTGAGGATCAGAATCAACGCCGTTTGAAAAGTTCGGAGCTAGATTTGAATTAACTAGCATCAGTTCCCACAGGGATGCTTGCTTGCAATCAAAGCTCTCGCGCCAGGCGAGACCCAAACCCGCACCTCCCCCGCCATTTCTCTGGGGATCTGGGAGGATGCTACACCATTACATCTGCGTGAGAGTGTACGCTTGTAACCTCGCTAACAGCCGCTTTAGTCTCAGAGAAAATGGACTGAGCCAGCCTTTGATTTGTTAACAGCTAACCAAAAGTACCAGAATCTCTGGCTATCGGTGAAAATCTTCTTCTTCTTCTTCTTCTTCTTCTTCTTCTTCTTCTTCTTCTTCTTCTTCTTCAGAGTCTGTCCCGCTTCGTAGCGGGGTCCGCTATTCTGGTGTCATGACGCCACCTTTCCCGATCCAGCGCTAGATCAGGGTGGACACCAGCCGCTTTCAAGTCCGTATGTAACGTATCAGCCCAGCGCTGCTTCGGGCGCCCTCTAGGCCGCTTTCCTATTACCTCGAAGTTAAGGCCTATCTTGCGGACGCTGTCTTCCTTTCCACGCAGAACGTGGCCGTACCATCGTAAGCGAGCTTCGCGCATCTTGTCAGCTATCGGCGCGACACCGAACTCCTGCCGAATAGCATCGTTTCGGATGCGGTCCATGCGCGTGACTCCTACCGTCCAGCGCAGCATCTTCGTCTCCATGACGCTGAGGCGCGTTTCAACTTCCTTGGTTGCTGGCCAACACTCAGCGCAGTACATCGCTACTGGCCGGATGACTGCTCTGTAGATCTTTGACTTAAAGCGCTCTGGTACCTTCTTGTCGCAGAGCACACCAGTCAACGAGCGCCACTTGGACCAAGCTGCACTCACGCGTGAATTCACTTCGACCATCAGTTTCCCGTCAGACGCGACTGCTGATTCCAGGTACTCAAAGACCGCAGTGCGTGGAAGCTCGATGCCGTTAACCTTGATGGAGCTGGACTAAGTAACGTCCGTCGTTAGATACTCGGTCTTCTTCACGTTCAATCTGTGTCCAAACCGCTCCAAGCGATCACACCAAGCTTGCAACTCTCGCTCGAGTTCTCCTTTATCTTCGCTAGCGAGCATGACGTCATCGGCATAAAGCAACGTCCAAGGGACGGGCTTCTGAAGATCTCGTGTGATGGCATCCATGACAACAACAAAGAGGAGTGGGGAAAGCGCAGAACCCTGGTGCACCCCGACAGAGATGGGGAACTCCATCGAGGTTCCAGCTGCAGCTTGAACTCGACTCTTTGGACAAGAGTAGAGAATTCGCACCCACTCTATGAGCTCTTCGGGAACTCCATGATGTCGCAAGGCGTACCATATCACTTCACGCGGTACGCGGTCAAAGGCCTTCTCCAAGTCGAGGAAGGCGATATGCACTGCCTTCTGTTTCTCGCGATGCTTCTCTATCAGGAGGCGAGTGGCGTGTATGGCATCAACGGTGCCACAGCCAGTCACGAAGCCGCACTGATTGCTGGACAGCTGGACGATGTCCCGAATTCGTCCATCGACAATTCGCTCAAAGATCTTCATGCTGTGCGAAAGCAAGCGAATCGGACGGTAATTGGAGCAGTCTGCAGGACTGCCCTTCTTCTTCCAAATCGGGATCGTCGTACTTTGGCGCCAACACTCAGGCACCTTCTTCTCCGCCACAACCTGATTAAAGAACTTCGCCAACCACTCAGCAGGGTACCAGTACTTGGACTTCCACAAATCAGCTGCCACGTCATCGGGCCCAGTCGCTTTGCCTGGCCTCATCCTCTTCAAAGCCGCTTCAATCTCTTCCACGGTGATCTTCTGAACGGGGCCATGGGTTGGAGCCGTTGAAGGGATGGCTGGATGAGGGGACTTTACCGTAGAGATTTCCTCAAAATAATCGCGCCATCGCTTCAATGCCTTCTTGCGGTCCGTAAGAAGATGGCCGTTCTCATCATTGATGCCGAAGAACTTCTCGATGTCCTCGGTCTGGCGATGGCGATTCTTTGCAAGTCGGTACAGATACCGCTCACCATCGCGAGACTCGAGCTTCTCGTTGACATCTCCATAATGAGTGGCTTTCGCAACAGCCACGGCCTTCTTTGCAGCTTTCTTCGCTTCTTGGTACTTCCGCCAGTTATCGGCTGTCTTTTCGCCGAGAAACACGTGATAGAGCGACTTCTTCTCTCGCACTTTTGCTTTCACGTCGTTTGTCCACAGCCATGTCTGCTTGTCGACCTTCCGTCGCCCAGGCTTCGTAATGCCGAGTTCTGACTGTGCAGCTTGACGAATGGCGTCGGTCGCCTTCTTCCAAGTTTCGTCGACAGTCGTGACTGTCGGTAACCGTACGCGGTAAATCACAGCTGATTCCTTCTCTTTCATTCGCCACCACTTGATTCTCGCAGCACCGCGTCGCTCGATCTGCTTCAGCCTCGGAGGGGCAATCTTTAGGGTGCAGATCAGCGGTCGATGCTGCGGGGCGACCGTATCATACGGCACGATCTTCGCGTCTGTGACAAGGCTCCGGTCGCGATCCTTCACAAGGACAAAGTCTATCTGAGTCTTGGTGCTCCCACTGTAGTATGAGATAAGGTGCGAGTCGTGTTTTCGGAAGACGGTGTTCACTATGGTGAGGTTATGCGATTCCGCGTAATCAAGAATGCGCTCACCATCGGCGTTACGTGATCCGTACCCGAAGCCACCATGACAGCTGTACCTGTCTTTCGTAGCACCTACGTGCCCATTAAGGTCACCAGCGACTATGATGACATCTTTCGACGGTACCACTGCTGTCTTCTCATCAAGCAGGCTCCAAAACTCTTCCTTATCTTGATCCGAGCAGCCAGTCCGCGGAGCATACGCTGAGGAGACGTGATAGAGTCGCTCCTTAGCGGCGACAACGATCTTCATCAATCGATCGTCAAAGCGCTCGACGCTTACAATCGAGTCACGAAATCGTTCGGAGACGATTATTCCGACACCACTGGTGGTCCTGGGACTTCCACATAGAACGGCCTTAAAGCCACGTCCTATGTCCCTTGACTTGCGGCAGGACCACCTCGTCTCCTGCACCGCACAGAAATCAACTCTTCTACGCTCCAGTGCTTCAACCAACTCGCACGAGCGGCCGGTCAACGTACCCACATTCAGCGTTGCCACGCGGCTCCTGCTTACGTTACGGGACTTTCGGACTAGCTCAGTTACCCCCGATGCCGTCGTCGCATCAGGGACCCTCGCATACTTTCCACACTCGCCGGGCTCTGCGAGTGCGGGTCGGCTCCCGCGGACGCCGCAGCACTATCTCGAAACACTTGAGCTGTCATACACCATGTGATGTGACATGGGTCTTCGTAGGCCACAGGTCACAAGGCCCTGTCGCCTGCAATCGAGTGTCCGTGTTCGGCTTAACTCGCAGAGCGAGTAGTTTCCAGTGGCACCACGTGGAGGAACGGACATCGCCACCTATCGGTGAAAATGATGAGTTGAATTGATTGACTTCGACCCTGTATACGGAAGCGTTGCAGTACGTACGAATATTACGAAGCTTGTGAGAATAGGTTATCATTTATGAGAAATAAAAGAATTTCTGCTGCCCTACGGATGCCTTCACGCCCAAAGGAAGGAACATCAACGATTATTCCGGCGACATTTGCGAAGATATTGCAATAAACAGCTGCCTATATCGACTCCCATGCCTTCCAATTGCAGATGACGCTTTCGAGGGTGGCGCTAAAGAGCTTCGGAGGTGTGCTATTCCCTTGTGGAACCCCTCTCTGATCTATCCTAGTGGTAGGGGGGGGGGTGTCCATTCTGACTCATCGACAACGGTGGGAGAACAGAAAGCGGGGGTTAATACCGTGAACTGAACTACAAGGGTATTACCGTGAACTGAGCTAGGAGATAAGCTTTTTCGCAATTTCTTACCCGAGAGATGGCAATACCACACTTTTTACATCAGCTTCGCTTTCCTAGCGGTGCCTCCGTCCGACTAGGATAACCCACCCCTCTCTTCTTGACAATGATGTGTTGTAGAATAGTGAGACATTGATCATAAATTCACTGTACAGCTCCCAAAGCACTCTTTGCACTGGGTAGGAACGAGAAATGAGCGGATTTTGTGTTTCCTGATTTCCATGGTCATTTTGGGAACTTTTCCCGTTCTCTGAAATTTTGGCCAAAATTAGTCAGAAGGCAGAAAACTATATTGCACAGAAATGTTCTTTTAGAAATCGTGCCAGAATACAAACCATGTCGTAAAGTCGCGGCCTCTACAGTAGAATATATGTCCTTAAAGATGCTTTTTACAATGCATTTCGTCAGTTTCTAATTAAGCCGTGCGTTCTTCGAGTGTGTTCCACTTTATTTTCAACTAACCTACAATTCTTCCGTAGCCGTTTGGACGCCTTTTATAGTTTAGTTCTGTTGAATCTCCAATTTCAACAGCGATCTCGATCATATAGGAAAAGCACGAGTTGCTTTGGGCATCCTTTCGCAAACGTACGAGGTGCTAAATGCTAGGGACTGAAGAACTGAACTCTAAAGGAAAAGCATAGCAACGGTAGCAGTTCAAAAAACCTGTTATAGTTCAGATGTTTTGCTGACCACATATAGGAGGGAACGCACGCAGATCGCTTTTAAATAAACTGTGACTTTTGACGCTGTTCCTTGCTCTATACTCTTTAAGCTCTGGTTAAGGTTTCAGCAGCCATCTGATAATGAAGAATGTAATCGCCCCTAGGTAAGGGCGTCCTGTACGAATGTTCGACTGGCTGCGTTGAAAAGGGTCAAAGAAGGTGCATTCCGCTCTCAACCAACATTGTTGTTGATCTGGTTTTCCCGCACTGATTGTACGCTTCATGGACCGTCGCCGAGGTGCGTAGCAGTATAATGAGGTTCCTGAAAGGTGGCACCCGCCTGCCTGGTGATGCGTGCCCAAGAAGATATGGATTTGAACACATAAAACAGGGTGTTCGGTCGTGAATAATTGCTGCGTCTCGCTTCAATCATCAGACACCATCCATGTTGGTTTTAGTGGAAATATCTAATTTTTTGTTTCATTTTCAAACAGTCACATGCTGGTAATTTTTGATTCACATAATGGTAATTTTTGATATTTCTTCTTTGCAAACACTCTTGGATGATTCGACTTTTGAAACTTACCAAGCGATATGGAATTTTTTGGGAGAGTGGCGTCTCTGCTGATAAAGAAAAGCTGCTCTTTGGCAAGTCGGTTGTGAATGATTCTCATTTCCTGTTGGTTCCTAGTTTTCGACGGTTTACTGTCCAATTATGTTTTTTTCTTAAGTCACAAGTTACTTGTCTAAAATTCTCTGAATACGCAGTGCGTAGTAGCCCGCGCGACACTGTTGCCGACGTCGCCGACAACAGCGCCGCCGAAGTATAACATACGCCTAACGACGCGAAGGTGATGGTGCCATGCGTTCGAAACGATAGCGTAGGAGCTAATCACCGCGCGATGAGCAAATCACTCAGCAATGAACAGCGATATCATCATCGGCGATGCTGATAAATGCGTGCGATAAGGTGTTCGCCGCAGAACAGGTATGAACACCTCGCGACGGGGAGACGCGACTGGTTCGATCGATATAGGAGATTACCGTTACGTCGCGTCGCGCCGCGATGCTGCTCTGAACGTCCCCTAAAGGCCCCCACAGAGTTCTGCGGCAGCGCCGCAGCCCTATGCTTAACCATAGGGCAGAGACGCAGAGCTCATCGCCGGCGGCGTCCCTGCCCTATCATTAACCATAGCGGCGAGCGGCGTTGCCGCAGAACTCTGTGGGGGCCTTAAGACCTATGTTATACTTCGGCGACGCTGTGTTTCGCGGGCTGCTACGCAATGCACAGCAGCCCGCGTAACACTATCGCCGACGTCGCCAGCAACAGCGTCGCCGAAGTATAACATAGGCCTAAGGCCCGTTTATACTTCAGACGCCGAGCGACGCGACGGCATGTGTAATGGCCATAATGATCGATCACGTCGCCCGATCAATGTGGCCACAATGCGCGGCGTCGCGTCCCTCAGCGTCGAAGTATAAACGAGCCCTAAGAGATCCCGGCACGATCCGCTCCCGTCCGCGGATACTCCCGTGGGAGTATACCACAGGCCTATGGATGTTATGTGACCACGTTTTCAGCATTGGCTTTTGGCTTTTAAATTTTGGAGTGCTATTTTTAGCTCACGAAGCGACCTTGGAAACGAATCGTGGTTAGATGAGGAGAATAGCGATGCGTATGCTGTTTTTACAGTATCTACGTATAATCTAATTTATTCCGCCGTTACACCGAAGCAGATGCCAGACTCGTGATAAGTACCGCAAATAATTCTCTTAACGAGGTGTATACGAACGATTTTTCAGCCTATGAAGTGTCTAGAGTACGAGTGCATATCTCCTTCCTCTTCAGTCCCGCTTCGAGGCGGGGTCCGCTATTCTGGTGTGGTGACACACTTTACGGGATCAAATGCTTGGTCGAGGTGGATACCAGTAACTTTCACGACCACATGCAACGTATCAAGCCAACGTTGCTTCGGCCGTTCTTTAGGCCGTTTTCCGGGCACAGGCCAATCTTACTAATAGTGTCATCGCTAGCTCGAAGAACGTGGCCATACCACCGAAGGCGAGCTTCACGTAACTTGTCAGCAATTGGAGCAGCACCAAACCTCTGGCGTATTTCATCGTTGCCAATACGGCAGCCGCGTGACACCAGCCGTCCAGCGCAGCATTTGCGTTTCCATTACGCTGAGGCGCGTCTCAGCCTCCTTGGTTGCAGGCCAGCACTCAGCTATGTACCTACATCGCTACTGGTCCGACGATGGTTCTATAAATCTTCGATTTAAGGCGTTCGGTATTTTCCCATCGCATAAAACGCCCGTCATCGAGCGCCATTTGGACCACGCTGCGCTCACGCGCGAGTTCACCTTGAGCGTCAAACTACCATCAGACGCAATTGCAGATCCAAGGTACTTGAAGTTTGTCGTCCGTACTAGCGCAGAGCCATTCATCTCAATGGATCCGACTTCGTTTACGTCTGTCGTCAAGAATTCAGATTTTTTTTCACGTTTAGCTTAAGCCCGAACATCGCCAAGCGGTCGTACCAAGCTTGCGCTTGTCGCTCGAGTTCGCTCTTCTCTTCGCTTGCAAGAATTACATCATCTGCATACAGCAGCATCCAGGGGGTAGGATTCTGAAGGTTTCTTGAAATGGCATCCATTACGACAATGAAAAGGAGTGGGGAAAGTGCAGAGCCCTGGTGAACACCGACGGAGATAGGAAACTTCGTCGATGTATCGGCTGGCGCTCGCACACTCTTTGGGCCAGAATAAAGTATGCGCACCCACTCAATTAACACGCTCTTCGGGAACACCGTGTAATCGTAAGGCGTACCACATAGCCTCACGCGGTACACGATCAAATGCTTTCTCTAAGTCGAGGAAAGCAAGGTGCAGCGGTTTCTGCTCTTCGCGATGTCTCTCTACCAGAAGACGAGCAGCATGTCTGGCATCGATGGTGCCCCAGCCCGCTACGAAGCCACATTGATATGCGGAAAGCTGGACGATATCGCGAATACGTCCATCTACAATTCGCTCGAAAATTTTCATGCTGTGCGAGAGCAAGCGAATAGGACGGTAATTCGTGCAGTCCGCAGGACTGCCCCTCTTCTTCCAGATCGTCGTGCTTTCCTGCCAACTACCAGGTACCTTCTTTTCCGTAACAACCTGGTTGCAAATCGTCGTTAGCTACTGAGCAGGACTCTAGCAGGACTACAGCAGCTCAACTTCCATAGGTCGGCCGCCATATCGTCGGGGCCCGTTGCTTTGCCTGGCTTCATCTTCTTCAAAGCCACTTCCGTCTCCTCTGCAGTGATTTTCGCAAACTCTACTGTCGAAATTCTCTCGAAATAGTCATCCCATCGTTTCATAGCCTTTTTGCGGTTCGTCAGTAGATGGCCGTTCTCATCGTTGATGCCCAAGAATTTCTCGATGTCCTCAGCCGGGCGTTTCTTGGCAAGTCGATAAAGATGTCGTTCACCGTCTCGAGTCTATCGCTGAAATCATCATAATGAATGGCTTTTGCAACGGCTATGGCCTCCTTTGCCGCTTTCTCCGCCTCCTGGTACATACACCGTT
Organism: Heligmosomoides polygyrus bakeri; assembly: GCA_947359475.1. Classification (NCBI taxonomy): domain Eukaryota; kingdom Metazoa; phylum Nematoda; class Chromadorea; order Rhabditida; family Heligmosomidae; genus Heligmosomoides; species Heligmosomoides polygyrus. Next base: position 60,358,805 of record OX375870.1, on the reverse strand, counting down.
TGTCTTCGGCCTTGTCGCGCAGGAAAGCGTGATATAACTTTTTCTTCTCTTGTACTTTTTCTCTTACGTCGTTAGTCCACAGCCACGTGAGCCTCTCGATCTTGCGGCGTTAAGGCTTAGTCATGCCTAATTTAGAACATGCAATTTGTAATATCGTGTCGGTGGCATATTTCCATGTTTCGTCGACGGTTGTCACAGCCGGTAACCGAATACGAGAACAAAAGCTGCAGCGTTTTCCTTCAACCGCTACCACTTGATTTTCGATGGACCGCATCGCTCGACACGCCTCAGATTCGGAGGGCGAGCTTAGTGCATATCAGCGGACGGTGCTGTGTGGCGACAGTCTCCTACGGCACAACCTTCGCATCTGTAACCAGCTTTCGATCGCGATGCTTCACAAGGATGAAGTCGATCTGTGTCTTGGTGCTCCAGCTATAGAAAGACACTAGATGGGAGTCACGCTTTTGAAATACGGTGTTCGCGATGGTGAAGTTATGAGAGTCCGCATACTCAAGGATTCACTTACCATCAGTGATACCGACAGCGTCTTCTGACGGTACCTCTGCTGTGTTTCCATCAAGCAGGGTTCAAAACTCATCCTTGGCTCTCTCAGAGCAGCCTGCCTGCGGAGCATACGCAGAGAAGAAATGATACAAACGTTGTTCAGCAGCGACCACGACCTTCATCAGGCGGTCATTGAAACGTTCCACGCTTATAGTCACGTCTCGATATTGTTCGGAGACGATTACACCAACTCCGCTGGTAGTCCTGGGACTGCCGCACAGAATGGCCTTGAAGCCTCGGCCTATGTCCCTCGACTTACAACAGGACCACCTCGTCTCCTGTACCGCACATAAGTCGACTCGTCTTCGCTCCAGTGCTTCTGCCAACTCGCACGAGCGCCCGTCAACGTACCCACATTCAGCGAAGCTACGCGGGTCTTGCCTACGTTACGGACTTTCGAACTAGCTCAGTTTCCTCCCGATGCCGTCCTTGCACAGGGACCCTCGCATACTTCTCACACTCGCCGGGCTGTGCGAGTGCGCGTTATACCTTTGTCCTCTTCGAATTTCGAATAGTCGAATTTCGAACAAAATCGAATTTCGAATAAATTCGAATTTCGAATAAATTCGAATTTCGAATATTCGAATATTCGACTGTTCGAAGAAAGTCCAATATTCGAATTATTCGTTTATTCGAATATTCGAGAAAGCCCAATATTCGAGTGTTCGTTTATTCGAATATTCGAAGGCTTCGAATTTCAAATATTCGAATATTCGAATACTCGAACATTCTTTATCAATCTCTTTACAAGTTAATGACACCCCTCTTCGAAAACCAGGGAATTGTGACCTTTTGATAAGAACGATGTTTTGTTTTGCGCGTCATTCAAATTGGCCGAATTGTGTGTATGCGATCTGACAAGGGAAGGGTCTGGCGAGTATGTCTGAAAGGGAAGAGCGAGTCATATAGGGAGAATCCGCACCCCTCAACTAGTACAAAAATGTGTTTATTTTTTGCCAAGTCGTTAAACACAAGGAGTAGGAAGACTGTAACAATAGAATTCGTGGGTCTTGTACGCCCGCGTTGCACCTGCCGGCAAGTGGCTCGGAGCGCAGTGGATAGAGACGTTGTTTCATGGGTGGGAGGTCGGAGGTTGGATTCTCCTGCTCTGCTGCATTTTTGCATTTCATATGTTTGGTTGAGAGTTGAACGATTCTGACATCTATACCATTTTCAGATGTTTTTTGCCTAATTTTCCAGTTGTACGCCGTGGAGAGTAAATTTCTTATCACTTGTTTATTACTGACCGGTTTTTTAACAACAAGGCAATGAGAAAGCTACTCAACGGTGTATAAACGTTCAATACCAGGGATGCACAGGCCCAAAGTGCATGAAACAGAAGCACTGGTCAAAATCGAACAGCGTATAAAAGCTACAGACTCCTCACAGGTATACCAGCGACACCGCCTTTAATGTCATTATAACAAACCCCTTCTCCTTCAGCTACCCGCAGCTTTCGGTCGTGCACAATGACGTGGGAGTGAAATCATTCCACCCGAAAACCTTATCATATGTCGACTGCTTGCTTGCCTCTCGACGTCTATCAGTTCATCTTGCGGATCCCAATCTTCTTCTTCCACCACTTCCAGCTGTTCGCCTTCGTCAACTTCAAGTTGACGTGCTTCATTCCTTGGTATGCTGGCTATCCGTTCGGCCAGCTTGATTTCTTCCCTCGAAGGTTCCTTGCCTAAAGGTGGGCCACACTTCAGCGTAAGCAGATGGGTCACCAGTCCAGCATCGGCGGGTGTTGTTTGTGTTAGGTTTAAAAAACCTTCAGCTACCTCTGATTTCCATCTGACAGGCAAAGATGAGGGAAAGAGGGTATCGGTGGCCGTTAACGTCAGTCCACAGATCTCGTTTCTTCATTTGAACCACTTACGACGTCACGTCCTGGTCTTTGAAAATCCGAGCAGGATGGTTTTTTTCCCGAGGTCATTGGTCCATATATGGAAGCAGACTGCGAAGAGCCTGTAGCCTTTATACGCTGCCCGTATTGTGCCCAGTGCTGCTTCATGCACCTTCTACCGGTGTATCAATGATGTTGAACGTTTCTACATCATTATGTTGAATACCACAGCATGCATCTGGAAAAACTGATAGAAAACCTCTGAAATGGTATAGACGTCAGAATCCATCAAATCCCAACAATCAGTTGAAATGCAAAAGTGCAGCAGCGCAGGAGAATCGAACCCTTGACCTGCCTCGCATGAAGCAACGTCTCTATCCACTGCGCTGCGACCCGCTTGCGGCAGAGGCATCGCGGGCATACAAGACCATCGAACTCGTGAGGCGCCGATTACATTGTAACTACAAGTACCCCCCTCCGTTTAACGCCAAGAAAAAACCCAACCTCCTTGGGTTTTTTTTTCTTGGCAAAAAATAAACACATTTTTATGCTAATTGAGGGGTGTGGATTCTCCCTATATGACTCGCTCTTCCCGTTCAGACATACGCTTCAGACACTTCCCTTGTTATTCAACGCTAGGTAAGCGCGGGCAAACGCGGACCTCCGCTGCTTCCCTGCTTCCTTTGAACATCATCGAGCGTCCTGCGGCTAGTCACGTGAATAGGAAGTGAATCGGGTTGTGGCTGTACAATGACGCTTTTGCCTTCGGTATACTACGGGAGAATCTCCGTTTTGTATTTCTACCCCAAGTACAACGACGGAACGATTAAAGCCGGAAGGAGCTGCGGTGGGGAGATAGCATTTTCTGGAGCCTGGGAAGCTCCTGCTTTCTGCTATCAAATACGTTAAAGAAGAGAGGAAGAGCAATGGCTATGGAGTACAAGAGCCAGTCATACTCCGTTTCCTATGAAAGCGAGCCATCCACATTTTCGCAGCAACACTACCCAAGTCGTAATGACTTATCAGATTAGGTTCCAGCCATGGACTTCGGGTCCGTTTGCTTACAAGTGAAACGAAGCTCTTCAACGGAGCCAGAACGCAGACTGAATGCCACTCATGAGCCTCCAATGTGCCTCCTCTGCACCAGATCGCCTTTGTGTTACTTTGTCCGTGCTAGCCATTCTTTTATCACCTAGAAGCTTTGGTATAACCTAAGGAAAGACAGTTACCTATAGAGCAAGATCTATAACAATCTAGCTCTGCCTATCCAGGGTGTTTCTCTCTTATCGGGCACGAATTCTTAGGGAATCAAGGGTGCTTCATTACCATTATACCTTTGTCACCGTCTTTTGGTTTCGTGAAGGAAATGTATGGAGCAGCCTTCGCGGCGCTTGAACAACGGCATTTGAGCTTGGACACCGACTTCCACAGCCTCGGCTCGGTCCTTAGCTCGCTCTCGCCTCGCAGTCGCCCTTATCCTCAGTAACGTTTATCACTCACTAGACTCGCCACTCTCCACTCCATTAGGCCTGATTTAACATAAGAGCAGCGGGAGTATGTCGGCCACGGTACAGGAGATACATTGATAGAAATCAATGTACCACAGTTGATGATTACCGATCCTTTTCGTAATTAACCAACTGGTACAAGAGTAATGAGAATTTAAAGCCTTCGTATATGCCGCCCTCTCGAACGCAGTTTACAGTTTTTTGGGAAAAAAATAAGTAAATGTCAATCATTGAGTGACCACAATAAGTAAGGTGTTCATTTGATTATTCGAATACTCGACAATTCGAAATTCGAAATTTTGAGAATCGCATAATATTCGATCATTCGAAATTCGAAATTTTGAAAATCGAATGTTATTCTATCATTCGAAATTCGAAATTTTGAAAATCGAATATTATTCGATCATTCGAAATTCGAATTTTTGAAAATCGAATATTATTCGATCATTCGAAATTCGAAATTTTGAAAATCGAAAGTTATTCGATCACTCGAAATTCGAAATTTTTTCCCAAGGACAAAGGTATAGTGCGCGTCGGCTCGCGACGCCGTGGCATTATTTCGACACTCACTTAACGCCATCAACCATGTGATGTGACATGGGATCTCCATACGCGGGCCTGTCACTAGGACCTATCGCTTGTACTCGAATGTCCGTGATTAGCTCAGCTCGCAGAAGCGATCAGTCTCCAGTGGCACAACGTGAAGGAACGGACATCGCCACCTACGAGCGCCCATATCTGTAAGATATTAATACTTATGCTCTCGCAAAAATTTCGAATATTTGATTTGTTTCGAATACTGGTATTTTTCGATTATTTGAATCCGAATATATTCGAAAAGCCTGATGTTTCTGAATAGTCGAATTCGAATACATTCGAAAATCGCGATTTTTCGAATATTCGAATTCGAATGAAAAATCAGGCTCGATGATAGACATGATAGACGACGGCTCAGAAGAAAAAGTGGGACCAATACATAAAGGATCCCTTCCTAGTTGAGCACGAGGTTTTTTTCGACAAGCCTCTTATAGACCCTCCTTGTGCAGCGTAAAAATGAGGTCGAGAACATACACATAGTGGAATCAAAGGGCTTACGGAAGCGTCTAATTTTCTTGTTTAATGGAAGACGAATTTTTCTCAAAAGAGCGTTGCAAAGTGCTGCTCGTGAAGAACACACGAAACGTGTACAGGACACAATCTGCTTAAGCCACTGCAAGCTTCTAGGTCACTTGAAAACAATAACTTTTGGAATTGCGAAATGACTGACTGTTCGAGGAATTTACGAAACAATGATTTCGTCTAACGACAGCTAATAACAGACTGACGACGAACTATTGTATGTAAATCTGTAGCAAATCTGTCATGCTCTCTAAAAACGTGAAATATCACGCTGTCAATTTTGCGCCCACAAAATTAATTACAGGTAGCTAGGAATACAGCAGCCACAAGGCCGGTCTCATATTTTTCTGACGATTCACCCAATTTGAGCTAGAAATATGATAAGGATAAAGGCTGGCGCTACTAAATCCCTTTTGGGATGCGCCACGCATTCTACTTCTACGGGATATCGTGGAATCGACTTTGAATGCATATTTGGCAGTACAATGACTTGCGGTGGAAGCCGATGAACAAGTCAGCGCTACATCCTTCCCAGACAAGTCTGGTACCAGTTCATCGACCCCCAGGGATAGAAGGTCTTATCGGCATGGGCGGGAAATCAGAACCAAGAACCTGCTATCGGATGCACGCGACAGCCGCCACCTCCTGCGACTGCACTACACTCGCCCAGTAGAAACAGATATTTCTTGTTTGCGCTGAACTTGTGAATATAACTATTCTCCAGCCAACACATTGATTAAACGGTAGACTCTTAACAAAGATCGATCGATAACAGCCGGGGAATTTACCTCTATCCTTCCTTTTGGTGCCTTTCATCATTTATTCTTATACGTTTACAGCGAAAATAGCTTCCGAAAGCTACCCGTGTGCACTTCAGTCAAAAACAGCTGCACTGAGGGGCCTCGTTCTCCTGACTCCGAAAGATTCGCCATATCTGCTGCGATGGGAAGGACGAGTACGGAGGTTCTGCTAAAATCTCAGTTCCTAACCAGGCTGCGCATATTGGGAGGGCCTATGGTGACGCACTTACAACGCCAGCACGCTCGCATTGGAAGCATCCGTCAAGGACCTGATGATGCAATCCAGGAAGATTACGTTCGACGTCATAGGACTGATCGAGAGGAGAAGACGCCACCCCTATACCCCGCCTAGGTCTCCGGAGAAGAACTGTTCTTCGGAACATGCAACAGCAGGGAATTAGGCGGCGTTGGTGTCCTCCTCAACACGCACTTAGCCATGAACATCGATTCGTACGAGTCTCTGACAACCCGAATCGGACGTCTGCGACTGAAGCGATGTGGCTCCGTGCCAGCTTTGACTGTATCCGTCGCGTATGCCCCAACATCCGACTACGACGACGAAGACGTCGAAGCCTTCTACGTGGAGCTGGGGAAGTTCTGTAAGGAAGATCACACCGTCCACAAGGTGATCGTCGGCGACTTCAACGCCAAGATCGGGCCACGAAGGTCGCCGGAAGAGATTCACATCGGAACCCACCGTTTGGAGTGGAACGAGCAAGGGGGAAGGCTGTCTGAGTTTGTCATGTCGACCAAGACCATCGATGGAAACTCACAGTTCCAGAAGCCTCCCTCCCTACGATGGACCTGGGTGGCTAGTTTCACAACGGGATCGACCACATCATCTTCAACCGCAAATATTGCCTGACCGACGCCTCCGTTGTTCCCAAGTTCTACACGGGATCGGACCATCGCCTCCTTCGCGCGAGGTTCCGTTTTTTCGCCAAAGAGAGAAGGTCGCAAAGTTCAAGAAGAGGGGTCCCAGAACGACCATCTACTTTGAGCATTACACTTCTCTGGCCGGCCCTTGGGGAGGTACCTTCTGGTACTGACGAAGAATATGACCGCTTCGTGCACCATCTCCGCAATAGTGCTAAGGGAGCCGAGAGCTTGAGGACCACCAAAAGACGTCTGTCTCCGGAAACTCTCGAGCCGATACGCCAGGGTGGAGCAGCACGAGCGTCAAGCTACTGTCAACTGACGTTCAAGCGAGCGAAATCTGTGCAGAACGGCGATAGAGGAGGTTCTTAAAAAGAGAAGAGCGGAAGTACCCCCTCAAGCTGCAGAGGCAGGGTTGGGTATTCACTACGTCCACCTGCCCCATGCCATCTTTCGCAGAAAAGATGCGTCGTTCCCTCTGTTTTCCCTTCCGAGATCCGACACGCCATCTCGTCGGTGAACAAACGTACAGCACCCAGTCCCGGCAGGATCAGACACGAACATCCAGAAGAACCTCCCGCCAGCGCTCATCAACATCCTGGCGTGCCTCTTCATACGCTACCTATCGGAGTGTAAGGTTCCATCTCAGTGGAAGACCAGCAGGACCGTCTTGCTGTACAAGAAGGGAGACGTGCACGACATTGGCAATTATCGCTCGATCTGCCTGCTGTCCGTGGTGTACAAGCTGTTCACTCGAGTGATCCTGAATAGGATCAGCAGAACGTGACGAAGGACAGTCATGCGAACAAGCGGGAGTTCGGAGAGGATTCAGAAGGATGGACCACATACACACCATTAAGCTCATCGAAGTATCGCGAGAGTACAAGCCGCCGCTGTTCCTTATTTTCATCAACCGGAAGAAAACAAACTGAAGCAGTCATCGAAGCGCTGTTCACTCGTCGAAGAAGTCCTGTAGAAGACGAAGAACCTCCGACCCGTGCCCACCTATTCGACTCCACCGTTCTTCCTGCTTCAACATAAACCTCAGAAGATGAACACGCGATCACCGTCGCACAGCGGGATATCGAGAGGACGATGCTCGGAGTGGCACGATTCAGGCAAGTGGGAGGAGGTCACCGGAGTTCTTGAGCTTCGTCGACGTTCGAAGATCAGAGACGCAATCGCATGGGCCAAGTCCTCGAAAATTTTGTGGGCCGGCCACGTAATGCGTTTCGCAGACACCCGCTGGACGAGAGCCGTTAACGACCGGATTCCGCGGGATGTCAAGAGAACACCAGGATGCCCACCAACGCGATAGTCGATAGGTAGACAGAATACTGGAAAATATCCAGACGGGAATTCAGAAAAGTGTCACAATCGATCGGGCAATCATGTGATAGTTTTTCTATCGATGGCGATGAGGCGTCCCCGATCGGTCATTCACCACTGCAGAGTGGAAAAATGTATGCCGTTCAACATTGTGAGACGTTGTGGAAGTCTCCGTTGTGGAAGGAGGAAGAAATTTTGACAGAGAGGCTTTTCGGGATGTAACCAGAATCGATGAGGCGCTCAGTATCCGGGCACCGAGCCAACGTAACAAGCCGTTTCAAAATAAATTCTAGTTAGGCATTCGAATGACACCTTCCGAATACTCGGATAATTTTGGCTTTCTGGAAAACTTTGAATATTCGAATGGTTTCGAATACCGAAAATTTTCGAGCACTCGAAATCGAATATATTCAAAAACGGGATTTTTTTTAAATATTTGAATTCGGATACATTCGAAGAACGCGATTTTTTGAATAATCGACTGCGAATGTTCAAATTCGAATGAAAATCGTTCGAATACCTATTCGAATGGGCCATTCGAGCATAAATATAGTCTGTAGTGCCTCCTTCCTTGCTGCCCCCTGGAGTAGGGAGGAGCGGTCAAATGAGGTCATTGCGAGACACACTTCCAAAACTGTTGGAAAACACTACAAAGTGATCATACATGGATAGCAGATCCCCCAACAAAACAGACATGGTTTATTGGCCAGCGGGGTGTCTCTAATCGACGAAGCTTGGTCCACATCTTGCAAGAGGCTAGGACGAATAAGAAAAGTGAACACGATACCCTGGCTGAAACTCTGCATCGACAAAAATGCGGAAAAGCTGCTAGCAATGCATAAGCAAAATCCCGAAATCGATCGCTTGATCACTCTCCTGCAAGTCACTGCGCTATCCACCCGGCCATCCGGTCGGTGCTGCCTTCCTGGTGGATGCCTCCTCTAAATGTGCTTTCTCACTTCTATTAGGAATTTGCCAATTCTCACGTCCTAGCAATGATTGAGGCTCCAAACCTTCTGCAAGATCATTTTTGGGCACGGCAAGGGTATTCCAGGTGTCAGTTTTGCGGTATCAGGTCGCACTGCAGCGCTACAGTTTTTTTATTACAAATTTTGACTTACCCAGAGGTCCGCAGGAAATTTGGAAACCACTATGGTCCCAGGCAACGCTCCACAAGCCTGCAATATAGGTCGCTTTAAGAAACTCCACGGTCACCCCATTGACCTTGCTTGTCAGTTATAGAATTTTTCTCTCGGGGGGCAAGATGGATTAGGAGCATGTCGGCTAATGTCCTGAACTCTGAAAACAGTCGTATTTTTAAGAACCGTTTGGAAAAAATCAATGTTTTGCAGGTGTCAGGGTTTGCCGTTTCTCAATGAAATCCTCATTGCTCGAGATTTTACACCACATAGCCATAGTACGGATCCTGATCCTCTGTGTTTTTGAAAATATGTTTTATACATTTGGTTTTGCTGCTGACGCGATTAGTTTTATGAACATTTCTTTCGTACAACCAGCAGCGGCCTTCATCAGTTTCCTATTCTTGAGCACTCATTCATCCGTGCCCCTAGATCTAACCACAAGGATCTGGTTCTACTAATACATTCGCCTTGGTAGCTTGAAGTCTTCGCAAGTCTTTTTGCATACCACAGCTGCTCTGCCCTAATTGCTGTTCCCATTAGGCGTACAGCGTGCCCATGAGCCAAAGTTTCAGCACCTACCATAAAGGCACATAGCTGGCTGACGCGGAAAAGAAGCATCATTGGTACCCAGCGACATTTGTCTCCTTACCTGATAATCGAAGCTATCGGGTCGTTTAGTGTGCGCGCCACGCGATGCATGTGTAGTGGCTAAATTGATCGAGCGACGCGATTGATCAATTCGGCCACTACACATGGCATCGCGTCGCGCGTCGCGCGCGCCCTAAACAAGGCCTAAAGGCCCCCACAGAGTTCTGCGGCCTTAACCATAGCGGCGAGCGGCGTTGCGGCAGAACTCTGTGGGGGCCTTAAGAGGTTAGCCCATTGATCGCATAGCCTAACTTACAAGGGAAGGATTCTAGGTATGTAGCGTAGTGAGACGGGGTGGTTTCTGGCTCTACTCCCTGTGATGCAGGATTTCGCACTTCCTAAGAAGATTTACCACGATCATCCAAAGCTCTCTGTGTCAAATTGCAACGGGAAAGGTCACCAGAAAGGACTCGTCTTCGCACTGACGATTTCGTACTGGCGCGGAGATCCAACTCATTACGAATAGTTGCTATAAACATGGCCAGAAAACAAACAATTTATTTTACTATTTATTTACTTATTTTTATGAAAACATTGGACAAAATTCTGGGAGGTTCACCCTTACGCTCAATCGGCCTCAATTCTCGCAGGCGGTGATCAGAAGAAATGCATCAAAATCCTACTCCGTCGTACCTGAGGGCGAGCGGGTGCCGCTTTCAGTAGAACGGTAGAACAAGATCGCTTCATCCACCTAGGCTAGGTTGCAAATTTAAACAAATTTCCAAGCAATACAAAATTGCAAAATTCACCTTCTCCTTTGGCACATTCACTCCACCGAGGCGAAAAGATCCACGTTGCTGGCTGGTGTTCTCCTCATCATCTTCCTTCCTCCTGACCATGTAAGGATCCGCCCGTTCTGATTCCACACTGATACCTTCTTCATCTTCTACCTCGATGCTCCCGCATTGCGCATCTCGCAAAATGGAAGCAAAACTGCTGGCCATCTTCTTCTCTTGCGTTGTAGGAACGCGTGAAGTATCGGAAGGACCGAACTCCTCCAAAAGGCACGCCAACGCCACAACTGGTGAGAACATAGTTTGAAAGATAAGTCGGCAGTAATATCCTTACCCGTGTAATAAAAAAATCGCCCAAGCAGGTTATTTAAGGCACTGATCACCCACCTGTAACTGTAACAGTAACTGAAGCTGTAACGTGGTAGGACCTCATATCATGTGTAGGCGAAGAAACTTTTCCGGATCTATCCTAGTCCGGGGGGCCACATAACTAAAAGGTAGGTAACAAAACGAATTGAGATTACCGAGCGGCGCCTAGAGAACGAGTTTGAACATGAAAGAAACCAAAAACGAACAAGCAAACAAAAATAAATAAATAGAAAATCGCCGCAGTTTACAGCCGTCTTGGCGGGCAAAGAACGACGGAATGGAGGCATGCCGCGTGCTAACCGCCGGCTGACATGTTATAACCAGGATCTAACATGGTGAACAGAGCGCATGAAGCCGCATGCAAATGCTGACCGCCGCCTGACATGTTATGACCAGGATCCAACATGGTGAGGAGGGCAGACAACTTTGCCGGCTTACAACCGCCACAAATGTAATTTATCTCTTTTTCTTTGTGACTTTTTCTTGTTTAGGGTCGTATATTGTTCTGTAGGAGCCGCTCGGTAAGTCTCAAGTGGATTTGTTGCATATAATACCTTTTAGTTATGTGACTAGGCTAGATCGTTTAGACTAGGATAGATCCACTTTTCCTCTTCTGGAGTGTGGAGGTACAATAGTATGTACCAAGGAAACTGGTCTCCTTTCTGGAGTCCGTTTCCTTTGCGATTAGACATAGAGAGCTTTGGTTGATCGTGGCAGATCTTTCTTAGGAAGTGCATAAATCCTGCATCTCAGGGGAATCGAACCATAAACCACCCCGTCTGCCGCCGCTCCTCTACCCTCTGCGCCAGCACTGCTTGGCGACCAGTGCGGTTTCCACCCTAATTGAGCTCGCTCTGTTGTGATTAGCCCATTCTGCCTGCAGCCTGAGGGCAAAGAGCTTGCTACGAAAATGGTCCATAACTCCGTCCACTGACGAGATCGGCAGAATATGAATACATATTTGGAATCAGCGATCAAAGCTGCATCCCAGCATATACATCTTATCTCAAAGTTCCATGGTCGCTTAGTTTCCTTTCCTTGTTAAATCTAGCATTTGTTACACCACTAGGAGATGTATTAATCCCACTTCCATCTGTCCACTCTTACAATTTTTGTTGATCTCAGAATTGTCATTAAGACCCGTGGGTAAGTCTCTAAAGCGTTTTTGGGTACCGAAGAGGCGCCACTGCCATGTGATTTTATTGTTGTTGTTGTAACAGGATCCTATTTCTTTCATTTCTTTTACTGCACATGGATTTGTGATTTATTCTCGTACGTGTTTTTAGCCTGAATTTTATGGGCGCCTTTTTTACGTAGAAATAAATAAATGAGTAAATGCAAACATTCACCAATATATAACTGACGAGGGAAGTCAATGAAGTGGTCGTGGAGATTCTCGAAGGGACCTACATCAAATAACCCCCCTCCCACAGACGATGTTTAGACGAAGGATTTTCTCAGCCTTTGGAGTGTCGAGAGTACGAGTGCCCGTATAGAGTAGGGAACAGTGAATTGAAGTAGCTATTAGGTTGTAACGCAATAAATGGCACTGAACCACTGTAAATTTAAACAGTTAATATCTCGGCTTGTAGGCAAGTTTATTAATCGAAATAAAAACCTTCTGATTCTACACATCTTTGCCAACGTGACACAAGCTTCTTTATCCCAGTAGCATAAAAATCAGAAGTTCTGAAATTGACGAAATCTTCGAAGGCACTTTCGGCATCCTGTTGGTATTTGAATATTTTCCCTACCAAGAAGTCGCCAAGATGCTTGAAGAACTGGTAGTCTGTTGGGGGAGGTCGGGAGAAAACGGAGGATGTGGTAGAGTGTCAATGCTCAGCTCATTCAATTTCTGCAACGTCATTCGTGCTACATGGGGGCGAGCATTGTCGTGCAGAAGGAGAACTCGCCTTCGGTTTACCAAGGCCGGCCGGATATCCTTCAACTTTTTCATCATTTCTTCAATTTCAATGCAGTACTTCTCTGCCGTGATGGATTCACCGGGAGGGAGGAAGCTGTGGTGAATAATTTCCAGCGAACACCACCATACTGTCACCATTACTTTCTTTTGGTGCAGTTCCGGCTTCGCAAAAACCTTGGGGCTCTCATCGCTGTCCACCCACTGTGCCGATCGTCGCCTGTTGTCGTGCATTATCCATTTCTCGTCACAGGTTACGATGCGATCAAGGAATGGGTCCGTTTCGTTCCGTAGAAGCAGTGCGGACGAGATCTCATATCGTCGGTTTCTTTGCTCCTCAGACAGCTCGTGAGGCACCCATCTTTCCAGCTCTTTGGTCTTTCCAATTTCCTTCAGATGCCGGGCAGCTGTGTTGTGACTGACGCCAAGAACCTTCGCTATCTCCCTGGTACCTTTGTGTGGATCCTCCTCTACCACATCTCTCAGCTTGTCCTCATCAACATCACTATGCCTCCCACGACCTTCATGTTCTTCCAAGCTCTCATCTCCATTCCGGGACTTCTGGTACCAACGATACGCCGTCCGAATTGTGGAACATCCTTGACCGAATGCGGCGTTGATCTTCTCGTCCGCCTCCTTAGCTGTAGTGCCCAGCTTGAATTCATACAAATAAATGCCTCAGATTATCCATCTGCAAAAAAGTCAATAAAACTCTAAAATTTTCCCGCTTTCACATAGAAAATTTGGTACTTTCCGGTAGAGCAAAGTTTGCGCTTCTAAATGATATGCCATATGTTACGGTTTGTTCTTGAACAAACGCGTAAAGACGCGCCAAAAATGGCACGAGCCAGTGCCATTTAATTCGTTACAACCTAATACAAGACACACTTTTAAGACTGAAAAATTGAAGAAACAACATTAGAAAGAGATCACACGTGGATCGCACATCTGACGAGGGCTTCCCCAACAAGACAAGCGTGGTTTAATGGCCTGTAGCGTTCGACAAAGGCTAGCTTTGCCTACATCCTGCAACGGGTTAGAAACGATATTTAAATTCAAGCACTGATCCCCGCCGTGACCAAAATGCACTCTGCGTTGACATAATTGCAAGGATCGCCATCAGCAACTTATAAGTCCCAACCCGGGTTCGATCACTTGATCACTCTCCTGCGAACCCACTGCGCTATCCACTCGGATATCCGACCGTTGCAGACATTGTGGTAGGTGGCTTCCCTGAACGTGCCTTCTCGCTCCCATTAAAAATTTGTCAAATTCCACGTTCTAACAATAATTGAAGCTCCAAGCCTTTTGTAGGATTATTTTTGAGCACGACAAGAATTTCCTGGCGTCAGTTTTGCGTCGGCCCGCACTGAAGCGCTACAGTATTTGGCCATTTTTGACCTACCCAGAGGTATGGAAGAAATTTTGAAACCACTACGGTGCTTCTTAGACAATGTCCTGCAATCCTAATAAGTCGCTTTGAGAATGTCCACGGCCACTTCGTTGTATTCCTCGTGAGTTTGTCCGTCGATTACGTTTGGCAATGCCTCAACGCCGCACCGAACGTAATCGACGAAATATACGAAGCACCGAGTCACACGCGGGTGAAATTTTCTGAACAACATGGGATGCTTCGACAGCGGGGGAAGCGACGGCTCTTGGTGCTTCACATAATAACAACTGCGGCAGTTTCTGAGCGTACCGATTCAAAGACGTTCCCCCAGATGCTGTCAGATGTACGTCGGGATTCAGAAGCCGTGCTACAAATGAATCAGGCAATCAATATCCAATCAATATCGGTATTACCGATTTTCGTCGGTTTCATCCTCCATTCGAAATCCCCTGCAAACACTAGAAAGGGTGAACCTTTTAATAAAAAAGACGAGTGGATTCAGAGAAAGTGTTTGACTTTTCACGAATATGCATACATACATATATTATCATTATTCTCTGAAAATAAATACATCTACATGGCATGAATATTCACAACTATAACATTAGAAAGGCGGCGAAAAGTGCAACGAGCAACGAGCAGCGAACGGAAAGAGCTGGGCCTAAATTATGTGTGGTCGATGACGGACTTGTCTCTGTCGATGATATTCCCGGCTGAGGAACTGTTAGAGAGGTTCCTGCGTGCGGTGCCTGCGTGGTTGTAGACCTCCCAGGCTGTGGTGGCTGTTGTGTAGTAAGGGTCGTGGATTTCGCAGGTTGAGGTGATTGAGAAGTCGTGGATTTAGCCGGTTGTGATGGATGAGAAGTCGTGGACGTTCCAGGCTGCGGTAGCTGGGAAGTAGTGGTTGTAGTTTCTGGGTGCGCAGATGCTGGAGTTGTAGATGGCTCCGGTTGTTCAGTAACTGTGGGTTTCGGTGTTGGTGGAGCGACAGTCGTACTCTTGACAGGTGGTAGACTCATGGTCGTGCTCGGGGCAGGTGGCGGCAGAGTCGGTGGTGTGGTTGCACTCGCAGTTGCACTCGATGAGGCTGAAATGGATGAACTGCGTATAGCTCCAGCCAATGAAACACAACTTCAAAGCGAAGCAAGCTGAAGCACAAAGGGTAACCTACTTGTTCTAGCTGTTGTTACTGCTTGAGGAGGCGATGTGCTAAGTTGGTTCTTAGGAGTCGTGGTCAGCTGTGCAGTACTAGTTGCTTCTATAACAGTGGATGTGAATAACGTAGAAGCATTAGCTGTCGTTAGGGGTGCTGAAGTGATCAAGGCACTTGTCAATACTTCAGAAGCAGTGCTGGTTTGCACAGTGGTTGGGATAAGGACTTCAATTGTTGTGAAGTGAGATGTGGTAGTGGGCGCTACGGAGATTGGTGTAGCTGTAGTGGGTATACTAGCACCCGTTGAAGCTGTAGCTCTAGCGGTGGTGCTTGTTACTACTGCCGAAAGAGTGCTTGACACCAGTTGAGTTGCGGAGGTGCTGAGAGCCGCAGAGCTGGTGATTCCTCCGACGGTCGCTGTGGCAAGCGTTGGTGAGCTGGAGGTCGACAAAACCGAAGGGGCTGGTAAGGTGCTTGTTAGCCCTACAGAAATGGTGCTAGAAAGCATAGTGACGGTGGACGATGTTGCAGAGGACGGCACTGCAGACGAACTGAGTGAAATCGGGGTGGCAGCATGCGGTGTTGTAGAGGTCATCATTGAAGTCACAGTATTTATTTGAACTGTAGACGTACTTATGGGTGCACCAGAAGTGGTAGCTGCACTAGTGGTAAAAGCTGGAGCAAGTGTAGGCGTCAGAGACGGAGCGGTTGCCGGTGGCGTCTGACCAGGCGTAGAGGTAGTCATCACGGGTGCGGTAGGTGGTGAAGCTGTACTGACTGTTGAAGTGCTGAGAGTGGTTGGGCCAGCCGTTGTCGTTGGCAGCGGCACGACCTTAGGCACTAAAAATACAAAAGGTCGTTTTAAACGTAACATAACAATTCTAAAACAGAGAACATTGAATTTTTATGTGATGTGGCGAAAACGCAGAATGGTCTTCTTAAATTCAGCCACAAAAAGCCTTCTGTAGGAGGCGCAACCAGCCGGCTGATGATACGGCTGCACAGTATCCACAGCGGCGGCTCCCAAACTATCGCCTCTTCGATCTAAGGGAAATTCTTCGACAAAACTGCACCTTACCTTGAAAACCATGCATCCGTACGTTGCAGCGGGCAACCCATCCACTTGAATGGGACGATTGGGGCAAATGAACATGCTACCTACCAAACCTTCACATTGGCAGAAATTTTTTTCAGCTAGATGCTTGCGAAGAAAGAACGAGGAAGGAGAAGGAGTTTAGACATATCAACACGGAACTCCGATCTGTGAAGAATTTAAGAACAAAACGCATTGCAAAGGAATGCCAGAAGAGCATTGTTCTTGTAATGCTCTTGCATCATGAAGTAAATAGAAACCTTCGTGTAGATCACGTTGTGGGCATGTAGGCACGGAATAGAAAAACGACGGATTCTAACCATCTCCGCCAAAGCTTCGAGGCCTTTCGAATGACATATTAGGTCTCCATTCACCATTCAAGGTTTAATGAGAAGTTTAAACCCTTTTTCATCGGGAGGAGTTATGTACAGAGCTTACAAGGCTCGGTCACTCGTCCGAGGAGTGCTCTGAAGAAGAAGTCACATTGTATCATGAACCAATATATGCCTACCTAACCAATGATTTATGATCTAGAACTTCCTAAGGTGAACGTTGATAGGGTTCTGGTATGCGAGGATCCACAGAATATCGTCGTTCGTGTAACACATGCTTTTGCTAACCTACGCAACACTGACCAGCTTCAGGGGTAGTGGTTAGCTGGGCCTCGAACTACAATACCGCTCCTATTTCGTGAACAATCGACGCTTTGGAACAGATTTTTCCGCCGCAAACCGTCGGAATGCCATAACTTTGTTAAAATTTAATTATATGGAAATTAAATTGCACCATTGGGTTCACCTCCCTAATCAAACTACTCCAACTCCAACCTGCATGGACTGCGGAGTTGCAAACTCTTGACCTAGTTTTGGAGATCGTCCTCGCAAGCGCCCACTAATTGATTTACGACTCCTCCGCCAGCGCCATTGGTCCATCTTTGTAGAGCTAGAGACTTTAAAAAAGTAGGTCCGCCATCAGTTTCGGGGACAAGCAAGGATTCGAAGTTTTATGGAAAGAAGACGATAGCCTCAAGGAAGCTGAAATGCAGCGCAACTGATAAAGAACTCCAGACAAACATCTGCATAGAGGGGATGTGTTTCAATGTAACCCACTGTTGATTGCTCCCATATATCCATAGGTGGCATTGGCTGCTTGTCCAAGGACATAGTACGAGTACATTCCCGTCTTGGTTGATTGAATTGAGTGGAATCCTTTGTTTGGGATAGTGACGCTCATCGTGTAGAAGTTCTGTCCGTGGATTGAGCCAGTAGTCGTGAAATTCTTGTCGTGTGACATCAGGGCTTTTCCATCGACAGTAGCAAATGGGCAGAAACCGATGTCGCACACAACCTTAAAACACCACTTGCAGCGGTACATTCACAACAACAAAGCCCAGGCAAAATCGCTCGTAATTTCAGAGCGCAAAGAAGTCTGAGAAAGTTGAGGTAGCCTGTGGTTTCAGGATACAGCTTGTTTGCCTCAGCTGTACCAACTTCATCTACTAGATTTCGGATGTATTCCGCTTCTACCCGTGACCAGTAAGAATCGTCTAAAATTGGAGCACCACTTGTAAAAAAGCCGAAAAGTCACGTTGCAAGGGGGCGCGGCAGAGCTATGAACAAAATTGCAATCTCGAAGCAGCAGAGATTTGCGGCATCGAACGTCGATCTGTTCCTAATGTTGTGGGACCCGCATCACCTCTGCGTAGGGATCCGTAGAACAAAAGGGAACAGAACATTTATTCAGCCAGAAGTGATACAAAATCAGTTCTGCACAAAAGTTTGCGGCAAAAGTTGGCTTTTTGAATATTCGCAAAAGTGATCTTTTCGAAGATTTGTATGATGTGCAAAGTGCTCATTTCCCAAAGCGATTTATTATTTCATTCACTGAAAAAGCTACCATATACTAATTACAACAAAACATTGTCCACTCTTACAAAAAACTGTTTTGCACTTAATTTACCCTAAATTTAAATATCCTTTCTGTTTAAGAAATTTTTTTAATTTGTAGTTGAATGCTTTTGGTGAGAAATTGAGGATTGATGCATGAAGCTCATTCCCGATTTTCACAACACGAGTCGGAAAAGGTTCTTCATTTTTTTGAGTGTGGCTTTTGCGGCAGAACTCTAAAATTGTGCCCTCTTGTAATCCCGTTGAATGAGGAAAAAGTGAAGAGTTCATTTTCATCATTATCCAAGTGATGAAGACGTGTTGAAACATATTGGGCTAGAAAAGATTCTGGCATAACACAAGGACTAACAAGTATTGACGCAGATAATGTTAAAATGTATTCAGCTAATTTTACAGGCATGTTCACCTGCATGCCTCATACTGTTATATTAGGGAAAATGAAAAACCTTACTATACTTTGCTTCAAAAATTCCGGAAAAAATGTCATCGCATGCAATGGATACAAAACTTTCTATACTGATAATTCAACTCAGAACAGTAAATACGGATACTACAACGTAGCGGGTCTTTTATATTCGATAGACCGCTCACTGAAAAATTGCGGAACAGTGGACGCGATGCCGCCTGCCGCTCCGTGACGCTCTGTCTGGAGATTGTAAGTGCATCTTTTACGGCTTTCCTGGTTTGGGAGGGAGCACGAGTGTGTTCGAGAGTGGACTGGACATCCTGTTTGCTCTCTTCAGCTGGTTTTAGTCTAGCATCCTGCCAGAGACTCCAGTAGTTTCCTCCCGTTACTGTGTCACAGCATTCGCCCCGACGTGATTAGAGAGAACTAAGCCGAAATTCATTTAGGGTCTGGAGTTTGGACAATTTTTCTCACCTTCAAGATCTCAAAGTGGAGAAAAGAATCAAAGTGGCGTTACATAGTTCTTTGTCAGCCATTGAGCAACTCACTTCAAGCACGTCATTGTCGTTTCTGGTGTAGAATGTTGAGTTCTCGGTGATAAACTGACTGATTGAAGCTACAGCGTCAATAAAAGCGCCCTGCTTTGCGGATCGTGACTGGTCATAGTAACGAGTTACGTGAAGTGCAGCTGTCCTGAAAACATAGCAGTTCCTGAGTACAGCGCAATCGGAAGCTAACAGTTTGATATTAGGTTGGTAAGAAAGTATTGATATGATTATTTTGAAAAATTCTCAATTCCCCATTATTGATCGATAGCCATGATCCACCATGTGATAGTTGTAGATCATTCTCAAAACTTCTCCGTGATAGGTAATGTGGCCACGTTGTCTTCCATAACTTTAATCACGATGTCAGTTCCAGAGGGCTATGTACATACCTCCCAGCCATCACCCTCGATGAATAGAGTCGTGGCACTGGAGCGACGGCAACCGTTCGAAACATCAACGGCACACTGGCAGAGGACACCACTTCCACCATCACTGGACAAGCGTCGGTCCGCACGGTCAAAGGAAGAGATACGGACTACGAAGACAAACCTCGGTGGGAAGTTTCACACAGTGGAAAACTCCGTCGTTCTCGACGCTTGTGAAAAGGATCCAGAGGATAGCACGCGCAGTCTTGCGACGGTACCCTGGTGCACCTATCCAACAGCCCACAGTCTCCAGACCCTCAGCTACAGAAAAGTGCTGATTCGATTCGATGGATCTCCCATGTCTTGACCGATGGCATGCAGTTCACCCGGGCGTCATTTGTCAGTCTCCCCTTCTGCGCACGCACCGAAAGGAGTTTCTAGGACACCTCCAGTAATCTCCAGTAATCAGGAGTTCCTAGAACTCCTGATTACTGGAGATTGTAGCTCGCAGAGCGGGCAGTTTCCAGTGGCACCACGTGGAGGAACGGACATCGCCACCTGCTGTAACCTACCGTAATCGGCCGAAAATTCAAAAACGGATGTCAGGTTCGTGATCAGCACTCCAAATAACCAACCTGGGGAGGTTTGGGCGAAAAAAATTTCAACGTCTCCTCGACCTCTGGAGTCGTGAAAGTACAGTAGTGCCTTAATGACAGTTCGAATCAGCTTACCTCCTACACATCTCCTACATATTTATCTCACTCTTAATTCTCAAATAACGGCTTACTTTGAGCTGTGCCTCACTCATTTCTCTTACTTTTCGCATTATACAATGTTTTGTGTTTTTCATCGAATGTTAAACAGTGACCTCACAGCAGGTACGGGTTACAGCAGGTACGGGACGACTAGGGTTGTCGAGGTAGTCATTACCGATTTTGCCCAAACTTCTCCCAGAGGGGTTATTTGGGGTGCTGATCACGACTCTGACATTCGTTTTTGAAATTTCGGCTGATTACGGCAGGTTACAGCAGGTACGGGTGACTAGGGCTGTTGAGATCATAGGGTGTTGGTCACAAATCTCACCGTTTTGACAATTTGGAGTGAAATAAATGTGTAGGAAGCAAATTGGTGAAGGAGGCCGCGGTTATGAAAAAACTCAAAGTTAGTGCGCAGTACAGGAGTCGAACATCTGATGGAGTATCTTTGAAGCAGCCCCGCAACCTGCCGAGCCACCGACTCGCTCGCCACAGAGCCTGTCGCCGCGTCCCATAAAACAGCGCACGCATGCACGTGGGCAGGTGCTGACTCAGCCGAACACGGACATTCGATTGTAGGCGACAGGCCCTTGTGACAGGCCGGCCTACGAACACCCATGTCACATCACATGGTTCATGACAGTGCAATTTTTTTGTGATAGTGCTACGGCGTCCGCGGGAGCCGACGCGCACTCGCAGAGCCCGGCGAGTGTGAGAAGTATGCGAGGGTCCCTGATGCGAGGAAGGCGTCGGGGGCAACTGAGCGAGCTAGTCCGGAAGTCCCGTAACGTAAGCAGGACGCGCGTGGCAACGCTGAATGTTGGTACGTTGACGGGCCGCTCGTGCGAGTTAGTTGAAGCACTGGAGCGTAGAAGAGCTGATCTCTGTGCGGTGCATGAGACGAGGTGGTCCTGCCTCAAGTCAAGAGACATAGGACGTGGCTTCAAGGCCGTTCTATGTGGAAGTCCCAGGACCACCAGTGGTGTCGGAATAATCGTCTCCGAGCGATTTCGTTACTCATTGTAAGCGCCGAACGCTTTGACGATCGATTGATGAAGATCGTTGTCGTCGCTATGGAGCGACTCTATCACTTCTTCTCAGCGTATGCTCCGCGGACTGGCTGCTCAGATCAAGATAAAAAAGAGTTTTGGAACCTGCTTGATGAGAAGACAGCAGAGGCACCGTCGAAAGATGTCATCATAGACGCTGGTGACCTTAATGGGCAAGTAGGTGCTACGAAAGACGGGTAGAGTTGTCATGGTGGTTTCGGATAGGGGTCGCGTAACGCCGATGGTGAGCGTATTCTTGAGTATGCCGAATCGCATAATCTCACCATTATGAACACCGTCTTCCGAAAACGGTGTTCACAATGGTGAGATGCGATTCGGCATACTCAAGAATACGCTCACCATCGGCGTTACGCGACCCGTATCCGAAACCACCATGACAGCTGTACCCATCCTTCGCAGCACCTATGTGCCCGTTAAGGTCACCAGCGACTATGATGACATCTTTCGGCGGTATATCTGCTGTCTTCTCATCAAGCAGGCTCCAAAACTCATCCTTGGCTTGATCGGAGCAGCGAGTCTGCGGAGCATACGCAGAGAAGAAGTGATAGAGTCGCTCCTCAGCGGCGACAACGATCTTCATCAACCGATCGTTAAAGCGCTCGGCACTTACAACCGAGTCACGAAATCGTTCGGAGACGATTATTCCGACACCACTGGTGGTCCTGGGACTTCCACATAGAACCGCCCTGAGGCCACGTCCTATGTCCCTTGACTTGCAGCAGACCCACCTCGTCTCCGGCACCGCACAGAAATCGACTCTCCTTCGCTCCAGTGCTTCAACGAACTCGCACGAGCGGCCCGTCAACGTACCCACCAGGGTTAAATTTTTTCGGTAAATTTTTAATGACCATTTTTTAACGAAAAATTTTTGCGTTAAAATCGGTAAATTCGGAAAATTCGTTAAACAAAATATTTTTCTTAGCTGAATGAGTTTGGCTTATTTTAGCATGCAAAAAGCCAAATCTTGGTCTTTTTGATTTTTTCGACTCCATTCATATGACAATTATATGACTATGTTTTCATCTTCACAAAAAATAACAACAGACCATGTATCATTAACAAAATTTCCATATGAAAAAATCACTAAGATTCTGGAATCAAACAGTAACAACAAGCCTTCTAAGATAGCAAATTTCTTACTATTTCTAGTTCGCTTAGCTTGTGGAAAGTCGTGCAGTTTCTGAAAAGATCCAAAGGAAGAAAGTACACCAAGGTTTTCGAGCGTCTTCATTTGTCCTTTTCAAAACTTGCGCTCGATAAGTAGACCTTTGCAACCCAACATTCTTCTATGCTGCCATAATTGTTTCAGAAAACTACAAAATGTTTTAATGAAGAATTCGGGTCAAACAGTGACCGCAGCGAATCCTTTGGTACAGCCCGCCTTTGGAAGATATTTACGAAGTTCATAGATCTGCATGTCCAAAGAATGGTTATCTTTGTCCCAAAAGGCAGAGAATCAAATGAACAGCCACGGACCGTTGGCTAAATTTCAATCGAGCCGAATCTTGTGCATTGAGTAATTTTGTCTTTGCCACCCAACTAACGTAGTTCTCAATTGTTGAGCACTTTCTCATGTCAAGAGAATGCATAAGGGGCGTATTTAAGAGGCTTCTTCTCGCCCTGTACAAACAGTGGTCCATCTTAACTTTATCCTACCTAATTTCGCCATATAGAATTCGCCACTGCCTGTCACTCTTTCACGACTTTTCAACAATTGACCTCTCTAATTTTCTTCTTGAAGCATCTGCTACCATACTGCACAGCACATTTCGTTAAGCTTCGAATGGGTTTTGGATTTCTCAATTACTTCCTGTTTTAGTGGAGCACACTTTGGGTTGATGAACGGTATTATAGCAAATTCGCATATTGGACAAAAAAAACCATAGACATAAAGGAAATTTCTTGCTAGAGTCAGTCCAGCACCTTCTAAGGTATATATTTTTCAGAAGTTTAAAGAAATCTTCATGCAAAAACCTGCATGTAAAGTCCCACTTTCTGGACCACCTTAAATATAATAACTGACGAAGGGTGGTCATCGACTTCTTCGCTTTTTTATTGAATTTCATTGATTTCACGTGCAGATATTCACTGCCTCATGTGTATACTGACTCTGCTTCCCCCAAAGAAAATAACCAAGAGACCATCGAAGAAAACGAGAATGCTAATTATGATTCATGGCATGAAATTCAATAAAATCGAAGCAATGATAGTACCAGTAGCCACGCCCTATCAGTTAGGCGAGGCTCAATTTTGCCTTAACGTAGTCCTACAATCATCGGCTTACGCAGCACCAAAAAATCCCTCTACCTTCCCTGAAAGCTTGCTGTGAATAGGGAAGGAGCCTTTCTCTTCCCTTCATTTGTTCCATTTCTTGCTTCCTCGCATTATTTGTGCTTCGTAGCGTTTAGTTCGCGTTACCTATGCCTTTTCATTACTTTTCAATCTCGCTTATAAAATGAATATCACAAAAACGGTGTTAAAACTGGTTGGTTGGAAAGCACATATGCAGAACTAATCTTTAGCAATCAAACGTGAGAAACAGCATGGAAGTCCGAAAACGCGAAGCTACCGCAGAGAAAATTAGGGGCAATAGGCAAATAAATTGGTCAAGGTGCAAGAAAAATTCCAAGAATTCTCGATACAGTTTTCCACACTTGTTCACGTAAGTGGAAGGTTTCCTCGGTATTGCAACGATATTGCGGAAGTAAATCCAAAAATTCCTCCAAAAAGCAGTTACATAAAAAAGAAATAAAATTTCAAAAATGGTGCGTAAAATATCGTTAAAGCAATTTAACGGAAATTTTCGTCGTTAAATTTCGTTAAAAAGATTTAACGAAAAATGCTCGTAAATCCGGTAAATCGGTAAATCGTTAATCGTTAAACGCACACCCCTGGTACCCACATTCAGCGTTGCTACGCGGGTCCTGCTTACGTTACGGGACTTTCGGACTTAGCTCAGTTACCCCCCCATGCCGTCGTCGCATCAGGGACCCTCGCATACTTTCCACACTCGCCGGGCTCTGCGAGTGCGCGTCGGCTCCCGTGGACGCTGTAGCACAATCTCGAAAAACATGACTATTCATACACCATGTGATGTGACATGGGTCTTCGTAGGCCGGCCTGTCACAAGGGCCTGTCGCCTGCATTCGAGTGTGCGCGCTTAGCTTAGCTCACAAAGCGAACAGTTTCCAGTGGCACCACGAGGAGGAACGGACATCGCCACCCAACACGGAACCATACATCGTGTAAAAATGCATCGCCAGTTAGGAGGTTCTCCTTGTTAGTGGAGCTGAGCCCTAAGGAATTTCCTCCACGGCTGCAAGAGATCAATAAGTCCTAGCTCAATAAAAGTGAATGAAAAAGCCGTAGATGCGGCAGAACAAACAGGTCCACAATTTTAAGTGCCAGATTCGTGAACAGCGCCCCAAGCAGCTTTTATATGCGAAGTTTGTGCAAATGGTATGGTTCTGACCTAACTCAGGACTAGCAGCCTAGTGTTATGCTAAAAACACTTCAAATTCGTTGTCAGCGCCACGAATAAGGCCTCTAGGACGAGGATTGATCATGAAGACTTCATTTTCGACCTATGGAGTCGAGAAAGTGCAATAGTACAGCTGTTTTCAGCGTAAACACGCTGTTTTAGTAACGACGTACTCAGCTTGCAAATTGATCGCTCCTCCAAACGTCTCATCAAACACTACCAGTGCCGGCTGACTATCCACTGATATCGTAAGGTTTTTCCATAAGAGTCCTCGGTTTCCGTAGGCGACAATCTAAACACCAGTGAAAGTAAAGAAAAGTAAAGGGGAAAAGCCGAATGCGAAACAGACGGAAGTTGTAAACACCAACGTTTTGGGTACGTGAGCATGTTTCGGGTATATCCAGGTAGAAGGCATTAGTGTTCATCGTGTACGCTGGATGATCGTCGTATAGCACCGGTATTTCAGAGCACACAGGAGGGGCAGTCATTGTATTGAAAGCACATCGAGCAAATTCTTTATTGCCTCACCTGGTGTTGGCAACGGTTGAGGCATAAAAGTAGCATGATCGCAGGCCAGATAGTTTCCAGCACATGTTGTACCGGCGACTAGCTGGAATTCAACAACTGATCCTCACTAAATTTGATGCCTTAATTGTATGGCTATAATTGAAATGCATAGCAGCTAGTCGTCCACTTGTTACTCATGAAACTGCTTAGACGGATATCTCCCACTTGCATCTCTTAATCGTTCAATTCGCGACGTCGTTATGTTTTGGATTCTTGGCTCTTTAAAATTAGCACAACATCTTCAACATTTAAATGATAAGGGGTAAAGAACGGCGTCAGTACTCTCCATTCCCTGGACCAGCTTTTGCAACGGGCCGGTTTCTTACACTGTGTACAGAATCAAAGACACAAGTAGTCCTCTTAGATAGCTTTGCACGGAAAACGGCAGAATGCCGGAAAAATTAAACAGCTCGAAAAAATTGCGACCACATGCCGTCTCTGAGATTTCAAGACGAAACGGAAATAGAAGCAACACATCCAGTTTCTTCCTTTTCTACTCTTCCTTAGTCCACTTCATAGTTTTCGCTCAGGCCATGTTCTCTTTTCAACTTTTCCTGTGTGCTTTCTCTCGCTTGCTTTATAGTTTTTTAGCTGCGTATAGTCTTTACTGGCATGTTGATCTGGCTAATTCGATCTTTATTGCATTCTTCAATGTGTACATATTATAAAACGAATCCCCATCAGGAGTCACTCAGCGCTCCAAAGCATGTGAAAGCTAGAAGAGCAAAGAGCAAGAAGGGCAAAAAACGAATAAATTCCTTAATCACCACCCTACGACAGAAAGCACTGTTGTAGGGTGGCAATTGAGGAGCCGCGGCGCATATCTGCTTTGTTCTTCCGTGATACCTCGTCCGAGGTGGGCCCAACAACCCGTCACGTTACGGTAATCAGAGACGGTGGGGGTGGGCGGCGGCGGCACGCTAGCGTAATCCAGGGAGACGCCTAACGTATGAACCAGTTTCAAAAGTATAAGGCCACCCCTAATTTTGTGAATTCCGCCTTTTTACGATATTTCGCGGTAAGGAGCTACTCCTACTGATTTCGCCGTGGTCGAAAACCATACCTGAAAATGAATCAGAAATCTCTCTTGGATACAAAAT
Organism: Heligmosomoides polygyrus bakeri; assembly: GCA_947359475.1. NCBI lineage: Eukaryota > Metazoa > Nematoda > Chromadorea > Rhabditida > Heligmosomidae > Heligmosomoides > Heligmosomoides polygyrus. Next base: position 60,332,111 of record OX375870.1, on the reverse strand, counting down.
TTTTTAAGAAGAAATCAATGGTTTTGCATTGTTTCAAAGTATTACAGAAGGACACTAACGATGCTGGTTTGCTCTACCTGCAATTTTCGCCCTGTCAAACCAAAACTGCTCTACGTTGACTTCGCTATTATCTGCAATCCTATTACCAACATGTCGCGTGGTACCCGGTTGTACGTCGTGGAGCAAACTAACGTTCGAGCTTTATATCAAGCAGGACGCTCAATCCGTCAAATCGCTGCCCAACTCCGGTGCTCCATGTGCGCTGTGTCCAACTATCTGAAAGATCCTGGACGCTATGGAAGAAAACCAGTGTTTGGAAGACCTCCTGTGCTCCCTATACAAGATGATAGACACATTCAGTAACTCCAATCCAACTCGACGGCTTCGATCAGGCGGACTTATCGTTGGATACATCACGGATGGCCATCTGGAGAGCAGTCAGACAAAGCGGCAAGATTGCCCGTGAATCGGTGAAGAGGGCTCCGGGGCTGACTGGTCGCCACAAGGCCGAACGTCTTCAATTTTCATGTAGAAACATTAGGACTGGTTGGAACACGGTACGCAATTTTTCACTATGAAATTCCTCCCACCTGAACGAGTTCGGCGCTTTCAGATAGTCTTCCCCGACGAAAAGAATTTCAATTTGTACGGCCCCGATGGATCTCACTTCTACTGGCGGGATCTGCGGAAGGACCCACTCGTCTTCAGCAGATGTATGTAATTTCAATGGTGACTTACAGAGGGTCTGGGGAGCCTTCGGCACCTGTGCTGTTCTTCGGCTTGCATTTACCACGAGTAGAATGAACTCACAGGACTATCAGAATATTCTTCAAAATCATCTACTACCATTTCTGAATATCATACACAGGAATTCACTTTTATGCAGGATAACGCTTCGGTACATGCCAGCCGATCAGTCATCCTGTGGTTGAACGCCAAAAATATCCGCTTGCTAGACTGGCCTGCTTGTTCATCGACCTGAACCCGATTGAGACATCTGAGGGTTATTGTGTGTCAGATATATCCAACGGAAAGCAATTCAACAACGTCGAGGAACTGCGCAGAGCGATCGGGCAGCGTGGAACCATTTGGACCTTGATATCCTAAACAACTTGGCTGAAAGCATGCCAGGCAGAATTTTTGAGCTTATTTCCAACCAGTCGTTCGTCGGCCTAACGGCCCCCTACGACTGGTTGGGGGCTTCGCCCCCAAACCCCGAGAATAGGACGCCATGGCCGCTACGGGTTTCCTATTCTTCCCTAGGCCTTCTGACCTTTATGTTAATCGAGATGGATCGATTGATCCGACTTCAGATTTGTGTTCAGCGATTTCGATTACCCCCAGGAGCGAAGTTTCGCGCCACTTGAGCGCCATCCTCAAAAATCGGTAATATCGATCGATATCGAATGGTCGACTTCAGATTCGTGTTCAGCGACCTCGATTACCTTCAGGGCCGAAGTTTCGCGCCACTTGAGCGCCATCCTCAAAAAATCGATAATATCGATCGATATCGATTGGTCGACTTCAGATTCGTGTTCAGCGACCTCGATTACCCCCAGGGCCGAAGCTTCGCGCCACTTGAGCACCATCCTCAAAAAATCGATAACATCGATCGATATCGATTGGTCGACTTCAGATTCGTGTTCAGCGACCTCGATTACCCCCAGGCCTGTTACCTGCGCGTCATTGTCATGACTTAACACGACGAAATGTGATCAGGTTAACTATGGCTGAACACTCGTCTCCTTTGCAGGTTCAACACGTTTTAAAGGCTCACACAGGTTTGCCGTGCGCACGCTAGTCTCCTTTACATGTTCAACACGTTTTGCAAGTTTACACAGGTTTGTGACACACACACACACACACAGAGACAGACGGACTAACACTTTTATATTAGAAGGATCATGAAGGACCTGTCAATTATTGATTTGTAATTTCTGATTATTGGCTGTAATCAAGTGGAGGTGTCTGTGTGATAGCCTTGTACTTTTGAAACACTGGAAAACCAATGATTTCTTCTTAAAAAGTTTTGTATCCAAGATTGGTTTTGATTCGTTTTCAGGTACGGTTTTCGACCGCAGCGAATTCAGTGGAAGCAGCCCGTTACAGCGAAATCTCGTAGAAAGGACAACATTAACAAAATCAGGGGTGGCCTTATACTTCTGAAACGCTCTGTTGTATGATACTGTGAAGCCACTCCGTCGACCATCATGAGTCACATGTATACGTAGCCCCGACACGTCCCGCCGGAAAATGGGGATGAAACACCGTACGCACTTCCGCGATGCACACTATCCCGAGAACACCGGCTAACATTTTCATTCGGTTTCCACCTTGAGTAGCTTCGCAGCTCGGTGCCAGCCTCGATCGACAATGGGGACCGAGGTGCAAGCCCGCACTAGGCTTAAGGCGCGAGTGAGGGTGGGGAGGTCAGCAATGCCAATTTCCAGATCTTTCTGCCTTCAAAGAGCTCGTGAGACGTAAAAGGTTGTTGATGCCAACCGTTTGTTAGATAAAAAGGCAAAAATGACGCTAGAGGGTCTCACCTTCGAAACATCGCAAAATGAGAAGACGTCAGAAACAGCGAGCATCAAACTCACTATCCCTACCCTACAAGACGAAAACACTGCCAGAGCAACCAAAAGTGTCGAATCAGCTAACAGGCACGCTGAACAAGCAGCATTGCGTAAAACGCTGCATCAGCACTCCTCTCATACAGTCGACGAAACGAACTTTGACCTGGCAGAATTCGCTAGGTGATCCACTTAGCTCATTTGGTCGATACAGACAATTGTAATCAGGGTTTCAAGCACTTTCACATAACTTGAGCCTTTGTCCGAAGTTCCACGGGAGGCTGAAAGCATTCCCCAGTAAGGAAGGTTGATATTTGAATATGCCTTCCAGGACGACGTTGAATAAGTGTAGGAGCACTTATTGATTATTGAACAGTAGG
>OX375870.1:60133489-60328958 GCA_947359475.1 Heligmosomoides polygyrus bakeri | reverse complement strand
CGAGATACGGTAGAGCAGAATATTCAAAACTCCTCTTATGGGGTCTATCCACCCTCTATCGCACGTACCCGATTCGTTCTCTGAAGCCCTCGTTCTATACATGGAGAGGAACAGATAGAGTCTTAACCCGAAGTGCTTAATCTGTAGAAACACAAATGGAATAAATTAGAATTGGTAGACCGCTCGATACCGTTCACAGTCCAACGGGAATAATATTACTCCGATTCTTTTAGTCATTCTCCCTACCCCCTCCCCCCCCCCCCACCCAATCCACCAATACTCCCTTACCCATATGCTGGCAGATAACGGTAGTGAGAATCAAGTACGCGCACACTCGTTGTTAAGCCTTTAAAAATTCATATAAAAATCTCACCCCGATGCTGTGCTTTAGTCTAATCTGTGGCACGTCTTTTTGACCGTTGGATAACGTCTGTGGCACATCTGCTGAGTCCTGACGCATGTGTCACGACGTCTATAACATGTCTTCTGCACCCCAACACAAGACTCACGACGCCTGTAGCACGTCTTCTGACGCCACGTTGGACGACACTGAGAGAAAATACTGGTCCTTTTTTGGTCCCTTTCAATGATCCCACGAAAGAAAGCAAAAGCACGAGATCAAGCACGATCTGGTGGCTTCATGCACAAGCTGCTTTAAATTATGACAAACCAACATTTCTGTAAACACCTTAAATTCAACGGGAGCTGTATATTAAGAACTACTCTAATCAATGGCAGAAATGCTGAAATCACCAAATATAATAGAAGAGTATTCACAACAGACTAGATCACTTGAAACCTTCACCAACTGGCAATTTTCCCGTGAAAAACATGGCAGTGCTTAATAAACTGTTATAACTCTAAATGATTCGTAGCCTTGGAATACGTCAGCTGCAACTGTTTTGTATGTATTAGGCACTGATTCGAAGAAAAACAAACTAGAGAAGCAGCACCGTTATTTCGAATAAGAATCATAATTCCACCTCCCTTTTTTGAAGATCTATCACAACGGAAAATGGTCAACGAACTCGGTAGGAGGGTTTATGGAAGTCACTGAAAAAGAAGAAGAAGAAAAAGAAAAAGAAAAAGAGCCCCTCAAGCAAATGAAAGCGAGTGACGACTAATAGGATTTTTAGATATGCCGGGGCTCTCAGAAATAGCCAGATAGGGGAATTTCTGGATAAAACCATGATGGATGCCCAGAGAGTGGAAACGTCAAGCTGTGTGCTAGAGCGGTAGCTTACCAGGGAATGCCGTCAGCTTCCCATGGAACTTCGGATTGAGATCTATATCACGTGAAAGAGCTCGAGACGCTGATCACAGATATGTAGACCAAATTTGCTAAATGGATCTCCTAAGCGAGTTATGGCCGGCGGAAGCCGCCATGTCTTCCATGTGTTAGGCGCGCTCAATCAGCATTGGGCGCAGTATTGCGCGGTAATCAGCGGTTTGGCTATCAGTGCCGTCAGCAGCAGAGGTGGCGCAGTGGTAGAGTGTTCGCTCCAAAGGATTGGGATCATTGGTTCGGTTCCCGCCGCTGTCGAGTTTTTTGCATTTTGTGATCTATCTCCGACGAGGACCTATAGTCTCATTTTTAGCACATTTTTGAGCGAACGGCTAGTGGCGACTTGCATTTACGTCTATTTGAAGACGGAAACGTGTTTCAGGTTGAATGTTTTATTCATGACGTGAAGCAAGTCAGAAATTCAAATCAAAACAAAATAAAAAGCAAAAATAAAATCAAAAATCAACAAAACTTAATAAACATAATAAATAAAAAGTAAAGGCACTAGTTAAAAGTTCCGACTCCACCGACACGACTTCGGTCGAATAAAAAATTTTCGCGGAAACTTCGTCTAGGGGGTTATTTGGGGTGCTGAGCACGAATCTGACATCCGTTTTGCACGATTCGGTCGGAGACCACCCATACCTTTAACAAGGGTGGTCCAGGCAGAGTCACCGATTTCGCTGAAACTTCGTCTAGGGGGGTTATTTGGGGTGCTGAGCACGAATCTGACATCCGTTTTTCACGATTCGGTCGGAGACCACCCATACCTTTAACTAGGGTGGTCCAGGCAGAGTCACCGATTTCGCTGGGCACTAGTTAAAAGTTCCGACTCCACCGACACGACTTCGGCCGAACGGTTGTAGCAACGGTATGGGTGGTATCCGACCGAATCATTAAAAACGGATGTCGGATTCGTGATCAGCACCCCAAATAACCCCCATAGACGAAGTTTCAGCGAAAATTTTTTATTCGACCGAAGTCGTGTAACTAGTGCCTTTACTTTTTATTTATTATGTTTAAGTTTTGTTGATTTTTGATTTTATTTTTACTTTTTGTTTTGTTTTGATTTGAATTTCTGACTTGCTTCACGTCATGAATAAAACATTCAACCTGAAATACGTTTCCGTCTTCAAATAGACGTAAATGCAAGTCGCCACTAGCCGTTCGCACAAAAATGTGCTAAAAATGAGATTATAGGTCCTCGTCGAAGATAGATCACAAAATGCAAAAAACCCGTCAGCGGCGGGAACCGAACCAATGAACCCAATCCTTCGGAGCGAGCACTCTACCACTGCGCCACCGCTGCTGCTGGCGGCGCTGATAGCCAAACCGCTGATTCCCGCGCAATACTGCGACCAGCGCTGATTGAGCGCGCCTAACACATGGAGGACATGGCGACTTCCGCCGGCCATAACTCGCTTAGGAGATCCATTTGGCAAATTTGGTCTACATATCTGTGATCAGCGTCTCGAGCTCTTTCACGTGATATAGATCTCAATCCGAAGTTCCATGGGAAGCTGACGGCATTCCCTGGTTAGTGGAAAGAGTACAGCATATGGCACAGACAGCGACGGAGACTAAAAACGCTAACAGCTCAAGATGACCAATAGCAGATGCGAGATCTGATGAGCCGCGTGGAGTAGTTAAACAGCACCGGAGGACAGCTCCCCGTCGCGGTTGGCATGGAGCGTAATGGTAATACCTACTGTTACTTACATAGAAATACATTCCTCGCAGTCAATGGAGCCGCTGTCTCCTTAGTGCGGGTGCCAAACTTCTTCTCAACCTCATCCTCCGTTAGAAGTTCCTTTATCTTTGTTCTGCAATAAGTTTGTTCATGAGATTAAGCCCACGCACAGCGGTGTCAGCAACAGGCTGATCGAGTCTTTATACTCAGAATAGCATTAATATATGTTCGGCCTTGCTACTGTGCTCGATCTTCTGATGGAGTCATTACAGGATATAGGCACAAATGAATTTTTTCTTCGAATGTAACGTTCACAATGAGCTTATAACCAGTGAACGATAAACTAATACAGCTATAAGCTTTTTTGATAAGGCAGTTCCTCAGGTATTTACCAACTTTCGGAGAGAAAGAAAACTTGAACGGTATTGCACTACCTGGAAGCCTCATACATCAGGTTGTACGCCTTTCTTTCGGCGTCTGAAAACTCCAGCATATGCTCGTGACTGTGTTTCTGTGGCAATTCGACCTACAACTTCAGAGAAGACAAAACTGTCAACGAACAAATAGTTGAACAAGAGCGACAAAAGCAACTGACGATAGGCTGCGCCGACAATGGTGACAAGAAGCTCTTTTCACGTCTAAGCACATAGTTCTTCATCAACAAGTTTAGCCTCTCCACTGATTTCTCTATAGAAGTGTTAGAGATTCAGGATTGTGGAATAAAAAACACTAGTCGAAACGTAGAAGATAACACTTACTCGTCCCCGATGCCACATAATCCTTCCAAAATTTCTCCTCGCCGAAGTATTCCACTCTCAAAAACCTAAGATGGAATAGCAGTAGGTTATCTCGCATTTGAATAGGTTTTATCTCGCATTTGAAGGCAGGGCGCTAACCTCATCAAGGAGTACAGGTCCCACAGATTGTTATGCAGAGGAGTACCGGTAACGCACCAGCGTGCGTCGGCGTTCAAACGACAAACAGCCTGAAAAGAAGGAAAACTGAAAATTGGGACCAGCTGAGGCGAGAAAGGAGTCGCGTCTAAACACCAAAGCCCCGCTCCAATATGGTGTGTTGGAATCGACAAGAAACTAAGAACAGGGACAAAAAATGGGTAAAAGAGAATTAGGTTTAAGCAGTCTGAGAGTAAGTGCTAATGGGAACGTGTTCAGCCAATATTTTACAGCTGGCCCCATCTTATGTACGATTAACCTTCATTAACCCTTTCACGATATTATCCGACGATGCTGCCGGACACTTTTTTGTCATGGGACAATGTCCGACGATGTCGTCGAACACTTTCATAAAAATAGTTCATGGAAAGTTACCAAATCTACCACTATATAATTGAGTTAGCTCCTGCCCTGTAGATGATGAGGCGTATCTCACTCAAGTTGGGAACCTGGCTGAGATACGCCTCGTGGAACCACGCGTAATCTCAATGAACCCCTTGCGACGCCTCCGCGTACCTCGCGCGGACAACGTCTGCCGTTCAACATGGGGTGTTGTTACGGCAGAGGTCGCGTAGCCTCCTCCAGTTTGACGAACGGCATCTGCGCGCGTTTCTGAGTGCCTGAATCCAGAAGACGGCTTCCCTTCGCCGCAATACAACCTTCTGGAGTCAGAAGAGGAGACACTGTCGTCCTACGACGAGGGATCTCATTCAGAACTGAGCATGAGATGCTGCTGCAGCAGAGGAACCGCAGCCTCCTCCTGCTTGACACAACGGCGTCTGCGCGCGTTTCTGAGTGCATGAATCTAGAACACGGCTTCCCTTCGTCGCACCACAACCTTCTGGAGTCAGAAGATCGAAAAGAAAGGAAGCAGAGGTCACATCGTCGTCGTACGACGACCGGCAGCATGCTGAACTCAGCATTATCCCATGTTGAACGGTAAAGTTTACCCTCGACAGGTACACCTCTGCGTACCTCGCGCGGGCAACGTTTGCCGTTCAACATGGAATATTGCTGCATCAGAGGAAGCGCATCCTCCTGCTTGACACAACGGCGTCTGCGCGCGTTTCTGAGTGCCTGAATCCAGAAGACGGCTTCCCTTCGCTGCATTACAACCTTCTGGAGTCAGAAGAGGAGACACTGTCGTCCTACGACGAGGGATCGCATTCAGAACTGAGCATGAGATGCTGCTGCAGCAGAGGAACCGCAGCCTCCTCCTGCTTGACACAACGGCGTCTGCGCGCGTTTCTGAGTGCCTGAATCCAGAAGACGGCTTCCCTTCGTCGCACCACAACCTTCTGGAGTCAGAAGATCGAAAAGAAAGGAAGCAGAGGTCACATCGTCGTCGTACGACGACCGGCCGCATGCTGAACTCAGCATTATCCCATGTTGAACGAAATACTTTAGCCGGGCCAGGTACGCCTCTGCGTATATCTCCCCAGTCCAGTATTTTCTCATGGTCAACTGTACGTGGCGTGCTCGCGAGTACGACAAAAGTCCCATCTAAAAATTTGGTTAACACCAGAACTCAAGTCGATACCAAACGTAGTATAGCACTGAGGTGCTTCAGTAAATGTTGTCTTTTTGTTGTTCTGTTAACAAAATTGTTCTGAAGATCACACGTACTTTTTGTGCGAGAGTATTTTCTGAGAAAAAAGCGCAAACCTATAACCCGCGAAGCGGGCAAGTGCGAGACACGCCGTTAGGCGTGTCGTAGCACTTGTATTTAATAAAAGATAAAGGATAAAGGACGGCGTTACTCAATCCCTTTTCGGGATGCGCCAACGCATTCTACTTCTACGGGATGTCGTGAAGGCGTGTCGTTGAATGCGTAGTTGGCCATACAATGACTTGCGGTGGCCAGCCGATGAACAAGTCAGCGCTTTATCCTTCCCAGACAAGTCTGGTACCAATTCACCGACCCCGGAGGAATGGAAGAAGGCTTGGTTACCCTGGGCGGGAAATCCCAACCAGGAACCTGGTATCGGGTGCAGGCGACGGTCGGCGCCTCCTCCGACTGCGCTGCACACGCCCTAAATATTTAATAGTACAATATTAATCAATGAGACCACTCATATCTACGGTCAAGATGGTCCATGGAAAACTTCATTGGTTACTGTTTTATTCATATCGAAAAATATTAATCATATTTTGTTCATATCGAAAACTACGCGTCAGTTACGGTAGTTACGTGAAAATCACGCGTGTCGTGAAAGGGTTAAAGAGAACAGGGGTAGAAAGCGCGTTGTAAGTTTGGACAACTTTGCAAGGGAGAGCTCAACAACGACCGCAGAAATCTGAAAATAGGAATTTTTTGTCAAAGCACATATCAAGAAGTTGCCATCAACTGCACTTTTGCCGGTATGCAGTAAAAACCACAGCAGTGCGTTTAGAGGTACAGCAGTTGAGATAAAATTAGGGACATGAGCATGAAAGCGCTCAAAAAATAGCAGTATTGAATCAAGTACACTCTGAATCCAGCTCACCTTGGACGACTTGGTGTTTTTGTTCTTGATGCAGTGCGCTTCATCCAGGATAATTCTCGCCCAGTGAAGATTAGCTAATGAGCTTCCTGCTCCCTGAAAAGAAAACCACCCATCAGTTCACCTAGGTATCATCTATATCTAGATGGTGGTAATCCATGCCATGCCCATTTCAGTGATCTAAGCTGTTTGTCGAGTGATTCATGAGAAACTCTGTGAGAGTACCACCATCTAGATATTTTGAGGAGCAACTTTTTAAAGTGAGGTGGTCCAAGTCATTTTCATTAATCCTCAAGTGGTTGTTACAGAGGTTACTAGCTGTTACAGCGATGTTTTCTTGCTATCAAAACTCTAGCGCCAGCTGGGAGTCGAATGCGCATCTCCTGCTTACCAAGCACTATGCTGCAACGAAACACCATACGCGCTGTACTAGAACGCAACATGCTGATACCAGCAGCCGCGCCATCCCGATATACGGGTGTGTGCTAACTGTTCCCACGAGGTATAGATGTCGGGTTCAATCAAACAGGGTGTAATGGCTTAGCATCCTGCCAGGTAATGTGGGGTGCGGAGTCGAGTCCCGCCTGTCGCTAAAGTCGCAACAAAACATCGTTATAACAGCTTACAACCTCATTACCAGATGAGGTTTAATGAAGACGGCTCGGATAATTTCTATAAAGACTTTCAGCTCATCTGATTTCACGCTGATATCAGCGGCCGGCTCATCCTGATATACGGGTGTGCTGATAGGACCCATGAGGTGAGGATGTTGCGTTCGACCAAACAGAAACGGTAATGTAATGGCGTAGCATACTTCTCGGCAAGCAAGGGGTGCGGGTTGGAGTCCCGCCTGGCGTTAGAGTTCTAATCGCAAGAAAACATTGCCGTAACAGCTGATAGTAGGATGTTTCACACATTTTGCATCGCTTTTGCAACGATAATTTCTGGAGATCTGTCACTTCAAGGAAGCATTATATGGTGTGTACTAAAAGTGTGTTTTTAAGAAATTTTATCAAACGAATGAAAGAACATTCGATGACAAAAATTTCCGAACAAATGACCCAACGAATTTATTCGATGTCGAAAAATTTCGGACAGACGGAATGATCGAACTTATCCGCTCGAAATTTTTTCGAATGATGGAAAACAACAACCTTCTATTTTTCATTTAATCGAGTGTTTCTATTTACCATTCGCTTAATCCGTGGGTCACGTTGTCAGTCACGTGGACGGGGACTGAAGCCAAGAGATGCCTTCGACGGGGCGGCGTGTGCCAGCCGGGTCTTCTTTGAGCTTTACCATGTGGATTGCTGGCGAACTCCTTAGCGGCGGATCATCCAGGTTTACGATACTTTAAGCGGGCAATGCGTCAGGGTACGGATTATGATCAAGTGCCAAGGACCGGGAATCAGAAGACGTGCGCAGACGTCGTCCAACGTGTGCGGGATTCAGAATACGTGCGGCAGACGTCCAACTTGCATAGAGATTCCGAATAATACCGGTAAGAGGGAGACCAGAGAAGAGGGATCAGCAAAAGGGGACCACTAGAGGGGGGGGGGGGAGTAAGGGATGGCCAATATTCTCCCTCAATATCGTCCGTCAATATGCGTCGGATTTTTGAAGACGGGTCACAGAAGTCGTTGCACCTGTATCGGGGTACAAAAGTGTCATAGACGTCGTGGCAACGTGGTGGTGACACGTGAGTCGGGATTTACTGCCAGAACTGTGTGCTTGATTCTCACTCCGTTTCTTTGCTAGCACATTGGTAAGGAATTATTACCGTGGAGGGAGGGGGAAAGGGGGGGGAGGTCATTACGGGATTCGGAGGAGTACTCTTGCCGTCGGACAGTATTCGGTGTCGACCTGTTGACCAATACCGATTAATTTTAATTATGATTCTGGAGGTTAAGCACTTCGGATTGGGACTCTCATGATCTGTTTCTGGCCATGTAGAGAATGATAGATGCTTCGGAGAATAAATTGCGTACATGCGATAGAGGGTGGATGGGCTTCACAGGACCAGTGAAGATCCTGCACTACCATATTCCGTTCCACTAATCTATTATACAGTAAAACCAGTTTTTCATCACTGTTATAAAAGTAAGGCCTAAAGAAGAAAGGATGAAGATTCGGGCTGTCCAACTTTTGGGGTATGGGAGCCAAGCAACCAACCAGACGTCCAACCAGACGCCGAACGTCTGGTATTCGTATAGTCGAATAATTTGTTCGCATGGATGAAAAACGAATAACCGTATTTTGCCGTACAATAAAACGTGCCTATAGTAAACAGGCCCGATTAGCAATCCAACTCTACAAAATGTTAAAGAAGTAAAAGACGATATTACAATATTTTTTTTTTTTGAAATGGCCATTCACTCTAGTTTTTCATGGTATTGTGGAAAAATTGAGCGAGTCCTGGGCCTTTCCAAAGATCTATGAGATTGCTCATAGGCAGTTTTCTCTTTCGTTTCTCACTATTCAGAAACAAATTTGTGAGAAATTCAACTACATAGACACTTGAAAGATATGCTCGGGCTGCTAGAGAACTGGAGGCGAAAGTTCATGCGTTATCGTTTTTCCGTCCAAGCTGCACCAAACTCGTCCTTCCCAAAGGACGTTGGTTCGTCTCTCAGAGAATGTAGCAAACCAAACATTGGCTTGATCAGTTTACTCCAAAAATGAAACATGCAGGTAGCGACTGAACACACCAGGAGTGGATAAGAAAATTCTGAAATACGAATAATGGATAACGGACAATTTTGTTAAGAAATGGCCAGGTAAAGGAAAAACGGATGACGAACAAACAACAGGAATAAAATGCTAAACTGCTCTAATTTCAACAGCAGATGAGGAATTCAGACACTGTTGAAATACAAGCTACTTCTAAGTATTTTAGTAGTGCTTTTTAGATATTGCAGTCTCTACATTAACGACGCTCTATGGGATTTTCTGAGGCTGTCAATAAGAAGAATCGCTTCTAGTGTGCTCTCCGAACGGATATAATGTTTGTTTTGTACCCAGCCCAACCAAAACTTGGCTTGCCGTCAACCCTTCCAAAACTCCTGCTTCTCCAGAATCGATCAATTGCTACCTAGCCTATCGGGGAGAAACAGTAGTAAGACTGCCGAGCTGTGAAACCAGACTATTTTGCAATGCAAAATCCTTGCCACTCTACTCAGCGGATGTTTCGGCATTAACCTTCTTCAGTGCCTTGAGAAGACAAGAGAAGTTTGAGAAATTATTCTTCCAAGAATCATTTCATAGTGCAATTTACAGTTTACAATTCTTTAAAGTTTAAAATTCTTCTTCTTTTTCTTAAGCATCTGTCCCGCTTCGTGGCAAGGTCCGTTTTCTGGTACCATGTACTCATCCGATCCCAAGCTAGATCAGGGTGAGCACCAGGTACTTGAAATTCTTTGTGTAACGTCAGACCAGCGCTGCTTCGGAGCACCATCTAGGCCGCTTTCCAACCACCTCGAAGGTATGGCCTACCTTACGGACGCTGTCTTTCTTTCCACGCAGAACGTGGTCACACCATCGCTGGCGAGCTTCGCGCGTTTGGTCAGCTGTCGGCGGGACACCGAACTTCTACCAATAGAATCATTTCGGATATATGTTTTCAGAGTGAGTCCACATATGATGTATGTTTTTGATGTTTACAATGACAGTGAGAAAATTAGACGAAGGATGCGCTGAACAACCTAACTGACCGTATGAAAACAGTCGAACGTCTGGTAAGCCACCCTCAGAAGGGAAGGATCTGAAGCTTATGGATGGAGAAAGCCAATCATACAGGAGGAATCTGCACCGCTCAATTAGTATAACAGTGTGTCTCCATTTCGTCTTTAAAACAAAAGAGTATGGGTCTGCAAAGTTACTACGAAATCGCGGAGGCATCGCTCAGGAGCGCTGGCGGGAGTCCTTGTACGCCTGCGATGCCTGTGGATCGCGGAGCAGTGAATAGTGGCGGTGCTTCAAGAGAGAGAGGTAGGGGGTTCCGTTCTCCTAAATGCGTTGTTTTTGTATCTCATGTGTTTCGCTGAGATTCGAGGCGTCCTGACGCCCACACAATTTTCAGGCTTTTCTGCACATTTTTTCCAGCTGTATGCTGTGAAGAGTCACCTTGTCGCAACGTATTTCTTACTGAGCGGTCTTTAACCACAAGGCAATGAGAAGTTTTGCAGGTTTACTTCCACATCATATGGCGGAAAATGTGCAGAAAACGCCTGAAAATCGTGCAGACGTCAGGACCACTCAAATCTCAACCAGTCGAAAATCGAGCGAAACTCGTAGTCCTTCAGTGCGGGCTAGTAGGGCAAGACGGACACCTGGAACGTTCTTGTCATGCTCAGAAATGAACCTGCAAAATGTTTAAAGCTTCAGTTATATTCAGATCATGAAAATCTGCCGATCTGCCACGTATTCTAAAGGAAGCCGCGGGAGTACTTTTATTTAGATGATTTATTCATATTGTCGGCGGTAGCGAACAGGTGAACGAGCGGATTACCGATGCTGACCTGCAGGAGAGGGGTCGGAGATTCGATTCAGAAGATGGGGTTTGCAGATACCTAGGTGGACTATTGCATTTTTGTAAATGTAGAGCACATCTATATACCGCTTTCACTTTCTAACCCCATTTTTAGCCCTTGCTAAATGTGGGAGAGAATACTTTTCGTAGCGTGGAGTTATGTCGAGCACCACTGTAAATACTGGAACTAGTACCCCCAGACTCCAAAGGTCGAAAAAATGCCTCGCCCAAAGTCCATCTATATTCATCTACATCTATTTGGGGTGCTGAAAGAGAATTCGGTATCCGTGGATGGGAACTTGGTTTCCGCTGTTGACGAACCACTATAGACAGTGACTTATGCCTTCCTCCTTTATATATGGTGCGATTTTCTGTCTCTGATTTCCCTACCTCCAATGTGTCAGATAGAAATCGTGGTCGGTTCGGTTTGAGAGAAAACCTATAGCACCACTCAAATGATCGATAATATCGATCGATATCGACTGGCTGATCAAAACGCCCAATCTACTGTGGAACGCTCCCGTCGGCCAACATAATCAGGCAACTCCAATCCCGATCGGTTAGGTCTGAGAGAAAACCGATAGCACCACTGGTTATTTGATTGATAGCGTAAATGCCTCTTAATTGAATCACCAAAGTGGGGGTATGTGTGCTCCTCACTGTTGTATTTGTTGTTCAACTTTTGCTATCAATCGAATAGAAATCGCTCAGCCGAAATAACTTCGAATGGGAGAATCTTACAGCCCGCAGCTAAGAAGCAAACATATAGCGTATTAAAAGATGAGATCGCGCCATGCACTCCAAAAATGCCACCTAATTGATCCACCAAAGTGGGGATATGTGTGTCCCTCACTGTTGTATTTGTTGTTAAACTTACGCTATCAATAAATATCGCAACGTCTGAAGGGGCCCAAGCGATAAATAGGAATCATGAGTGGGCGGGAGAAACTGTTGCATGCGCTCGACACAACGAACTTCGAATGGGAGAATCTTACTTACAGCCTATGAGCAAGCATATAGCGCAATAAAAGACGAGATCGCACCATGCCCTCGAAGAGTACACCGCAGCCTTTAATCGACTGATAGTGTAAAAGCCACTTAATAGCAAAGGTGGGATATGTATGTTCCTCACCGTTGTGTTTGTTGTTCAACTTCTGCTATCACTCGAATAAAAATCCAACAGCTTGGAAGGGTGTAGAAAGTAGGAAATTTATGTGGGCGGGAGAAACTGATGGGCTCAATCCAACCAACTTAGAATGGGAGAATCTTACTTACAGCCTACAGAATCAGGCACAAAACGGCTCAGGTGGACAGGGCTCATCGTGTTAAGTGGTTGTCAGCCTGTTTAAGAAGCACACGAGTGGATATAGGTGCTACAACTAGCAGTGAGGATCAAATAGGCTGCGGCGGGAGGGCCACAATGTAGGAACGCTCAATCAGTCGTTTTGTGTTGTATGAAATTCAAAATTATCAGCAGCACTGGTGGGTTCTAGCCCTATGGTGAACCAAGTTAGTTCACTTCTGCTGTGAATGGGCATACATGTGCCTTCCTACCAAGGGGCATACTCTAACGTGTAGAGCGAGGAGCACTAGAATAGGGCCGCAGATTCTCACCACAACACTGACGTCAACTTAAAAGGCTCTCGAAGAGAAACAAAGTGAAACGGTGGCAAAGGCAGTAACGAAGAGCGGCAGTATGGATTAACACAACAGGAGCTGTTCTCAGAAAAGTGAAGGCGGAAGCTTGTACACATCAGAATGTTATGCCCGAATACAGAGAAGGTAGCAAGAACAGGAATGAGCAGTGACCTCGGCCATGCACATAGGCGGCAGAGTTGTACCCTGCGGTAACACAACTGTAGCAGCACCTAATTGCAAGGTAGCAACGACAGGAGCCTTCAAGGGGGCCAGTTCGAGGCAGTAGCCACCCAACACGTGCGCGGACAGAGCCGCGGCGCCGGCCTATTTTGCAATGCCTCACGTGTCCTCCTCGGCAGCGGCGATTGCTCACCTCCCATCCATATCCGACTGGATAAAACACTCCAGATTTGGTAACAGATAGAATAGTAGAAAATACAAGAAAAGCGATTTCTATAAAAGTTCGAAGGATGATCAGCACATCCTGCTGATGGATCAAGGCAGTTGTTGTCGGTCATGTTCGCAAATGAAGTTGCAATGAAAACACTTCCTAAACTAACCAGGGAACTGTCTCAGGCGTATGTCTGAACGGCGAAAATGAATACAGCTATGGCCTCTGTTATACTCCCGCGGGAGCATCCGCGGAAGGGCGGGAATCGCGCCGAGACTCCTCACCTGGCAAATCGCCGCGCCTCGCCACGCCCCCTCCGCCGTGCACCATTGGTCCGCGGATGCTCCCGCGGGAGTACAACAGAGGCCTAAGGGTGCACCGCTGACCGCGGGCGTGACGGGGCGCGGCGATTGGCCGGCTCGGGGACCCCGGCGCGATTTCCGCCCATCCGCGGAAGCTCCCGCGGAAGTATAACAGGGGCCTATGAGTGGTTCCGCCCTTCAAATAGTAGAGAAATAGGTTCCATTTTTGCAAAGCCCTTGAATCCAAGGAGCCAAGGGCCCTCAAGGTTAATTATGGGATCGCGTGCACACGTGCTAAACTACCGCAATTGGCAGAAATTTCAAAATGGATACCATATTCGTGATTAGCGCTCCTAAACAACCCCCTCAGGCAGAGTTTGGGTTAAAAAAATTCTACCTCTTTTGGACCTCCACCAGGGAGCTACGAGTCGAAAAAGTGCAACAGTGCCGCTTCAGATTTCCCCATGATAATGTCATAGTCAGGAGAGCGCACGTTCCTATCATGGCGAATCATCGCGATCAACTTTTTGAAAGATGCCTTTGCACCACATCTCCAATAAAAAATCTAAATTTTACAATTTTTAGATGGTCGGTTCACCAGGCGAGTTTTGAGACCAAGGTGACAGCGTCTAACGATACGCTAGAATATGATGGTGACCTATATTCGCTAACCTGCTGGGACTGCAGTAGCTACTTGCCTATCATCATCAGTGTGTCTAGTTGTACACTTTCGACGGGCAGAAGGGTTGGACACAGGACATGTTGTACACCAGAGATGGGTGGATACAAAAAAAAAACCGGATAACGGATAATTTTACCCAAAAATGACCGAATAATGGACAACGGTAACGAACAAACAACAAAAATTAAAACTAATTTTAAACATTCTTTCTCCAATAGAACTCGGGAGTCATAGTAATTTCTTTGGAAGTACTTTGGAAGTACTCCAGTTTGAAACATGGTGCTGCTACTGCAACAACGGATTCACAATAACCTGATACTTCGTCTTCCGAAGTGCTAGTCCTACTAGCCGTGCACTTTCTTCGACAGAACGCTCCCCTCGAGAGTATCGCGATTCGAGCTGCGTTAGCGTACGGGTGCTGAATAGGTATGTAGTGTATAGGTTGGCCACATGTTCCGCTTCCTCAGGCGCTTTTGAGTACACTCGTTGGGTCACCTGGTGATCCCTCATCTGATCCATCAAGTATTTGAACTGAGGGGACTGCCTTCCAAAGCTCTTGTGCGCCTTACGAAGGCCACTGACAATTCGTCTGAAGGCAGTGAACGCCGTCTTTTCAACAACTGTCGCTATGCTCAAACTTGGGTAATTAAACCACGTCACATGTCAGATAAGCTGCGTTTAACCTTATTATTAGTTTTTTTCTTCGTGGCGCGTGATAGCGCTGTCGGAGGCGTCGACGACTGTCGCATGCACTCCGATTCAATACTCTTGATTCATATTTTCCATCCAGTAAGTTCATCAAGCTGTGGAACCCACGCTTTTAAAGCTCTGAAAAAAAACGCGAAAAATGGCTTTTTCAGAGCTTGTATAAGATCTGAAAATTGGAATTGCTAACCCTTTGATCATTTCAAGTACAGTAGTTTCATAATGGTGGGAAAATAAGACAAGAAATTTAAGACAACGAAGCTGTCTTTAAGAAGACAGGGGAAAACCCGATAAGCATCTTCGCATAGAAATAGATTTGACTCATGCACCTCATTCACTGACATCTGTCCTAGGGTGGCCTATCAGTGTTTCGGCTGCTTCCACAGTCATGGTCAGTTGGGTTGTTCTGCTCCTCCTCCTTCATTTCATCCTCATCCTACTACAACCCGCTGTAATTCTCGCACGAGCACTCTCTCAAGCTTTACTTTCTTTTTTCAGACTCAGCTGGTTGTGTCAAAACATGAGCCGAATTAAGTTTGTATACCAGTACTGGACCCAGAGCCTGTCGACAGCTACTTCTCCTGTTCAACAGCTACCCGCAAACCTACAGACGAATCTGGAAAATATTTGGAAACATTAAAGAACTGGCTTCTCATCGACCAGTCACTGGAAGTTATGCATATGCCAAACATAGTTTCAAACAGCTAAAAGACCGTGTAGAAGTTGAATATCTGGTAGATCCTTAAAACGAACTGATTCGCGTGAACGTTTATCCCTTTCTCCTCTGATCGACCTGTTGTTTCCAGATCGTACACTATACTAGAAGGAATTTCGGTGAAAACCCTAAAAATAGACAGCAAAGTGAGCAAAGCAGTGTTCTGCATTCCAAAGTGCGCTATGAGCAGGTAGATAGTTCAGTCTAATTATACTAACACCACCTATATATATAAAGGAGTTTGTTCGTCGAGTGATCTAACCAAAGTGAGGTACGCCGCATCATCCACAGCGAGGACGGTCGAGTGATCTAACTTAAGTGAGATACGCCGCATCATCCACAGCGGGGGCGGTCGAGTGATCTAACCTAACTGAGATACGCCGCATCATCCACAGCGGGGGCGGTCGAGCGATCTAACCTGGGTGAGATATCTATCTATCTACCACTATATAAATGAGTTATCGGTTGATGACGTCTGAGCGTCCAGATTCAGAAGCCGACTTCGTGACATTCTCATAAGAAGACCACTAAAGGGGTAAAAGTAGAAGGGGACTTCGAGGGTGGAGAACCGACAGCGATCAGGAGGGAGCGACCTGGAGAAGGTATCGGGATGGGGGGCCGATAGGGGGAACAATGAAGCAGGTCACAAGATGGCACCAAGAAGGGTTTAGGCAATAAGGAGGGACCAGTAAGGAGTTAGCAATCAGGGGACGGCGGCAAGAATGATCAGCAAGGGGATCCATTACCAGTAAGGGAGACCGGATTTAGAAGATGTGACACCGATGTAGCGCGATGGGCGTTCACTCGCCGTCGTCGTGTCGTGAGCGTGGGATAATAAAAGGGTAAGGGACGGCGTTACTCAATCCCTTTTGGGATGCGCCAGCGCATTCTACTTCTACGGGATGTCGTGGAGGCGATATGAACGCGTGTTTGGCCATACAATGACTTGCGGTGGTCAGCCCATGAACAAGTCAGCGCTTTATCCTTCCCAGACAAGTCTGTTACCAATTCACCGACCCCGGAGGGATGGAAGGCTTGGTTGGCCTGGGCGGTAAATCCGAACCAGCAACCTGGTATCGGGTGCACGCGACAGTCGGCGCCTCCTCCGACTGCGCTACACGCCTCATGGAGAACAAATCAGTGGAACTGCACTATATGGTCGAATCAGGTAGAGTCCGGTCCTTCGGGTTGCCCAACGAAGGTCTTCTTCATCCGCATCTAGGCCAGGTTTGCCTGCATGGAATAAAGGGCCGACATGTCTTCGCGACCAATTCATTCTTCTTCTTCTTCTTCTTCTTCTTCAGCGTTTGTCCCGCTTCGTCGCGGGGTCCGCTCTTCTGGTGTCATGACGCCACCTTTCCCGGTCATGCGCTTGATCAGGGTGGACGCCAGTTACTTTCATGTCCGTGTGTAACGTATCGGACCAACGCTGCTTCGGGCGTCCTCTAGGCCGCTTTCCTAACACTTCCAACTCAAGGCCTATCTTGCGGACGCTGTCTTCCTTTCCACGCAGAACGTGGCCGTACCATCGTAAGCGAGCTTCGCGCATCTTGTCCGCTATCGGCGCGACACCGAACTTCTGCCGAATAGCTTCGTTTCGAATGCGGTCCAGGCGCGTGACTCCAGCCATCCAGCGCAGCATCTTGGTTTCCATTACGCTGAGGCGCGTTTCAACTTCTTTAGTCGCAGGCCAACACTCAGCGCCGTATATTGCTACCGGCCGTACGACTGTTCTGTAGATCTTTGACTTCAGGTGCTCTGGTATCTTCCTGTCGCAGAGCACACCAGTCAGCGAACGCCACTTGGACCAAGCTGCACTCACGCGTGATTTCACTTCAACCATCAGACCCCCGTCAGATGCTATTGCTCATCCCAGGTATTTAAACACCGAAGTGCGAGCAAGCTCAGTACCGTTAATCTTAATGGAGCCGGACTCGCTTACGTCAGTCGTTATCGTTAGTCGTCAGTCGTTCGCGACCAATTCATTATGCAGGATAAAATGGTATTAAACACCACTAATGCTAAATTTAACAAAATAAGAATTACGCGCCCATAAGGGAATTCATACCAATAACAAGGAATTTGCCATATTCATAGCCTCTTCATCCTCGACACAGCGGCGACTGCGCGCGCTTCTGAGCTTGAGCTTTTGGATCCAGAAGACTCCTGCTAAGGGGACCTCTAGGGTGGACCAGGAGAGCGACCAGGAAGGAAAGAAACAACCTGGAAGAGGGGCCAGGAGGGGAAAACCAGCAAAAAGAGACCAGTAGGGGGTCAACAGTGTAAACAAAGTGGGCCAGGAGTTGGGACCAGGAAGGTGGGGACTAAAGAGGGGGAGGGATGACCAGTAAGGAGGGACCAGCAAATAGATCCAGTAGGAAAAAACGAGTGAGGGGGAACCTGGCTTCGGAAGCTGTCAACGATATCTGGAAACGCTAGCTGTTGAGCATGAGAACGGTTGCGGAGGAGCAACCTGAGGTACAGAAGTACTGTGCAGCACAAACCAATTACGTTACTGACCGGTCCGGAGAGAATGTCTATGATGAAGGTATCGAAGTGGTGAACGGCTTGATGCCGATAAAGTACGCACCAGCTCCTAGATGTTACTGAATTTTATGTTCTACGAAAACTACTTTCCATAGGTCAGTGATGCTGCAAAGTTGCGCGAAGCGCGGAGGTGCGAGACACGCCGCTAGGCGTGTCGGAGCACTTGTTAGGAATTAAAAGAAGACACCGACCTAGCATAGCGTATCTCGATTATCAGCGGAAAAACCACGAAACAGTTTCCTCATATTTATCTAAGTAATTACAATGGCCCAAATTTTGTTGTTCGTTATCCTGCCAAAAATCTCCGGATGACGATAAACAAAACGGATAGGCCACAGCCCACCCGAATCCGGATAATGGATAACGGTTGAACCGCTCATCCCTGATGTGCACCGATCGGCTGTCCTTCTTTGAACATGTGGCACATGCTAGTTGAGATTAGCTGGACACCCATTCGCGACTTGTGGACTGGTGTCATCACACACTGTCGTAAGTGATACAATTATGTCTTGTTGGAAAGGTTCATTCGCTATAAAGTCAAGGGTCCCATCAAAAATCTGCAGAAAATACAAAGTGTCGTACATAGGGGGAGGGCAGCAACTAATCAAAAGTTCTTAACGAACATGCACTTGTCAGCCTAGTGGAATATATGCATAGGAAAAGTTAGGAAGGTGATAGATACCAAGCAATTTAAAAATGCAAAAATTCGGAAGGCACGTGCATCGAACACCCCTCCACTTCCCACTGGGTCAATGAACTGCTTGCATCGGTACCTTTCACTACCTCACTTACCTCCGCATAGGGCACGCACAAGCGTGTTAGATGTGTGTTGACAAAGCAATTTTATACTGGACTTTCAGGGGCCCCTAATTCCTTGGGTTCAAGGACTTTGCAAAAATGAGACATACTTTTCTACTATTCTCGGGTGGTATTCATCTTCGCCGTTCAAACATACGCCTAATGGTGAGACCTGGTAAGGCAGTACATTGCAAAAGGGTCACATATCAACAAAATCTAATGAGAGCTTCCCGAGCGAGACAAGCCATGGGCAAGCGTTTTACTGGGCGGCCGACGCTTTTGCCATTGTCGACCTATCCAGAGGTCCGCGGGAAATCTGGAAACCAACACGGTGCTTGCAAGGCAACTCCCTGCGGTCTTCAATAGGTCACTTTGAGAAACTCCACGGTCACCTCATTGATCTCTCTCTCGTCGAATAAAAGTTTGGTGAAATGGTGGCCTCGCGCTGTGACCATCAATAATCAATATTTGCGACTATTCCACACTTTGTAGTAATTGATCAACTTCAGTTTCGTTGCAAGGAGTGATTTAAAAAAATAGCTTAAACACGCGTTCTCACATATTACTGATAACAACATTAATGTCACTCACTGGTACTGCAGCCCTTTGCATTTCGTTGACTGCTAGAGTGTAGGTGGTAATTACAACGTCCGCTGTCGCTAACCTTAAATGGGCTCCGTAAGAATAATTTATTTATTTATTCACTTTATAAGTAGTCGCGTATGTCAAGAGAACCTGCTACCAATAAACATTCGTTATCACAGCAAATGATAGACAACTTGTAAAATAGGAAAAGATAAACAAAATGAGTAACAAAGAAGGAAATCATCAGGGAGAAGGGTACAGCATGCGGACTAAATATGGGTCTCGGCGAAATTTTGCGGAATTGAACCGCGAGCGAGATTTTTTCTGGAAATTTAAGTGCCATTAAATTGTGTTTTGTAGCATGCTACCCGGAACATTTTAGGTAGGTTCTTCGCATTCTAGAATATGGTTAAAGCTCATACGAAGCGCGTCGCCATCATCGGTCTATACCAGGAAGGTCATGAGTCGAAGAAAATTACTCATTTTGCGTGGAGCGCAGTCGGAGGAGGCGCCGGCTGTCGCCTGCACCCGATACCAGATTTCTGGTTCGGATTTCCCGTCCAGGCCAAGAAAGCCTTCCATCCCTCCGGGGTCGGTGAATTGGTACCAGACTTGTCTGGGAAGGAAAAAGCGCTGACTTGCTCATCGGCTGGCCACCGCAAGTCATTGTATGGCCAAGTACGCATTCAACAACACGCCTCCACGACATCCCGTAGACGTAGAATGCGTGGCGCATATCCCAAAGAGGATTGAGTAGCGCCGTCCTTTATCCTTTTTATCCTTTACAGGCTTCAAGTTATAATAACAGAAATATTTCTCACGAAAATTTTTTCCGAATAATATCTCAAGACCAAGAAGACGTCGGAAAACTAACAAATCTTCTTAATACTATTTGATGATGGCGATTTTGCTGAATCCACAGTGAAGAATTGAATTCCCTGCTTACTGTTGAACATTCTTCAACTTGAGCGAAAGTTTTGGAGCAACCTCGAATAGATTCGCTCTTCAAAATGTGGTTCATGCGCGTCAAATAAACTTCATTACTCGGAACGGCACTGCCTTCACTACGCTGACACGAACAATTTTCATGATGAATACATAAATTGTAAACTTAAATATATTGGCTCAGTGCCCCAGTTCCCGTGCAGTAATGGATAGTGAATCCCTGATCTCCGTCGGAGTGTTGTTCTCACACTTCACCTGTTTCATGCTATTGACGAAAGGCACCAGTATTTTGTCCTACAGGCCAAGTGACGTTATTCAGTACATTAGGCGTTCGTAGGAAGAAATGAAAAGCCATAAAAGAAGTTCGCGGATAGGGACGGTGGCGGATCTAAGAATTGTCGGGGTGCGGAGACAGCGTCCAGACGGCTGCTCGCTCGTGTCGTAGCTCAAATCTGACATCGGCGACTCTGATCAGTGAATAAGACCGTAGCTCACTCTAAGAAATCATCCATATGTTCCATTATGAGACGATTGCAGATGGTTTGGAAAACAGGAAGACGATTTCCTAACGCAAGTAGTGGAACCACAACTCACAACAAAATTCCGTAGATGCTTTTTTCGACACCGATCCCACTCTTGTTTAGTCCTGCTCGTGCAATTAGGTAAAGCAGAGTGTTACCTAACGTATGTTCAATCACCTTTTCACGGAACGTAGCAAGTGCGATCGTTGGAATAAGTGTTGTGGAAGGACGTTGCTTGGGTTAGTAAATTGTTAACCGCTGAGAAGTTTTAGCATCCGCTGGACACATGACTGCTTTTTATCATGAAGATGAGATAGGTGAAGGGGTCAGATCCAGAGGTGGTCTGACGGTGCTGAGTGCATTCCTCTAATAAATAAATAACCAACGGTACACATTATCAGAATCAAAGTGCGTACCATATGAAAGAAAAATAATGTTCAGTAATAGGAACAATTAATACCTTAAGGAATTACAACTTTGCTGTATAGCTAACTTACGCAACTTTGAGTTCATTCTAGGGAAAAGATCTCGTTTAAGGAAGATCGCGATCTTGCGGCAAAGAAATCATATCGAATTGTTCACAGCCCCTTCACATCCTTAAGAACAAATCCAGTCGAGCACCTAGTGCTGGTCTACAAGTCACACGTTAGACCAATTCTTGAATACGGCACTTGTCAACTCAGTCCAACGCGAAAGCGATATATCGCCATAGTGAAACCTGTGCAAAACAGTCTCACGAGGAAACTTTGGATACGACTTATTGGATACAAATCAGTTTCTTTGATACAAATCAGTTTCTTTAGTTTCTCCTCGATACCACTCCATCCAGTGGCTGTATGGAGTGGTATCGAGATTGTAAGCTGTCATAACAATGTCTTGTTGCGATCAAAACTTCTAGCGCTAGGCGGGACTCGAACCCGCACCTCCCACTGACCGGGCAAGAATGCTCTACATCTTTACACCACCGGCGCCGTTTGATCGAACGCAACATCCACACCTCGTGGGACCGATCAGCACTCACCCATATACTGGATGAGCCGGCCGCTGATATCAGCATAGAACCGAGAACATGACCGAGCATTCCCGCCCGGTCAGAGGGACGTGCTGGTTCGAGTCCAGCCTGACGCTAGAAGTTTTGATCGCAACAAGACATCGTTATGACGACTTATTGGATAATGCTTACTGTTAAGTATTGATCGCGATGGTGTGCTGTTAGTAGTCACATGTGTAGTTGTTGTTGTGATATAGTGTTTACTAGCTGTATTTTGTAGTTGTTTGAATTGTTTCTAGGTAGTAGATCTCGTACTCAATGTATGGATTATTTTGTGTGTGCCTGGCCGTTCTCCGGTGCGCCGCGGCCGAGCCCGCCGGCCCGCCGCAGGGAGGCGTGGCTTCCCCCAGCTAACGGCCATAAAAGGCAAGCGCCCGGGGTACGCGACATTCTTTAACTGTGTGCGCGGTGCCGAGCGGCGGCTCAGACCGACTGTCTGAATAAAGGCTCAACTGCCGAGGTACCGACGCATACCACAGAGAATTCATTTGGGGGCCGAACCAAAGCCTCTATCGATCCGCCTGCAGGTCGTTCGGTACGACTACGGCGAGGATTCCTGCCATTTGATCGGCAGAGTGGTCTCCAGGAGAGCGGAGCGGAGCGCACACCAGGTTGTGTGTAAGACCTCACACTTCCTGGCAGAGCACTGAGCGTACGTGTTCGTGCACCCTCGTGTGGACGCGTGCTTTTCGTGCGCGTTTGTGCGTGCGTGTACGTGCACCTTCGCGTGAACACGTGTGTTGCGTGCGCGGTCTTTCGTGCGTGTGCGTACGCTCGTGCGCGCCCTTGTGCTGCCTTGCACATACGGTTGCCGGAGAGTAGTGGCGACGAAGTGGTTAAAACGTGCTGCTCCACCCTTTGGTGGACTACACAGAGCAAGAGTCCGTGGAGATAGAGTCGCAATTTTCCTTGCTGCTATGAGCAATGTCGGGCCACAAGACTGTCGCTGTCCGAAAGCTCTTAGATAATCGCGGTGAGGCGAGCGCCGAGGTTAACTCGGTTGAAGCTGCAAAGGACGACTATTCAGGTCTACCGGAAAATATGCCGACGAACGAGCTGAGTTCTCCGTTAGCAGGAAGAAGAAGCGTACCAGAGAGATCGTCAGGCAAGGAGTCGAGTTCGTTGAACATTCCGAAGCAGGTTTCCCAACAAGGGTGGAGTGATAAATGTGAGCAACCAACCCTGGGAAATGTTTTTACGGTTATGTCTCTCCCGGATGTTGGAGTTTTACGGACCCGCAAGAGAAAAGCTTTGACGACTTCCTGTTAAAGTTTAGGATGAAGTACCAAAACCTTGCTGAAAAGATGCTGAAAAGTCTGGCGCAACGCTTTGAGCGTGGTAGAGAAGTGGCTTTAGCCATGCAGCGAAAAATTGAGCAGGGGGAATGCCAAACTCAATTCAGAGCAAATGCTACGGCGGAGAAGCCTTCGTCTCACAATGAGGATGGAGTGGTTGCGAAGCAGAACCGAGGTTGTGTAGCCTCGCCAGGTTCTAAACACGTAGCAAAGCGTCTCAAGTGTTACAGGTGTCGTTAGGTAGGACATCTGAGGACAGAGTGTGAGAACGCGACGTGCAACGGGACGAAGTCCGACTGAACCATGATAACAGCGGGCGGTTCTTCCCCATATACGAATGAGCGCAGATGGTACAGTGGCGTAGAGCGTACATTCGGGTGCGAGTTGGAGTTCCGCCTGGCGCTAGAGTTATGATCGCAAATTGAGAAACTGCGCGATTTGACTTCCCGTTGAGGAATTTTATCCAATCTCCACTTTAAGAACAAGGAATGGGCAGTGGAAGATCCAGTTTCACAGGCCAACAACATTATAAGATCTGCACTCTTCACCTGTCGGCCTCAAATTGAGTTTTGGAAATTGCCAAAGAAAGCCGAGCGAACTCACTGACTCAGTACAGTGAGTTCGCTCGGACCTGTTGATCGGTATCAAGACCTGTTGATCGGTATCTCCAGGGCGTGTTTTATGAGTTCACCGCCTTTGTCGCGTCTCGCGACCACGGCGCTCCCCTCCATCCTCCTGCGGGTGCGCGGCGCGTCAGCGAGCGGCCTCTCGCGCGGCCTGCCCCCGCCTCCGCCGGATTGATCGGCGGGCGGGGCGCGCGCTCCGGGACGGGTATAACCCGCTTCCCGCGCAAGCCGCCGGGTTCATTCGACGCCTGCTTCGACCGCGAGCGGCCGCGCTCGCCAGCCAGCTACACTTCAGCCGCCGGGTGCCTGGTCATCACGTCGTCCCCGCATATCTCGGCGTCGACTGCCGATCGGATGGGAGGTGACCCTTCCTAGAAGGGTCGCCAGGGCTGAGGACGCGGAGTGCCCTCTGCACAGTGAAGCGCCCGGCCCGATTCTAGTCCCGATCCTCCTTGCTCTGCCGGCTGTGATTTCATCATTCGCGAGTCCGGCCTATTCTGTATCCTGCTATGTCGGCGTTGGTTATGAGATAAACCTATGATGGTGTTCGGTGTGCAAGCGAGGGAATGTGGTGAGTCCGTTGTACAGTGTATCTGGTATTGGTGGTTGTTGTCGTTGCTGTTGTTGGGTTGCCGGGGGTAAAGCCTGTAAGCCCCTCGCGGGGTCCGGGCAGGGGGGCAGACTCTGGCCCCCTGCCTGGACGTCGCGAGGGCAGTGTTGTCGGGAGTCAGGCTGGCAACCCAGGGCTAGTGTAGCATTCCCCCCTCGGTCTCGTGCTGGCTGTAACCCTGGGGCTGAAGGGATACAGTTCAGTGGGGAGTGAAGGGATGGACCCGGGGAATCCCCACTACGGGAGTGGCACTTCAGGGCATGGGACCCTTCACCTCCCCGGGGCGCTGGGCCTTGGCAGCTTCGGGTGCCCCATGGGGTAGGTTGGTGTCCCACGTGTTGACGGCACAGCCGCTGCACTGGGGCCGCCGACTTGCAACAGCCTTCTATTCTTCATCACGATGTTCGTTATGTTGGTTTGTTTGTTCATAGCTATTCTTACCTTCGCTGAGTTCTCTTATTAATTGTTTGCTTTGTTGCATGAAGTTCCATGTATGATATCTTACTTTATTTATTTATTTAAAGACGTGGAATGTGCTCACACGTACGGAATTATCATAAACCCAACTGAAAATAAACACGAACAAATAACTACAAATTAATGGGTGCTAAATAAAACGAAAACGGCAAGGTCAGGGACATGATCCAGGAAAAAAGACTAAAATTTGACAACAATAGGTCATTTCTCTCTAAGTACTCGGAAGACCTGGACAGACAACCTCAACGACATTTCGTCATCACTGTTAGTAACGTGTTGAATTGGCTGAAGTTCCTATAGCTGAAGAAATTTATCCTAATCTTCGCCTTTGCAACCGAGGCATCAAGCCGTAGTTCACCTCTCATAGATTTAGCCAACGGTACACCGAAAAACGAAATTGGATTCACGGAGACCCTGTGAGTTAGAATTTATATACTATCCCCTACATTAGGTTGTCCCATAAGTCCCGCCGTTTTTTTTTCAACGATTCATTGCAGATTTCGCCGGCGTTCTCTTGCATAGCGCTATACAGGCTTCGAAAGAGAATGATTAGCTCTATCAGGACATGTATTGCATTTCTTTTTTCATGCTGAGTTTTGTCAATTTTTAGGTCGTTAAAGGGAAAAGTGAAAAAGTGGCCATCTGCGCAGTCGCTTCTCTCCGCGTAGGTTTGGAATTTTTTCGCATTTTTCCACAGCATTTGGAAGACAATGTTCTGCACTACAAGAATACGTGTTCGCGCTATTTGCACATTTGTCCTTTATTGATTTTTAAGTCATCGAATTGAGACGTCCGAAGGAGAATATTTGTTTTTACCGACAGCTCCTGCTCTGTGGTTGGACTTTTTGCCTGGTGTTATATGTAGTTCGTAAGAGGATGTCTTGCTCAATAAGAATTTGTGTCGCGTTTATTGGCTCATGCTGATTTCTGTCGAATATCAACAACTGAACAAGGAGAAGTTGTTGGTGGAGATGATTTTTCTCTTGTTGGAATTTTGTGATTACACTTTCGATCACGTGATGGCATTTTCAGTAATCTGGGCAGCCAGCCATATTGCCCGAAGGGAAGGCACGAGACTTTTAATTCGGCCTCGAATCGCCTTGCGATGTATTCCCAGTCTACCGAGCTTCTGAACGGGCCGACACAGATAGAATTCCCGCAGGCGTGAACATATCCACGCGCTCTGTAACGCCCACACACAAGGTATGAGCCGACCCGACACAGCAGGAGCAAGGAGGCCATCCTACCAGTCCAACTGCGTCTCTGGTCAGTATACGCCCGCATTTGGTTAGCGACTCATTCCCCTATCCACCACCCGGAACCCTGCGACAAGCGGCGACCGGAGATCCCTGTCAACAAGAAAGTTCGCAGGCTCTCTAACGTCGGAAATCCATGGCACTGATTGCTATACTGAAAAAAATCAAATCTTTCTGCAGCGATCTTCGATATGAATACGGTATCCGATTTTTGCGACGGTTTTTTGGCAGATGATGCAAAAACGAAACTGCTTATTATACAGACGATCATTTCAAAAGAATGATTTTTACCAGGTTTTGTGCAGGACCTGGAATTATATGAGGCAAAATTTTGCCTTACAGTTCGCATCCTTCAAGCAGATAACGATTTTATTTTCATGAAAAATGTCGATCTTGAATACGACCCACTAATCATATCGAGAATAAATGTAAATGAACCTCATGAAATTTCACTGTTAATTGGTAATGAAGATTTAAGTGCTTTCCCTACAAAGATTTTATGAAGCGCTCTGCGAATCGATCACGGAGTCGTAACCGAAGGATTGAGTTGTCATTAAGATTTTTTTATGAGGTCGAGATTATACAAGATGAAACTGAACTCCATAAAACTTCGAGCTCTGATTACCTACCATATTAAACAATAAAATCCAAGTTATACAGCACCCATTTCCGACATAATTAGTGGGTGGTATTCAAAATCGACATCTTCCACGAAAATAAAATCGTTATCTACTTGAAGGATGCGAACTGTATAGGCGAACTTTTGCCCCATATAATTCCAGGTCCTGCACAAAACCTAGTAAAAATCTTTTTTTCTGCAATGATCTTCTGTATAATAAGCAGTTTCGTCTTTGCATCATCTGCCCAAAAAACCGTCGCAAAAATCGAATACCCTATTCATATCGAAGATCGCTGCAGAAAAACTTGATTTTTCCAGCATAACAATCAATGCCACTGATTTCCCACGTTAGAGAGCCTGCGAACTCTCTTATAGAGAGGGATCTTCGGCCGCTTGTCGCAGAGTTCCAGGTGGTGGATAGTGGAATGAGTCGCGAACCAAATGCGAGCGTATCCTGCCCAGAGACGCAGTTCGACAGCAGGGATGGCCTCCTTGATCCTGTTGTGTCGGATCGGCTCATACCTTGTGTGTGGGCGTCACAGAGCGCGTGGAGATGTTTACGAATGCGGGAATTCTATCTGTGTCGGCCCGCTCAGAAGCTCGGTAGACTGGAAATACATCGCAAGGTGATTCGAGGCCGCCTTACAAGTCTCGCGCCGTCCCTTCCGGCAATATGGCTGGCTGCCCAGATTACTGAAAACGCCATTACGTGATCGAAAGTGTAATCACGTCGAGAGTCCGGGATGCACGGGTGATTGACCGAACTAGAATGGGAAGACATGGGAGTGAAGATCGACGGCCGGCAACTTCACCACCTTCGCTTCGCTGACGACATCGCGCTCCTATCATCGAGCATCAGCCAGGCAGAACCAATGCTGTCCGACATCGATCGTGTATGCGGGAACGTTGGACTGCAGCTGAATCATACGAAGACGGTGTTCATGAGGAACGAACAAGTTTCTGATGCCCTATTCTCGTTCACCACGGATCTCCCTCGATAGAGAGCTTTCGGGCTCTCTTGTTAAGAGGGATCTCGGGCCGCTTGTCGCAGGGCCACGTGGCGCGTCCCCAAGTGGTGGATAGGGGAATTAAACGCGAACCAAATGCGACCGTGTACTGCTCAGAGACGCAGGTGGGATGCAGGGGATGGACTCCTTGCTCCTGCTGTGTCGGGTCGACGCGTTCCTTGTGCGTGGGAGCGGCATGTTCGTGCACAGTGTGCGTGGATGTGTCCGTGACTGTGCGGATTGTAACTGTGTCGTCTCGGCCAAAAGCTTGCACTCGGTAGACTGGGAGTACACGTAAGGCGGTTCGAGGCCGCCTTAAGTCTCGCTTCGTCCCTTCGGGCAGTCTGGCTGGCTGCCCTGAGTTCTTCGCGCGCACGACAGAGCCTGACTAGCTACCCGTGTTATACTACAGTCAAAAACAGCAGCACTAAACGGTCTCATTCCCCTGACCCCGAAAGAGCCCCCATTTCTGCAGCGATGGGAAGGACGAGTACGGAGAGGCTGCTAAAATCTCAGGGCCTAACCAGGCTGCGCAAATTGAGAAGGACTAGGATGACGGTCTGTACTTACAACGCCTGCACGCTTGCATCGGAAGCATCCGTCGAGGACCTGATGATGCAAGCCAGGAAGACCAAGTACGACGTCATCGGACCACCCCCTACACGCCGCCTACGACTCCGGAGAAGAACTGTTCCTCGGAACATGCGACAGCAGGGGAGTAGGCGGCGTTGGTGTCCTCATCAACACGCACTTGGCCATGAACATCGATTCCTACGAGTCTCTGACAAGCCGAATCGGACGTCTGCGACTGAAGCGATGTGGTTCTGTGCCAGCTTTGACTGTGTTCGTCGCGTATGACCCAACATCCGACTACGACGACGAAGAGGTCGAAGCCTTTTACGTGGAGCTGGAGAAGTTCTATAAGGAAGATCACACCTTCTACAAGGTGATCGTCGGTGACTTCAACGCCAAGATCGGATCACGAAGGTCGCCGAAAGAACTTAACATCAGAACCCACGGTTTGGAGTGGAACGAGCAAGGTGAAGGGCTGCCTGAGTTTATCATGTCGACCAAGACCATCCACGGAAACTCGCAGTTCCAGAAGCCTCCCTCCCTACGATGGACCTGGGAATCTCCCGGTGGCCAGTTCCACAACGAGATCGACCACATCATCTTCAACCGCAAGTATTGCCTGACCGACGTCTCCGTTGTCCCCAAGTTCTACACGGGATCGGACCACCGCCTCCTTCGCGCGAGGTTCCGCTTTTCGCGTCAAGGAGAGAAGGCCGCGAAGTTCAAGAAGAGAAGTCCCAGATCGACCATCAACTGGGACCTTTACAGCTCTATTGCCGGCCTTTGGGAAGATGCCGTCATGGACAACATCGACGAGGAACACG
Organism: Heligmosomoides polygyrus bakeri; assembly: GCA_947359475.1. Taxonomy (NCBI): domain Eukaryota; kingdom Metazoa; phylum Nematoda; class Chromadorea; order Rhabditida; family Heligmosomidae; genus Heligmosomoides; species Heligmosomoides polygyrus. The sequence continues at coordinate 60,299,852 of OX375870.1, read as the reverse complement.
ACCGCTTCGTGCACCATCTCCACGATAGTGCTAAGGAAGCTGAGAGCTTGAAGACCACCAAGAGACGTCTGTCTCCGGAAACTCTCGAGCTGATACGCCAGCGTGGAGCAGCACGAGCGTCAGGCAACTACCAACTGACGTCCGAGCTTGAGAAGCTATGCAGAGAGGCGATAAAGGAGGATCTTAAGGAGAGAAGGCGGAAGTGTTGGCTGAAGCTGCAGAGGCAGGGTTGAGCATCCGCAATGCCCGCCGGAACTTCGCCAACTTCAAGACCAAGATGACCGCTCTCCGACGTCCCGACGGAACCGTCACCCCTTCCAGAAGGACCATGGAGAAGGTCATCCACGATTTCTACTCCGATCTCTTCGATAGCCACGTCCACCTGCCCCCATGCCATCTTCCGCAGGATGGATATGTCGTCCCCTCTGTTCTCCCTTTCGAGATCCGACACGCCATCTCGTCGGTGAAGAAACGTACAGCACCCGGTCCCGACAGGATCAGACCCGAACACCTAAAAAACCTCCCGCCAACGCTCATCAACACCCTGGCACGGCTCTTCACACGTTACCTGTCGGAGTGCAAGGTTCCATCTCAGTGGAAGACCAGCAGGACCGTCTTGCTGTACAAGAAGGGAGACGTGTACGACATTGGCAACTATCGCCCGATCTGCCTGCTGTCCGTAGTCTACAAGCTGTTCACTCGAGTTATCCTGAATAAGATCGGCCGAACACTGGACGAAGGACAGCCATGCGAACAAGCAGGATTTCGGAGAGGATTCAGCACGATCGACCACAAACACACCACTACGAAGCTCATCGAAGTGTCGCGAGAGTACAAGCTGCCGCTTTGCCTTACGTTCATCGACCTGAAGAAGGCATTCGACTCTGTCGAAACCGAAGCGGTCATCGAAGCCCTGCTCACTCAGCGCGTTCCTACTCAGTACATCAGTCCTTCGAGAGCTGTACAGTGGATTCACGACCAAGATCTCACCATTCTACAACGACGTCGCCATCGATGTGAAGAGAGGGGTTCGGGAAGGGGATACCATATCGCCGAAGCTCTTCAGCGCCACCCTCGAAAACGTCATGCGCGAACAGAATGGGAAGACATGGGAGTGAAAGTCGACGGCCGGCAACTACATCATCTTCGCTTCGCTGACGACATCGTGCTCATAACACCGAGCATCAGCCAGGCGGAGCGAATGCTGGCCGACTTCGATCGTGTATGTGGGAACGTTGGATTGCAGCTGAATCTTACGAAGACGATGTTCATGAGGAACGGACAAGATTCTGATGCCCCCTTCTCGCTCAACGGAACGAACATCTCAGAATGCTCCAGCTATGTGTATCTGGGTCGCGAAGTCAACATGGCCAACGACCTAGCACCAGAGCTGAGCAGGAGGAAAAGAGCGGCTTGGGGAGCTTTAAAGAGCGTCGAAGAAGTCGCGAAGAAGACGAAGAACGTCCGACTCCGTGCCCACCTATTCGACTCCACTGTTCTTCCTGCCCTAACATACGCCTCAGAGACCTGGGCTATACGAAAGCAGGATGAACACGCGATCAGCGTCGCGCAGCGTGGAATCGAGAGGACGATGCTCGGAGTGACACAACTCACGCAAGTGAGAGAAGGCCTCCGGAGTTCCCACCTTCGCCGACGTTCGAAGATCACAGACGCTGTCGCGTGGGCCAAGTTGTCGAAAATTAGGTGGGCCGGCCACGTAATGCGCTTCGCAGACGCCCGCTGGACGAGAGCCATCACCGACTGGATTCCGCGGGATGTCAAAAGAACACCAGGACGCCCACCAACGCGTTGGTCGGACTTCTTTGTTAAAGCCCTGAAGGACCGATGTGACGCTCTTCGTGTCCCTCGAGCGAGGAGGATCCATTGGACCACTCTGGCACGCGACAGGGACGAATGGAGACGCTGCTGGCACCCGCTCGAGCAATTCGATGATCAACGGGACGACAGGTGATACAGGTGATTCTCGTTCAACGGAACGAACATTTCCGAATGCTCCAGCTACGTGTATCTGGGTTGACAAGTCAATATGGCCAACCTGTCACAACGATGTTTTGTTGCGATCAAAACTTCATCCCGGATACGGGTGGGTGCTGATCGGTCCCACGACGTGTGGATGTTGCGTTCGATCAAACGGCGCCGGTGGTGTAATGGCGTCGAGCATTCCCGCCCGGTCAGAGGGAGGTGCGGGTTCGAGTCCCGCCTGGCGCTAGAAGTTTTGATCGCAACAAGACATTGTTATGACAGCTTACAATCTCGATACCAGCCAACTGAGGCTTAAAGAAACTGATTTCAATATAGCCAACCGTTTGCCAGGAGGAACCGAGCGGCTTTGGGAGCTTTCAAGAGCGTCGAAGAACTTGTGAAGAAGACGAAGAACGTCCGCTCCGTGCCCTCCTATACGATTCTACCGTTCTTCCTGCCCTAACACACGCTTCACAGATGTGGGCCATACGAAAGCAGGATGAGCCCACGACCAGCGCCGCGCAGCGTAGAATCGAGCAGACGACGTTCGGAGTGACACGACTCAAGCGACGCAAGTGAGAGAAGGCCTCCGGAGTCCCGAGCTTCGTTCGAAGATCAAGATCACAAACGCTGTCGCATGGGCCAAGTCGTCCAAAATTAGGTGGGCCGGCCACGTAATGCGCTTCACAGACACCTGATGGACGAGAGACTGGATTCCGCGGGATGTCAACAGAACACCAGGACGCCTACCAACACGTTGGTCGGACTTCTTCATTAAAACTCTGAACGAACGATATGACGCTCTCCATGTCTCTCGAGCGAGGGGTCGTTGGGGCATTCTGGCACGATGCAGAGACGGATGGAGAGACTCACACTCACGCATATCCGACCATCGAAGTCGCAGAGTGCGATTTGCCTGCACTTAAACGGTCACAGCTCGGAGAGTTTTGGAGTTTTCTCTGAAGAATTAAAAGCGCGTTAGAAAATACAAGGGAAGACAATTCTTCCTTCTAAGAAGCAGCTTTTAAAAATAGCCTATTTCATGTGGGTCTAGGGATGACTTTTTGATAATTTTTGAAATAAACTAAAAAAGAGCATCACTACGAGGATGTTTTAAACGCTTCTCCGTTGGGAAGCAGAAACTTAAGGGAACGGACAGGGTTGAGATGTAGGCATCGAACGCTGATGGGAACAACCGATTGGAAACGAACGCTGTGAACGACATAAGGATGCTTATAGGTGGTCATTCCTTCGGATTTTAAACGCTCCTTCCCAGACTTAAAAAGCGATGGCCTAACATACATTCCTCCGATAGGAAACGTTTTAGGCCTAGGAGCTCTAGGAATGATAAAATTCCCGTCAAAAGAAGAGGTTAAGCACTACTTTGATTGACTTGGCCAACCGGATGCAATGCGACGGATAGGCTACAAATAGACCGGCTGGTAGGAGGAAATCAAAGAGTTGGCGGAAATGAGCAATGCCATGCAGCACTCTCATGTATGGAATAGGTCTCAGAAACTCTCAGGAATCCCAGTATTGACAACAGATCTTTTGCTTTCCACTTTATCACACGACATGATGGAGGAGGAAACAACACTAAACTGAAAACGACGATTCTCCTTATAAGATAATACAGACCTCAGTTCATCGATCTTAGACTGTAGAGAAGCATTTTATTTTAATACTTCATTACTTTTGCTTTGTTGTGTGGCCTTACTCTACTCAACAAGCTCATCCTTGTTTTCAATAAGATGACAAAGCGCGACTATCAGATGAATGAATAATCGAATGAATGGATATGAGTCCTAAGAAACCGTTATTTTTCAGAATCAATAGCTGTACCGGGTGATAGGTGAGGAATGAAGGAATGAAATGAATGAATGAAAACGAATCATAGGAAACGGTTAATGTTTTTGAGTCAGAACCTGCACAGGGTGATGCAAGTTGACATAGTATATGTAAATAAATAAATAAAATAAATAAATAGTATCGGAAGAAAACGGTTCCCTTATATATCACAAGCATTGCAAGTTGTAACCGAAACCCTGAAACCCCGCGAGGCATGAGCACCCAGCGGATAGATTTCATGCTATGATTTGTATCACAGCCCTATCCGTCCTTTTCAACAACAAAAAAACCTGAATAGCTCATATCCGCTCTACGGAACCGTTCCCTCACAGGTCAACTGCCAAATATCACTTGATGACTCGATGAAACAATAGATAAATCCATTACTGTTCCAAGAACTGAAAAAATGCAAATTACACTCACACTGGAAACTGGACTTTTTTCCAATTGTTGTGATAGATCACTATCTTAAGAAGACCATCCTCGCACCGAGCCTTTATTTCGCTTTCCCAGTGATAAATCAGCGCAGCTGGAGCAATGACTAAGGTCCCGTTCGTAGGTGTCAGCCTGAGAACGTCAACTGAGTAGTAAAACTTCAAGCACAGACGACCTAATCTGTAAATTTCAAATATTAAACCTAAATAAAGGCACGCTACCATCACCACATTTAAATTTCACGAAACTTATTCCGTTCAGAATTCTTTCCTTGGCCAAAGCTAACATTTGGCGGAAAAAGCCTATAATAACTTTAACCTTCCTCCAGCCTTCGTCTTGAACTTCGCTTAAGAAGAAAACCCAAGAAATCAAAATTTTCCCTTCGGCTTTACCTACATTTCACACACACACACACACACACACACACACACACACACACACACACACACACACACACACACACACACACACACACACACACACACACACACACACACACACACACACACACACACACACACACACACACACACACACACACACACACACACACACACACAGACACACACACACAGACACACACACACACGCGCGCACACACGCACACACGCACACACGCACACACGCATACACGCACACACGCACACACACACACACACGCACACACACACACGCACACACGCACACACACACACACGCACACACGCACACACACACACACACACACGCACACGCACACACGCACACACACACACACGCACACGCACACGCATCCGAAATTGAAAAATTGAGAGTCTTAAAAAACGCAATCAAGAAACAGGACTCGCAATAGAAGAAGACAAACGAAATGTCAGGTGATTCATGATAAATCCTACCCCTGTTCACGTATGTGCTTCTTTCTCTCTTTGTCCACCTCATTCCTGCCCTCGGTTCGCCTCCTCTTTCGTTCCAACTTCGCATCTACTACCAACGCTATCATCGACAACGTTTTGCCGAGACCCATCTCGTCAGCTGAAAATGATTTTGTATTTTAAGGTAGTTACGGAACTCACCGGAGCTAATCTTATTACCTTACTATTACTTAGGAAGCAGGACACCCTCTTCACGTCGTCACTTTGGACACCTTTCTAAGCTAGTCTAAGATTTTGAGGTCAAAACGAACTCTTCCAAATCGAAATGAGGTTCTTCTACAATAAGCTAGAGACTCTTCAAAAGGGTCTGAATAACTTTTGTTAAAGAAAAACCAAGGTATGATATCTTTGAAGCTTTAATTCACCCCAGGAAGACGGCCATTTTGTGCCAAAAGAAAAGACTGCGTCATGTCCTAGTCCAATATGTCACGATTTTCATATGTCCAAATGGAAAATTTCTGTTTGCATGGTGTTTTATACCTGTAAACGATATAACGAAACTAGTTGTAAAGAACACACATATCGTCACTTTGACGCTTTATTTGAGCAGCATTTACACTATCGATCTAATAAAAATCGCAACCGACTGCATGGCGCGGTCTGACATTTTAATGCACTATATGATTGGTGATCTGTTGTGCTTTAAAGCGAAACTTAATTTACTATTTTTTCTCAAAGAAATAAAAATTTTACTCAATTGTTTAACCCTTTCACGACACGCGCGATTTTCAGGTGACTGCCGCGTGGGACAGCGCTCATTTTTCCCGCGTGCTAATTATTTGAATTATTTTATTTGTATTGTTTGTTAAACATGAAAAACAGCAACGAATGAAGTTTGCCAAGGACCGTCTTGACCGCAGATATTAGTGGACTTATTGATCAATATTGTACTATTAAATGCTTGATAATTTTCCATGAACGATTCGTATGATGGTGTCCGACGGCATCGTCGGACATTGTCCCACGCGGCAAAAGTGTCCGACGACATGGTTGGACAATGTCGTGAAGGGGTTAATATTATCATTCTGGCAACTGTACATATTTCAAAGAAAGTTATACCAAATTTTCCGTGGACGAAAAATACTATGACCCTCCTCGAGTAGTTAAACCTGTGAGGTCATTTCTATTTGGAAGAGTTCGTTTTGACGTCAGCAGTCTAGCTTAAAAATTGTCCAATTTGATTTGAAACGTGACCAATTCGTCGTGAAAATGGCATACTGCTACACGGGGGAGTCCACCGGTGTGGCCTGTATCAGACAAGGAGATCTATTTATTCAAAATGGTGGCACCAGCAGGGTGGCGATGCCCGTTCCTCAACGTGGAGCCACTGGAAATTGCTCGCTCTGTGAGCTAAGCCAAACACGGACACTCGATTTCAGGCGACAGGCCCCTGTGACAGGCCGGCCTACGAAGACCCATGTCACATCACACGGTGTATGACAGTTCACGTATTTCGAGATAGTGTTGCGGCGTCCGCGGGGAGCCGACGCGCGCTCGCAAAGCCCGGCGAGTGTGAGAATTATGCGAGGGTCCCTGACGCGAGGACGGCATGGGGGGGGGGGGGTAACTGAGCTAGTCCGAAAGTCCCGTAACGTAAGCAGGACCCGCGTGGCAACGCTGAATGTGGGTACGTTGACGGGCCGCTCGTGCGAGTTGGTTGAAGTAGAAGAGTTGATTTCTGTGCGGTGCAAGAGACGAGGTGGCCCTGCAGCAAGTCAAGAGACATAGGATGTGGCTCCAATGCCGTTCTATGTGGAAGTCCCAGGACCACCAGCGGTGTCGGAATAATCGTCTCGGAACGATTCCGCGACTCGATTGTAAGCGTCGAACGCTATGACGATCGGCTGATGTTACGAAAGCCACTCATCATGGAGATGTCAACGAAAATCCCGAGTCACGCGATGGTGAGCCGTATCTGTACCAGCTTGCTAAAAAACGCCATCGGCAGACCGAGGACATTGAGAAGTTTTTCGGCATCAATGATGAGAATAGCCGTCTTCTCATGGACCGCAAGAAGGCATTGAAGCGATGGCGCAACTACTTCGAAGAAATCTCGACGGTAGAACTTCCCCATCCAGCCATCCCTTCAGCGGCTCCTACTCACGATCCTGTTCAGAAGATCGCCGTGGAGGAGACAGAAGCGGCTCTGAAGAAGATGATGCCATGCAAAGCGACCGGGCCTGACGACATGACGGCTGACCCGTGGAAGTCAAAGTTTTGGTACCCACCCAGCTGAATGGTTGGCGAAGTTCTTTAATCGGGCTGTAGCAGAGAAGAAAGTGCCTGACTGCTGGCGCCAAAGCACAAGTACGGCGATTCCGATTTGGAAGAACAGGGGCAGACTGTTCTAGTTACCGTCCGATTCACTTACTCTCGCACAGCATGAAGATGTTTCAGCGAATTGTCGATGCACGAATTCGGGACATCGTCCAGCTTTCCAGCAATCAGTGCGGCTTCGTGGCTGGCTGTGGCATCGTTGATGCCATACACGTCGCCCGCCTCCTGATAGAGAAGCATCGCGAGAAACAGAAGCCAGCACATATCGTCTTCCTCGACTTGAAGGCCTTTGACCGTGCACCGCGTGGAGTGGTAAGCCCTCCGACATCATGGAGTTCCCGAAGAGCTCATAGAGTGGGTGCGAGTCCGCTACTCTTGTCCAAAGAGTCGAGTTCAAGCTGCAGCTGGAACCTCGATGGAGTTTCCCATCTCTGTCGGGGTACATCAGGGTTCTGCGCTTCTCCACTCTTCTTTGTTGTCGTCATGGATGCCATCACACGAAATCTTCAGAACCCCGTCCCTTGGACGTTGCTTTATGCTGATGACATAATGCTCACTAGCGAAGATAAAGATGAACTCGAGCGAGAGGTGCAAGCTTGGTCTGACCGCTTGGAGCAGTTTGGACTCAAACTGAGCGTGAAAAAGACCGAGTATCTAACGACAGACGTGAACCAGTCCAGCTCCATCAAGGTTAACGGCATCGAACTCCCACGCACTTCGGTTTTTAAGTACCTGGGATCAGCAGTAGCATCTGATGGCAATCTGATGATTGAAGTGAATTCATGCGTGAATGCAGCTTGGTCCAAGCGGCGCTCGTTGACTGGCGTGCTCTGCGATAGGAAGATACCAGAGCGCCTGTAGTCAAAAATCTATAGAACCGTCGTCCGGCCGGTAGCGATGTACGTTGCTGAGTGCTGTGAGACCAAGGAAGTTGAAACGCGCCTCAGCGTCACGGATACAAAGATGCTGCGCTGTTACAGCAGAATAGCTGACCCTGCTACGAAGAGGGAGAAGAATAAGAATAAGAATAAGAGAATAAGAGAATAAGAGAATAAGAGAATAAGAGAATAAGAATAAGAGAATAAGAGAATAAGAGAATAAGAGGAGAAGAGGAGAAGAGGAGAAGAGGAGAAGAGGAGAAGAGGAGAAGAGGAGAAGAGGAGAAGAGGAGAAGAAGAGGAGAAGAAGAGGAGAAGAGGAGAAGAGGAGAAGAGGAGAAGAGGAGAAGAGGAGAAGAGGAGAAGAGGAGAAGAGGAGAAGAGGAGAAGAAGAGAAGAGGAGAAGAAGAGGAGAAGAGGAGAAGAGGAGAAGAGAAGAGGAGAAGAGGAGAAGAGGAGAAGAGGAGAAGAGGAGAAGAGGAGAAGAGGAGAAGAGGAGAAGAAGAGAAGAAGAAGAAGGAGAAGAAGAGAAGAAGAAGAAGAAGGAGAAGAGGAGAAGAGGAGAAGAGGAGAAGAAAAGAAGAAGAAGAAGAGGAGAAGAGGAAAAGAGGAGAAGAGGAAAAGAGGAGAAGAGGAGAAGAGGAGAAGAGGAGAAGAAGACCAGCTGGTTCCATATAGAGGCGCCCGGAGAGCTGGGCCAATAAGTGGACGCCGCACCGCTTCACCGCCTCTGATTGGTCGGCTCCGGGCACAGGCCAGGCTCAAGCTTGAGGTTCAGAATCGAAGGGGAGGGAGGTGTCGTACTGTGACGCCGTTTTTTTAAGGAGGGAGAGGGGGAGGTAATCCTCTCTCGGTTTTGGCAGAGAATTCTCTCGTATTGTACAGGTTTTTAGGTGTCTGTACCTCATAATAAGTTTTTTTTTCAGGTGTGACTACCACAATGTGGACACTTAAGGGCACCTTTCCTGAAGTTAAAAATATGGAATTGAATATTTTAAAAGTTCTGAATGCTGATTCCTCTACAGTTAAAAATAAAGATTTTCTGCTAAAAATAACGATTTCTTCTGTTAAAAATAAAGAGTTTCTTAAGATTCTGAGTCAACGAGAGGTTTTCAATTTCTTCAGATTTTTCCAGGATGTCATGGACACGACAATTTTCTACCTGAGGGAGCGAAATCTATGTCAAAAGTGCACACTATAAAATTTCAAGTGTTGCATTCCCTACAAGATTTTTGAAGCGCTCTTCGTATCGATGATGGAATGGCAATCGAACAATGGAGTTGTCACGAGAAAATTTTCTCTCTTGTGCTGGAAACAGCATCAGGAAGCGAAATTGCACTAGGTAAAAAATTACGCCCTGATTGACGCACAGGGATAAAGCCAGATTTTTGTGAAACGCTCTTCTGTATCAGACGTCCCAATTTTGCATCATTTACCAAAAAATGTCGACCCCCTCCTAATCACATGGAAGCTGTTATTTTCAGAACCAGCATTTTGAAGAGCAGAATCCATATTTCTTATAGTTTTTAAAGCTTTGTGAATTTTTCGGAGGACCCAAAAAATTTCCGACTCATGGCAGTTCACGTGCAAATGCTGCACTCTTTGATATCATCGATGGCAACTGAAGGATGGACTTCTCGCGGAAAAAAAAATTCTACTTTCTCAACGAAAGAACATCAGAGAGTGAAACTGTACCATATAAAATTGAAGTTGTGCAGTAGAAACCAAGCTTTTTCGCAGCGATCTTTGATATGATTGAGGCGGATCGTATTCAACATTCTCGTTTTTCATGAAAAAAATTATTATTTTCGACCCGAAGCAGACCACCTACAGAAAAAATTCTGCCACAAAAAAAATCTCAAGCCTTGACCAATGCATAGTGAAAAAAGAACATGGTTTTCTGAATCGGGAAGGTTGGATCGGCCTTGGGTTGACATTGCACCGACATCACTGGAGCGTCATTGGAGCAATATTTGAGAACCTTATCACGTTCCAACCTAGCTCTACCTTCATTAAGATCAGGTGAGTAGTCTTGCGGCATCCAGACCCCCCCCCCCCCCACACTCCCCTACAACTACCACTACGCTCAACATCGGCATCGTCTCCAGGCGGATCAGTGATACTGTTGCTTGCTCTAAGCAGTGCCTTCGTCCCCTAGGCCCTTCGACAGCACTCCTCCTGCATTACAATTTCGATCTCTATCAAATGGGCCGATAATTATCTTGCCTAAATAACCTTAAAGCGGCTTTTTAGGCGTTGTTTATTTTCGTTAAACATTAGTTTTGTTTGTATCAGTATTGATTGCGAGGCGCGCTTCCAGGCCGAAATTACGCGTGGAATATAATAAGATAGATGAGAGACCTTCTAAGAGAACCCCATGTGCTCAACCTTTTTGAAAACGACATTATAATTCTTCACAATGAGTTCAGTGCGTAGAGCATTCACAGTTTGAAATTGCACAATGAGTTCGATTTGATAGTCGGTTAACCTCCTAAGAACACCTAAGTACTCTAGTTTTCTCGAGGGATTTCATGAGTGTTTCCTAACTCATTGATTGGTGGAGGTAACATTGGCTATGTAGGTACATTGCCTGTGTGATGCGCGGTTAAAATACCGCTAGAAACCACAAACGACTGGAGGAGCAATTTGATGTACTGTGTGATGAAATTTATTCTCTGTGAACATTAGATTTAATGAACCACCTATCCAGTCTTAGTCTCGACTCTCTCTCTCTCTCTCTTAGTTCTATTCAGTTGCTGAGGCATTGAGTTTGGAACTATTTAAGAACTAAGAATTCTAAATAATTTACGGCGCAACACGTGGACGGGGGGGGGGGGGGGGAGGGGGGGGGGGGGAGGCAGTCCTTGGCTTCGACCGCCTTGATCATAGCAGTCGATTTGGTGACGTGGAATTTCCCCCATTGTACGCGTACGTACGTGTAATGCAAGTTGCACCGAGAGGGGCATAGGTCAAACGGGTAAAAACCCCTAACTTTTTCAAGTACTGATGGACTGCCCCCCCCCGTCCACTAGTTGCGCCTAATTTACATATATTACTAACTGATTCTATCGAAATATATGATGTCTGCATTATAAATTTCCATAGAAAAATCAGTAACGAAATGCTAAAGAGATGTCATGCTGAAACTAATGCTTTAAACTTCTGTTAAAAATCTCTCGTCTATATAATTGGAATCCTCGTGCAATTTTAGCCTGGAAGAATTTAACTGAATCTCATTTAGTCCGGATATATGTGAATAAAAACCGATATTCAACGAAAAATAAAAGTCCACTTAAGGGTTATTCAGGCAGGATTCTATTCTGGCTCATTCTGTAGAGCTCGGAATTGTAGTACACGAGATGGTAGGCTTCACATCAGTAGCTTGGAAGCACGCCTCGCAGTTAAATCTGATATAAATAAAAACTGATATTGAACGAAGAAAAAAAACAACGCCTAAAAAGTCGCCTCAAGAGTTATTTAGACATGGATAATTTCCGGCTTATTCTATAAGAATCGAAATTTAATTCAGGAGATGGCAGAGTTCACACCAGTAGCCTGGAAGCATGCCTCACAGTTAATTCTGATATAAATAAAAGTGATATTCAACGAAAAATAAACAACGTTTGAAAAATTCGCAAAAACGTGTTATTAAGGGTTGTCGAGGCAGGATCCTTTTCTGGCTCATTCAATAGAGCTCGAACTTCTAATATAAGAGGTGGTAGGGTTTACACCACTTCGGATCTTTGGACTGTCACTGCAAGCCGTCTGAGCCTCCTAACTCTCTATCGATTGTAATCACACCAAATCTGGTCGATCTGCGAGCTCCCGTCGTCACCCAGGTCACCATCGCTTCCGCTGCGAGGACTGTCTGGCTCAGTGGGAAGCGGCGGGTGTCACCATGGCGCTAGTCGACGCTAACTGGCTCCGCAGGCGCTGTTCCGCGTGCCTTCGCCGCTTTCAGGCAGACCGGCCCTCACCCGATCCCCCTTAGCACGTTCCCCCACTTCGCTCTAGCGCCAAGCTGACTTTAGGCACCTTCACTCCTCATTCTCAAACGGCCAACCTTAGGCAAAAATCCACATTTTCGATAGATACTGAGCGTCTAATCGATCTTAGTCGCACGACGAAAAACTTTTTTTTGTCAGAATCGAGGATTCCCACCGCTTCTAATCCTATGTTGAACAGAATTTTTTTATGCGGAACCGCTACAGCAGTGTCCTCCACTACTTATCCCCTTTCTGAAACTGATCCTCCCCTGACTGGACCTGGTCCCCATTACTGCTACTAGTTCCCCTCAATGATCTCCCCTTAGCAGACGACATGATCGGCACGTCTTCTGAATCCCCAGGCACATTTGGCGACGTGTTCGGCAAGTCTTTGCCGATTGATAGCTCTTAGCGGATTACTATATAGTATGACCTGGACTACCACCAAGGCTAGTTTCGGAACGCCTGAACGACATCCACAAAAAACGATAATTTGATCAGTATCGATTGATGACGATCCACATTTTTCAGCCAAAAATCGAACTCGCTCCGCATGAAGACCTATTTTTGAAGGTGTTTTTTGCATGATAGGGAAGCCTTTTCTCCTATTTCTCAAAAAGCCATTGGCTTTTTCAAATACCGGAAAACATACCGAGTGATGATCATTTTTGTGAACGTTCAACTTTGTCGCCCCAATGACGTCAGTGCCAGATCGACCAGAGGTCCAGCCAACCTTCTCCATTCAGAGCATTGAGATTTCTTCACTGTGCATTGGTAAAGACTTGAAACTCTTGTGGCAGAATTTTTACTTCATAGGTGGTCTACTTCAGGTAAAAAATTTATTTTCTTGAAAAACGAGAATTTTGTATGCAATCCCTTCTAATCATGTCGAACACCACAGGGGAGAAGCTTTTTTCTGCTGTATGGTACACAGGGCTTAAATTTTATATGGTACAATTTCGTTGATGTTCTTTCCTTCAGAATTTTTTTTCCGCGATGAGTCCATCCTAGGCCTGCGTCTCCACCATCGATTCGAAAAGTGCCTCAAAAATTTCTGTGGGGAGAGCACTTAAGTCACCTTTAGCAAGTAACGTTCGAAATTTTATAGGGTACAATTTCGGATGCATTTGTTGATCCTTCAGGAAGAAAAATGTGCCGTGTCCATGAGATCCTCGGAAAATCTGAGAAGTTGGACGTTGTGATTATTTCGAAAACTGCTCGCAAAAGTTCTTTATTTTTAACTGTAGAGAAATCAACATATTATAATAAAAATATTACATATTCAAAACGTTAATCAACGCTTTTCCCAGAAGACGCTTCACTGCCTTAATCTTACAAGCGTTCGGACCCAGAGGACGTGTCACTGACATCTTTCAACTCAGCTTCTGGACTCAGAAGACATGTAAGTGACGTCGTGCAACGAGCGTCCGGATTGAGAAGATCTGCGCCGGAAATCTGACTTGCTACACAGCAGCAGCTGGAAAGTTCCGATCACCCAACACCATCGATCAACATTATCCGTTTTACTGGTGTCATCGGTTCTCGCCTAAATTTGAATTATGGCGATCGTAGTCATGCAATATGATGGCCGATGGGTAGATTTCACTGTATGTGTATAGTTTTGATCCAGCAATCAACGTCGATCGATATTGCTGATTTTTTCGACCAGTGTTGTCGGTTTTTCCCCGGACTCCAACGATCGTGGTAAAAGTCACGATTGTGATGAGCTTCACTGCTGCTGCGCATCGAATGCCGATCGACATCAACAATTTTTGCTCGATGCTGACTGCTCGTTTGCTTGTTTGTCTGACATTTAGGCAACTCCTTATCGTTTCAGCGTATACGAAACATTCCACCACTCAAGGTGTGCAGCTGTGACAGTGGAAGAAGTGTGTGCTCTTCCCGATAGAAAGGCTTTTCAGTAAGTGGGAAAAATAGATCAGGCACCGGATGGAATCGATTTTTACCTGGCATTGACCTGAAGAGGGTTGAACTGTAACTGTGCAACAAAATATTTATACAAGAAGAGCAACTTTGTCGATGTAACGTTAGGTTAGTGATGATTCAAGGTCGTGCCAAGCGCGCAAGTGCGAGGCACGCCGTTGGATGTGCCGGAGCACATATGCTAAGGAGTGCTCCCAAATACATATTCACATCACTAACTGAAAACAGGGGATCACTCACCAAGAATTCCTCCCTTTGGGTCCAGCGATTCTCGCCATTTCATCCATGTTAGTCCAGACTTCTGATGCTCTTTGAGCGTGCAAATTAATCCTTCCGGAGTGTTGCTAAGATCTTTTGGGTCAGGTTGTGAGTTAAGCGCTCTGAATGTAAAAACATCACATCATAAAAAAAACTATGGACATAAGCGGATAGAACCCGCTCGCAGCCCTAACAATAAGGCGTAATGCAGCACAATAGGGGACCAACGCGAAGCACAACGCGGTCATAGAATACACGCTAGTATTCACTAAAGGAAAGTATGATGATGTTATCCTTTAAAAACCACACAAGACGGGGTATTGGTAAACTTTCGCAAACAATGTAAATCCGAGAAAACCTACTTGTGTAGCTCCACCAGTGCTTTCTCCTGTATGGCTTTATAGACTGGAGCAGGATGAGAATCCATGAGCACATTATTACCGTCTGAAAACTGTATGTTGAGCTTTTCTACCGCACTAACAAAATGTAAGCCGGAAATAATGCTACACCTATACAAGAGGCACACTGACGACGTTTGATCATGTAAATTCACTTACTTAGATGACGACGGTCTTGAAACAAAGGGAATAGAGGAACTGGCTCTCCAACAACCTTCAACACCTCCACATCATCAGCCAGCCTCGGCTTGAGTCCCCTTTGAAAAAATAATATAACAATATATCCATTTAACGAGAACCACTTTGTACACAACATTGTAAGAAGTATAGACATATTTGCCGAAGGTCCTTGAATCCGAAGTCTTATGTTCGCGCGGACGATTTCATAAAATAACACCTACAGATCACATAGAACAATACACCTCACTGAAGTGTGATAGCGTCGGAAAATAGAATAAAAGAAGACAAAAAAAGCATGAATCAACCGAGGAGAAACGAAACATATCTCCTTCCTGATCTTCAACTCTTCCGCAACCTCAATGCGCTGCTGGAACAGCTTTGCGCCACCATCTGGGAGTGCCAGTGGGTGGGCGATTAACTTCTGAACATTCAGTCCGGATCTCAGAACAATGCAGACTTTGTGAAATTTAAGACCAAACTCACGTTCAGATTTGCGAGTTTGCCTTCAAGCATGCCAGTTGTATCATGGGAAAACTTCGTCACCGTCTTCACTACCTGTAAAGACTACTACTGGTTTGAATGACGGCTAAGCACTTTGATTTTGAGCTTCCTGGACTCTTTTACGCACGCGCAATGCAGAAGAAAGTGGTCCCACCTCTGCGCGGAAACCTTCTCCTTCATCTATGGCGCCGTCACATGGTCCTTCCCCTTCGTCCGAAGAAGAAAGGATAGTAATTACGTCAGGCACTACATTTTCACAGCTATTGCATTCCGCAATCTGCTCAGCCTTTACGTCACTGTTATCCAAAATAATGACATCGTCGTCGTCACTAGGAAGCAAATCCTTCAAGGAGACCGACTCATCGACGACATCATCACAAGGGTGTTGAGTGAAAGCACGTATATCAACTGGCTCGTCGGCACGACTCCAGAGAACTTCAACATCACCATATACCTGCAAGCACAATAGCGTATTTAACAAGAGTACTCGCCTATGCTACCTAAGGATAAGGACAAGGACAAGGATAAAGGACAGGGCTAATCAAGCCTTTTTGGAATACGCCACGCATTCTGTTTTCACAGGATACCGTGGAAGCAAACTGACTGTGTATTCGAGTTTCCATACTACGGGCGTCTATTGGTGGTCTTCAAGCTCCCCGCTCCCTTAGCATTGTTGCGGAAATGGTGCACGAAGCGGTCGTATTCCTCGTCGATGTTGTCTATGACGGCATCTTCCCAAAGACCAGCAAAAGTGGTGTAAAGGCCCCCTTTGATGGTGTTCTGAGACTCCTCTTAATGAATTCCGCGGTCTTTTCCCTTGACGCGAAAAGCGGAATCTCGCGTGAAGGACGCGGTGATCCGATCCCTTGTAGAACTTAGGGACAACAGAGACGTCGGTCAGGCAATACTTGCGGTTGAAGATGATGTGGCCGATCTTCTCCTATTGCTAATAAAAGTGAAAGGGCACATTCAGGAGAGACATCTGCCAAGAAGTTGACAGTAATTGGATGGCTGAGTGGATAGCGTTGTGGAATTGCAGGAGAGTGATCTGGGAATCGATTCGGGGGTGTGGCTTATACGTCGCTAGTGGCGACTTTCGTGTTTTTATCAATGTAGAGTGCATTCTAGCCCGACAGGGTACCGTACTCGCTGTCAGATATGGAACAGGCTAGTCTCGAAAGGCGACTAGACGGTCGGAACGTCAGGCCAATAAATAGACCCCCTAACAAACTCGTGACAGAGAAGTATTATAGACACGTTGAGCACCAAAGCCGCGGTTTCAAAACGAGAAGACATTGAGATTGCTAGGCTAACCTTCGTCGATTAGAGATGCGCCACCCGCCATTAAACCATGTTTGTCTTGCTGGGAAGCCCTAATTAGATGATATTCAAATATAATACCTTTGCAATGATTTCCGTAGTTTGAAGTGTGTCTCGTGTTACCTCATTCGTCGACATGATCGACAACTATGGCCTTGATCCACAACCAAGATGTGCTCAACGCCCTTCAGATTTCTACAAAACTTTTCTTGTGGCTTTCACGAATTCTACTAACTGCGACCAAAACCGTACTGTTTTATCTACCTTGCGTTCTTGCTCCAATTGCTAACTGTTTTTGTACTGATCACTCTTCTACTATAGGATGATGGAAGGGGTGGTGGGGCATCACAAAAAAAAATAAGGCATCACAAATAAATGGGCACTTGTACTCTGGACACAGGCTGAAAAATCCTTCACCTAAACTTGGTTTAGGGTTTGCTTGGGGCGCTGATCACGAATCTGCCATTTGTTTTCATACTAGGGTCGATTACTGTAGGATAAAGCAGATATGGATACGGCGAAGAAACTGCATCAGCACTGCTGTTTTATTTACCTTGCTCCATTTCTTTTCCAACAACCATGAGACCTTGAAGTGAAAATAGCAATCAAAAAAAAATTCATAAGACGAAAACGTTGCCAAAATCGCGATCATCACCGCATAACACCCTTAGACGAATGGGCAAAGACGGCGATCCTATCCCCATCATATTACCCCTACCTTACCCACATTGTAGCCTACTGTAATCTACCGCATTATAGAAAACGGATCCATGATCCGTAATCAGCACCCCAAATACCTCTCTAGACCAACTTTTCGCGAAAAAATCTCCCTTCTGCAGTCGTGAGAGTACTTGCGTCCATATGTGTAATAGAGCTCTCCCCCCAGAGCAGGTGTACAAAACTAACCAACAATCCGAAGAAAAACGCAAGGTGGACAATACATTCCAGTTTTCATCACAGTCACTAGGATTAGTAGAAAAGAAGACAAGAAAAGCTCTATAGCAATTTAAAGGGCGATCTACACATCCTGGTGATGGATCAAAGCAATAGTTGCCGATCATGCTCGCAAATGCGGTAACTACGAGATACAGTTCCAAAATTAACAGAAACCATTACAAAGGGATTGTAGGTGGATGTCATCTAACGAGAACTTCCCAGCAAGACAAGCACGGTTTAGCAGCGACAGCCGTGTATCTAATCGAACGATAGTCTGTTCCATACCTGACAAGAGGTTAAAAACGAGGCTGAAAAGTGAGAACGGTACCCTGCCAGGGCCAAAATACACTCTACATTGATAAAGAAATGCAAAGTCGCTACTAACGACGCATACCCCCCCCCCCCACGAATCAATCTCCTGATCATTCTCCCACAAGTCCACAACGCTATCCACACGGCAGTGCAATCACTGTGGCTTTCTTAATGAATGTCCCTTCTAAATGTGGCCTCTCAATTTTGTTAGGAATTTGTCAAATCCTGTTCTAGCTATGGCTGAAGCTCTAATTAATCCTTTCGCGGGATAATTTCTGAGCACGATAAGGCCATTCTATGCGTCAGTTTTGCGCTAGCATCCCGCAACGAAGCGCTACAGCTTTTTGGAGAGCATCATCAAGAGAGGTCTTGCTGAGGAAGGTGCTATGGCATATGCCTCCCTTAACATGATTGGACAGCAACATTTGACAAATACAGTGCAACCCACAACTAGGTGGGATGACGGGACTAAATCTCCAGGTGGACAAGAAGGAGTAGCACTTCTGTGGACAAAGTATTAAGGAAACGAAGTCACGAGTCTGGCAGGGAGAGTAAGACAGTTACCCTTGCACTCTACACTGCAAGCGTCTATCTAACCTATTGCTTAAGGTTGTCTTTCATAGTTCGCGGTAAAAAAAATCCTAGCTAAGCGAAAACAATGAAGAGTGACTTGAACACAACGACTGAATATTAGCGGTAGCTATAAAATAACATCTCTTTAAGACGTTGAAAAACAACCACATCCAAAACCTCCTCCACGAACCGTACCTTATCATGCCTGGCTTTAGACAGGGCTTTGCGCAGCAGACGATCCCGTAGTTTACCCCGAGATGTAGTTTCAGCTGTCAGACGGGCGGAAATAGGGGATAATGCTTCTGAAACTAACGATTTATATGAAGACCTTGGAGAATTATCCTTCATTCACTACTGGTTCTGTTTGACCGCACGTAACATTCGCGATATCCTAATGTATAGGATATTGCGGATGTTACGTGCGGCCAATCAGCGCCGGTGGTGTAAGGCGGAGCATCGCTGCCCGGGTTCTGGTACCGCACTTTCTGCTTTCCGGGCAGAATACTAGTATTGACTGAGTGGACAGAACAAGCAAATGAAGATGGACAAAAACTAACCAGCTGACTCTCTCCTATCAATAAACGAACGACTTCGATCAGCCTCATGTCCTGAAGTATGAAATATTTTCCTTTACCAAAAGGCCTGAAATACGCCTAATACGCACCATAAGGAGAGTCTTCCTCAATTGTGAGAGAAGCAAGGGAATCTGATAGCGACGGTACCTAGAAATAAATTTAAAACTGACACATCCGAAATATTAAATAAGGAATATTAAACCAACCACGTGAGGCGAAGCACACTCCGCTCTGGGAGTGGATGTGACTGGAACAGGTCTCTTCGCGTCGATCTAACGGAAAATAAATCTTTGAGAAAACGATTATAGGAAGATGTGATCCCACAAGAAACTCACCGAAGACCCCTTCCCAACCGGAGTTCGAGGAATGTGAGGAAGCACATCCTTAAGGACAATATAGAAGAGCAACATGAAAGTTAAGGAGATACAGTAAACCCTACATGCATAGATGTGTCCGTGTTTGCATCCACTTGGATGGAGTCCTCCACAACTTGTTCGAAGGTTTCTTCGGAATTTTTCTTGAAACAAAAAAATCACTGAAGTTGAAAATGACTGATAAATCCACTTAATCCTTTACTGGAACGCCTACAGAAAATTACTTGAACCTCCATCAACCTATATTTGCCTTCCTGAAGGGTCATGCTAAAAAAGGAGCACTAGTGAATTCGATCCTGAATGGGATCAGCAGAACGCTGGACGAAGGACAGCCATGCGAGCAAGCAGGATTTCGGAGAGGATTTAGCACGATCGACCGCATACACACTATTACGAAGCTCATCGAAGTGTCGCGAAAGTACAAGCTTACGCTTGCCTTACCTTCGTCGACCTGAAGAAGGCATTCGACTCTGTGGAGACTGAATCGGCCGCCCAAGCCCTGCTCACTCAGGGCGTTCCTACTCAGTACAATAGAGTACTTTGAGAGATGTACAGTGGATTCACGACCAAGATCTCATCATTCTACGACGACGTCGTCATCAACCTGAAGAGAGGGGTTCTGCGCACTAGAATGGGAAGACATGGGAGTGAAGACCGACGGCCAGCTACTGCACCATCTTCGCTTCGCTGACGATATCGTGCTCCTAACACCGAGTATTGGCCAGACAGTCGCTGAACGACAGGCTTCACCGGCCGGATTCCCGGGATGTCAAGAGAACACCAAGACGCCCACCCAAGCGTTGGTCGGACTTCTTCGTGAAAGCTCTGAACGAATGACATGACGCTCTCCGTGTTCCTCGAGCGAGGATCTATTGTAGCGTCTGGCAACACGACAGGGGCGAATGGAGACACTGCTGGCGCCCGCTCGAGCATAGTGATGATCAACGGGACAACCAGTTCGCCCAATAGTGGAGTTAGGAATACCAGTATGTAAACCATTTAAAAAGGAAGACATAGAGCTGCTATAAAGTGTCCAAAATAATTTTACTCGGAAACTATATATAAGGTGTTTTGAAGGAGATTATAACGGCGTTCCAAACGGCATTAGGACGGCCAGGGAGCTTGGCCTTCAAACCCTTCAGAACAGACGTAGGAAAGCAGATCTGATTATGACGTTTAAGATCCTGACAAAAACAAGATGTTTCAATTGATCCAGTAACCTTTTTTTGGTGCACCACAGATGACGTCAAGAAACGGAAGGCTCAGACTTTATATTCCTGTGGCAAAATCCCAGATTAGGTCAAATTTCTTTACGTATAGAAATCAAAGGGCGCGTGTAGCGCAGTCGGAGGAGGCGCGACTGTCGCGTGCACCCGATACCAGGTTTCTGGTTCGGATTTCCCGCCCAGGCCAACCAAGCCTTCCATCCCTCCGAGGTCGGTGAATTGGTACCAGACTTGTCTGGGAAGGATAAAGCGCTGACTTGTTCATCGGCTGGCCACCGCAAGTCATTGTATGGCCAAATACGCATTCATGTCGCCTCCACGACATCCCGTAGAAGTAGAATGCGCTGGCGCATCCCAGAAGGGATTGAATAACGCCGTTCTTTATCCTTTTATCCTTTATAGAAATCAACGGGAGTTCAACAAATTAATAGGTTGGTGAAAAAGTCTTGCACCAAAGCGTATTACTTTTTCAAAATTTTATTGTTTCTTTTGTGAGCGACTTTAATCTATAAAGTAGTTACCATTTACATCTACAACCTTCTCCCATCTGACGGGGAGATCATGAAATCATTTCTTCCAGAATGAAGTCAGCTGTGACTCGAAGAAGTGCTCCACCTCGGATTCCACTTCGGTTCAGTCATTGAAGCACCTATCCCTTAGGTGTTGCTTGAGAGCTCGAAAGAGGTGGTAGTTCCATGGCGGAAGACCTGGCGAATACAGTGGATGCGGCAGCACCTCCCACCTAAGCTCCTACCACTTCTGGAGAGACGACCACGCCACGCGGGGAGCGAGCATTGTCGTGAAGAAGGTAAACATTCCTCCGCCCTCGCCGTTTGCACGGCATAGCCTCGCTGAGCTTCTGCAGTTGTGTAGCGTAGATGTTCGCTGTTACTGCGGTGCCGTTGTCAAGCGGCTCATGATAGAGCATTCCTCGAGAATCCCATCAACAGCACAGCGTTACCTTCCTCTGGTGGATGTCCGCCTTGAGGTTGTGGTTCTCCTTGAGGGAGCCACTGTGCCTTCCGAGTATGGTTAACGATGAAGACCCTGGATTCACCTCCCGTGATTACATTCTCGAGAAAGTCCTTATTACGAAAACGAACAAGGAGAGACTGAGCGATAGTCAGTCGCTAAGCCTTGTCCGAGTCACGGAGTCGGTCTTCACTGCAATCGTAGTATTTATATGCCCTCAGAAGCAAATTACCACGTATGTGAAATACTCTAAAAGGTTTGTGCTACAACTACGTGGCAGCAATCAGTCCGTGGAAGTTCCTGTTAAATCTTGAATAATTTTCAAAATTTTTGGTGCAGGACTTTTTCACCAACCTAATAGAACCTAATAGTTTATGAAGGGTAAGATAACCTAGGATTGCCTGTTCAAGTTTCTCAAAACCTTATTATTCGCAAAATGTTTGGTCAAACTTGATGGATGCTACTCTGCCTAGATTTGTTTGTCAATCAGTTGCAGTTGCTTACTTTATTCCAACAAGGCTAACTAAGTTGTCTTTTCTTCTCTCCGTCCCCTCAGATTGTTTCTTCTAAGTGTTACTTTTTGTCCGATGTTCGTCTCTGATACATCCCTTGTTTGATTATCGCTTGTACTTATGTTACACGTCAAAAAAAAAACAGGGAATACAGGTGACACTAGTTGCTAACCAAAACTTAGACGATGTAAATGTGATATCGACATGTCTGAACTGAACCTACTGGACTGAACCTATCATTTCACAGAGTTCTAAGGTGTGCTCCAATTAGGACTGAGCCCAAAGGGGGATTCAGTTTGCAGAAGTGAAGACCACTTGAGAGGCAGTATAAAAGTCTAAAAGAACGGCTATTTCGAAAAATAGTTGGAGTGCTCAAGTTTATCCATACCATCGGTTTTTACTCGAATTCGTGAGAAAATCGAATAGATGAACTTTTGTAATGTCAGCGATTGGGGCGTATATAGCAAGCTGAAAAGTGCGGTATTCAGCCAAAACGAAAGTCGCCGAATTAGGGATGGAGGTTAGCTGGAGTGGTAACACCGAGAATTACAATATCACATATTGATTAGCCACTAACCGCAAAAATAGTTCACTCGTTACTATAGTTCTCCAACAACTTCCATCAGAATAGAGGTTCAACTGTGTTGCTGCTTTTAGAGCATCGCTGACGTACATGTTTGGTGCAAGCCCGATTCAACTTCTTTATATAAAGGATAAAGGATGGCGTTACATCCCTTTTGGGATGCTCCACGCATTTTACTCCTACGGGACTACGTAGAGGCGATTTGAATGCGTATTTGGCCATACAATGATGACTTGTGGTGGGCAGCCGATGAGCAAGCCAGCGCTTTAACCTTCCCAGACAAGTCTGGTACCAATTCACCGACCCCGGAGGGATGGAAGTCTTGGTTGGCCTGGGCGTGAAATCTAAACCAGAAACCTGGTATTGGGTGCCGGCACTTCCTCCGGCTGCGCTACACTCGCTCAACTCCTTTATATATGGCCTATGTTATACTTCGGCGACGCGTCGGCGACGCTATGTTGCGCGGGCTGCTACGCACTGCGTAGCAACCCGTGTAACACTGCCGCAGACGTCGCCGACAACAGCGTCGCCGAAGTATAACCTAGGTCTATGGTAGGATATTCGAGAAAAGGGCGAGTCTAAGAGCATTTCATAAAAGAAACCTTTATGTAATCGTTCTATTCTGTTCTGCTCACCAAACCGGAGGCTAATTTCCACAGAACAGGCCTGATGTTTCGTAGAAACACCAATAAAACTGACAAAGATTTTACACTGATTCAGTGCTCAAGGGTGGCCCTCAGCATATTCACAAAGCCCGAAACTTGTAAATCCAATCCTTTGCAGCTTCTCAAGCAAATATCAGTGAAACGAAACTGCTGAGCGTTGTTCAAGTGAGCACCACTGAAAGAGGAGAAGACGGAGAAAGCCAACCATTATTACCTAAGGAGCCCCTTGGCGTTGGGAGCTCAGCTCGGAATGTGCAGAAATGACTTTGGATGTCAAGAACCACCGGTACAGATACCGCTGCTAGTACCCTCGACAAGCTACCTATCATTGTAGCAACGGTTAAGAAAGTTCTGCAGTCTATTGGCGGTTGTTTTATAACAACAGGATTCCACCAATGTTGTGTTTAAAGTCAAACAGGGATAAAATTTTCCACTCTTCTAACGCTCTCGTAACAAGCGCGTAGCCCCGTTTTTCCACAACTACATACCTTGTAATGCTTCCGAAGGGTCAGCAAAAAAAGTCTTAACATGACACGAAAAAAGAAAAACATCGGGAAGCAGTGTAACCTTAGCTAAGAATGAAAGAGAACATGACCAAATAAAGATACAATCATACCTTTGATGGCGCTCCTCGGTCACAGGAATGATCAGACTCATCGTCTGTTAGCTGAAAACAGTTCTAGTGAAGACATTTGCACGAACTTAAAAGAGAGATGGGTCAGCACGTTTAATCTCGACTTTAGCCTGTTCTAGAAGAGGCTTAGATATTGTGGAGTATTCATACTGTTATAGGAATAATTCTAGTTCATCTCTGATATCGTCTATTTAATCTTCTCATGTGCAATTGTCTAAGCAGTGGCGTGATATAAGATGTGTGATAGGTGACCCAGATTCCTGAGACCTAAGCACAATAAAAGGTCATTGTTTTGCTCAGTTCCGTTCTCTTCTACCGGTAGTCAACTGCTCCACTAATGCGTTATTGTGGTGGTCACCGAATACGTGTCGTGAGGGAGGACATGGTCTCGTGACAACGACGACATCAATCTCAATTATTTTCACGACTACAACTGTTTTGCTATCTATATCCATACTGTTATTATTTTCGCGACCATAGCTCGCCGCAATCTATCTCTATGTGTCTATCTCTAATATGGCGCACAATTCCTATACAATGGAATAGATAAAGTTCTAACCTTTCGCGGACTACAGTACATAGAAATGACATATCGGCGTTGGTTTAGTGTACTAGAGTCTCCTTATGTAGCTTTCATAAAAGAAACGAAAACTATGCATTTAGACTCAAAGGGAAATGGCAGTGGACTAGCCACCGGCAGCTTATAGCAATATTACTGTCCAGAGGGAATCTAAAACATCGTCTTTAGAACATGTCTAAAACATCCTGTTTTCGGCCCGGCTTTCGCTGCAGTGCTTTAGTGACATTAAATATATATTTATTTATTTATTCAAGGCATAGACAGGCATAGGTAGCTGTCTAGCATGTAAAGTGAAAAAAAACATCATCGAAAACAACACACACTGATCACTCAAACACTAGCCAAGTAAGTAACAAACTACAGGGAACATCTCTTGCACTGCTAGGTATTCAATCTTTGACAAACGTTCTGCAGACTCGAGCAGAGAGCCCCTCTAAATCTTTTTACTTGCCCAGTAGCAGGTTGAATTCTTTGAGAATACGATTGGTTAAAAAATCTGATCTGATTCGCGATTTAGCAACTGCGACTCAAAGCTTCAACTTCCCTCTCACGGATCTTGTGAACATCCCATCAAAGTATTTAGTGGGGTCAATGGAAACCTTATTTGCAACAATTTTGTACAACATGGCGAAAGCAGCGATTTTTCTTCGACAATTGGCTTTTCTTACTAAAAGACTTGGAAAAACACTGGTCGTTTCTTTTTATATAACCAAGATCTCTAACTTCATCAGTGATAGTTAAAACCTGATCGTTAATTCGGCATTCCGGAGTTTCGGCACGGTTTTTAGGACCAATCATCAAAAGATAGTGTTTTCTCAAATGCGAGTGGCAATTCCCATATTTCTGCCCAGCGACTAATGAAGTCACTCGATTGCCGGACAGATACTGAATCTTCACCATTGTCAATCCTTTTGAGGATCTTAACATCGTAAGCATACATTTGACATGTTACCTCTAAATTAGTGAGACCGCCTGGAAGTTCATATGTGTACAGCAGGAACAAGATTGGGGTAAGTACTCCTCCCTGAGGAAGTCCGTCTAATGCAGGAAAAATCTTGGAGTACTGGACTTCATATACTACATCCACACATATGTTTTTTATCCTCGAAACTCTTAGACCAGTCATTTAGTGATCTAAAGACAGCTGTTTCCACAGATCTTCCTTTGAGAAAGCCAATCTGATTTTTTTCTGAGACAATTTTGTTAATTTCGAGATGAGCTAGGACGTGCTTCTTAAGGCTCTTTTCAAAATCTCTCGCAGACATTGAGGTGATGCTAACAGGCCGATAATTCCTAGGATTGTTAAGTGGAACCTTCTTAGAGATGGGGTCACAAACACATGCTTCCATCTCTCAGAAACTTCCGCTCTGGCTTAGTTAAGGTTAAATATACTTTTACAATGGATAGGCTATATAGTGAACAACATTCGTTATAAAAACCAGAGGAATGAAATCCGGAGAAATCGAATAAGACTTAGGCCACTTAGTTAGCAACTCAATTGTCTCTTCTCTGTGGAACCACACAGTAGGTTCCATATGTGGAAACCTTGGCAACGTCTCATTATCGTTTATTACACGCTTATCCTCACCGATTTGCCCGTTATTGCATGCTCTTTGAAATACTTCGCCTAACAAATCTGTTCTGTCCTTTGACGAATAAACCAGTTCACCTCCGTCACTTATGAGACCAGAAATCAAGCTATCACTCCCAGTACGCGATCTGATAAACTAAAATGTTGTCTTATCTCTAAACCTAGTCACCTTCCTTTCCAAGTATGTAAGTAATGTAGCGGTGAAGGGCCTTTTCCAGTCTAGCGGAAACTAACTCGTACGCAGACCAGTCTTCAGCTTCGCTAGTGGAACGTGCTTTATTCCAACAGTACGAACGCTGCCGGTTTAATCTAGTGATATCACCATGGTAACTTTGTTCGTCACCATTTAGTTTTTTGGTAGGAACATATAGTTCGATTGCATCATGAAGGACCGCTAGAAACATCTCGTATAGTTGGTCAACTGTTCAGCCCGAACTCATGCCAACCCAATCGATGTTTGTCACGTAGATCCCGATACATGCGTCTAAATTGCCAGAGGTAGCGACGAGTTTTCCGGGGCAGAGTTGGACGAGTTTTCGTACCGTATGCAGGCGATCTTCGCGAGAGCAGCTGCCGGCGGTGACGCGCTCCGTGACTCTATCAGGGGTGGGCATGCAAGTAGTAAGCGTTCCTTTCATGTAGTAGCGGTAGGATGTGGATAATTAGTTTTTGGTAGAAAGAGTATTTTAGTACAAATGTTCTACATGTCATCTTAACCATATATAATATTTTTTGAATCTCAACACTGCTTCTTTCAGAAATGGTAAAGTCTTGTTCTTAAAGAGGCGCAATCTTGGATCTGAGAAGGGCAGGACTTTCTGTTCCCAACATCGCTCTTCTGCTGAAGCTGAACACGAAGATAGTCTACCGCTGTGTGCAACGTAAGTCTATCATTGGTTGTCCCCGACCTGGCCGTCCGGTATCCGCAGCTACGATCAGTCTTCGAGAAGTCGTGAAGGAACGAATCAAGCGGAATCCCGTCCGCATCACGAGAAAGATGGCATCCGAGCTCAACGTATCGGCTACGACAATGAGGCGAGTTGTTAAAAATGAACTTGCACTATACCCCTACAAGTTCTGTCAACTACACCGATTGACGCCTGCACAGACAAGCAGCAGGAAGCAAGAAGAAAAAATGTCGAAGACTCCTCGAGCGGCACGATTGCTGCACGACGCTCTTCACCGATCAGAAACTTTTCTCAATTGAGTAGTCTTTTAACAGCCAAAACTCGCGGTTAATGGCTGAAAGTGGTGAGAATACAGACAGAAAGGAAGAATCGTTCACAGAAGCTCATGCATCTTCCCTGATGGTTTGGGCCGAATCTTGCGCTGAAGGACGGATACCATTGGTTTTTGTTGAAAAAGGAGCCAAGATGAACATCGATACCTATGTGAACGACATTTTGAAGAAGAAGTTGCTTCCCCGGGCTCAAGAACACTTTGGAAATATAACATAAACCTTTCAAAGGACGGGGCACCCGCTCATAAGTCCAAGAAGACTCAGGAGTGGTGCGCGAGGAATCTTCCCAACTTCGTCCCTGCTTCTGAATGGCCGGCAAACTCGCCAAATTTGAATGTTATGGATTACTGCGTTTGCTCTATTCTGGAGGAAGAAGCCTGCGTTAAAAGACACACTACGATTCAAGGCCTGAAATCTTCAACGAAAAAAGCACGGAAGGAAAATCCGCAAGCAGCCCTGCGTGCCGTCACTAGGTCCTACGCTAAGCGTCTGCAGGCTGTCATTCGTGCCAAAGGAGGTCTTACTGAATGATATCCACTATGCGTGTCAACTAGATTGTTGATAAATTGTTGACAAAGTTTCGCTGTTTCCTGATAAATTCCGCGTGAGTAATTCGCTTTTTATTGGGTGGTCATATTTATGGCGCACCCTGTATAATGCGCTTAATACGTGGGTCACGTTGTCAATTACTGGGAGATGGGACTGAAGCCAAAAGATGCCTACGGCAGTGCGGCGTATGCCAGCCGGGTTTTCTTTGAGCTTAAGCATGGGAGATTTCTGACGAACTATACCATTGACGGCGGATCGTCCATCTTTACAATATTTTGAGCGGGCAACGCGTCAGGGTATGGATGATGATCAAACGCCAAGCTCCGGAAATCAGAAGGCGTGCCGCAGACATCGTCCAATGTGCGTAGGAATTCAGAAGACGTGCGGCAGACGTCGTCCAACGTGCGTAGGTATTCAGAAGACTTGCCGAAGACGTCGTCCAATGTGCGTAGGGATTCACAGTAAGCAGGGCCAGTGAAGGGGGATCATGAAAAGGAGACCAGTAGAGGGGGGGGGGGGGGCGGCAAGGGGGTTCAGTAAAGAAAGACCAGCGCGAAGGGGACTACTATGGGGGGAAGGAAGGAGGGTGTAGTAAGGGAGGACCAGAATCTCCTCTCAGTATCGTTCAGCATGTGTCGGGTTTCTGAAGACGTGCTACAGACGTCGTGCCACGTGTGTCGGGGTGCAGAAGAGTCATGGACGTCGTGGTAACGTGATGATGCGTCGGAACTCCGCAAATGTGTCACATACGTTATGCAGCATGCGTCGGGATTCTGCTCGCGTGGAAGAGGCGTCGTATAACGTGCGCCCAGATGCACAGGACATGGAAAATGATTCCAGGAATTGTAGGAGTATAACTGCCGTAATACTGATTTTGTTTCTGCAGATTAACACGTTGACGACCGTATGGCCTGATGTCAGGCCACACTCTTTCGGCCGCGTGGGACCGTGTGACATGACGTCAGGCCACAGCCTTGTAATTTATTTTTCTAGTTGGGTTCAAATTTTTCCAAGGAACTTTTTTGTGTTATGTGTGCTTCATCTTTAGACATCGTTGTAAAACGCGTGGTCCACAAAAACAAGTTTCGGTTAGTGATTTATTGAGTTTCTCGTCAAGTAATGGCTTCAACAAACAATTAGTCATTGAAAAATAATCGATCGGTCTACCGCAGTCGAACACACCGTCATGAAAGCCGGACTCCGTCGCAAAGTTCCATTGATTAGAGCCTTCAAAATCGCTCTTCCAAGCTTATCCTCATCTTCTGCTTCGGATTCTATTACTTCACTTTCTGAGCCATCATCGTCGTCAGTTGGTAGTACAAGGATATCGTCCTCAGCATCAGCGACGTCCTGGACCACCTCGTCATCCTGATCATCGCCTTCCACCAAGAGACGAATTTTGCGGTCGCGTAGGACCGTATGACATGATGTCATCCCACGCTGCCGGAGTCGCAAAAAATCGGTTGGTCCCACGTGCCAGACACGCGAAGAAAGCGTGGTCGTCAACGTGTTAAGCACTTCGGATTGGGACTCTCACGATATGTTTCTTGCCATGTAGAGTGGGCACTTTAGAGAAGAAACCGCGTACATGAGATATATGGTGGACAGGCTTCGTATGAGCATTTTTGAAGATTCTGCCCTACCAAATCCGGTCATACTATCATCATACTCTATAATAACGCGCTAAGCGATGAGTCATACTATCGATTGGCGCCGCACAAATTACAAAATAGGGGAAAATTCGGAGGAAAATTACGACACGAAAATAGCGAAAAATACCCAGACGTCTTCTCCTTCATGGGAACTTCGACTCTAGGGTAATCGAGGTCGCTGAACATGAATCTGGAGTTCGTTTTTGCAGTATCGATCACCATCAATCGATAGTGATCAAATTACGTGGCGGAAATTACCCAGACGTCTCAACGTGCCAGGGAGTCGGAAGACATGCGGAATACGTAGCATGACGTGCCTGGGACTCAGAAGACGTGCCAAAGACATCGCTCAACGTGTTTGGGGATCAGGTAGACGTGCCGAAGACGTCGTCCAATGTGCCTGGGGATTCAGAAGGTGTGCCGAAGACGTTGTCCGCTAAGGGTGGATCGCTGAGGGGAACCAGTACCAGTAATGGGGGACCGTTTCACTAAAGGAGGACCAGTAGAGAGGAACCAATAGATCGCTCTATCATACCATATCGCGCGAAGCGCGCAAGTGCGAGCCACGCCGGTAGGCGGGACAGAGCACTTGTACTACATAGAAACCAGTGGCGGCGTGTCCTATTCTCGGCGCTTGGGGCGAAGCCCCGAGAATAGGACACCCCGCCCGAGCGCAAAAGACCAACTCCATGTTATTTGGAGAAGTTGGCTCATTAATTTTCAGCTGCTGTTGTAAGTTTCGAACTAAGTTTTGCAGGCAGCCTCAGGCAATTGGGATGTCTGCTGTAAAAAATGGTTCGTTAAAACGAATTAAGAAAATCGTTCAACCATTTACTGCAGAACTCCGCTTAAATGGGTTTTCCACCATCAATGAGGCAATCTGGACAGGTGCATGGCAGAAAGTTCTTCAAAACGAATATAACATATCATGCGAGTCATAGACGCTTCTTTAGTTGAAGCGAAAAGAGAAGCTCATGCCCATCTCAACGGTGCAAACATTTGAAGAGTGGAACCTACGGCCATCTTGACCGTGTCGTTAGCGACATGGCGGTTTTCTAATACTTCCACCTCCACGCTCGTATTGTAGTTACCGCCCATTCCTAGTATTCGTCTTCTTTTTCAACTTCCACAGATTCCTGCTGAATACGAAAACATCATCATCATCATCATTTGCAATAGCTTTTGTCCCGCTTGGTGGCGGGGTCCGCTCTTCTGGTCTGGTGACGCCACTTCTCCCGATCATACGCTTGGTCGAATGGACACCAGCTAACTTCAAGTCCATATGCAACGTATCTAGCCAACGTTGTTTCGGACGTCCTGTGGGCCGTTTTCCAGGGACTTCAAGATTCAGGCCAATCTTACACACGGTGTCGTCGTTAGCGCGAAGGACGTTGTCATACCATCGTAGACGTGCTTCGCGCAACTTGTCAGCTATCGAGGCGACACCGAACCTTTGTCGCATGGTTTCATTGCGAACGCGGTCCAATCGCGTTACTCCAGCCGTCCACCTTAGCATTTTCGTTTCCATTACACTGAGGCGGCTTTCAATTTCCTTCGTCACGGGCCAGCACTCAGCACTGTACGTCGCTACTGGGCGGACGACTGCTCTAGACACCTTTGACTTGAGGTGCTCAGGTATTGTCTTGTCGCAAAGCACCCCAGTCAACGAACGCCATTTGGACCAGGCTGCACTCACACGTGCGTTCACCTCCAACTCTAGACTGCCATCGGACGTGACTGTTGATCCAAGATACTTGAAAGATGTAACTCGTGAGAGCTCAGTACCATTGATCTTAATAGATCCATGCTCATTCACATCCGTCGTCAAGTATTCCGTCTTTTTGACGTTTAGCTTGAGTCCGAACAATGCTAAGCAATCGCACCACACCTGTGCCTGTCGCTCGAGCTCTGCTTTGTCTTCGCATGCGAGCATGACGTCATCGGCATACAGCAGCGTCAAAGGAGCTGCCCTTTGGAGATCGCGTGTAATTGCATCCATGACGATCACGAAGAGCAGTGGGGAGAGCGCAGATCCTTGGTGCACTCCGACAGAGATTGGAAACTCCATCGAGGTGCCCGCTGGTGCTCGCACTCGACTTATTGGGCACGAGTAGAGGATGCGCACCCACTCAATAAGCTCTTCAGGGATACCAGGTCGTCGCAAAGCGTACCATATAACTTCTCGCGGGACGCGGTCGAAGGCCTTCTCCAAGTCCAGGAAGGCGAAATGCACCGGTTTCTGTTTCTCGCGGTGCTTCTCTAGCAGAAGACGAACGGCGTGTATGGCATCAACCGTCCCACAGCCGGTAACGAAACCACACTGATTATTGGAAAGCTGAACGACATCCCGAATACGTCCATCGACAATTCGCTCAAAGGTTTTCATGGTGTGCGAAAGAAGGCGAATTGGAGGGGTACCTAGCACAGTCTGCAGGACTGCCCTTCTTCTTCCAAATCGGAATAGTCGTGCTTTGCTGCCAACCCTCAGGCACTTTCTTCTCAAGAACAACCTGATTGAAAAACTCAGTCAGCCAGTCAGCAGGGCACCAGCCCTTCGACTTCCACAAGTCAGCTGGCAGGTCATCGGGACCAGTGGCTTTGCCTGACTTCATCTTCCTCAGGGCTGCTTCAGTTTCGCTCACTGTGATCTTCTGAACGGGACCGTATACAGGTGATGCAAAAGGAACAGCAGGATGTTCAAATTCTACATTCGAGATTTCCTCGAAGTAGTCGCGCCATCTCTTCACAGCCCTCTTACGATCCATCAGAAGGTGACCGTTCTCGTCGTTAACGCCAAAAAACTTCTCGATGTCTTCTGCTTGGCGACAGCGAGCTTTGGCGCTGAATACGAAAACATACCCCTAAGAAATGCTCGCCGATGATATCAAATAGTGCCTATCAGCGAAATGAAGCTTGGTAAGCGCTTGTCCATTTCCTAGTGGTTGGTTGGAGCACGATTATTGATTGTTGGGTCCCACGACGACCGCCTGCATACGGTGCGATAACTCGTCCAGCCACGCCCCGGAAAACCTGTGGCAATTTAAACGCGAGTGATCCCGATTTGATTGCAATCTGCGTGATCGAAATTCCGAACCCATCTCACTTCCTTGGCTTTATGCGTCAGGTCTAAGCAAAACGTAACTGCAGCGTGGTCACTACTGCCAATGGACGGCCCTATTTGCACATTCCTGACAAAGCCTTGTTTACTAGATCCAGAATTGAATTCTGACTGGTAGGTGTTAACACCAACTGTAGGAAGCCATGGCTTTCGAAAACCTCCTTGAAGTTCTTGCACATGCTACTGCTACGGTCGACCATTAGGTCCGGAATGTTAGAGTCTCCCAGAATAACGGAAGTGATGTTAACTGCAGAAAATCACTAATAGCTTTCACTAACTGATGCGAAGTTGAAGCGCTGCAGTAAGGGGTTCTTTAAACACATATGACACGAAACATAATTAGCCCATGCTTCAAGGCACATACTACACATAACCATGTCATATATATATATATATATATATATATATATATATATATATATATATATTAGGTTGGCAACTAATTTCGTGGACTCTCAAGCGCCTTCAACAAAAGTGTTCATAAACAAATAACAAATAACAGTTTTCAACCAAAGTAAGATCTGTTGGAACGTGGGATTGCTTCCGATTTATCAGCTACCTGGCCTTTCCCACAGCTGTAGAATTCTTGTGCTTTTGCAGCCAAGAATCCTTGGAGGTGCATTTTGACATGATCCACATTAATAAGTCGTCCTCCAACCAAGAAGTGCTGCAGCGTGCTGTAAAGGTGCTAGTCATTTGGCGCACGGCCTGTGCTGTAAGGTGGGCGAGTTAGACGCTCCCAGCTAAGGTCTTCGATTTTTTGAAGCTCCCGATTCGTAACGTGTGATCTGGCGTTATCTTGCTGATAAATAATTCCGCTCCTGAAAATCTGCCTGAACCGATTCCAGCGGAGTTCAGCCTGCGCGCGACCAGGTTGAGAAGAGTAGATTACAGCATTAATGCTGGAACCGTTCTTGATGAGCTCCCAGAAGATAATACCTTCTTGACACCACCAAAGGGAGGGAACGTAGCGAACCGGACGCCTTAAAAAATAGAAGACCTTGACTGGAAGCGTCAAACTCATCTACTTTACAGCACAGGCCTTGCGCCGAGTGACTACCACATTTTTAGATCGGTGCAGTACTTCTTGGTTGGAAGACGATTTAATAATGTGGACCGGGTCAAAATGCACCTCCAAAGATTCTTGGCCTTAAAAGCACAATAACTCTATGGCCGTGGGATAGACCAGCTACCTGATATATGAGAAGCACTTCTGCGTTCTGAGGGATCTTATTTTAATTAAAGATTGTCATTAGTTATTTGTTAATAAAGAGTTTTGCTGAAGATTCTTGAGAGTCCACGAAATTAGTTGCCAACCTAATATATATATATATATATATATATATATATCAGGTTGTAACGAATTAAATGGCACTGGCTCGCGCCATTTTTTGGCGCGTCTTTACGCGGTTGATCAAGAACAAACCGTAACATGTGGCATATCATTTAGAAGCGCAAACTGTGCTCTACCGGTGAGTACCAAATTTTCTATGTAAAAGTGGGAAAACTTTAGAGTTTTATTGACTTTTTTGCAGATGGACAAAAGGGTAATCCGAGGCATGTACTTGTATGAATTCAAGCTGGGCACTACAGCTAAGGAGGCGGACGAGAAGATCAACGCCGCATTCGGTCAAGGATGTTCCACAATTCGGACGGCGTATCGTTGGCATCAGAAGTTCCGGAATGGAGATGAGAGCTTGGAAGAACATGAAGGTCGTAGGAGGCATAGTGATGTTGATGAGGACAAGCTGAGAGATGTGGTAGAGGAGGATCCACACAAAGGTACCAGGGAGATAGCGAAGGTTCTTGGCGTCAGTCACAACACAGCTGCCCGGCATCTGAAGGAAATTGGAAAGACCAAAAAGCTGGAAAGATGGGTGCCTCACGAGCTGTCTGAGGAGCAAAGAAACCGACGATATGAGATCTCGTCCGCACTGCTTCTACGGAACGAAACGGACCCATTCCTTGATCGCATCGTAACCTGTGACGAGAAATGGATAATGTACGACAACAAGCGACGATCGGCACAGTGGGTGGACAGCGATGAGAGCTCCAAGGTTTTGAGAATCCGGAATTGCACCAAAAGAAAGTAATGGTGACAGCATGGTGGTGTTCGCTGGGAATTATTCACCACAGCTTCCTCCCTCCCGGTGAATCCATCACGGCAAAGAAGTACTGCATTGAAATTGAAGAAATGATGAAAAAGTTGAAGGATATCCGGCCGACCTTGGTAAACCGAAGGCGAGTTCTTCTGCACGACAATGCTCGCCCCCATGTAGCACGAATGACGTTGCAGAAATTGAATGAGCTGAGCATTGAAACTCTACCACATCCTCCGTTTTCTCCCGACCTCTCCCCAACAGACTACCATTTCTTCAAGCATCTTGGCGACTTCTTGGTAGAAAATATTCAAAT
The DNA here is from genome assembly GCA_947359475.1 of Heligmosomoides polygyrus bakeri. Taxonomy (NCBI): domain Eukaryota; kingdom Metazoa; phylum Nematoda; class Chromadorea; order Rhabditida; family Heligmosomidae; genus Heligmosomoides; species Heligmosomoides polygyrus. Next base: position 60,264,426 of record OX375870.1, on the reverse strand, counting down.
ACCAACAGGATGCCGAAAGTGCCTTCGAAGATTTCGTCAATTCCAGAACTTCTGATTTTTATGCTACTGGGATAAAGAAGCTTGCGTCACGTTGGCAAAGATGTGTAGAATCAGAAGGTTTTTATTTCGATTAATAAACTTGCCTACAAGCCGAGATATTGACTGTTTAAATTTACAGTGGTTCAGTGCCATTTATTTCGTTACAACCTTATATATACATATACATATATATCCCACATTTATCACAAACGCGTCTTAACGAAAAAGGCGTATGGGCACACCTATCCTAGTGAGGAAGGGGTGGCACTCTGTATATTCGATTGCGCATACAAAATTGATGGTATAAGAAAGAAGAATTGAATGAACGTTGTATCAGGCTAGGGAATAGATCCGAATAAGAACAGATCAGTAATTATTCTTTCACCCTACGTTTCCGCTATTATGGCTTTCGTGTTTCGTGGCAGTTTCTTTCTTATGGAGCTGTGGTCATAACATCAAAACTACGTTTGTAAAAGTGTTGAAAAATTACTAGGATTGCACATTTCGTCAAAATATTTACGCCCACCGGATTTTTCTAAATGACAAGTATAATGGCTCAAGTAAAGGCCCAGAATATTCGAGAAATGTTTGGTATTTAATTTCAGAGCGGATCTACGAAATCACTACCTGCATTGCAGAGTTGAGCCCCCCCCCCCCACTCCAACTAGGTTGGGTAACGGTGCCATCAGCTTTATCATAGAACTGGTTGTTGCATCGCCACCGAAGTTTCAAACGTTTCGGTAGTGTGACACCTCTTCCCGGAAACAGCTCTAATTTCCATCCGTAAGCGAAAGCTCACCGACGAGAAAAACACCCTAGGCAACAGAACTTCAATGGAACTCACGTAATTGTCTTGAAAAACCTGTTCCTTAAACTCTTTGAATGATCCGTCCATGTCATCCATGACCCTAAACAAGGCATTTCAGCATGGCCAGTAACAAACATCAGAAAAACAGAGACGGCATGGAAAACTAGGTTATGTGGGCCTTCCTAAAGTTCGGAGCGGTTTTTTCGGTCGATTGGCGCGCACGATTTTCATCGGGGCGGGCCGTTTTCGGATGAGCCTAAGAGAGCGCTTAAGGATCGTTTAACCATCCGATGCTAAAACTGCTCCAAACTTAGGAAAACCTCAATTCGCGCGTAATCCACAAGTCTTGCGTTAGAGCACGTTTGCATCACATCATTGCTAGGCCACATCTTGTCTGCTACAACGTGTTTTAAATAAATGCTGTGAGACTTTTTATGTACATAACATGGAACGCAGCAGTTCCACTGAGTGAAGAGACTACAGATCTTATAACACATTACTAATGTACTGTAGCGAGCGCTAACGTTTTAAAGGTGCCGATACCTTGTTCACCATTTCCAAGACAGTACTGTGCTCTAATCAGAACACGGTGGAAGACATTGAGACCACGCCATACTCAGACAGTTCACTGTGGTTTTCCAAAAAGATATTTATAAGCTGTTGAGTAGATTACCACTGTCATATTCGCGAACTCCAGAAGAAATGCTGTCTTACTTCATTCGAAAGGTTGCCATTGCAATTGCCGTTCCTTTGGAACGTATTTTTAACTACAGTTACATGCATGCTGTAATACCCTATCGATGAAAACATGCCTATGTCACTCCCATTCTGAGGACATCGCCGAACAGTCTAGCTTCAGACTATCGTCCTATAAGCTTAGCATCAATATTTTGTAGGACATTCGAAAAAAATTTGAAGGCAAAATTAGTGAAGTACACTGAGACAAATGGGATTTTACCTGAAAGCCAGCATGGATTCATAGTCAAACGGTCAACAGAGATATCAATGTTGTTTACCTTAAATGATTGGAGCAAAGCACTTGATGCAAACATTGATATTGATATCATCTACCTATACTTTAGCAAGCACCGTTTAAAGAATTGGTTCAAAAACTTCAAACCGTTGGAGCGCACCATCGATTAATGAGTGGATAAAATTTTTTATCACGGACAGAACCTTCCAAGTGAAAGTCAATGATTCCGTTTCGGATACGTATAAGGTGAACAGTGGAGTACCTCGGGGGGGGGGGGGGTATTATTACCAGTTCTCTTTATTATCTACACTTCCGACCTACCAGATCAAATAGACAAATTCAACGTGATGTGTAGTATGTTTCCTGATAACGTAAAACTGTACAAAAATATTAGCAAACCGGAGGATTGCTTGGCTTCGCAAGGTGAGATTAACACGTTGACGACCGCCCAATTTTCGCGCGTAGGGCTCGCGGTATCGCGCGTATTGCGCGCGTGTGACACGATATTTCCTCACCTTAGCTTAGCATAAATCGAATTTTCAAAATGCACTCATGAATCTGATATCCGTTTTCGAAATTTTTGTTTTGTTTTTGCAATATTAGCTAAATCTTTTCTTCTCCGTAATGAGCTTCCCTACTTTCTTCGTTTTGATGGTCTGATTGGAAAATCATCATTTTCAGTAGCGTTTGTCCCGCTTGGTGGCGGGGTCCGCTCTTCTGGTGTGGTGACGCCATTTCTCCCGATCAAATGCTTGATCGGGATGCACACCAGCTATCTTTAAATCCAAGTGCAACGTGTCTAGCCAACGTTGCTTCGGGCGTCCTCTGGGCCGTTTTCCATGGACTTCAAGATTCAGGCCAATCTTACAGACAGTGTCGTCGTTAGCGCGAAGGACGTGGCCATACCATCGTAGACGAGCTTCGCGCAACTTGTCGGCTATCGAGACGACACCGAACCTCTGTCGTATGGTGTCATTGCGAACGCGGTCCAATCGCGTTACTCCGGCCGTCCACCTTTACATCTTCGTCTCCATTACACTGAGGCGGCTTTCAATTTCCTTCGTCACGGGCCAGCACTCAGCACCGTACGTCGCTACTGGGCGGACGACTGTTCTATAAACCTTCGACTTGAGGTACTCGGGTATTGTCTTATCGCAGAGAACCCCAGTCAACGACCGCCATTTGGACCAGGCTGCACTTACGCGCGCATTCACCTCCAACTTTAGGCTGCCATCGGGCGTAACTGTTGATCCGAGATACTTGAAAGATGTGACTCGTGAGAGCTCAGTACCATTGATCTCGATAGACCCGAGCTCATTCACTTCCGTCGTCAGGTACTCCGTCTTTTTGACGTTTAGCTTGAGTCCGAACAATGCCAAGCGATCGCACCATTCCTGTGCCTGTCGCTCGAGTTCGGCTTTGTCTTCATATGCAAGCATGACGTCATCGGCATACAGCAGCGTCCAAGGAGGTGCCTTTTGGAGATCTCGTGTAATTGCATCCGTGACGACCACGAAGAGCAGTGGGGATAGCGCAGACCCCTGGTGCACTCCGACGGAGATCGGGAACTCCATCGAGGTACCCGCTGGTGCTCGTACTCGGCTTATTGGGCACGAGTAGAGGATGCTCACCCACTCAATAAGCTCTTCAGGGACGCCGTCTCGTCGCAAAGCGTACCATATAACTTCTCGCGGGACGCGGTCGAAGGCCTTCTCCAAGTCCAGGAAGGCGAAATGCACCGGTTTCTGTTTCTCGCGGTGCTTCTCTAGCAGAAGACGAACGGCGTGTATGGCATCAACCGTCCCACAGCCGGCAACGAAACCACATTGATTATTGGAAAGCTGAACGACATCCCGAATACGTCTATCGACAATTCGCTCAAAGACTTTCATGGTGTGCGAAAGTAGGCGAATCGGACGGTAGCTAGCGCAGTCCGCAGGGCTGCCTTTCTTCTTCCAAATCGGGATAGTCGTGCTTTGCTGCCAACTCTCAGGCACTTTCTTCTCAGCAACAACCTGATTGAAAAACTCAGTCAGCCAGTCAGCAGGGCACCAGCCCTTCGACTTCCACAGGTCGGCTGGCAGGTCATCGAGACCAGTGGCTTTGCCTGACTTCATCTTCCTCAGGGCTGCTTCAGTTTCGCTCACTGTGATCTTCTGAACGGGACCGTATACAGGTGAAGCAAAAGGAACGGCAGGATGTTCAAATTCTACATTCGAGATTTCCTCGAAGTAGTCGCGCCATCGCTTTACAGCCCTTTTACGATCCATCAGAAGATGGCCGTTCTCATCGTTAATACCAAAGAACTTTTCGATGTCTTCTGCTCGGCGACAGCGAGCCTTGGCTAGTCGGTAAAGATAGCGCTCACCATCGCGCGTTTTCAGTTTTTCGCTGACTTCAGCGTAGTGTGCGGCTTTAGCAGCAGCCACTGCCTTCTTTGCCGCTTTCCTCGCTTCTCGATAATTCCGCCAATTACAGACTGTTTTGTCACCGATAAATACGTGATACAGCCGTTTCTTTTCCCTGACCTTCTCTCTGACATCGTCAGTCCACAGCCAAGCCTGCTTGTCAACCCAACGCCGTCCAGGCTTCGTTGTGCCGAGTTCGAGGCGTGCAGCCCGGGTTATCGCATCGGTAGCCTTTTTCCAGGTTTCGTCGACAGTTGTTACCGTCGGCAACCGAATGCGAGAGATAACAGCTGCTTCCTTCTCCTTCAATCGCCACCATTTAATTCTAGCCGTCCCACACCGCTCGACACGTTTACACCTCGGAGGTGTGATCTTCAGCGAGCAGATCAGTGGACGGTGTTGCGTGGCAACCGTCTCATACGGCACGGTCTTCGCGTCTGTGACAAGGCCTTGGTCGCGACGCCTAACAAGGACATAGTCAATCTGCGTTTTGGCGTTCCCGCTATAAAATGAGATGAGGTGGGTGTCACGCTTCGAAATTTGGTATTCACGATGGTGAGGTCATGTGCGTCTGAATACTCAAGTATACGCTCACCATCGGCGTTGCGTGACCCATAGCCAAAACCACCATGACAGCTGTAACCGTCTTTCGCTGCTCCGACGTGACCATTAAGGTCACCTGCCACAACAACCATATCTTCTGACGGCACTTCCGCTGTCTTCTCATCAAGCAAGGACCAGAACTCGTCCTTGGTTTGCTCGGAGCAACCTGTCTGCGGAGCATACGCGGAAAAGAAATGACACCGTCGCTCTTCTACGGCGACAACAATCTTCATCAAGCGGTCATCGAAACGTTCTACGCTTGCAATCGCGTCACGGAAACACTCGGAGACGATCATACCGACCCCACTGGTGGTCCTGGGACTGCCGCACAGAACGGCCTTGAAGCCGCGGCCAATGTCCCTTGACTTGCAGCAGGACCACCTCGTCTCCTGCACCGCACAGAAATCTATCTTTCTTCGCTCCAGTGCTTCTACCAACTCGCACGAGCGGCCCTCAACGTACCCACATTCAACGTTGCTACGCGGGTCTTGCCTACGTTGCGGGACTTTCGGACTAGCTCAGTTGCCCCCCGATGACGTCCTCGCATCAGGGACCCTCGCATACTTTCCACACTCGCCGGGCTTTGCGAGTGCGCGTCGGCTCCCGCGGACGCCGTAGCATTATCTCGAGAACTCTGTAACGTCATCAACCATATGATGTGACACAGAATGTTCGTAAGCCGGCCTGTCACTAGGGCCTGTCGCCTGCATTCGATTGTCCGTGATTGGCTCGGCTTGCAAAAGCAAGCAGTTTCCAGTGGCACCACGTGGAGGAACGGACATCGCCACCACGGACATCGCCACCACGGTCTGATTGGAAAATAATTGTTTTTAATGCGGAAATTGGACTGAAAAATTCTAGAATTGCCACAGAAATCGCAACATACCGCAAGTAATCTAAGCTAAGAGGATTAGGACAAAATGCAGTGAATGCAACAAATTCTGTTGCAGCAAATTACTTCCATACCGTAGTGACGTTTGATAACATCCATTTAGTTGTAGTTTGTAATCATGCCTGGTTGTTACCCCTATTGAATGAACTCTCAAAAATAACTCTGAAGTTCAACGGATAGCTGTCGATGCCATAATAGGTTGCCTTTGATATATTCCCACATAGCCATGCCACTCGTAACTTGTCGTAATCGAGCGAAATTCGAGAAGCGCATATCAGATTCGTGACCAGCACCTCAAATAACCACAATCAGGGAGTTTCAACAGAGGTGGAACAACACTAGTCATCGATATGGGTGGTAACCGGTGGTAATTTACCAAACGGACATCGCGACTGTGTTCAGCATCTTAAATAACCTTCCTAGGCAAAGCTTAAACGAAAGTAATTTCATTCTCTGATCGAAATAATACTGTGACAGACCCATGAGACAGACTGGCTGTCGCGCACCATTGCGCGATATTGTCGTCAACGTGTTAAAGAGAGTGCTGAATGGTCTGACAAATGGAAACTACCTCTGTCTGCTTCAAAGACAAGACTAAAGTTCTCCAGCTTGGAAAATCGAAGTCAGCTGGATACAAGTACATGCTTAGTGGGCCCGCATAGTTAGGATAGATACGTTACGACATCTAGGATTTATTATAGACAAAAACTCACCTTCACTGACCACTGTGAAGGCATCGCGAAGAAGGCTGAGAGAATTGTTTACAACATATTTAAATCCTTGTCTATAAAATCAGCACCACACTTTTTGATAGCATATAAATCATGCGCACGCCCTGTACTAGAATACGGTGTCACAGTCTTTAGTCTCCACTTAAAGAGTAGTGTACAAAGGCTTGAAGCAGTTCAAAATGGTTTCACTAGAAAGCTCTGGATACGCTTATATATGATTACACCACCATACTTTCAGCCTCTAATGCCAACAAAATTTTCAACATCTCCAATCTTGAGACTCGTAGGAAACGGAGTGACCTGCTGATGATTCTCAAAATGATTACCGAACTGGTAGCACTAAAACTTGATGAGTACCACAGGCTACAAAATTTCAACACAGCCAGAGGAAAATCCATTTCTCCAAGGCCAAGAGCTCCATCCGTGCTTCCTTTTCCCCCAAAACGCCGGCTCCGAGTTTCTAACATTCTCAAAAAATATGCGTTCCCTGATTCATTAGCTTTCATTTTCATTAGCATAAAGGCTCGTGGACAGGTATCTCCTAGAGTAACTAAGTAGTTACAATGCGCTGTGTTGTAGTGTTGTTTTTTGTTGTTGAGTGTTTTGTGTTTTTACTGCGTGTAATTGTAATTATTTGCACGTTCAAATAAAATTTAAAAAATACATAAATAATAACAACATAGGCACTAGGCAACACTGTATTCGACCACATTCGAATTGGCCCTCCTTGCCGCGAATACAGAAGTCGAAACGCTTGGAGAAGCTTTTGGCGATGGGCCGCAGGTCTTCTGAAGACAGTCATTTCCACTCCCGACGCAGAGATTCCTTCTGGACCTCTAGGGTTTGGTGGCGCTTGGCAGAGACTCTCGCCTTCAAAATGGACCACGCGCTGTAGTCCGGGGGATGGTCAGGAGGTACACCAGCCCCCCGCTGGGGAGCGTGCCATCTTCCTCTCGTCCCCTTTGCTCACCCACCCCAACCCCCTATGCTTCACCGAGAGTCTAACGGCTGCCTTACGAAGCCTTTGACACGCAAAACAAAAGTTTCCGGTCCGCAAAACAGCGGTGTACCTCCTGACGCCACGCCCCAGCAGGGGGCGGGTGTACCTCCTGTCGCACTGCCCTGTAGCCCGCCGGATTCAGATCCGGGGAGTGCTTTGGCTATTCCGTAGAAACGGTGAAGTCCGGAAAATTGGCCTTGTACCATGCTTGCGTGCTTTTCGCCTTGTGTGCAGGGGTTGGGTCTTGTTGAAACGTCCACAGGGCATTGCCGAAGTGCCGCGGCTTCAAAGATGTCCGTCGGTATACGTCTGGATTTATTTTTACTCTTTCGTCCATAAAAACCAGGGGATCTTTCCGCTGGTGTAGATTCCTCCTCAAACCATGAGCCCCTACGGATTTTGACAGTGTTCGGCGATTGCAGGGGTGGCTGGAGCTTCATCAGATCAGATACTGCCGTTTTGGTGGTTGTGAGCCTACTTTACGGTGAACAGTTTTTCGTCCATGAAAAGTGTTCGCTCCTACCCTCTACTTGCGGCCCGCAGCTTCAGCTGTCGGCATCAATAAAGCCGTTCGAGTCGATTCTTATCCATCAAGAGCTGGAATTTACGAAACTGCTAGCAAGTAGGGCTTGAGTACTTGCTTCTTTCTGGCTAATCGATGCACTGAAGTGAGTCCGACACCACCAATATCACGGTCGATTTTTCTCAGGAGACTCTTCTTCGCTTTTCGATGACTTTTCGGGCCTGCGGTGTATTGACAGTGCGATTTCTTCCTTGTCCTGAACGATTACCCTCATGGCCAAGCTCCTTGCATCGACGAGTTTCTGAGGAGACAGTTGACCGAACAGGTTAACGATGTCGCATTGGTGCTTTCCTTAACGAGGAAGCTCCAAAATCGCAATGCTATGCTTTAACATCTAGAGAAAAACCGGAACTGGGACAAAATAGAGCTTAAAAATTATGACGCGGACAGAAAGCTAGGCACAAAAAATGGCGTTACTGCCGACATGCTGCAGATCAATATATTCGCTTGGGAGAACGTCATACCTTCGTTACGTTATTTTGAAACACCCTGTATACAACCTGTATATGGACAACATCACCCACGCTGGGATAAATTGTGTCGTCCAATCCATGAAGTTTTTTTGGTTTCGCTAACGGAATTGCCTCGTTATGCCATCCCAAAACCGCCCCGTCCCTCCCCAGCTATGGACATCCTGTGTCGGCTCTAGGTCGGCAGTATTTTATGGTGTGCCGGAGAGGGGACTTCTCTTGCCATCTCAGCGCCAACTACACACCGAAAATTACATTGCCGTTATCCTAGATACCGTTGACATCGAAACCCATCCAGTCCAGGTTTTTAGGATGGGTAAGGTTCTAGATGGCAGACCGGCAGACCTAGGCTTGTAAAATGTGTATTCCCATCGCAGCGTTTTCTGTTTGAAACTCTCTCGCGTTCGAAGATATTGCGATCGTCTGCGACCTATAACCACGTATTCGTCAGAAAATCGATGACGGGTGAAGAGCGCGCGGAAGATGCTGAGCTCAGGAAGCGAGCTCGTGAGTCAGACGAAAAAGAGCATGGAGGTAATCGAGTGTTCGTCGTAACGGAATTGTCTCGTTATGCCATCCCAAAACCGCCCCGTCCCTCCCCAGCTATGGACATCCTGTGTCGGCTCTAGGTCGGCAGTATTTTATGGTGTGCCGGAGAGGGGACTTCTCTTGCCATCTCAGCGCCAACTACACACCGAAAATTACATTGCCGTTATCCTAGATACCGTTGACATCGAAACCCATCCAGTCGAGGTTTTTAGGATGAGTAAGGTTCTAGATGGCAGACCGGCAGACCTAGGCTTGTAAAATGTGTATTCCCATCGCAGCGTTTTCTGTTTGAAACTCTCTCGCGTTCGAAGATATTGCGATCGTCTGCGACCTATAACCACGTATTCGTCAGAAAATCGATGATGGGTGAAGAGCGCGCGGAAGATGCTGAGCTCGGGAAGCGAGCTCGTGAGTCAGACGAAAAAGAGCATGGAGGTAATCGAGTGTTCGTCGTAACGGAATTGTCTCGTTATGCCATCCCAAAACCGCCCCGTCCCTCCCCAGCTATGGACATCCTGTGTCGGCTCTAGGTCGGCAGTATTTTATGGTGTGCCGGAGAGGGGACTTCTCTTGCCATCTCAGCGCCAACTACACACCGAAAATTACATTGCCGTTATCCTAGATACCGTTGACATCGAAACCCATCCAGTCCAGGTTTTTAGGATGGGTAAGGTTCTAGATGGCAGACCGGCAGACCTAGGCTTGTAAAATGTGTATTCCCATCGCAGCGTTTTCTGTTTGAAACTCTCTCGCGTTCGAAGATATTGCGATCGTCTGCGACCTATAACCACGTATTCGTCAGAAAATCGATGACGGGTGAAGAGCGCGCGGAAGATGCTGAGCTCAGGAAGCGAGCTCGTGAGTCAGACGAAAAAGAGCATGGAGGTAATCGAGTGTTCGTCGTAACGGAATTGTCTCGTTATGCCATCCCAAAACCGCCCCGTCCCTCCCCAGCTATGGACATCCTGTGTCGGCTCTAGGTCGGCAGTATTTTATGGTGTGCCGGAGAGGGGACTTCTCTTGCCATCTCAGCGCCAACTACACACCGAAAATTACATTGCCGTTATCCTAGATACCGTTGACATCGAAACCCATCCAGTCGAGGTTTTTAGGATGAGTAAGGTTCTAGATGGCAGACCGGCAGACCTAGGCTTGTAAAATGTGTATTCCCATCGCAGCGTTTTCTGTTTGAAACTCTCTCGCGTTCGAAGATATTGCGATCGTCTGCGACCTATAACCACGTATTCGTCAGAAAATCGATGATGGGTGAAGAGCGCGCGGAAGATGCTGAGCTCGGGAAGCGAGCTCGTGAGTCAGACGAAAAAGAGCATGGAGGTAATCGAGTGTTTGTCGTCTACGGGGTGAACTGATGAAGGCTGCTGATATACCTCACTATTCGAGAATACCAGCAGCTACTTTCATTCCAAAAAACTAGTAGTTAACCATACCCCTACCGTTACTTGTTCCCTACTTAATGCCCGAAGTCTAGTTAAGAGAGTTGATCATCTTCATTGCTTCATCGATAAGTACCAACCCCATTTGATTTTCATTACTGAGTCTTGGTTAGGCAGTAAAATATTAGACTCCGAGCTTTTGCGTGATCTTTCGTTCACCATCGTCCGAAAAGACAGGACATCGAAAATTGGAGGTGGAGTCCGCGTATTCATTCGTGATTTGGTGCTTTTTGACGAAATCAGCTTCAAATGTGAAAATTTAACATCCGACGTGATTTACTTTGACGTCTACAAGCCTACTGGGAGGATGGGAGGAAGCATCGCTTCATCCTTGTGTACCACCTCCTCGATCTACCGCCAAGCAGAATGATGAGCTTCTACCCGTTGTTAGTGATTTAGCTTCTGGCGTGCCATCCATAACAACTATTTTAGGCGATTTGAATCCCTCTATTGGATGGTTCATGGGCGCCGCTACGTCACCTTCAGATCAAAGGTTTTTAACCGTTTTCGATGCGCTTTCACTGAAGCAATTTGTCACATTTCCAACTCGCGGGGATAGCATTCTCGATGTAATTTTAGCTCCTCCTAAGACCATAGTACATGGCCAGCTACTCCCACTCCTTTCGGCATCGGACTACAACGTTGTACTTTTCAAATTGTCGCATTTAGCTAATTTTTCACTAAAATACCAGCTCCGCGATTACAAGGCGATGGATGCTAAATCAATTGAATGCGAATTATCGCGTCTCGATTGGTGGTCCATGTTTAGCGATTTTCTCAATATCGACGATCTCTATAATGGTTTTTGCACCACACTTCAAAGTACTATTGATAGATTTGTTCCATTTAAATATAACAGCTGTATGCCGGGCTATCCTCCCCACATTACTAAATTGTTTGAGCAACGATGCAGACTATTTCGCCAGAACGTCTCAACTAAATCTGATCAGTTTAAGCAGATGACTACGAACCTTGAACGTCATATTAAGCGTTTCTTGGCGAACAAAGCGAGGCGACTTGCTTCTTTCAGGAATTCCAGAGGTCTCGCTTCCTTCTTGAATAAAATCAAGAAACAGTTCAAGCTCAAACCAATTTTGACTGATGATTCGGGTAAAAAATATTCACCAGATACTGATAAGGCTAAGGCCTCGTGCATACTTCCCGTCGCCGCGATGGAATCGCGGCGATGTGTTTTGCAGAGCGGCGCGAAAGAATTTGAACTTCTCTGTGCTCGTCTCATCGCCCATCGCTCTGCAAGGGAGCGCGACGGCGATCCGTTCAGGATCAACGCTACACACCGCGCGCGGAGCGCAAAAGTATGCCATGCCCGCGATGTGCGCGGGAAGCCATCGCGCATACCGACCGCCACTGTTACGGCGGCCGCGGCGCAGTTTTCTTTGACTATGCGGCGACCGCGGACCGCGTGCGGCGGAATGGCCGTGAACTGAGCGCTGCGGTGGCATCGCGGCGATGGAAGTATGCCCCCGGCCTAAAGCTTTTGCGGACTACTTTGCGAGTATATTTACAGCTACAAGTGAACCTGACCCTCTCACATTATCTCAAACAGATGTTGTCATGGATGTTCCGACTGTCACTTTCCATGACGCGCTTAAGCAATTACAAGCATTGAAACCCTCACAGTCATTAACTTCAAATGGAATCCCTCAAGTCTTCTACAAGAGGTTTGCTACGCATCTCGCTACACCTCTGATGCACCTATTTTACATTTCCCTAATGTTTGCGGAAGTTCCTGAAGTATGTAAGTACGCGTTCATCACTCCCATCCCTAAAACTAGTAGTGCTTCGAATACCGCCGGCTTCCGCCCCATTAGTACAATACCGCCCTCGTCGCGCGGTCAAAAAGACGGCTTGCGACGGAAAAATCCGTCGCAAACCGTCTTTTCGATCTCGCATGCTCATAACTCCTTCAATTTTAAGTTGTTTGAGAAAGTGTTGGTATCATTCGATTCGTCCCCTCGAGCTCTGCACAAGCATATATAAAACATTACCATAGCATCTTATTTTCCAGTACATCCATGTGACGTGCAATGTTTTCGGAGTATCTCAAGCATGGCGTGCGCTGTTGGTGCCCTGTCATGCCTGGAATGCTCCGAGAGTGTGCCGTGCACAATGTATATAGGATCGAACCTACCAATCGAGTTGGTTCGACAACTGGTAGAGTGTGCGTTTGGGGAGTTCTATCATAAATTTTTAGCCGCCCTACTAAGGAATTGCTCTAAGGCTCTCCAGCTAGCCCTTGGAGTGCGCCGCGAGCAATGCATGTAGAATCGAACCTTCAATCGAAGGGGCGACCACTCCAATTGTACGCGCGGGCGTTTCGGCTGCAACTCGTGGGTCTTGTAGGTAGTAAAACGGTCTAGTAGTAATCTAATGCAGAACGGTGTAGCTTAGAAAGAGGCAATGTTACAGGGGTGCGAATATGCAGGTGAGGCTTGTGTGACGCATTTTTTTCGATTTCGGTAGACCACAGTGGGAAGACGCGGAGAGTTAACGATTTAAAATGCGTACGCAAACAGAGCGCTTAAGATACTTCACGATGACGTGCTCAGAACTCCTCAGCTGCCTGAATGGCCTTAGCCTCAGCTGCCAGTTTAAAGCAGCGGAAGATAGCGGTTAGAGTTTCTTGCTCTCCTACTCGCCAAGGTTTGAGTCTCCGACACTCGCAAAGGCACCGTTCTGTTCAGCATGGCAAGCGCTATCGAACGGTATTAGTTTCGAACGATTTTGGAAACATCGATTTTTTGACAGATTCGCATCGAGGACGAGGCCGCTCGGGGCCGCGGCAGACGGGCGATGACGTCATCGAAAATCGATAGCTTCGAATCGGGCCATTCTTGATACCGCTCGATAGAGTTTTTCATGCTGAATTGAACGGTGTTGTTGAGTCTAGGAAAAGCGTATTCTAGGCGACTAAGAGGAGAACATTGACCGTTGTTGAGCTAAATTGCGCACGCGCGCGTGTTCTGAGCGCGATAACTCTGTCATGTGTGAACTTTTCCGGTTGCCGCTTGTGGATTTGTAGGCTGCAGATATCTCCTTTTCATGTTCTAGTAGAGCGCTGAAATACAGCAATGTAGCTTATGATTGGACAAAGTTACAGCAGTGCGAAAATGCAGACTAGCCTTGTGTGACACGATTTCTCTCAATGTCGGTCGATCCCTGCAGGAGGACGCCAAGAGCTAACGGCATAAAAATGTGCAGGCGAGCAGAACGTCTAAGGTTCTTTAAGACGACGATCACAACTCCCTAGCTGGTTAAACTGCCTTAGCACCAGCTACCATTTTAGGGCGGCGAAGTTTTAGCGTTTGAAGTTTCATGCTCCATTATTCGCTCACATTTGAGTTTTCGACACTAGCAATAACACCTTTAGCTTCAGCACGAAACCTCTATCGAACTATGTCAATCTCGACCAATTTCAGAAAAATCGATTTTCTGACAATTTTCCAGCCTGCGCGGACGATGACGTCATCGAGTTTTTCGAAATTGTCCGAATTCCCTCGTGCAAACTTCGTCCAAAATCATCTAGGCGGTTATTTATGGCGCTGATTACGAATTCGATGTGCGTTTTTGAAAATTCCGTCGATTTCAGTAGGATACTAGCCGTTTGAGGGTGGTCGGGTCAGGATCACCGATCACCCTCAGTTAACGGTATTTGTGGTCTCCTGCCGTAATCGTCCAGATGAACTTCGGCATTGTGTTTGTGTGTCCGAATAAGTCCCCGCCCCTATACGAAGTTTGAGCAAAATCGCTGATCCTGACCCGACCGCCCTCAATTATCCAGAAGAAAAAAAACCTATCGAAATCGGCGAGATTTTCAGAAACGGACGTCACATTCGCAATCAGCGTCCCAAATACCCCTAGATGATTTTGAACAAGGAAATTTGGCCAATTTCGAAAATATCGTTTTCTATGACATCATCGTCTGCGCAGGCTCGGCATCGAGCGCCTCCGTCCTCGATGGAAAATTGTCAAAAAATCGATTTTTCTGAAATTGGTCGAGATTAACATCGTTTGATAGAGCTTTTAGCGGTGAAGCTAATTGCGAGTGTCGAAAACTCAAAGTGAGCGAATAATGGCGCAGGAAACTTCAAACGCTAAAACTTTGCCGCCCTAAAATGGCAGCTGGTGCTAAAGCAGTTTAATCAGGTAGGGAGTTTTGAGCACGTCGTCTTAAAGAACCCTCGAAGTTCTGCTTGCCTGCGCATTGTTAGGCCGTTAGTTCTTGGAGTCTTACTGCAGGAATCGACCGAAATTGGGAAAAATCGTGTCACACAAGGCTACCCTGCATATTCGCACTGCTGTAACTTTGTACAATCATAAGCTATATTACCGTATTTCAGCGCGCTACTAGGACATTCCGCTGCCTACAAAATTCACAAGCGGCAACCGGAAAGGTTCACACATGACGGAGTTATTGCGCTCAGAACACGGCCGCGTGCGCAATTTAGCTCAACAATGGTCAATGTTCTCCTCGCTCTTAGTCGCCTAGAATACGCTTTTCCTAGACTCAACAACACCGTTCAATTCAGCATGAAAAACTCTATCGAATGGTATCAAGAATGGCCCGATTCGAAGCTATCGATTTTCGATGACGTCATCGCCCGTCTGCTGCGGCCCCGAGCGGCCTCGTCCTCGATGCGAATCTGTCAAAAAATCGGTATTTCCAAAATCGGTCGAACTTACCACCGTTCGATAGCGCTTTTTATGCTGAAGAGAACGGTTCCCTTGGTCGTGTCGAACACTGTAATCTGGGCGAGTAAGACCGCAAGAAACTCTAACCGCTATCTTCCGCCTCTCTAAACTCAGCTGAGGCTAAGACAGTTTAAGCAGCTGAGGAGTTCTGAGCACGTTATCGTAAAGTACCTTAAGCGCTCTGTTTGCGCACTCATTTCAAAGTCGTTAACTCTCCGCGTCTTCCCGCAGTGGTCTACCGAAGTGGAAAAAATGTGTCACACAAGCCTCACCTGCATATTCGCACCCCTGTAACAATATCTCTTTCTAAGCTATACCGTTCTGCTTTAGTGTACCACTAGACCGTTGCGCTGCCTACAAGACCCACGAGTTGCAGCCGAAACGCCCGCGCGTACAATTTGCAAGTGGTCGCCCCTTCGATTGAAGGTTCGATTCTACATGCATTGTTCACGGCGCACTCTAAGGGCTAGCTGGACAGCCTTAGAGCAATTTCTTAGTAGGGTGGCTAAAAATTCATGATAGAACTCCTCAAACGCACACTCTACCAGTTGTCGAACCCACTTGATTGATAGGTTTGATCCTATATACATTGTGTACGGCGCACTCCAAAGGCTCGTCGGACTGAGTGGAGCGAATCCTAAGTAGGACGGCCGGAAATTTCTTATAAAATCCTCTAAACGGTGCAAGATAGTCTTGAAGGCTTAAAATTTTCCATTAAGCGAAGATAGAAACACAGTGGACATGGTTCCGCCCATTCGATTGATATGTTCGATCCCATATAAAATGTCACGGCGCACTCTCGAAGCATTCCAGGCATGACAGAGCAAACGCACGCCATGCTTGAGATGCTCCGAAAACCCTACACGTCACATGCACGTACTAGAAAACAAGATGCTTTAACCACAAGAGCCTGCTCCAGTCATTTTTTAGGTCACCCACTGCGCAACCTGGTGGTCTGGTAATGTTTTATATATGCTTCTGCAGATCTCGAGGAGACGAATCGAATGGTGCCAACATTTTCTCCAACAACTTAAAATTAAAGGAGTTATCAACATGCGACCGTTTGCGACGGATTTTTCTGTCACAAACCGTCATTTTTGTCCGCTCGACGCGGGCGGTATTGTATACTCCCTACCCCCTTGAAAATTATGGAGAGATTTGTCAAGAAAAGATTGCTAGAGTTCATCACCAAGATCAAGCGCATACCCGTGGAACAGCACGGATTCCTGCCCAGAGCGTTCACGTGCACCCGGCTAGTAGACCGTATTAATTCGTGGATCCTGTCTATTATTAGGTTGTAACGAAATAAATGACACTGAACCACTGTAAATTTAGACAGTTAATATCTCGGCTTGTAGGCAAGTTTATTAATCGAAATAAAAACCTTCTGATTCTACACATCTTTGCCAACGTGACACTAGCTTTTTTATCCCAGTAGCATGAAAATCAGAAGTTCTGGAATTGACGAAATCTTCGAAGGCACTTTCGGCGTCCTGATGGTATTTGAATATTTTCCCTACCAAGAAGTCGCCAAGACGCTTGAAGAAATGATAGTATGTTGGGGAGAGGTTGGGAGAAAACGGAGGATGTGGTAGAGTTTCAATGCTCAGCTCATTCAATTTCTGCAACATCATTCGTGCTACATGGGGCGAGCATTGTCGTGCAGAAGGAGAACTCGCCTTCGGTTTACCAAGGCCGGCCGGATATCCTTCAACTTTTTTATCATTTCTTCAATTTCAATGCAGTACTTCTTTGCCGTGATGGATTCACCGGGAGGGAGGAAGCTGTGGTGAATAATTCCCAGCGAACACCACCATGCTGTCACCATTACTTTCTTTTGGTGCAATTCCGGCTTCGCAAAAACCTTGGGGCTCTCATCGCTGTCCACCCACTGTGCCGATCGTCGACTGTTGTCGTACATTATCCATTCCTCGTCACAGGTTACGATGCGATCAAGGAATGGGTCCGTTTCGTTCGGTAGAAGCAGTGCGGACGAGATCTCATATCGTCGGTTTCTTTGCTCCTCAGACAGCTCGTGAGGCACCCATCTTTCCAGCTTTTTGGTCTTTCCAATTTCCTTCAGATGCCGGGCAGCTGTGTTGTGACTGACGCCAAGAACCTTCGCTATCTTCCTGATACCTTTGTGTGGATCCTCCTCTACCACATCTCTCAGCTTGTCCTCATCAACATCACTATGCCTCCCACGAACTTCATGTTCTTCCAAGCTCTCATCTCCATTCCGAAACTTCTGATACCAACGATACGCCGTCCGAATTGTGGAACATCCTTGACCGAATGCGGCGTTGATCTTCTCGTTCGCCTCCTTAGCTGTAGTGTCCAGCTTGAATTCATACAAGTAAATGCCTCGGATTACCCTTTTGTCCATCGGCAAAAAAGACAATAAAACTCTAAAGTTTTCCCACTTTTACATAGAAAATTTGGTACTCACCGGTAGAGCACAGTTTGCGCTTCTAAATGATATGCCACATGTTACGGTTTGTTCTTGATCAAACGCGTAAAGACGCGCCAAAAAATGGCGCGAGTCAGTGCCATTTAATTCGTTACAACCTAATACAATGGCAAGAAAGTGGATATCATCTACTTTGATTTTAGCAAGGCATTCGATAAAGTAAGCCATGATCCCCTTCTTGCTAAGCTAGACAGTGTGGGAGTTCGTGGTCAGATTCTGCAATGGTTTGAGTCTTATCTCTCTGGATGGAAATTAAGCGTGAGAGTAGGAAACCAAAAAAAAGGGAAACTGTCAATGCCCAGAAACTGTCCATCGGGAGTCCCCCAGAGCGGTAGTTTGTCACCGATCCTATTTCTCATCTACACCTATGATTTACCAAGCTATCTCAAGACGAATCCCAGAATTTCGGTTGCGGCTTTCGCCGACGACGTTAAGGTCTACATTTCATACGAAAGCAGTGAGTCGGAGGAGGCTACACGTTTGGTGAGTGAAGCGGTGTCGAATATGAGTATCTGGTCTAAGGAATGGTCATTGCCTTTAGATACAAAGAAAAGTCATATTTTCTCGTATAACTCCTTCCCGTTAGAAATAAGATTTCTAGATGGCACTCCTCTTTCCCCCTGAGATCAGGTGGTGG
Source organism: Heligmosomoides polygyrus bakeri (assembly GCA_947359475.1). NCBI lineage: Eukaryota > Metazoa > Nematoda > Chromadorea > Rhabditida > Heligmosomidae > Heligmosomoides > Heligmosomoides polygyrus. Next base: position 60,246,096 of record OX375870.1, on the reverse strand, counting down.
ATCGTGGCGTGCCTAAACAAACATTTGTTGGTCAAAACACCTAAACACCTTTGTTGGTCAAATCAGTTTCAGGAGGTTGCTGAAAAGGGACTTAGCCTAGTTCATCTATTATTTCGAAACACCCACTGTTCTGATGTAAGCATTTGGTTGAAGCTGTATAAAACCTACGTACTCCCAGTAGTTGATTAGTGTAGTCCTGTTTGGAGTCCATATCTGACTAAAGATATTCAAGCGCTGGAAAGAGTCCAAAAGACTCACTAGGTTGTTGTACTACAGAGCGTTTGCCAATGATGGATGTGCGTCGAGCATTCCCGAGTATACGGTGAGGCTTAAAGACATCAACATGAAAAGTCTTTTCTATCGTAGAACTGTTTCAGACCTATTTCTTTCTTTCAAGATCTTCAGAGGGGAGCTTTGCCTGAGCCCGTCGAAATATTGGACATTCTGTCCATCGAACGGCAGGAGAGGTCGTTTCAACGTATACAACTACAAGTTGGGTCCATTTCAAAAAAGACTGCGTATAAAATCGTTTTTGTTCGCACTACGAAATGGCTTGAAAGTCTGCCCTTGTCAGTTCTGTGTTGCGAAAAATCTTCACAGTTCAAACAAGCTACAAAGAAGATTGATATCTTTAGTTTTCTTGGGATTCCAGATGTCTCCTAGTATTCTTGTAGACTTGTTCAGATTGCTCGCCCAACTGTGCGGGTCGTATTATCTTTTGATTCTCTAAACTCGTGAAGTTTCCGTGAGCGTGGCCCACTTATGCTCCATTTTCCAATTTCCTGGCTTGCTGAGTGAATAAAACCCAATCTCCTTGCCAACGGGGTTTATTTTCTAGACTGCGTCTCTATAAGGATTACGCCACTGACCGGTCTCATCCTGTGTCACAACCAGGTCGAGTCCCTAGGAGCCACGTTCTGTGGGAAGGGCTTCTCCTATTGCGATTCATGTTTTTTTCGGCCTAGGCGGGCTCTCCTACAGCTTTTAAATGGTATTGCAATCGTCTTAGTTCCCTTCAGCTTTCTGCCGACCATCTAGTCTTTGTAAGAGCAGTAGACGTTGTTGTGAATGTGCCTTGCCTACATCTGTGCTTAAGCGTGGTCAGGCCCTAAGAGCCTCTACCGAGGGGAGGGCCTTACCTATCGCTATGCACTGCATAATATTCGTCCATCACGGGTTACTGCCGGTCTGACATTTTTCCTATCTTCTCAATCACTTTTCGCCTTCACTCGCTTACACGCCACAGACGTTTTGTGAAATCATGGAGGATATTCTGACCTCGTTCCCGGGAAAGCACGGGCAAAAAAAAAACTTGACTAAAAGTCATCGTATTAGGACACGTTAACCGATTCGGTCCATTTGGTGAGTGATTTCTTTCATTTCCCAACTAGTGCTTGTTTTTAAGCGAGTGACTAATATTACTTTTTAGCATTCCACAATTGTAGACTTTTATTTTGTTTGGTCGTTTTTTGTTTTTAACTAGTTTTCAATCGTTTTTATTCGCCTTGCCCTATTGCGCTCTTTCTCTTGTTGTTGAGCCTCGAATTACTGGAATTTAGCGTGCCCTAGGCGACCTCTAGGGTCATGACCCCGTACTAAAGCTCCAGGGACTACCCGCCTGGTGGACCTCTTAGGTCATGACCTTTCGAAAATCGAATAGTCGAATAACTCAACTTTTTGAAATTTTCGAAAGTCGAACAATCGAATAACTCGACTTTTTGAAATTTTCGAAAGTCGAACAATCGAATAACTCGGTTTTTCGCCGTCTTCGAAGATCAAACAATCGAATAACTCAATTTTTCGCCGTCTTCGAAAATCGAATAATCGAATAACTCAACTTTTTGCAATTTTCGAAAATCGAGCAATCGAATAACTCGATTTTTCGCCGTCTTCGAAAATCGAACAATCGAATAGCTCGATTTTTCGCCGTTTTCAAAAGTCGAACAACCGAATAACTCGGTTTTTGGCTGTCTTCGAAAATCGAATAATCGAATAACTCAACTTTTTGAAATTTTCGAAAGTCGAACAATCGGAGAACTAGACTTTTTTAAATTTTCGAAAGTCGAGCAATCGAGTAACTCGATTTTTCGCCGTCTTCGAAAATCGAACAATCGAATAACTCGATTTTTCGCCGTTTTCGAAAGTCGAACAATCGAATAACTCGGTTTTTGGCTGTCTTCGAAAATCGAACAATCGAATAACTCGATTTTTTGGAATTTTCGAAAATCGAGCAATCGAATAACTCGATTTTTCACCGTCTTCGAAAATCGAGCAATCGAATAACTCAATTTTTCGCTGTCTTCGAAAATCGAACAATCGAATAACTCGATTTTTCGCCGTTTTCGAAAGTCGAACAATCGGAGAACTAGACTTTTTTAAATTTTCGAAAGTCGAACAATCGAATAACTCGGTTTTTGGCTGTCTTCGAAAATCGAACAATCGAATAACTCGACTTTTTGAAATTTTCAAAAGTCGAACAATCGAATAACTCGGTTTTTGGCTGTCTTCGAAAATCGAATAATCGAATAACTCAACTTTTTGAAATTTTCGAAAGTCGAACAATCGGAGAACTAGACTTTTTTAAATTTTCGAAAGTCGAGCAATCGAGTAACTCGATTTTTCGCCGTTTTCGAAAGTCGAACAATCGAATAACTCGGTTTTTTGCCGTCTTCGAAAATCGAACAATCGAATAACTCGATTTTTCGCCGTTTTCGAAAGTCGAACAATCGGAGAACTAGACTTTTTTAAATTTTCAAAAGTCGAACAATCGAATAACTCGGTTTTTGGCTGTCTTCGAAAATCGAATAATCGAATAACTCAACTTTTTGAAATTTTCGAAAGTCGAACAATCGGAGAACTAGACTTTTTTAAATTTTCGAAAGTCGAGCAATCGAGTAACTCGATTTTTCGCCGTTTTCGAAAGTCGAACAATCGAATAACTCGGTTTTTGGCTGTCTTCGAAAATCGAACAATCGAATAACTCGATTTTTTGGAATTTTCGAAAATCGAGCAATCGAATAACTCGATTTTTCACCGTCTTCGAAAATCGAGCAATCGAATAACTCAATTTTTCGCTGTCTTCGAAAATCGAACAATCGAATAACTCGATTTTTCGCCGTTTTCGAAAGTCGAACAATCGGAGAACTAGACTTTTTTAAATTTTCGAAAGTCGAACAATCGAATAACTCGGTTTTTGGCTGTCTTCGAAAATCGAACAATCGAATAACTCGACTTTTTGAAATTTTCGAAAGTCGAGCAATCGAATAACTCAATTTTTCGCTGTCTTCGAAAATCGAACAATCGAATAACTCAATTTTTCGCTGTCTTCGAAAATCGAACAATCGGAGAACTAGACTTTTTTAAATTTTCGAAAGTCGAACAATCGAATAACTCGGTTTTTGGCTGTCTTCGAAAATCGAACAATCGAATAACTCGACTTTTTGAAATTTTCGAAAGTCGAACAATCGAATAACTCGGTTTTTCGCCGTCTTCGAAAATCGAACAATCGAATAACTCGACTTTTTGAAATTTTCGAAAGTCGAACAATCGAATAACTCGGTTTTTCGCCGTCTTCGAAAATCGAACAATCGAATAACTCGACTTTTTGAAATTTTCGAAAGTCGAGCAATCGAATAACTCAATTTTTCGCTGTCTTCGAAAATCGAACAATCGAATAACTCAATTTTTCGCTGTCTTCGAAAATCGAACAATCGGAGAACTAGACTTTTTTAAATTTTCGAAAGTCGAACAATCGAATAACTCGGTTTTTGGCTGTCTTCGAAAATCGAACAATCGGAGAACTAGACTTTTTGAAATTTTCGAAAGTCGAGCAATCGAATAACTCAATTTTTCGCTGTCTTCGAAAATCGAGCAATCGAATAACTCGATTTTTCACCGTCTTCGAAAATCGAGCAATCGAATAACTCAATTTTTCGCTGTCTTCGAAAATCGAACAATCGAATAACTCGATTTTTCGCCGTTTTCGAAAGTCGAACAATCGGAGAACTAGACTTTTTTAAATTTTCGAAAGTCGAACAATCGAATAACTCGGTTTTTCGCCGTCTTCGAAAATCGAACAATCGAATAACTCGATTTTTCGCCGTTTTCGAAAGTCGAACAATCGGAGAACTAGACTTTTTTAAATTTTCAAAAGTCGAACAATCGAATAACTCGGTTTTTGGCTGTCTTCGAAAATCGAATAATCGAATAACTCAACTTTTTGAAATTTTCGAAAGTCGAACAATCGGAGAACTAGACTTTTTTAAATTTTCGAAAGTCGAGCAATCGAGTAACTCGATTTTTCGCCGTTTTCGAAAGTCGAACAATCGAATAACTCGGTTTTTGGCTGTCTTCGAAAATCGAACAATCGAATAACTCGATTTTTTGGAATTTTCGAAAATCGAGCAATCGAATAACTCGATTTTTCACCGTCTTCGAAAATCGAGCAATCGAATAACTCAATTTTTCGCTGTCTTCGAAAATCGAACAATCGAATAACTCGATTTTTCGCCGTTTTCGAAAGTCGAACAATCGGAGAACTAGACTTTTTTAAATTTTCGAAAGTCGAACAATCGAATAACTCGGTTTTTGGCTGTCTTCGAAAATCGAACAATCGAATAACTCGACTTTTTGAAATTTTCGAAAGTCGAGCAATCGAATAACTCAATTTTTCGCTGTCTTCGAAAATCGAACAATCGAATAACTCAATTTTTCGCTGTCTTCGAAAATCGAACAATCGGAGAACTAGACTTTTTTAAATTTTCGAAAGTCGAACAATCGAATAACTCGGTTTTTGGCTGTCTTCGAAAATCGAACAATCGAATAACTCGACTTTTTGAAATTTTCGAAAGTCGAACAATCGAATAACTCGGTTTTTCGCCGTCTTCGAAAATCGAACAATCGAATAACTCGACTTTTTGAAATTTTCGAAAGTCGAACAATCGAATAACTCGGTTTTTCGCCGTCTTCGAAAATCGAACAATCGAATAACTCGACTTTTTGAAATTTTCGAAAGTCGAGCAATCGAATAACTCAATTTTTCGCTGTCTTCGAAAATCGAACAATCGAATAACTCAATTTTTCGCTGTCTTCGAAAATCGAACAATCGAATAACTCAATTTTTCGCTGTCTTCGAAAATCGAACAATCGGAGAACTAGACTTTTTTAAATTTTCGAAAGTCGAACAATCGAATAACTCGGTTTTTGGCTGTCTTCGAAAATCGAACAATCGGAGAACTAGACTTTTTGAAATTTTCGAAAGTCGAGCAATCGAATAACTCAATTTTTCGCTGTCTTCGAAAATCGAGCAATCGAATAACTCGATTTTTCACCGTCTTCGAAAATCGAGCAATCGAATAACTCAATTTTTCGCTGTCTTCGAAAATCGAACAATCGAATAACTCGATTTTTCGCCGTTTTCGAAAGTCGAACAATCGGAGAACTAGACTTTTTTAAATTTTCGAAAGTCGAACAATCGAATAACTCGGTTTTTCGCCGTCTTCGAAAATCGAACAATCGAATAACTCGATTTTTCGCCGTTTTCGAAAGTCGAACAATCGGAGAACTAGACTTTTTTAAATTTTCAAAAGTCGAACAATCGAATAACTCGGTTTTTGGCTGTCTTCGAAAATCGAATAATCGAATAACTCAACTTTTTGAAATTTTCGAAAGTCGAACAATCGGAGAACTAGACTTTTTTAAATTTTCGAAAGTCGAGCAATCGAGTAACTCGATTTTTCGCCGTTTTCGAAAGTCGAACAATCGAATAACTCGGTTTTTGGCTGTCTTCGAAAATCGAACAATCGAATAACTCGATTTTTTGGAATTTTCGAAAATCGAGCAATCGAATAACTCGATTTTTCACCGTCTTCGAAAATCGAGCAATCGAATAACTCAATTTTTCGCTGTCTTCGAAAATCGAACAATCGAATAACTCGATTTTTCGCCGTTTTCGAAAGTCGAACAATCGGAGAACTAGACTTTTTTAAATTTTCGAAAGTCGAACAATCGAATAACTCGGTTTTTGGCTGTCTTCGAAAATCGAACAATCGAATAACTCGACTTTTTGAAATTTTCGAAAGTCGAGCAATCGAATAACTCAATTTTTCGCTGTCTTCGAAAATCGAACAATCGAATAACTCAATTTTTCGCTGTCTTCGAAAATCGAACAATCGGAGAACTAGACTTTTTTAAATTTTCGAAAGTCGAACAATCGAATAACTCGGTTTTTGGCTGTCTTCGAAAATCGAACAATCGAATAACTCGACTTTTTGAAATTTTCGAAAGTCGAACAATCGAATAACTCGGTTTTTCGCCGTCTTCGAAAATCGAACAATCGAATAACTCGACTTTTTGAAATTTTCGAAAGTCGAACAATCGAATAACTCGGTTTTTCGCCGTCTTCGAAAATCGAACAATCGAATAACTCGACTTTTTGAAATTTTCGAAAGTCGAGCAATCGAATAACTCAATTTTTCGCTGTCTTCGAAAATCGAACAATCGAATAACTCAATTTTTCGCTGTCTTCGAAAATCGAACAATCGGAGAACTAGACTTTTTTAAATTTTCGAAAGTCGAACAATCGAATAACTCGGTTTTTGGCTGTCTTCGAAAATCGAACAATCGGAGAACTAGACTTTTTTAAATTTTCGAAAGTCGAACAATCGAATAACTCGGTTTTTCGCCGTCTTCGAAAATCGAACAATCGAATAACTCGACTTTTTGAAATTTTCGAAAGTCGAACAATCGAATAACTCGGTTTTTCGCCGTCTTCGAAAATCGAACAATCGAATAACTCGATTTTTCGCCGTTTTCGAAAGTCGAACAATCGGAGAACTAGACTTTTTTAAATTTTCGAAAGTCGAACAATCGAATAACTCGGTTTTTGGCTGTCTTCGAAAATCGAACAATCGAATAACTCGACTTTTTGAAATTTTCGAAAGTCGAACAATCGAATAACTCGACTTTTTGGCTGTCTTCGAAAGTCGAACAATCGGAGAACTAGACTTTTTTAAATTTTCGAAAGTCGAACAATCGAATAACTCGACTTTTTGGCTGTCTTCGAAAGTCGAACAATCGGAGAACTAGACTTTTTTAAATTTTCGAAAATCGAACAATCGAATAACTCGGTTTTTGGCTGTCTTCGAAAATCGAACAATCGAATAACTCGACTTTTTTAAATTTTCGAAAGTCGAGCAATCGAGTAACTCGATTTTTCGCCGTCTTCGAAAATCGAACAATCGAATAACTCGATTTTTCGCCGTTTTCGAAAGTCGAACAATCGAATAACTCGGTTTTTGGCTGTCTTCGAAAATCGAACAATCGAATAACTCGATTTTTTGGAATTTTCGAAAATCGAGCAATCGAATAACTCGATTTTTCACCGTCTTCGAAAATCGAGCAATCGAATAACTCAATTTTTCGCTGTCTTCGAAAATCGAACAATCGAATAACTCGATTTTTCGCCGTTTTCGAAAGTCGAACAATCGGAGAACTAGACTTTTTTAAATTTTCGAAAGTCGAACAATCGAATAACTCGGTTTTTCGCCGTCTTCGAAAATCGAACAATCGAATAACTCGACTTTTTGAAATTTTCGAAAGTCGAGCAATCGAATAACTCAATTTTTCGCTGTCTTCGAAAATCGAACAATCGAATAACTCAATTTTTCGCTGTCTTCGAAAATCGAACAATCGGAGAACTAGACTTTTTTAAATTTTCGAAAGTCGAACAATCGAATAACTCGGTTTTTGGCTGTCTTCGAAAATCGAACAATCGGAGAACTAGACTTTTTTAAATTTTCGAAAGTCGAACAATCGAATAACTCGGTTTTTCGCCGTCTTCGAAAATCGAACAATCGAATAACTCGACTTTTTGAAATTTTCGAAAGTCGAACAATCGAATAACTCGGTTTTTCGCCGTCTTCGAAAATCGAACAATCGAATAACTCGATTTTTCGCCGTTTTCGAAAGTCGAACAATCGGAGAACTAGACTTTTTTAAATTTTCGAAAGTCGAACAATCGAATAACTCGGTTTTTGGCTGTCTTCGAAAATCGAACAATCGAATAACTCGACTTTTTGAAATTTTCGAAAGTCGAACAATCGAATAACTCGACTTTTTGGCTGTCTTCGAAAGTCGAACAATCGGAGAACTAGACTTTTTTAAATTTTCGAAAGTCGAACAATCGAATAACTCGACTTTTTGGCTGTCTTCGAAAGTCGAACAATCGGAGAACTAGACTTTTTTAAATTTTCGAAAATCGAACAATCGAATAACTCGGTTTTTGGCTGTCTTCGAAAATCGAACAATCGAATAACTCGACTTTTTTAAATTTTCGAAAGTCGAGCAATCGAGTAACTCGATTTTTCGCCGTCTTCGAAAATCGAACAATCGAATAACTCGATTTTTCGCCGTTTTCGAAAGTCGAACAATCGAATAACTCGGTTTTTGGCTGTCTTCGAAAATCGAACAATCGAATAACTCGATTTTTTGGAATTTTCGAAAATCGAGCAATCGAATAACTCGATTTTTCACCGTCTTCGAAAATCGAGCAATCGAATAACTCAATTTTTCGCTGTCTTCGAAAATCGAACAATCGAATAACTCGATTTTTCGCCGTTTTCGAAAGTCGAACAATCGGAGAACTAGACTTTTTTAAATTTTCGAAAGTCGAACAATCGAATAACTCGGTTTTTGGCTGTCTTCGAAAATCGAACAATCGAATAACTCGACTTTTTGAAATTTTCGAAAGTCGAACAATCGAATAACTCGGTTTTTCGCCGTCTTCGAAAATCGAACAATCGAATAACTCGATTTTTCGCCGTTTTCGAAAGTCGAACAATCGGAGAACTAGACTTTTTTAAATTTTCAAAAGTCGAACAATCGAATAACTCGGTTTTTGGCTGTCTTCGAAAATCGAATAATCGAATAACTCAACTTTTTGAAATTTTCGAAAGTCGAACAATCGGAGAACTAGACTTTTTTAAATTTTCGAAAGTCGAGCAATCGAGTAACTCGATTTTTCGCCGTCTTCGAAAATCGAACAATCGAATAACTCGATTTTTCGCCGTTTTCGAAAGTCGAACAATCGAATAACTCGGTTTTTGGCTGTCTTCGAAAATCGAACAATCGAATAACTCGATTTTTTGGAATTTTCGAAAATCGAGCAATCGAATAACTCGATTTTTCACCGTCTTCGAAAATCGAGCAATCGAATAACTCAATTTTTCGCTGTCTTCGAAAATCGAACAATCGAATAACTCGATTTTTCGCCGTTTTCGAAAGTCGAACAATCGGAGAACTAGACTTTTTTAAATTTTCGAAAGTCGAACAATCGAATAACTCGGTTTTTGGCTGTCTTCGAAAATCGAACAATCGAATAACTCGACTTTTTGAAATTTTCGAAAGTCGAGCAATCGAATAACTCAATTTTTCGCTGTCTTCGAAAATCGAACAATCGAATAACTCAATTTTTCGCTGTCTTCGAAAATCGAACAATCGGAGAACTAGACTTTTTTAAATTTTCGAAAGTCGAACAATCGAATAACTCGGTTTTTGGCTGTCTTCGAAAATCGAATAATCGAATAACTCAACTTTTTGAAATTTTCGAAAGTCGAACAATCGGAGAACTAGACTTTTTTAAATTTTCGAAAGTCGAGCAATCGAGTAACTCGATTTTTCGCCGTCTTCGAAAATCGAACAATCGAATAACTCGATTTTTCGCCGTTTTCGAAAGTCGAACAATCGAATAACTCGGTTTTTGGCTGTCTTCGAAAATCGAACAATCGAATAACTCGATTTTTTGGAATTTTCGAAAATCGAGCAATCGAATAACTCGATTTTTCACCGTCTTCGAAAATCGAGCAATCGAATAACTCAATTTTTCGCTGTCTTCGAAAATCGAACAATCGAATAACTCGATTTTTCGCCGTTTTCGAAAGTCGAACAATCGGAGAACTAGACTTTTTTAAATTTTCGAAAGTCGAACAATCGAATAACTCGGTTTTTGGCTGTCTTCGAAAATCGAACAATCGAATAACTCGACTTTTTGAAATTTTCGAAAGTCGAGCAATCGAATAACTCAATTTTTCGCTGTCTTCGAAAATCGAACAATCGAATAACTCAATTTTTCGCTGTCTTCGAAAATCGAACAATCGGAGAACTAGACTTTTTTAAATTTTCGAAAGTCGAACAATCGAATAACTCGGTTTTTGGCTGTCTTCGAAAATCGAACAATCGAATAACTCGACTTTTTGAAATTTTCGAAAGTCGAACAATCGAATAACTCGGTTTTTCGCCGTCTTCGAAAATCGAACAATCGAATAACTCGACTTTTTGAAATTTTCGAAAGTCGAACAATCGAATAACTCGGTTTTTCGCCGTCTTCGAAAATCGAACAATCGAATAACTCGACTTTTTGAAATTTTCGAAAGTCGAGCAATCGAATAACTCAATTTTTCGCTGTCTTCGAAAATCGAACAATCGAATAACTCAATTTTTCGCTGTCTTCGAAAATCGAACAATCGGAGAACTAGACTTTTTTAAATTTTCGAAAGTCGAACAATCGAATAACTCGGTTTTTGGCTGTCTTCGAAAATCGAACAATCGAATAACTCGACTTTTTGAAATTTTCGAAAGTCGAACAATCGAATAACTCGGTTTTTCGCCGTCTTCGAAAATCGAACAATCGAATAACTCGACTTTTTGAAATTTTCGAAAGTCGAACAATCGAATAACTCGGTTTTTCGCCGTCTTCGAAAATCGAACAATCGAATAACTCAATTTTTCGCTGTCTTCGAAAATCGAACAATCGGAGAACTAGACTTTTTTAAATTTTCGAAAGTCGAACAATCGAATAACTCGACTTTTTGAAATTTTCGAAAGTCGAGCAATCGAATAACTCAATTTTTCGCTGTCTTCGAAAATCGAACAATCGAATAACTCAATTTTTCGCTGTCTTCGAAAATCGAACAATCGGAGAACTAGACTTTTTTAAATTTTCGAAAGTCGAACAATCGAATAACTCGGTTTTTGGCTGTCTTCGAAAATCGAACTATCGAATAACTCGACTTTTTGAAATTTTCGAAAGTCGAACAATCGAATAACTCGGTTTTTCGCCGTCTTCGAAAATCGAACAATCGAATAACTCGACTTTTTGAAATTTTCGAAAGTCGAACAATCGAATAACTCGGTTTTTCGCCGTCTTCGAAAATCGAACAATCGAATAACTCGATTTTTCGCCGTTTTCGAAAGTCGAACAATCGGAGAACTAGACTTTTTTAAATTTTCGAAAGTCGAACAATCGAATAACTCGGTTTTTGGCTGTCTTCGAAAATCGAACAATCGAATAACTCGACTTTTTGAAATTTTCGAAAGTCGAACAATCGAATAACTCGACTTTTTGGCTGTCTTCGAAAGTCGAACAATCGGAGAACTAGACTTTTTTAAATTTTCGAAAATCGAACAATCGAATAACTCGGTTTTTGGCTGTCTTCGAAAATCGAACAATCGAATAACTCGACTTTTTGAAATTTTCGAAAGTCGAACAATCGAATAACTCGACTTTTTGAAATTTGCGAAAGTCGAACAATCGAATAACTCGGTTTTTCGCCGTCTTCGAAGATCGAACAATCGAATAACTCGATTTTTCGCCGTCTTCGAAAATCGAACAATCGAATAACTCGATTTTTCGCCGTTTTCGAAAGTCGAACAACCGAATAACTAGACTTTTTCAAATTTTCGAAAGTCGAACAATCGAATAACTCGGTTTTTGGCTGTCTTCGAAAGTCGAACAATCGAATAGCTCGACTTTTTGAAATTTTCGAAAGTAGAACAATCGAATAACTCGGTTTTTCGCCGTCTTCGAAAATCGAACAATCGAATAACTAGACTTTTTTAAATTTTCGAAAGTCGAACAATCGAATAACTCGATTTTTCACCGTCTTCGAAAATCGAGCAATCGAATAACTCGATTTCGAAGGCACGTTCCATAGAGAAGCGAAAGAATACAGAGCAAAACCACAATTGTGTATGAAAAGAGTTAAATTTAGGAAGACGGAGTAATCCTTTACAATCCAATTAGTAAACCGGGACAACAAGATACTTGGTCATTTCTTTCGCAAGTAGTGGACATTCCCCAGGGTTGAGGTGCCACCAAGGGTAGGAATTTTCTTCACTTCTACGCGCAATTTGCTATCTGCCACGTCTTCTTCATTTGCGAGTCGATGTCACAAACTCCTCGCATTATCATATTAGCAGCGTCGGTCGCCGGCTTCGCCAGTGCCGCACACTGGACGTGCGGGCCACGCCAGGCTTCGAGTATGGGGGCCGCGTGAGAACGTAGCCCAAACCTAGATAGGAATGCTTCCTCAGCCAGTGTCCGTCGCAGGCTCCGCCGGTGCCGTACGCTGGACGTGCGGACCATGCCAGGCATGCCGGCTTCGGATATAGCATATTTTCTTCAGCACACATATAAAGCCTGTTTGTAAGGTAGCTTTTATCCTATTATGTTCAAGAGTCAGCTCTTTACTCCAGTTCAGCTTTTTTCCAGCTTGGACAAGAAAAAGATACGGATAAAGGACGGCATTAGTCAATAAATTGGTGGAGGGGGGTCACTTTGTAGTCAGTGGTTTTCCGTCTTCATGAGAAGGACCATGAATGTCGATTTACATCAAAAATGGAACAACGCAATTCAATGGAACAACAAGGGGTACGACACAGTAGTGTTGAATAACAGTTCCATTTTCGCGCAGCACAAAAATGTGTTATGGGATGCCTTACATGGTGGCCCCCTCCTCATTCGAGCCCATTTTCATAAAGTTAACGAAAAAGCGTGATGCTACGTATAGTCACTGTTCGCGGTTTGAAATTCGCGCTTGGGTTGGTTTTGAAGAGAATGACGATTTTGACGTTGATAGTGCGCGTTTTTCGACGGCGACAACTCGTTCGCAGTTTTAATGCACATTTAATGAGGAATTGCTCTGAGCTGCACATGGTAAAGCAGAACATTTTCTAATGCTCTACGATCGCGGCGGACGCTACGCTCGGCAACGATCTCGACGAGCTTCCGTATGTTCAGAAGCGCGCCGGCCTACACACACGCAGACGCAGACTCTAGCATACGATTACAATATGCATTAACTACCGAAACCGACGTAGCAAAAGGATTGCTAGAATATGCAGGCCCATAGACTCGTTACAGTCGGGACGCCGTGTTCCCATAGATCATCACCTTTACTACAAAATGGTATTTTATCACTTGAAGACGTTTATCAGGCTTTTGTCTATTAAAATCGCAGTTTATTATCACTCATTATTATCAGTTGAAGCAATCAGTATAGGATCAACTATACGCACAACTATAGTTGTGCTCTCGCAAAATTTTCGAATATTGGAATAGTTTCAAGTGCCCGCAATTTTCGAGCATTCAAATTCAAGCATAATCGTAGTGGTTTTATGAAGATTAGGTACATGCGGAAAACGCGATTTTTTTAAATTTCGAGTTCATCATACAGATTCGAATGAAAATCATTGGAATATCTGTTGGAATAGGTCATCCGAACAAAACTATGCACAACGCTAGACATGAAGGTGAGATAGTACCCAAAACCAGAATATCGCCACCAGAATCGACTAGACAGCAGTTTCATGACGCGCTTAACTCATGAGATTTTCTAGAATTCTCAGGGATTCTAATAACCTAGAAAAATCGCACTCTCACATCCTAGGTATGTTCAACAGCAACGAACAAAGTATCGCATTACCTCCAATTAACTGCCATCTCTATTTGAACTCCCTCTTTAATTCACTATGACGAATCCCTTGCTCTCAAGTATTGTTCGATTTCGATCTACGTTCGAACAAAAATTTGCGATTTTCAAATTCGAACCCTCCAAATGAAATCGCAGATTTATTATCGCGAAAAAGGATAATGTCTAGAGTCGGCCGCCAGAACGCTCGAAAGGAAATCGCAAATCGTTCCCGCCAATTACCGTAGACGCAGACGTGGAGCGAGTATGAACATGGGTTTTTCGAGGAGCGGAGACGATGCGTACTCAGGCGGCCTGCTCTTGATATTGTTCGAACATTATTCGATTTCGAACAATATCCGAAGAAAAGTTTTTCGCAATATTCGATTATGAACAATATTCGAACATTACTTTTTCGCCATCTTCGATGTCGAACAATGTTCGATCAACGTCTTCCTATCTTCGATTTCGAAAAATGTTCGAATAACGGTTTTTAACGGAAGTCGATTTCGAAATTAGTTTCTGATATATAACAGATCTTCAAAACTTAGCTCACAGTAAAGGTACTGAAGAAGTTAAGGGCTCATATGGAAGCTGAAGAAAATAAAAATTTTCTGCCATATGGGCGTATGGCTTGCGCCATGCACTCGTCTGAATTCTTGCGTTTTGCACTCGACAGGTTGTGCTTTACTTGAATGCTTCTTGTAATTTGTCCTTAAATGGGCCGTATTGATTAATTTGTGCTTTTTTTAAAGGTTTCAAGCTTAAAAACACACTATGTTTTGCAAAAAATGCAGGGTATTCTAAAAAAAACTATTTGAAAGGTTTTAACATTGCTGCTAATAAAGCGTTTAAAGCTTTTTGAGACTCATATGAAAACACAGGGTAACGAAACTTCTGTGGCGTGCAGATAGTTAAGATCGCGCCATGCACTCATCTGAAACCTTGCATTTCAGACTCGACTGATTGTGCATGGGATGACTCCTTGTTAAAATTCTGTTACTACTTGACCACATTAACCTGCGCTGTGCTTCGTTTAACGTTTAGAACTTGACAATCACGAGAAAGACATGTGACATGTGAGTTTATTTATTGCGCAATCTGGCTATTGCTCTAATATCGCTCTCTACATATCTGAGCCCATAGCAAGAGTCATGCCCGGCTCTACGCTTTTTTTCGAGGAGAAGAAATTTATCCTGAAGTGTTGTTGGAAGTTCAGAACCATCGTCGACCACCCACTAGCGTCACCCATGCACAATCAGTCGAGTCTAAAATGCAAGGTTTCGGGCGGGGGCATGGCACAATCTTGACCGTTTGCATGCCAAAAAATCTCGTTACTCTGTGCTTTCATATGAGTCTCAAGCATCTTCCGAAGCTTCGCTAGCAGTAATGTTAGAACCTTTCAAATTTTACCTGGATTTTTAAGATAACCTGCTTTTTTTGCAAAGCGTGGGTGTTTTTAAACTTTAAACCTTAAAAACACAAATCGATCAATACGGTCCTTTTAAGGAAAAATTACGACAAGTAGTCAAGTGAAACCCAATCAATCGAGTGCAAAAATGCAAGAATTCAGATGAGTGCATGGCGCAACAAATTTATCACCTTTCAAACAGTGCCTACATTTGTTAGGACACCCTATATATATATGTATATATGTATATGTATATATATATATATATGTATATATGTATATATGTATATATATATATATATATATATATATATATGTACACTATAGACTATTTCACTTTAAAATGAACACTTTTTATTGAAAACCGGACACTTAGAACTAAGATAGACGTTCCTCAAGCGCATCTAAACTTTAAAAAGACGCCTAACTTGAGGTTACATCTTAAAGAAATTTTTCGTAATTAATAATTCCCTTTTGCAGCGCCCTAAGGAAAAAGAGCTAGATTGTTTGCATAAACGCAAAATTTGTATCATTTGACTTCAAAAAATATTTGCAATTTTATCCTGACCTGCTAAAGGCATTGAATTTGCTCGTGTGTTATAGGAAGAAATTACGCCACGCACTCGTTCTATGCGTTGAGTTTTCTATTAAAATGTTGGCGGTGCTGTTTATGCACGGCACCATCTCTTCACACGAACAGTTCTTTGTGGCGGAGAACTTCAGAATGCAGCTAAGTCACTGTTCTGGTCAAAGGAATAGATTTTCTGTGCTCATTCAGAAAACGTACGCATTCCTTCTTAAGACATGCTTCATAAGAGGTATTGTTCGCTCAAATCTTTTTAAAACAAACGATTATTTTGTTATGAAAGGTGTCTATTCTGGCTTTAGATGTGTTTATATCCTACTACATAAGAAGCGGCTAATCAGTGCGTCACGTAGTGAATCACATCGGTGGCGGGGGATACCACAACGACTAATACTGCGACGTATGCCATCCCGCGGTCTTTTTGAGCTTAACCATAGACAATTGTTGGAATTGGCTGTAATAACTGTATTTTTTAGCAAACGGTGATAGAAGTATAGAATCGTCCAGCTGCGCCAAAATTCAGAAAACATGTCACCGACGTTGAACAGCGAGGATAAGGATTCAGAAGACGTCCTATACGTCGTGCAACAAGCGCTCGGATTCAAACCAGATGCTATGGATGTCAACTATCCTATGCAATAAGTGGGAACGCGTCTCTGTGTTTATTTATATCTGTGTATATGAGGGAATCAGTCGAATGGGTTTGCCGCCAGGCAGAATGGGGTGTTGATCAGCCGATCAGTATCGATCGACTTTATCCATTTTTCTGCAGATTGGCTTACTTCGGAGTCGGAATAGCAATAAATCCTATACTATATTTATATCTGTGTATATGAGGAAATCAGTCCGATGAATCTGCTATTCTATCCTATGTTAAAATTCATGCAAATTTTTACTGCAATAAAGATAGGAAGGAGTAAAGGATAAAAGGATAAAGGACGGCGTTACTCAATCCCTTCTGGGATACGCCAGCGTATTCTACTGCTACGGGATGTCGTGGAGGCGACATGAATGCGTATTTGGCTATAGAATGACTTGCGGTGGCCAGCCGATGAACAAGTCAGCGCTCTATCCTTCCCAGACAAGTCTGGTACCAATTCACCGACCCCGGAGGGATGGAAGGCTTGGTTGGCCTGGGCGGGAAATCCGAACCAGGAACCTGGTATCGGGTGCACGCGACAGTCGCGCCTCCTCCGACTGCGCTACACGCTCCCTAGGAAGGAATACAGATGAGAAAAGGCCTGTTCCGGCCGATGAGTTGAATTATTAGGGTTTGGGGTGGAGGCTTCCAACCAAATGTTTGGCTGCCGGTAGGACGCTGAACGTCTGGTAGTGTTCATCAGTGTAGATCACGTCTAATGTCACGTCGAGCAACGCCGGCTGAAACTTAAGAGGACGTGTGATGTTGCAAACGCTGCATGAAACGCTAAACCTCATTGCAAGTCGTGGTGGGGCATCTCTGACATCCTTCTCTCATAGTACATATTTCCATCATCAACATTTACAGAACCCCCTTAAAGCCAGTGTATTTGGTGGCCTCGAAAATGATGTTATCAACGAAATAACGTCACCAATTCCCTTATCAACATGTGTGGCACGAAGTTAGTAATAAAATCCAATATGTGGCGTCGTTTCCCTTATCACCACTTGCCACTCTGATGCAGATCACTGTTGTATTAGGTAAGTGTTTATTGTGTTGCGAAAACTACTGATGGAAATGCTGTTGCTTTTTTGCTATACCAAGCGATTCCCCTCCCTGATATTTTCAACTACAATTCCCCGCCCTGCCGGCGTCCTCTTGTATGAGCGAATCATAATTTGCTACAGTCGTAGTCACACGTACATCTTGTAACCATTAAAGTAACCACCACCCATTAAAGCTCCAGCTGAACTCTGTTCTTCAACTAAGCCATGCTGCATAGTTGAGCCTTTATTCCTTTGGTGGCAGGTTCTGAATAATGTTAGGTGGCAACCTAGTGTAATCTCCTGAGAATGTTATCGCATCTGCCTTAGCTACGCAGTGACTAATTGGTAGGTGCTACTCGTTGCTTTAATATCGACCAGGAAAATGCATGACAAAGATAACTTCCGTCGAGAGGGACCTCCAAAAGGCGCGAGGTTAACGTTGATTCCTATTCTAATTTTACAATTTTTTGGAGGTCCCTCTAATATAGTGTTTACAATGACCACTTCCCGAGTTCAGCTCCTCGGCTCATATTCATCATAGGCTTATCGGCCGGTAACGGTGAAAGCTACGGTCGTCCTCCAGATACCGCGATTCATCAACGCGCGGCGTCGTACATTCCCGGTAAATTTCGCGGTAACGCTTGCCCTGCTGGCGCGACCCGTAACAGTTACCAGTAGCGCTGAACTGCTAATTTCTGACCCAGTGTCGCAAGTCGGGCTCGTTGCCAAGATTGACCGGACACATGCATATGGAATCCTCATGAATCGAAATAAACAGTAGGTTCCCATTAAGAAACGGACAACATAAATCTGTGTTAGGATTTAACGCCGGTTCCGTTCATGAATCTAGGCCTTGGAGTCGATAGTACATGGGCGATCGATGCTGATCGGTCGCCATGAGCTTCTCATATCAATTGATTGGCGTTGCGGCCCTCCTTATTATCACGATATATACGATTGTCACGTCAAGTTGGACAGTTTTCAAAGAGAATATGAAATTCTTCGAAGCAGACACTTCTGAAACCTATTCTTTCAATCAAAACAGAGTCTTCTAGATTAAAACAGACACTCTCTAAGAGGGAGAAAACAAATTTTTGTTCTAGCCCCCTTTACTCTTACTTTCTTAGAAAATGTATAATTTAACTGCCCCAAAAAGGTGAACACAATGCTTGAAACTTTTTGTTTTTACACAAAAATAATAAATAGTGTAAAATAGAATACGGTTTAGTTTTTATAGGAAAGTAACGGATTAAATTTGTTATAAATTGCGTGAAAGCAGCAGTTTTCGGTGTATAATAAGAGGAGATCGCGCCATGCACTAGTCTAGCTCGTCGCGGTTTTTCATTTGATTGATAGTATAAATACTAGCAGGAGGTGCAGGCTGTCGCGTGCATCCGATACCAGGTTCCTGTTTCGGATTTCCTGTCCAGGTTAATCAAGCCTGCCATCCTTACGGGGTCGGTGAATTGGTACCAGAATTGTCTGGGATGGTAAAACGCTGACTTATTCATCGGCTGGCCACCGCAAGTCATTGCACGGCCAAATACGCATTCAAACCCCCTCCGCGACATCGCGGAAGTAGGATGCGGTGCGCATCCCAGAAGGGATTGAGTAACGCCGTTCTTTATCTAAATGCGGATTACTGAACGTGCGGAGTGAGAATACTTCGGCTCTTTTTGTAATTGCTGTAGCCTTTCTTAGAAAGTAATGGTAAGTCTCCTTGAGACGAAAATAATCCAGCTTGGTTTCAGAAGTGTCCAGCTTTACTTTGAAAAGTGTCCGTTTTGAGTTGAAAATGGTATACACATAATTACATTCTAAATCTCGCGAGTAAGACTACCGGAGACTCAGTTTTTCGCAAAAGTGAACGAGTACTTCAAACCGTAACCTCCGCCGGTAGCCGACTCTGCCGACACGAACGGGGTCGGCAGAGTCGGCTACCGAGAGTGAGCGTAAACAGCATGGCTCACAGAAGGGCTACATTGGATACGACTGACAGATGGAGTGACACCTGCAGAGTATGTACAGCATTCTTCGCCCCCTGTGTTAGCCGTTGGCAGCGGTAGTAGGCCATCCATGTGTGACTGCTATTTCCTTTGTTTCCATATTTTTTGTGTAATACATCAACAATCAGGCTGTAATTGGAAGTCTTCATTGGAATATCTCTGATAGAGTTTTGTGCCTTTCCGCGTTTGGCGTTCTCAAGGTCTAGAATTTTCTCGCTAGTTGCGCATTTTGGTCGACCATAAGGGAATATGCATCGCAAGATTCCTCCCATGAGTGGTTTTCTCCCTCAAAATGCGACAGTTCAATATGCGTGTACTTGATCTTTAACGCGGGCGATAGTACAATCTGTTTTGAGTCCTGATCATGTGGTTCAAGGCACATTGAGCTGTCATCCATTGCTGCCTTGACGGTCGGTTACATTGAAGTAGAGCAGATGGATCAATTTCGTCATATTAATCACCACTGTCGTGGGAGGTCTCTATTGTTTTCGGGGCCATTTCTGACCAGTTGGGTAGGAGTAATCTGCAGAGTTTTCCACTGGGTCTGCATTGCTCGAGTCCTGGTTTTTAGAGCCATCACTACGGTTTCTGCATCTTGTTTAAGCGAGCGGAAGTCGATTTTCTGTTTTAGTTCCTCTATTTATGCTAGCAGTTTTTCTCTTCTTTCGAATATTCTGAATAAGTTTTCAATATGCTCTGGTAGACATTTTGCATTGATGACAGTTTTCTTTCGACGTTTTCTAGTGCAATGTGAAGTTCACATCCATTTTTAACTGCAACAGAGCGGCTCATTCTTCATCATTTGTCAAAATCTGGCTGAGGATTGCCAACAAAGCCTTCCGTACCTTCGGGTCAACGATATCCTGCAACGAGTGCTGTTGAGCATGAGAACGGTTGCGGAGCACGAGGGACAGGGCAGCACGACACGAGGTACACCCGCCCCTGCTGGGGGCGTGGCGTCAGGAGGTACACCTCGGTTCTGCGGGCCGGAAACTTTTGTTTTGCGTGTCAGAGGTTTCTTAAGGCAGCCGTTAGGCTCTTGGTGAAGCCTAGGGGTTTTGGATGGGTGAGCAAGGGGAATGAGAGGAAGATCGCACGCCTCCCAACAGGGGGGCGGGTATACCTCCTGACCGTCCCCGCGGGGGACAGAAGTACTGAGCAGCACAAACCAATCACGTTACTGGAGAGAATGCCCATGATGAACACACGTAAGTGAAGGACAGCTTCATGCCGTAAATGTACGCAACAGAAATTGGATACTGGCGAATTTTGAATCTTACAAAAATTGCTCTCCTTAGATTAGTGATACTGCGAGGCCGTGTGGAGCGCGTGCGCAACTGCGAGACACGCCATTAGATGTGTCGGTACACTTGTCTCCAGTTCTAGAAGGCAGACTTAGAGCTACCATATCGAAAAATTAGCAAACCCTCACACAGCTACACGTCTTCAAAAATACTCATATTAGAGCTACTTAAGCCATCCATGGGCTGAAATGAGTGGTTCACGTCATGTGTGATCAGAGGACATTGAGAAGTTTCTCCTATGGACACCTGTGGAAGTAATGTGTTTTCGCTTTTTTGTATACGTAGTTCTTCAAAATCACAACAAACCCATCTATGGATCTTTCTATTTGGATTTTGCAAGCACACCTAATTAGATTTTTCGAGTCCCGTTATCGTATTTTACCGCTGCTTCATACTTATGTCCAGACACCTATTGTTACCAACTCCTCTTCTTCTACAACTCTCTACGTCTGCAAAATGTTCCAGAAATTGCACTTTCCTAGTCTTTTCCTTCGGTTCCTGGAAGTTTTCCAGTTCTAGGTGTTATCTGCAGCGTTATCTAACGATAGGTAGCCGAATAGAATTAGCAGGTTAGCAGAGAAGCAACGTGTTCCTTGATTACCCGATAAAGTGTTCCAGCAAATGCGCCAAACTCTAGACTAGTGTGCGTGCCTCGAAGGCGAAAAGATTGCCTGCAGGTGATCTATAAGCTACGTTAGTGCTTCGACGCAAGGGTTTTAAATATAAAACCCTTGTAGCATGTAAACCACTGATAAATGCTTTCCAACCTTTCAAATTTCATTTCTTCTCTACCCTGCGAAACTTCATGTTGAGGCAGCTCTTAGGAAACTTGAAGCCGTGAGTAGAAGTTCCGATTATGGAAGGCTCGAATTCGGAATTTTAGTCGCTGAATAACGATCTAGTTAAGTGAGCCAACACATGTGGCCCAGTGGCAGAAGGCGGCATCAAATTAATGGAGTTCAATTTCTCCCCTTTTGTTCCCTTGCTTGAGCTAGGCTGTCTAGCAGTCCAGTCTAAAAACCAGTAAAAGAAGTGAGCCTCAAAACTTGCCGCGAGTAATAACTGAAGCTCGCTTTATCGTAACATATCTTTTCTTCCAAACATGGCACAAAAATGTAACACATTCCAGCGCTGCTTGTCAGCACATGTACCTGTGTGCCTGATTCCGTTGGTACCTCATTTATCTTTGGCTTTCTTCGAGACGCCGATGTGACGAATCAACAGTTATCTGTCACAGGTAATATTAACACATCTACTAAATATTTTGTTTTTCCTTACCTTTATTTGTTGAAAGATGCGTAGTAAGGGGTTTCTTCAGATTTTCCTGTTCAAGGCTTGGAACTGCATTCCGCTTTTGATAAAGGGTTTTCACAGTACCAGACTAAAGTTATTTTTATTTTATTGTTGATGTCGTGCAACGGGCTCCGGATTCAGACGACGTGTCATCTGTGTCGTGTCAGGAGCGTCCAGATTCCCGGATTCACAAGACGTTCACCGACGTCGTGCAGCAAGCGTCCTGGTTCAAAAGATTTACCGTCTGTACATCTGTGCGAGGCCTTTCATAGACGGTGCGCAACGGGCATCCGGGTTCAGAAGACATGTCGTCGATGTCGCACAACGGGCGTCGAGTTAAGAAGATGTGTCACTGATGTCGCGCAACAGGAGTTCTGGTTCAGAAAACGTGTCACCGAGATCGTACAACAGGCGTCCAGATTCAGAAGACGTGTCACCAACGCCGCGCAAAGGATGTCCGGATTCAGAGGAGGTTTCACCGAAGTCGTGCAATGTGCGAGGGCCAGTAAGGAGTGGGCCAAGTAAGGAGGATATCAAGGGGGACTAAGATGGATACCAGTAAGAAGGGACCAATAAGGAGGGACAAGTAAGAGAAACCAGCAAAATGAGCCAGTAGGAAGGGACCGGTAAAGGGGGGGGGGGACTGGCCGGACCAGGTTCAGAAGACCTGTCGCCGACGATGCGTCACGAGCGTCGCTGATCGGTGGTCAGAGGATGTGTCTCCGAGATCTGCCCCCCCCCCCCCCACCCCACCAGACGTCGTGTAAATCCAGAACTCCTTCTAAGCCCGAACACGCATTGCTCGACACCGTTGACAAGTTGCCTGAACCCGAACACCCTTTGCACGACATCGATGACACGTCTTCTGAACCCGAACACCCTTGCGCGACATCGGTGACACCTCTTCTGAACCCAGGCACCCATTGCGGGCATTTGTGACACGTCTTCTAAGCCCGAACACCCATTGCTCGACACCGTTGACAAGTTGCCTGAACCCGAACACCCATCGCTCGGCACCGGTAACATCTCTTCTAAACCCAGTCAACCATTGCGCGACATCGGTGACACGTCTTCTGAACACGAACGACCTTTGCGCGACATCAGTGACATTTCTTCTGTACACAGGCACCCGTTGCGCGACATCGTTGACACGCCGTCTGAATCCGAACACCCCTTGCGCGACACCGTTGACAAGTTGTCTGAACCCGAACACCCATTGCTCAACATCGTTGACAAGTTGTCTGAACCCGAGCATCCCTAGTGCGACATCGTTGACACATCATCTGAATCCGGACACCCTTGCGCGACATCGTTGACACATCATCTGAATCCGGACACCCTTGCGCAACACCGCTGACACCTCTTCTTATCTCAGGTACCCCTTGCGCGACATCGTTGACACGTCGTCTGAATCTGAGCATCCCTTGTGCGACATTGGTGACACCTCTTCTGAACCCAGGCACCCATTGCGGGCATTTGTGACACGTCTTCTAAGCCCGAACACCCATTACCCTACACCGTTGACACATCATCTGAATCCGGACACCCTTGTGCGACACCGTTGACACATCAACTGAATCCGGACACCCTTGCGCGACATCAGTGACACCTCTTCTGTACACAGGCATCCGTTGCGCGACATCGTTGACAAGTTGTCTGAACCCGAACACCCATTGCGCAACATCGCTGACACCTCTTCTTATCCCAGGTACCCCTTGCGCGACATCGTTGACACGTCGTCTGAATCCGAGCATCCCTTGTGCGACATTGGTGATACCTCTTCTGTACACAGGCACCCGTTGCGCGACACCGTTGACACATCATCTGAATCCGAATACCCATTGCGCGACACCGTTGACACGTCGTCTGAATCCGAGCATCCCTTGTGCGACATTGATGACACCCCTTCTGAACCCAGGCACCCATTGCGGGCATTTGTGACACGTCTTCTAAGCCCGAACACCCATTACCTTACACCGTTGACACGCCGTCTGAATCCGAACACCCCTTGCGCGACACCGTTGACACATCATCTGAATCCGGACACCCTTGTGCGACATTGGTGACACCTCCTCTGAACCCAGGCACCCATTGCGGGCATTTGTGACACGTCATCTAAGCTCGAACACCCATTACCCTACACCGTTGACACATCATCTGAATCCGGATACCCTTGCGCGACATCGATGACACGTCTTCTGAACACGAACACCCCTTGCGCGACAACGGTGATACCTCTTCTGTACACAGGCACCCGTTGCGCGACACCGTTGACAAGTTGTCTGAACCGGAACATCCATTGCTCAACATCGTTGACAAGTTGTCTGAACCCGAACACCCATTGCGCAACATCGCTGACACCTCTTCTTATCCCACGTACCCTTTGCGCGGCATTTGTGACACGTCATCTAAACCCGAATACCCATTGCTCGACACCGTTGACAAGTTGTCTGAACCCGAGCATCCCTAGTGCGACATCGGTGACACCTCATCTGAACCCATGCACCCATTGCGGGCATTTGTGACACGTCTTCTAAGCCCGAACACCCATTACCCTACACCGTTGACACATCATCTGAATCCGGATACTTTTGCGCGACATCGGTGACACCTCTTCTGAACCCAGGCACCCATTGCGGGCATTTGTGACACGTCTTCTAAGCCCGAACACCCATTACCCTACACCGTTGACACATCATCTGAATCCGGATACTTTTGCACGACATCGGTGACACGTCTTCTGAACACGAACGACCTTTGGGCGACATCGGTGACATTCTTCTGTACACAGGCACCCCTTGCGCGACACCGTTGACACATCATCTGAATCCGGACACCCTTGTGCGACATTGGTGACACCTCTTCTGAACCCAGGCACCCATTGCGGGCATTTGTGACACCTCTTCTGTACACAGGCACCCGTTGCGCGACATCGTTGACACGCCGTCTGAATCCGAACACCCCTTGCGCGACATCGTTGACACGTCGTCTGAATCCGGACACCCTTGTGCGACATTGGTGACACCTCCTCTGAACCCAGGCACCCATTGCGGGCATTCGTGACACGTCATCTAAGCCCGAACACCCATTACCCTACACCGTTGACACATCATCTGAATCCGGATACCCTTGCGCGACATCGATGACACGTCTTCTGAACACGAACACCCCTTGCGCGACAACGGTGATACCTCTTCTGTACACAGGCACCCGTTGCGCGACACCGTTGACACATCATCTGAATCCGGATACCCATTGCGCGACACCGTTGACAAGTTGTCTGAACCCGAACACCCATTGCTCAACATCGTTGACAAGTTGTCTGAACCTGAACACCCATTGCGCAACATCGCTGACAAGTTGTCTGAACCCGAGCATCCCTAGTGCGACATCGGTGACACGTCTTCTAAGCCCGAACACCCATTACCCTACACCGTTGACACATCATCTGAATCCGGATACCCTTGCGCGACATTGGTGACACCTCCTCTGAACCCAGGCACCCATTGCGGGCATTCGTGACACGTCATCTAAGCCCGAACACCCATTACCCTACACCGTTGACACATCATCTGAATCCGGATACCCTTGCGCGACATCGTTGACACGCCGTCTGAATCCGAACACCCCTTGCGCGACATCGATGACACGTCTTCTGAACACGAACGACCTTTGGGCGACATCGGTGACATCTCTTCTGTACACATGCACCCGTTGCGCGACATCGTTGACACGCCGTCTGAATCCGAACACCCATTACCTTACACCGTTGACACATCATCTGAATCCGGATACCCTTGCGCGACATCGATGACACGTCTTCTGAACACGAACACCCCTTGCGCGACATCGGTGATACCTCCTCTGAACCCAGGCACCCATTGCGGGCATTTGTGACACGTCTTGTAAGCCCGAACACCCATTACCCTACACCGTTGACACATCATCTGAATCCGGATACCCTTGCGCGACATCGTTGACACGTCGTCTGAATCCGGACACCCTTGTGCGACATTGGTGACACCTCCTCTGAACCAAGGCACCCATTGCGGGCATTTGTGACACGTCATCTAAGCCCGAACACCCATTACCCTACACCGTTGACACATCATCTGAATCCGGATACCCTTGCGCGACATCGATGACACGTCTTCTGAACACGAACACCCCTTGCGCGACACCGTTGACACATCATCTGAATCCGGATACCCATTGCGCGACACCGTTGACAAGTTGTCTGAACCCGAACACCCATTACTCAACATCGTTGACAAGTTGTCTGAACCCGAACACCCATTGCGCAACATCGCTGACACCTCTTCTTATTCCACTTACCCATTGCGCGGCATTTGTGACACGTCACCTAAACCCGAATACCCATTGCTCGACACCGTTGACAAGTTGTCTGAACCCGAACACCCATTGCTCAACATCGTTGACAAGTTGTCTGAACCCGAGCATCCCTAGTGCGACATCGGTGACACCTCTTCTGAACCCAGGCACCCATTGCGGGCATTTGTGACACGTCTTCTAAGCCCGAACACCCATTACCCTACACCGTTGACACATCATCTGAATCCGGATACCCTTGCGCGACATCGTTGACGCGCCGTCTGAATCCGAACACCCCTTGCGCGACATCGCTGACACGTCGTCTGAATCCGGACACCCTTGTGCGACATTGCTGACACCTCCTCTGAACCCAGGCACCCATTGCTGGCATTTGTGACACGTCATCTAAGCCCGAACACCCATTACCCTACACCGTTGACACATCATCTGAATCCGGATACCCTTGCGCGACATCGATGACACGTCTTCTGAACACGAACACCCCTTGCGCGACACCGTTGACACATCATCTGAATCCGGATACCCATTGCGCGACACCGTTGACAAGTTGTCTGAACCCGAACACCCATTGCTCAACATCGTTGACACCTCTTCTTATCCCACTTACCCATTGCGCGGCATTTGTGACATGTCATCTAAACCCGAATACCCATTGCTCGACACCGTTGACAAGTTGTCTGAACCCGAACACCCATTGCGCGACACCGTTGACAAGTTGTCTGAACCCGAACACCCATTGCTCAGCATCGTTGACAAGTTGTCTGAACCCGAGCATCCCTAGTGCGACATCGGTGACACCTCTTCTGAACCCAGGCACCCATTGCGGGCATTTGTGACACGTCTTCTAAGCCCGAACACCCATTACCCTACACCGTTGACACATCATCTGAATCCGGATACCCTTGCGCGACACCGTTGACAAGTTGTCTGAACCCGAACACCCATTGCTCAACATCGTTGACAAGTTGTCTGAACCCGAACACCCATTGCGCAACATCGCTGACACCTCTTCTGAACCCAGGCACCCATTGCGGGCATTTGTGACACGTCATCTAAGCCCGAACACCCATTGCCCGACACCGTTGACAAGTTGTCTGAACCCGAACACCCATTGCGCGACACCGTTGACAAGTTGTCTGAATCCGAGCATCCCTTGTGCGACATTGATGACACCTCTTCTGAACCCAGGCACCCATTGCGGGCATTTGTGACACGTCATCTAAGCCCGAACACCCATTGCCCGACACCGTTGACAAGTTGTCTGAACCCGAACACCCATTGCGCGACACCGTTGACAAGTTGTCTGAATCCGAGCATCCCTTGTGCGACATTGATGACACCTCTTCTGAACCCAGGCACCCATTGCGGGCATTTGTGACACGTCTTCTAAGCCCGAACACCCATTACCTTACACCGTTGACACGCCGTCTGAATCCGAACACCCCTTGCGCGACACCGTTGACACATCATCTGAATCCGGACACCCATTGCGCAACATCGCTGACACCTCTTCTTATCCCACTTACCCATTGCGCGGCATTTGTGACACGTCATCTAAACCCGAATACCCATTGCCCGACACCGTTGACAAGTTGTCTGAACCCGAACACCCATTGCGCGACACCGTTGACAAGTTGTCTGAATCCGAGCATCCCTTGTGCGACATTGATGACACCTCTTCTGAACCCAGGCACCCATTGCGGGCATTTGTGACACGTCTTCTAAGCCCGAACACCCATTACCTTACACCGTTGACACGCCGTCTGAATCCGAACACCCCTTGCGCGACACCGTTGACACATCATCTGAATCCGGACACCCATTGCGCAACATCGCTGACACCTCTTCTGAACCCAGGCACCCATTGCGGGCATTTGTGACACGTCATCTAAGCCCGAACACCCATTGCCCGACACCGTTGACAAGTTGTCTGAACCCGAACACCCATTGCGCGACACCGTTGACAAGTTGTCTGAATCCGAGCATCCCTTGTGCGACATTGATGACACCTCTTCTGAACCCAGGCACCCATTGCGGGCATTTGTGACACGTCTTCTAAGCCCGAACACCCATTACCTTACACCGTTGACACGCCGTCTGAATCCGAACACCCCTTGCGCGACACCGTTGACACATCATCTGAATCCGGACACTCATTGCGCAACATCGCTGACACCTCTTCTTATCCCACTTACCCATTGCGCGGCATTTGTGACACGTCATCTAAACCCGAATACCCATTGCCCGACACCGTTGACAAGTTGTCTGAACCCGAACACCCATTGCGCGACACCGTTGACAAGTTGTCTGAATCCGAGCATCCCTTGTGCGACATTGATGACACCTCTTCTGAACCCAGGCACCCATTGCGGGCATTTGTGACACGTCTTCTAAGCCCGAACACCCATTACCTTACACCGTTGACACGCCGTCTGAATCCGAACACCCCTTGCGCGACACCGTTGACACATCATCTGAATCCGGACACCCATTGCGCAACATCGCTGACACCTCTTCTTATCCCACTTACCCATTGCGCGGCATTTGTGACACGTCATCTAAACCCGAATACCCATTGCTCGACACCGTTGACAAGTTGTCTGAACCCGAACACCCATTGCGCGACACCGTTGACAAGTTGTCTGAACCCGAACACCCATTGCTCAGCATCGTTGACAAGTTGTCTGAACCCGAGCATCCCTAGTGCGACATCGGTGACACCTCTTCTGAACCCAGGCACCCATTGCGGGCATTTGTGGCACGTCTTCTAAGCCCGAACACCCATTACCCTACACCTTTGACACATCATCTGAATCCGGATACCCTTGCGCGACATCGATGACACGTCTTCTGAACACGAACACCCCTTGCGCGACACCGTTGACACATCATCTGAATCCGGATACCCATTGCGCGACACCGTTGACAAGTTGTCTGAACCCGAACACCCATTGCTCAACATCGTTGACAAGTTGTCTGAACCCGAACACCCATTGCGCAACATCGCTGACACCTCTTCTTATCCCACTTACCCATTGCGCGGCATTTGTGACACGTCATCTAAACCCGAATACCCATTGCTCGACACCGTTGACAAGTTGTCTGAACCCGAACACCCATTGCGCGACACCGTTGACAAGTTGTCTGAACCCGAACACCCATTGCTCAACATCGTTGACAAGTTGTCTGAACCCGAGCATCCCTAGTGCGACATCGGTGACACCTCTTCTGAACCCAGGCACCCATTGCGGGCATTTGTGACACGTCATCTAAGCCCGAACACCCATTACCCTACACCGTTGACACATCATCTGAATCCGGATACCCTTGCGCGACATCGATGACACGTCTTCTGAACACGAACACCCCTTGCGCGACACCGTTGACACATCATCTGAATCCGGACACCCATTGCGCAACATCGCTGACACCTCTTCTTATCCCACTTACCCATTGCGCGGCATTTGTGACACGTCATCTAAACCCGAATACCCATTGCCCGACACCGTTGACAAGTTGTCTGAACCCGAACACCCATTGCGCGACACCGTTGACAAGTTGTCTGAATCCGAGCATCCCTTGTGCGACATTGATGACACCTCTTCTGAACCCAGGCACCCATTGCGGGCATTTGTGACACGTCTTCTAAGCCCGAACACCCATTACCTTACACCGTTGACACGCCGTCTGAATCCGAACACCCCTTGCGCGACACCGTTGACACATCATCTGAATCCGGACACCCATTGCGCAACATCGCTGACACCTCTTCTGAACCCAGGCACCCATTGCGGGCATTTGTGACACGTCATCTAAGCCCGAACACCCATTGCCCGACACCGTTGACAAGTTGTCTGAACCCGAACACCCATTGCGCGACACCGTTGACAAGTTGTCTGAATCCGAGCATCCCTTGTGCGACATTGATGACACCTCTTCTGAACCCAGGCACCCATTGCGGGCATTTGTGACACGTCTTCTAAGCCCGAACACCCATTACCTTACACCGTTGACACGCCGTCTGAATCCGAACACCCCTTGCGCGACACCGTTGACACATCATCTGAATCCGGACACTCATTGCGCAACATCGCTGACACCTCTTCTTATCCCACTTACCCATTGCGCGGCATTTGTGACACGTCATCTAAACCCGAATACCCATTGCCCGACACCGTTGACAAGTTGTCTGAACCCGAACACCCATTGCGCGACACCGTTGACAAGTTGTCTGAATCCGAGCATCCCTTGTGCGACATTGATGACACCTCTTCTGAACCCAGGCACCCATTGCGGGCATTTGTGACACGTCTTCTAAGCCCGAACACCCATTACCTTACACCGTTGACACGCCGTCTGAATCCGAACACCCCTTGCGCGACACCGTTGACACATCATCTGAATCCGGACACCCATTGCGCAACATCGCTGACACCTCTTCTTATCCCACTTACCCATTGCGCGGCATTTGTGACACGTCATCTAAACCCGAATACCCATTGCTCGACACCGTTGACAAGTTGTCTGAACCCGAACACCCATTGCGCGACACCGTTGACAAGTTGTCTGAACCCGAACACCCATTGCTCAGCATCGTTGACAAGTTGTCTGAACCCGAGCATCCCTAGTGCGACATCGGTGACACCTCTTCTGAACCCAGGCACCCATTGCGGGCATTTGTGGCACGTCTTCTAAGCCCGAACACCCATTACCCTACACCTTTGACACATCATCTGAATCCGGATACCCTTGCGCGACATCGATGACACGTCTTCTGAACACGAACACCCCTTGCGCGACACCGTTGACACATCATCTGAATCCGGATACCCATTGCGCGACACCGTTGACAAGTTGTCTGAACCCGAACACCCATTGCTCAACATCGTTGACAAGTTGTCTGAACCCGAACACCCATTGCGCAACATCGCTGACACCTCTTCTTATCCCACTTACCCATTGCGCGGCATTTGTGACACGTCATCTAAACCCGAATACCCATTGCTCGACACCGTTGACAAGTTGTCTGAACCCGAACACCCATTGCGCGACACCGTTGACAAGTTGTCTGAACCCGAACACCCATTGCTCAACATCGTTGACAAGTTGTCTGAACCCGAGCATCCCTAGTGCGACATCGGTGACACCTCTTCTGAACCCAGGCACCCATTGCGGGCATTTGTGACACGTCATCTAAGCCCGAACACCCATTACCCTACACCGTTGACACATCATCTGAATCCGGATACCCTTGCGCGACATCGATGACACGTCTTCTGAACACGAACACCCCTTGCGCGACACCGTTGACACATCATCTGAATCCGGATACCCATTGCGCGACACCGTTGACAAGTTGTCTGAACCCGAACACCCATTGCTCAACATCGTTGACAAGTTGTCTGAACCCGAACACCCATTGCGCAACATCGCTGACACCTCTTCTTATCCCACTTACCCATTGCGCGGCATTTGTGACACGTCATCTAAACCCGAATACCCATTGCTCGACACCGTTGACAAGTTGTCTGAACCCGAACACCCCTTGCGCGACACCGTTGACAAGTTGTCTGAACCCGAACACCCATTGCTCAACATCGTTGACAAGTTGTCTGAACCCGAGCATCCCTAGTGCGACATCGGTGACACCTCTTCTGAACCCAGGCACCCATTGCGGGCATTTGTGACACGTCTTGTAAGCCCGAACACCCATTACCCTACACCGTTGACACATCATCTGAATCCGGATACCCTTGCGCGACATCGTTGACAGGCCGTCTGAATCCGAACACCCCTTGCGCGACATCGTTGACACGTCGTCTGAATCCGAACATCCTTTGTGCGACATTGGTGACACCTCTTCTGAACCCAGGCACCCATTGCGGGCATTTGTGACACGTCTTCTAAGCCCGAACACCCATTACTTTACACCGTTGACACGCCGTCTGAATCCGAACACCCCTTGCGCGACACCGTTGACACACCATCTGAATCCGGACACCCTTGTGCGACACTGGTGACACCTCTTCTGAACCCAGGCACCCATTGCGGGCATTTGTGACACGTCTTCTAAGCCCGAACACCCATTACCCTACACCGTTGACACATCATCTGAATCCGGATACCCTTGCGCGACATCGTTGACACGCCGTCTGAATCCGAACACCCCTTGCGCGACATCGATGACACGTCTTCTGAACACGAACGACCTTTGGGCGACATCGGTGACATCTCTTCTGTACACATGCACCCGTTGCGCGACATCGTTGACACGCCGTCTGAATCCGAACACCCATTACCTTACACCGTTGACACATCATCTGAATCCGGATACCCTTGCGCGACATCGATGACACGTCTTCTGAACACGAACACCCCTTGCGCGACATCGGTGACATCTCTTCTGTACACATGCACCCGTTGCGCGACATCGTTGACACGTCTTCTAAGCCCGAACACCCATTACTTTACACCGTTGACACGCCGTCTGAATCCGAACACCCCTTGCGCGACACCGTTGACACACCATCTGAATCCGGACACCCTTGTGCGACACTGGTGACACCTCTTCTGAACCCAGGCACCCATTGCGGGCATTTGTGACACGTCTTCTAAGCCCGAACACCCATTACTTTACACCGTTGACAAGTTGTCTGAACCCGAACACCCATTGCTCAACATCGTTGACAAGTTGTCTGAACCCGAGCATCCCTAGTGCGACATCGGTGACACCTCTTCTGTACACAGGCACCCGTTGCGCGACACCGTTGACACATCATCTGAATCCGGATACCCATTGCGCGACACCGTTGACACGCCGTCTGAATCCGAACACCCATTGCGCAACATCGCTGACACCTCTTCTTATCCCACTTACCCATTGCGCGGCATTTGTGACATGTCATCTAAACCCGAATACCCATTGCTCGACACCGTTGACAAGTTGTCTGAACCCGAACACCCCTTGCGCGACACCGTTGACAAGTTGTCTGAACCCGAACACCCATTGCTCAACATCGTTGACAAGTTGTCTGAACCCGAGCATCCCTAGTGCGACATCGGTGACACCTCTTCTGAACCCAGGCACCCATTGCGGGCATTTGTGACACGTCTTGTAAGCCCGAACACCTATTACCCTACACCGTTGACACATCATCTGAATCCGGATACCCTTGCGCGACATCGTTGACAGGCCGTCTGAATCCGAACACCCCTTGCGCGACATCGTTGACACGTCTTCTGAACACGAACACCCCTTGCGCGACATTGGTGACACCTCTTCTGAACCCAGGCACCCATTGCGGGCATTTGTGACACGTCATCTAAGCCCGAACACCCATTACCCTACACCGTTGACACATCATCTGAATCCGGATACCCTTGCGCGACATCGATGACACGTCTTCTGAACACGAACACCCCTTGCGCGACATTGGTGACACCTCTTCTGAACCCAGGCACCCATTGCGGGCATTTGTGACACGTCATCTAAGCCCGAACACCCATTACCCTACACCGTTGACACATCATCTGAATCCGGATACCCTTGCGCGACATCGATGACACGTCTTCTGAACACGAACACCCCTTGCGCGACACCGTTGACACATCATCTGAATCCGGATACCCATTGCGCGACACCGTTGACAAGTTGTCTGAACCCGAACACCCATTGCTCAACATCGTTGACAAGTTGTCTGAACCCGAACACCCATTGCGCAACATCGCTGACACCTCTTCTTATCCCACTTACCCATTGCGCGGCATTTGTGACACGTCATCTAAACCCGAATACCCATTGCTCGACACCGTTGACAAGTTGTCTGAACCCGAACACCCCTTGCGCGACACCGTTGACAAGTTGTCTGAACCCGAACACCCATTGCTCAACATCGTTGACAAGTTGTCTGAACCCGAGCATCCCTAGTGCGACATCGGTGACACCTCTTCTGAACCCAGGCACCCATTGCGGGCATTTGTGACACGTCTTGTAAGCCCGAACACCCATTACCCTACACCGTTGACACATCATCTGAATCCGGATACCCTTGCGCGACATCGTTGACAGGCCGTCTGAATCCGAACACCCCTTGCGCGACATCGTTGACACGTCGTCTGAATCCGAACATCCTTTGTGCGACATTGGTGACACCTCTTCTGAACCCAGGCACCCATTGCGGGCATTTGTGACACGTCTTCTAAGCCCGAACACCCATTACTTTACACCGTTGACACGCCGTCTGAATCCGAACACCCCTTGCGCGACACCGTTGACACACCATCTGAATCCGGACACCCTTGTGCGACACTGGTGACACCTCTTCTGAACCCAGGCACCCATTGCGGGCATTTGTGACACGTCTTCTAAGCCCGAACACCCATTACCCTACACCGTTGACACATCATCTGAATCCGGATACCCTTGCGCGACATCGTTGACACGCCGTCTGAATCCGAACACCCCTTGCGCGACATCGATGACACGTCTTCTGAACACGAACGACCTTTGGGCGACATCGGTGACATCTCTTCTGTACACATGCACCCGTTGCGCGACATCGTTGACACGCCGTCTGAATCCGAACACCCATTACCTTACACCGTTGACACATCATCTGAATCCGGATACCCTTGCGCGACATCGATGACACGTCTTCTGAACACGAACACCCCTTGCGCGACATTGGTGACACCTCTTCTGAACCCAGGCACCCATTGCGGGCATTTGTGACACGTCTTCTAAGCCCGAACACCCATTACTTTACACCGTTGACAAGTTGTCTGAACCCGAACACCCATTGCTCAACATCGTTGACAAGTTGTCTGAACCCGAGCATCCCTAGTGCGACATCGGTGACACCTCTTCTGTACACAGGCACCCGTTGCGCGACACCGTTGACACATCATCTGAATCCGGATACCCATTGCGCGACACCGTTGACACGCCGTCTGAATCCGAACACCCATTGCGCAACATCGCTGACACCTCTTCTTATCCCACTTACCCATTGCGCGGCATTTGTGACATGTCATCTAAACCCGAATACCCATTGCTCGACACCGTTGACAAGTTGTCTGAACCCGAACACCCATTGCTCAACATCGTTGACAAGTTGTCTGAACCCGAGCATCCCTAGTGCGACATCGGTGACACCTCTTCTGAACCCAGGCACCCATTGCGGGCATTTGTGACACGTCTTCTAAGCCCGAACACCCATTACCCTACACCGTTGACACATCATCTGAATCCGGATACCCTTGCGCGACACCGTTGACAAGTTGTCTGAACCCGAACACCCATTGCTCAACATCGTTGACAAGTTGTCTGAACCCGAACACCCATTGCGCAACATCGCTGACACCTCTTCTTATCCCAGGTACCCATTGCGCGACATTTGTGACACGTCATCTAAACCCGAACACCCATTACCTTACACCGTTGACACGCCGTCTGAATCCGAACACCCCTTGCGCGACACCGTTGACACATCATCTGAATCCGGACACCCATTGCGCAACATCGCTGACACCTCTTCTTATCCCACTTACCCATTGCGCGGCATTTGTGACACGTCATCTAAACCCGAATACCCATTGCTCGACACCGTTGACAAGTTGTCTGAACCCGAACACCCATTGCGCGACACCGTTGACAAGTTGTCTGAACCCGAACACCCATTGCTCAGCATCGTTGACAAGTTGTCTGAACCCGAGCATCCCTAGTGCGACATCGGTGACACCTCTTCTGAACCCAGGCACCCATTGCGGGCATTTGTGACACGTCTTCTAAGCCCGAACACCCATTACCCTACACCTTTGACACATCATCTGAATCCGGATACCCTTGCGCGACATCGTTGACACGCCGTCTGAATCCAAACACCCCTTGCGCGACATCGTTGACACGTCGTCTGAATCCGGACACCCTTGTGCGACATTGGTGACACCTCTTCTGAACCCAGGCACCCATTGCGGGCATTTGTGACACGTCTTCTAAGCCCGAACACCCATTACCCTACACCGTTGACACATCATCTGAATCCGGATACCCTTGCGCGACATCGTTGACACGCCGTCTGAATCCGAACACCCCTCGCGCGACATCGGTGACACCTCTTCTGAACACGAACGACTTTTGGGCGACATCGGTGACATCTCTTCTGTACACATGCACCCGTTGCGCGACATCGTTGACACGCCGTCTGAATCCGAACACCCATTACCTTACACCGTTGACACATCATCTGAATCCGGATACCCTTGCGCGACATCGATGACACGTCTTCTGAACACGAACACCCCTTGCGCGACATCGGTGATACCTCTTCTGTACACAGGCACCCGTTGCGCGACACCGTTGACACATCATCTGAATCCGGATACCCATTGCGCGACACCGTTGACACGCCGTCTGAATCCGAACACCCCTTGCGTGACACCGTTGACACATCATCTGAATCCGGATACCCTTGCGCAACATCGCTGACACCTCTTCTTATCCCACGTACCCCTTGCGCGACATCGGTGATACCTCTTCTGTACACAGGCACCCGTTGCGCGACACCGTTGACACGTCATCTAAACCCGAACACCCATTGCTCGACACCGTTGACAAGTTGTCTGAACCCGAACACCCATTGCTCAACATCGTTGACAAGTTGTCTGAACTCGAGCATCCCTAGTGCGACATCGGTGACACCTCTTCTGAATCCAGGCACCCATTGCGGGCATTTGTGACACGTCTTCTAAGCCCGAACACCCATTACCCTACACCGTTGACACATCATCTGAATCCGGATACCCTTGCGCGACATCGTTGACACGTCGTCTGAATCCGAACATCCCTTGTGCGACATTGGTGACACCTCTTCTGAGCCCAGGCACCCATTGCGGGCATTTGTGACACGTCTTCTAAGCCCGAACACCCATTACCTTACACCGTTGACACGCCGTCTGAATCCGAACATCCCTTGTGCGACATCGTTGACACGCCGTCTGAATCCGGACACCCCTTGCGCGACTTCGTTGACACGTCGTCTGAATCCGAACATCCTTTGTGCGACATTGGTGACATCTCTTCTGAACCCAGGCACCCGTTGCGGGCATTTGTGACACGGCTTCTAAGCCCGAGCACCCATTACCCTACACCGTTGACACATCATCTGAATTCGGACACCCTTGCGCGACATCGTTGACACATCATCTGAATCCGGACACCCTTGTGCGACATTGGTGACACCTCTTCTGAACCCAGGCACCCATTGCGGGCATTTGTGACACGTCTTCTAAGCCCGAACACCCATTACCTTACACCGTTGACACGCCGTCTGAATCCGAACACCCCTTGCGCGACACCGTTGACACATCATCTGAATCCGGACACCCTTGGGCGACATCAGTGACACCTCTTCTGTACACAGGCACCCGTTGCGCGACATCGTTGACAAGTTGTCTGAATCCGAACACCCATTGCGCAACATCGCTGACACCTCTTCTTATCCCATGTACCCCTTGCGCGACATCGTTGACACGTAGTCTGAATCCGAGCATCCCTTGTGCGACATTGGTGATACCTCTTCTGTACACAGGCACCCGTTGCGCGACACCGTTGACACATCATCTGAATCCGGATACCCTCTGCGCGACACCGTTGACACATCATCTGAATCCGGACACCCTTGTGCGACACTGGTGACACCTCTTCTGAACCCAGGCACCCATTGCGGGCATTTGTGACACGTCGTCTAAGCCCGAACACCCATTACCCTACACCGTTGACACATCATCTGAATCCGGATACCCTTGCGCGACATCGTTGACACGCCGTCTGAATCCGAACACACCTTGCGCGACATCGGTGACACCTCTTCTTATCCCACGTACCCATTGCGCGGCATTTGTGACACGTCATCTAAACCCGAACACCCATTGCTCGACACCGTTGACAAGTTGTCTGAACCCGAGCATCCCTAGTGCGACATCGTTGACACGCCGTCTGAATCCGAACACCCCTTGCGCGACATCGTTGACACGTCGTCTGAATCCGAACATCCTTTGTGCGACATTGGTGACACCTCTTCTGAACCTAGGCACCCATTGCGGGCATTTGTGACACGTCTTCTAAGCCCGAACACCCATTACTTTACACCGTTGACACGCCGTCTGAATCCGAACACCCCTTGCGCGACACCGTTGACACATCATCTGAATCCGGACACCCTTGTGCGACACTGGTGACACCTCTTCTGTACACAGGCACCCATTGCGGGCATTTGTGACACGTCTTCTAAGCCCGAACACCCACTACCCTACACCGTTGACACATCATCTGAATCCGGATACCCTTGCGCGACATCGTTGACACGCCGTCTGAATCCGAACACCCCTTGCGCGACATCGGTGACACCTCTTCTGTACACAAGCACCCATTGCTCGACACTGTTGACAAGTTGTCTGAACCCGAACACCCCTTGCGCGACATCGTTGACACGCCGTGTGAATCCGAACACCCCTTGCGCGACACCGTTGACACATCATCTGAATCCGAACACCCCTTGCGCGACATCGGTGACACCTCTTCTGAACCCAGGCACCCATTGCGGGCATTTGTGACACGTCTTCTAAGCCCGAACACCCATTACCCTACACCGTTTGACACATCATCTGAATCCGGATACCCTTGCGCGACATCGATGACACGTCTTCTGAACACGAACGACCTTTGGGCGACATCGGTGACACCTCTTCTGTACACAGGCACCCGTTGCGCGACATCGTTGACACGACGTCTGAATCCGAGCACCCCTTGCGCGACATCGGTGACACCTCTTCTGTACACAGGCACCCATTGCGGGCATTTGTGACACGTCTTCTAAGCCCGAACACCCATTACCTTACACCGTTGACACGCCGTCTGAATCCGAACACCCCTTGCGCGACACCGTTGACACATCATCTGAATCCGGACACCCCTTGCGCGACATCGTTGACACGTCGTCTGAATCCGAACATCCTTTGTGCGACATCGGTGACACCTCTTCTGAACCCAGGCACCCATTGCGGGCATTTGTGACACGTCTTCTAAGCCCGAACTCCCCTTGCGCGACATCGTTGACACGCCGTCTGAATCCGAACACCCCTTGCGCGACACCGTTGACACATCATCTGAATCCGGACACCCTTGTGCGACACTGGTGACACCTCTTGTGTACACAGGCACCCATTGCGGGCATTTGTGACACGTCTTCTAAGCCCGAACACCCACTACCCTACACCGTTGACACATCATCTGAATCCGGATACCCTTGCGCGACATCGTTGACACGCCGTCTGAATCCGAACACCCCTTGCGCGACATCGGTGACACCTCTTCTGTACACAAGCACCCATTGCTCGACACTGTTGACAAGTTGTCTGAACCCGAACACCCCTTGCGCGACATCGTTGACACGCCGTGTGAATCCGAACACCCCTTGCGCGACACCGTTGACACATCATCTGAATCCGAACACCCCTTGCGCGACATCGGTGACACCTCTTCTGAACCCAGGCACCCATTGCGGGCATTTGTGACACGTCTTCTAAGCCCGAACACCCATGACCTTACACCGTTGACACGCCGTCTGAATCCGAACACCCCTTGCGCGACACCGTTGACACATCATCTGAATCCGGACACCCTTGGGCGACATCAGTGACACCTCTTCTGTACACAGGCACCCGTTGCGCGACATCGTTGACAAGTTGTCTGAATCCGAACACCCATTGCGCAACATCGCTGACACCTCTTCTTATCCCATGTACCCCTTGCGCGACATCGTTGACACGTAGTCTGAATCCGAGCATCCCTTGTGCGACATTGGTGATACCTCTTCTGTACACAGGCACCCGTTGCGCGACACCGTTGACACATCATCTGAATCCGGATACCCTCTGCGCGACACCGTTGACACATCATCTGAATCCGGACACCCTTGTGCGACACTGGTGACACCTCTTCTGAACCCAGGCACCCATTGCGGGCATTTGTGACACGTCTTCTAAGCCCGAACACCCATTACCCTACACCGTTGACACATCATCTGAATCCGGATACCCTTGCGCGACATCGTTGACACGCCGTCTGAATCCGAACACACCTTGCGCGACATCGGTGACACCTCTTCTGTACACAAGCACCCATTGCTCGACACTGTTGACAAGTTGTCTGAACCCGAACACCCCTTGCGCGACATCGTTGACACGCCGTGTGAATCCGAACACCCCTTGCGCGACACAGTTGACACATCATCTGAATCCGAACACC
Organism: Heligmosomoides polygyrus bakeri; assembly: GCA_947359475.1. Lineage (NCBI taxonomy): Eukaryota > Metazoa > Nematoda > Chromadorea > Rhabditida > Heligmosomidae > Heligmosomoides > Heligmosomoides polygyrus. Next base: position 60,205,407 of record OX375870.1, on the reverse strand, counting down.
CCTTGCGCGACATCGGTGACACCTCTTCTGAACCCAGGCACCCATTGCGGGCATTTGTGACACGTCTTCTAAGCCCGAACACCCATTACCCTACACCGTTTGACACATCATCTGAATCCGGATACCCTTGCGCGACATCGATGACACGTCTTCTGAACACGAACGACCTTTGGGCGACATCGGTGACACCTCTTCTGTACACAGGCACCCGTTGCGCGACATCGTTGACACGACGTCTGAATCCGAGCACCCCTTGCGCGACATCGGTGACACCTCTTCTGTACACAGGCACCCATTGCGGGCATTTGTGACACGTCTTCTAAGCCCGAACACCCATTACCTTACACCGTTGACACGCCGTCTGAATCCGAACACCCCTTGCGCGACACCGTTGACACATCATCTGAATCCGGACACCCCTTGCGCGACATCGTTGACACGTCGTCTGAATCCGAACATCCTTTGTGCGACATTGGTGACACCTCTTCTGAACCCAGGCACCCGTTGCGGGCATTTGTGACACGGCTTCTAAGCCCGAGCACCCATTACCCTACACCGTTGACACATCATCTGAATCCGGATACCCTTGCGCGACATCGTTGACACGCCGTCTGAATCCGAACACCCCTTGCGCGACATCGGTGACACCTCTTCTGTACACAAGCACCCATTGCTCGACACTGTTGACAAGTTGTCTGAACCCGAACACCCCTTGCGCGACATCGTTGACACGCCGTGTGAATCCGAACACCCCTTGCGCGACACCGTTGACACATCATCTGAATCCGGATACCCTTGCGCGACATCGTTGACACGCCGTCTGAATCCGAACACCCCTTGCGCGACATCGGTGACACCTCTTCTGAACCCAGGCACCCATTGCGGGCATTTGTGACACGTCTTCTAAGCCCGAACACCCATTACCCTACACCGTTTGACACATCATCTGAATCGGGATACCCTTGCGCGACATCGATGACACGTCTTCTGAACACGAACGACCTTTGGGCGACATCGGTGACACCTCTTCTGTACACAGGCACCCGCTGCGCGACATCGTTGACAAGTTGTCTGAATCCGAACACCCATTGCGCAACATCGCTGACACCTCTTCTTATCCCAGGTACCCCTTGCGCGACATCGATGACACGTCTTCTGAACACGAACGACCTTTGGGCGACATCGGTGACACCTCTTCTGTACACAGGCACCCGTTGCGCGACATCGTTGACACGACGTCTGAATCCGAGCACCCCTTGCGCGACATCGGTGACACCTCTTCTGTACACAGGCACCCGTTGCGCGACATCGTTGACACGTCGTCTGAATCCGAGCATCCCTTGTGCGACATTGATGACACCCCGTCTGAACCCAGGCACCCATTGCGGGCATTTGTGACACGTCTTCTAAGCCCGAACACCCATTACCTTACACCGTTGACACGCCGTCTGAATCCGAACACCCATTGCGCGACACCGTTGACACATCATCTGAATCCGGACACCCTTGCGCGACATCAGTGACACCTCTTCTGTACACAGGCACCCGTTGCGCGACATCGTTGACAAGTTGTCTGAATCCGAACACCCATTGCGCAACATCGCTGACACCTCTTCTTATCCCAGGTACCCCTTGCGCGACATCGTTGACACGTCGTCTGAATCCGAGCATCCCTTGTGCGACATTGGTGATACCTCTTCTGTACACAGGCACCCGTTGCGCGACACCGTTGACACATTATCTGAATCCGGATACCCTCTGCGCGACACCGTTGACACATCATCTGAATCCGGACACCCTTGTGCGACACTGGTGACACCTCTTCTGAACCCAGGCACCCATTGCGGGCATTTGTGACACGTCTTCTAAGCCCGAACACCCATTACCCTACACCGTTGACACATCATCTGAATCCGGATACCCTTGCGCGACATCGTTGACACGCCGTCTGAATCCGAACACCCCTTGCGCGACATCGGTGACACCTCTTCTTATCCCACGTACCCATTGCGCGGCATTTGTGACACGTCATCTAAACCCGAACACCCATTGCTCGACACCGTTGACAAGTTGTCTGAACCCGAGCATCCCTAGTGCGACATCGGTGACACCTCTTCTGAACCCAGGCACCCATTGCGGGCATTTGTGACACCTCTTCTAAGCCCGAACACCCATTACCCTACACCGTTGACACATCATCTGAATCCGGATACTTTTGCGCGACATCGATGACACGTCTTCTGAACACGAACGACCTTTGGGCGACATCGGTGACATCTCTTCTGTACACAGGCACCCGTTGCGCGACATCGTTGACACGCCGTCTGAATCCGAACACCCCTTGCGCGACATCGGTGACACCTCTTCTGTACACATGCACCCGTTGCGCGACATCGTTGACACGCCGTCTGAATCCGAACACCCCTTGCGCGACATTGGTGACACCTCTTCTGAACCCAGGCACCCATTGCGGGCATTTGTGACACGTCTTCTAAGCCCGAACACCCATTACCCTACACCGTTGACACATCATCTGAATCCGGATACCCTTGCGCGACATCGTTGACACGCCGTCTGAATCCGAACACCCCTTGCGCGACACCGTTGACACATCATCTGAATCCGGACACCCTTGTGCGACACTGGTGACACCTCTTCTGAACCCAGGCACCCATTGCGGGCATTTGTGACACGTCTTCTAAGCCCGAACACCCATTACCCTACACCGTTGACACATCATCTGAATCCGGATACCCTTGCGCGACATCGCTGACACGCCGTCTGAATCCGAACACCCCTTGCGCGACATCGGTGACACCTCTTCTGTACACAAGCACCCATTGCTCGACACTGTTGACAAGTTTTCTGAACCCGAACACCCCTTGCGCGACATCGTTGACACGCCGTGTGAATCCGAACACCCCTTGCGCGACACCGTTGACACATCATCTGAATCCGAACACCCCTTGCGCGACATCGGTGACACCTCTTCTGAACCCAGGCACCCATTGCGGGCATTTGTGACACGGCTTCTAAGCCCGAGCACCCATTACCCTACACCGTTGACACATCATCTGAATCCGGATACCCTTGCGCGACATCGTTGACACGTCGTCTGAATCCGAACATCCCTTGTGCGACATTGGTGACACCTCTTCTGAACACAGGCACCCATTGCGGGCATTTGTGACACGTCTTCTAAGCCCGAACACCCATTGCTCGATACCGTTGACAAGTTGTCTGAACCCGAGCATCCCTAGTGCGACATCGTTGAAACGTCGTCTGAATCCGAACATCCTTTGTGCGACATTGGTGACACCTCTTCTGAACCCAGGCACCCGTTGCGGGCATTTGTGACACGGCTTCTAAGCCCGAGCACCCATTACCCTACACCGTTGACACATCATCTGAATCCGAACACCCCTTGCGCGACATCGGTGACACCTCTTCTGAACCCAGGCACCCATTGCGGGCATTTGTGACACGTCTTCTAAGCCCGAACACCCATTACCCTACACCGTTTGACACATCATCTGAATCCGGATACCCTTGCGCGACATCGATGACACGTCTTCTGAACACGAACGACCTTTGGGCGACATCGGTGACACCTCGTCTGTACACAGGCACCCGTTGCGCGACATCGTTGACACGTCGTCTGAATCCGAGCATCCCTTGTGCGACATTGATGACACCCCGTCTGAACCCAGGCACCCATTGCGGGCATTTGTGACACGTCTTCTAAGCCCGAACACCCATTACCTTACACCGTTGACACGCCGTCTGAATCCGGACACCCCTTGCGCGACATCGTTGAAACGTCGTCTGAATCCGAACATCCTTTGTGCGACATTGGTGACACCTCTTCTGAACCCAGGCACCCGTTGCGGGCATTTGTGACACGGCTTCTAAGCCCGAGCACCCATTACCCTACACCGTTGACACATCATCTGAATCCGGATACCCTTGCGCGACATCGTTGACACGCCGTCTGAATCCGAACACCCCTTGCGCGACATCGGTGACACCTCTTCTGAACCCAGGCACCCATTGCGGGCATTTGTGACACGTCTTCTAAGCCCGAACACCCATTACCCTACACCGTTGACACATCATCTGAATCCGGATACCCTTGCGCGACATCGTTGACACGCCGTCTGAATCCGAACACCCCTTGCGCGACATCGTTGACACGTCGTCTGAATCCGAACATCCCTTGCGCGACATCGTTGACACGTCGTCTGAATCCGAACATCCCTTGTGCGACATTGGTGACACCTCTTCTGAACACAGGCACCCATTGCGGGCATTTGTGACACGTCTTCTAAGCCCGAACACCCATTGCTCGATACCGTTGACAAGTTGTCTGAACCCGAGCATCCCTAGTGCGACATCGGTGACACCTCTTCTGAACCCAGGCACCCATTGCGGGCATTTGTGACACGTCTTCTAAGCCCGAACACCCATTACCCTACACCGTTGACACATCATCTGAATCCGGATACTTTTGCGCGACATCGATGACACGTCTTCTAAGCCCGAACACCCATTACCCTACACCGTTGACACATCATCTGAATCCGGATACTTTTGCGCGACATCGATGACACGTCTTCTGAACACGAACGACCTTTGGGCGACATCGGTGACATCTCTTCTGTACACAGGCACCCGTTGCGCGACATCGTTGACACGCCGTCTGAATCCGAACACCCCTTGCGCGACATCGGTGACACCTCTTCTGTACACATGCACCCGTTGCGCGACATCGTTGACACGCCGTCTGAATCCGAACACCCCTTGCGCGACATTGGTGACACCTCTTCTGAACCCAGGCACCCATTGCGGGCATTTGTGACACGTCTTCTAAGCCCGAACACCCATTACCCTACACCGTTGACACATCATCTGAATCCGGATACCCTTGCGCGACATCGTTGACACGCCGTCTGAATCCGGATACCCTTGCGCGACATCGATGACACGTCTTCTGAACACGAACGACCTTTGGGCGACATCGGTGACACCTCTTCTGTACACAGGCACCCGTTGCGCGACATCGTTGACACGACGTCTGAATCCGAGCACCCCTTGCGCGACATCGGTGACACCTCTTCTGTACACAGGCACCCATTGCGGGCATTTGTGACACGTCTTCTAAGCCCGAACACCCATTACCTTACACCGTTGACACGCCGTCTGAATCCGAACACCCCTTGCGCGACACCGTTGACACATCATCTGAATCCGGACACCCCTTGCGCGACATCGTTGACACGTCGTCTGAATCCGAACATCCTTTGTGCGACATTGGTGACACCTCTTCTGAACCCAGGCACCCGTTGCGGGCATTTGTGACACGGCTTCTAAGCCCGAGCACCCATTACCCTACACCGTTGACACATCATCTGAATCCGGATACCCTTGCGCGACATCGTTGACACGCCGTCTGAATCCGAACACCCCTTGCGCGACATCGGTGACACCTCTTCTGTACACAAGCACCCATTGCTCGACACTGTTGACAAGTTGTCTGAACCCGAACACCCCTTGCGCGACATCGTTGACACGCCGTGTGAATCCGAACACCCCTTGCGCGACACCGTTGACACATCATCTGAATCCGGATACCCTTGCGCGACATCGTTGACACGCCGTCTGAATCCGAACACCCCTTGCGCGACATCGGTGACACCTCTTCTGAACCCAGGCACCCATTGCGGGCATTTGTGACACGTCTTCTAAGCCCGAACACCCATTACCCTACACCGTTTGACACATCATCTGAATCGGGATACCCTTGCGCGACATCGATGACACGTCTTCTGAACACGAACGACCTTTGGGCGACATCGGTGACACCTCTTCTGTACACAGGCACCCGTTGCGCGACATCGTTGACACGCCGTCTGAATCCGAACACCCATTACCTTACACCGTTGACACATCATCTGAATCCGGATACCCTTGCGCGACATCGATGACACGTCTTCTGAACACGAACACCCCTTGCGCGACATTGGTGACACCTCTTCTGAACCCAGGCACCCATTGCGGGCATTTGTGACACGTCTTCTAAGCCCGAACACCCATTACTTTACACCGTTGACAAGTTGTCTGAACCCGAACACCCATTGCTCAACATCGTTGACAAGTTGTCTGAACCCGAGCATCCCTAGTGCGACATCGGTGACACCTCTTCTGTACACAGGCACCCGTTGCGCGACACCGTTGACACATCATCTGAATCCGGATACCCATTGCGCGACACCGTTGACACGCCGTCTGAATCCGAACACCCATTGCGCAACATCGCTGACACCTCTTCTTATCCCACTTACCCATTGCGCGGCATTTGTGACATGTCATCTAAACCCGAATACCCATTGCTCGACACCGTTGACAAGTTGTCTGAACCCGAACACCCATTGCTCAACATCGTTGACAAGTTGTCTGAACCCGAGCATCCCTAGTGCGACATCGGTGACACCTCTTCTGAACCCAGGCACCCATTGCGGGCATTTGTGACACGTCTTCTAAGCCCGAACACCCATTACCCTACACCGTTGACACATCATCTGAATCCGGATACCCTTGCACGACACCGTTGACAAGTTGTCTGAACCCGAACACCCATTGCTCAACATCGTTGACAAGTTGTCTGAACCCGAACACCCATTGCGCAACATCGCTGACACCTCTTCTTATCCCAGGTACCCATTGCGCGACATTTGTGACACGTCATCTAAACCCGAACACCCATTACCTTACACCGTTGACACGCCGTCTGAATCCGAACACCCCTTGCGCGACACCGTTGACACATCATCTGAATCCGGACACCCATTGCGCAACATCGCTGACACCTCTTCTTATCCCACTTACCCATTGCGCGGCATTTGTGACACGTCATCTAAACCCGAATACCCATTGCTCGACACCGTTGACAAGTTGTCTGAACCCGAACACCCATTGCGCGACACCGTTGACAAGTTGTCTGAACCCGAACACCCATTGCTCAGCATCGTTGACAAGTTGTCTGAACCCGAGCATCCCTAGTGCGACATCGGTGACACCTCTTCTGAACCCAGGCACCCATTGCGGGCATTTGTGACACGTCTTCTAAGCCCGAACACCCATTACCCTACACCTTTGACACATCATCTGAATCCGGATACCCTTGCGCGACATCGTTGACACGCCGTCTGAATCCAAACACCCCTTGCGCGACATCGTTGACACGTCGTCTGAATCCGGACACCCTTGTGCGACATTGGTGACACCTCTTCTGAACCCAGGCACCCATTGCGGGCATTTGTGACACGTCTTCTAAGCCCGAACACCCATTACCCTACACCGTTGACACATCATCTGAATCCGGATACCCTTGCGCGACATCGTTGACACGCCGTCTGAATCCGAACACCCCTCGCGCGACATCGGTGACACCTCTTCTGAACACGAACGACTTTTGGGCGACATCGGTGACATCTCTTCTGTACACATGCACCCGTTGCGCGACATCGTTGACACGCCGTCTGAATCCGAACACCCATTACCTTACACCGTTGACACATCATCTGAATCCGGATACCCTTGCGCGACATCGATGACACGTCTTCTGAACACGAACACCCCTTGCGCGACATCGGTGATACCTCTTCTGTACACAGGCACCCGTTGCGCGACACCGTTGACACATCATCTGAATCCGGATACCCATTGCGCGACACCGTTGACACGCCGTCTGAATCCGAACACCCCTTGCGTGACACCGTTGACATATCATCTGAATCCGGACACCCTTGTGCGACATTGGTGACACCTCTTCTGAACCCAGGCACCCATTGCGGGCATTTGTGACACGTCTTCTAAGCCCGAACCCCCATTACCTTACACCGTTGACACATCATCTGAATCCGGATACCCTTGCGCGACATCGATGACACGTCTTCTGAACACGAACGACCTTTGGGCGACATCGGTGACACATCATCTGAATCCGGATACCCATTGCGCGACACCGTTGACAAGTTGTCTGAACCCGAACACCCATTGCTCAACATCGTTGACAAGTTGTCTGAACCCGAACACCCATGGCGCAACATCGCTGACACCTCTTCTTATCCCACGTACCCCTTGCGCGACATCGGTGATACCTCTTCTGTACACAGGCACCCGTTGCGCGACACCGTTGACACGTCATCTAAACCCGAACACCCATTGCTCGACACCGTTGACAAGTTGTCTGAACCCGAACACCCATTGCTCAACATCGTTGACAAGTTGTCTGAACTCGAGCATCCCTAGTGCGACATCGGTGACACCTCTTCTGAATCCAGGCACCCATTGCGGGCATTTGTGACACGTCTTCTAAGCCCGAACACCCATTACCCTACACCGTTGACACATCATCTGAATCCGGATACCCTTGCGCGACATCGTTGACACGTCGTCTGAATCCGAACATCCCTTGTGCGACATTGGTGACACCTCTTCTGAACCCAGGCACCCATTGCGGGCATTTGTGACACGTCTTCTAAGCCCGAACACCCATTACCTTACACCGTTGACACGCCGTCTGAATCCGAACATCCCTTGTGCGACATCGTTGACACGCCGTCTGAATCCGGACACCCCTTGCGCGACTTCGTTGACACGTCGTCTGAATCCGAACATCCTTTGTGCGACATTGGTGACATCTCTTCTGAACCCAGGCACCCGTTGCGGGCATTTGTGACACGGCTTCTAAGCCCGAGCACCCATTACCCTACACCGTTGACACATCATCTGAATTCGGACACCCTTGCGCGACATCGTTGACACATCATCTGAATCCGGACACCCTTGTGCGACATTGGTGACACCTCTTCTGAACCCAGGCACCCATTGCGGGCATTTGTGACACGTCTTCTAAGCCCGAACACCCATTACCTTACACCGTTGACACGCCGTCTGAATCCGAACACCCCTTGCGCGACACCGTTGACACATCATCTGAATCCGGACACCCTTGGGCGACATCAGTGACACCTCTTCTGTACACAGGCACCCGTTGCGCGACATCGTTGACAAGTTGTCTGAATCCGAACACCCATTGCGCAACATCGCTGACACCTCTTCTTATCCCATGTACCCCTTGCGCGACATCGTTGACACGTAGTCTGAATCCGAGCATCCCTTGTGCGACATTGGTGATACCTCTTCTGTACACAGGCACCCGTTGCGCGACACCGTTGACACATCATCTGAATCCGGATACCCTCTGCGCGACACCGTTGACACATCATCTGAATCCGGACACCCTTGTGCGACACTGGTGACACCTCTTCTGAACCCAGGCACCCATTGCGGGCATTTGTGACACGTCGTCTAAGCCCGAACACCCATTACCCTACACCGTTGACACATCATCTGAATCCGGATACCCTTGCGCGACATCGTTGACACGCCGTCTGAATCCGAACACACCTTGCGCGACATCGGTGACACCTCTTCTTATCCCACGTACCCATTGCGCGGCATTTGTGACACGTCATCTAAACCCGAACACCCATTGCTCGACACCGTTGACAAGTTGTCTGAACCCGAGCATCCCTAGTGCGACATCGTTGACACGCCGTCTGAATCCGAACACCCCTTGCGCGACATCGTTGACACGTCGTCTGAATCCGAACATCCTTTGTGCGACATTGGTGACACCTCTTCTGAACCTAGGCACCCATTGCGGGCATTTGTGACACGTCTTCTAAGCCCGAACACCCATTACTTTACACCGTTGACACGCCGTCTGAATCCGAACACCCCTTGCGCGACACCGTTGACACATCATCTGAATCCGGACACCCTTGTGCGACACTGGTGACACCTCTTCTGTACACAGGCACCCATTGCGGGCATTTGTGACACGTCTTCTAAGCCCGAACACCCACTACCCTACACCGTTGACACATCATCTGAATCCGGATACCCTTGCGCGACATCGTTGACACGCCGTCTGAATCCGAACACCCCTTGCGCGACATCGGTGACACCTCTTCTGTACACAAGCACCCATTGCTCGACACTGTTGACAAGTTGTCTGAACCCGAACACCCCTTGCGCGACATCGTTGACACGCCGTGTGAATCCGAACACCCCTTGCGCGACACCGTTGACACATCATCTGAATCCGAACACCCCTTGCGCGACATCGGTGACACTTCTTCTGAACCCAGGCACCCATTGCGGGCATTTGTGACACGTCTTCTAAGCCCGAACACCCATTACCCTACACCGTTTGACACATCATCTGAATCCGGATACCCTTGCGCGACATCGATGACACGTCTTCTGAACACGAACGACCTTTGGGCGACATCGGTGACACCTCTTCTGTACACAGGCACCCGTTGCGCGACATCGTTGACACGACGTCTGAATCCGAGCACCCCTTGCGCGACATCGGTGACACCTCTTCTGTACACAGGCACCCATTGCGGGCATTTGTGACACGTCTTCTAAGCCCGAACACCCATTACCTTACACCGTTGACACGCCGTCTGAATCCGAACACCCCTTGCGCGACACCGTTGACACATCATCTGAATCCGGACACCCCTTGCGCGACATCGTTGACACGTCGTCTGAATCCGAACATCCTTTGTGCGACATCGGTGACACCTCTTCTGAACCCAGGCACCCATTGCGGGCATTTGTGACACGTCTTCTAAGCCCGAACTCCCCTTGCGCGACATCGTTGACACGCCGTCTGAATCCGAACACCCCTTGCGCGACACCGTTGACACATCATCTGAATCCGGACACCCTTGTGCGACACTGGTGACACCTCTTGTGTACACAGGCACCCATTGCGGGCATTTGTGACACGTCTTCTAAGCCCGAACACCCACTACCCTACACCGTTGACACATCATCTGAATCCGGATACCCTTGCGCGACATCGTTGACACGCCGTCTGAATCCGAACACCCCTTGCGCGACATCGGTGACACCTCTTCTGTACACAAGCACCCATTGCTCGACACTGTTGACAAGTTGTCTGAACCCGAACACCCCTTGCGCGACATCGTTGACACGCCGTGTGAATCCGAACACCCCTTGCGCGACACCGTTGACACATCATCTGAATCCGAACACCCCTTGCGCGACATCGGTGACACCTCTTCTGAACCCAGGCACCCATTGCGGGCATTTGTGACACGTCTTCTAAGCCCGAACACCCATTACCTTACACCGTTGACACGCCGTCTGAATCCGAACACCCCTTGCGCGACACCGTTGACACATCATCTGAATCCGGACACCCTTGGGCGACATCAGTGACACCTCTTCTGTACACAGGCACCCGTTGCGCGACATCGTTGACAAGTTGTCTGAATCCGAACACCCATTGCGCAACATCGCTGACACCTCTTCTTATCCCATGTACCCCTTGCGCGACATCGTTGACACGTAGTCTGAATCCGAGCATCCCTTGTGCGACATTGGTGATACCTCTTCTGTACACAGGCACCCGTTGCGCGACACCGTTGACACATCATCTGAATCCGGATACCCTCTGCGCGACACCGTTGACACATCATCTGAATCCGGACACCCTTGTGCGACACTGGTGACACCTCTTCTGAACCCAGGCACCCATTGCGGGCATTTGTGACACGTCGTCTAAGCCCGAACACCCATTACCCTACACCGTTGACACATCATCTGAATCCGGATACCCTTGCGCGACATCGTTGACACGCCGTCTGAATCCGAACACACCTTGCGCGACATCGGTGACACCTCTTCTTATCCCACGTACCCATTGCGCGGCATTTGTGACACGTCATCTAAACCCGAACACCCATTGCTCGACACCGTTGACAAGTTGTCTGAACCCGAGCATCCCTAGTGCGACATCGTTGACACGCCGTCTGAATCCGAACACCCCTTGCGCGACATCGTTGACACGTCGTCTGAATCCGAACATCCTTTGTGCGACATTGGTGACACCTCTTCTGAACCTAGGCACCCATTGCGGGCATTTGTGACACGTCTTCTAAGCCCGAACACCCATTACTTTACACCGTTGACACGCCGTCTGAATCCGAACACCCCTTGCGCGACACCGTTGACACATCATCTGAATCCGGACACCCTTGTGCGACACTGGTGACACCTCTTCTGAACCCAGGCACCCATTGCGGGCATTTGTGACACGTCTTCTAAGCCCGAACACCCATTACCCTACACCGTTGACACATCATCTGAATCCGGATACCCTTGCGCGACATCGTTGACACGCCGTCTGAATCCGAACACCCCTTGCGCGACATCGGTGACACCTCTTCTGTACACAAGCACCCATTGCTCGACACTGTTGACAAGTTGTCTGAACCCGAACACCCCTTGCGCGACATCGTTGACACGCCGTGTGAATCCGAACACCCCTTGCGCGACACAGTTGACACATCATCTGAATCCGAACACCCCTTGCGCGACATCGGTGACACCTCTTCTGAACCCAGGCACCCATTGCGGGCATTTGTGACACGTCTTCTAAGCCCGAACACCCATTACCCTACACCGTTTGACACATCATCTGAATCCGGATACCCTTGCGCGACATCGATGACACGTCTTCTGAACACGAACGACCTTTGGGCGACATCGGTGACACCTCTTCTGTACACAGGCACCCGTTGCGCGACATCGTTGACACGACGTCTGAATCCGAGCACCCCTTGCGCGACATCGGTGACACCTCTTCTGTACACAGGCACCCATTGCGGGCATTTGTGACACGTCTTCTAAGCCCGAACACCCATTACCTTACACCGTTGACACGCCGTCTGAATCCGAACACCCATTGCGCGACACCGTTGACACATCATCTGAATCCGGACACCCCTTGCGCGACATCGTTGACACGTCGTCTGAATCCGAACATCCTTTGTGCGACATCGGTGACACCTCTTCTGAACCCAGGCACCCATTGCGGGCATTTGTGACACGTCTTCTAAGCCCGAACTCCCCTTGCGCGACATCGTTGACACGCCGTCTGAATCCGAACACCCCTTGCGCGACACCGTTGACACATCATCTGAATCCGGACACCCTTGTGCGACACTGGTGACACCTCTTGTGTACACAGGCACCCATTGCGGGCATTTGTGACACGTCTTCTAAGCCCGAACACCCACTACCCTACACCGTTGACACATCATCTGAATCCGGATACCCTTGCGCGACATCGTTGACACGCCGTCTGAATCCGAACACCCCTTGCGCGACATCGGTGACACCTCTTCTGTACACAAGCACCCATTGCTCGACACTGTTGACAAGTTGTCTGAACCCGAACACCCCTTGCGCGACATCGTTGACACGCCGTGTGAATCCGAACACCCCTTGCGCGACACCGTTGACACATCATCTGAATCCGAACACCCCTTGCGCGACATCGGTGACACCTCTTCTGAACCCAGGCACCCATTGCGGGCATTTGTGACACGTCTTCTAAGCCCGAACACCCATTACCTTACACCGTTGACACGCCGTCTGAATCCGAACACCCCTTGCGCGACACCGTTGACACATCATCTGAATCCGGACACCCTTGGGCGACATCAGTGACACCTCTTCTGTACACAGGCACCCGTTGCGCGACATCGTTGACAAGTTGTCTGAATCCGAACACCCATTGCGCAACATCGCTGACACCTCTTCTTATCCCATGTACCCCTTGCGCGACATCGTTGACACGTAGTCTGAATCCGAGCATCCCTTGTGCGACATTGGTGATACCTCTTCTGTACACAGGCACCCGTTGCGCGACACCGTTGACACATCATCTGAATCCGGATACCCTCTGCGCGACACCGTTGACACATCATCTGAATCCGGACACCCTTGTGCGACACTGGTGACACCTCTTCTGAACCCAGGCACCCATTGCGGGCATTTGTGACACGTCGTCTAAGCCCGAACACCCATTACCCTACACCGTTGACACATCATCTGAATCCGGATACCCTTGCGCGACATCGTTGACACGCCGTCTGAATCCGAACACACCTTGCGCGACATCGGTGACACCTCTTCTTATCCCACGTACCCATTGCGCGGCATTTGTGACACGTCATCTAAACCCGAACACCCATTGCTCGACACCGTTGACAAGTTGTCTGAACCCGAGCATCCCTAGTGCGACATCGTTGACACGCCGTCTGAATCCGAACACCCCTTGCGCGACATCGTTGACACGTCGTCTGAATCCGAACATCCTTTGTGCGACATTGGTGACACCTCTTCTGAACCTAGGCACCCATTGCGGGCATTTGTGACACGTCTTCTAAGCCCGAACACCCATTACTTTACACCGTTGACACGCCGTCTGAATCCGAACACCCCTTGCGCGACACCGTTGACACATCATCTGAATCCGGACACCCTTGTGCGACACTGGTGACACCTCTTCTGAACCCAGGCACCCATTGCGGGCATTTGTGACACGTCTTCTAAGCCCGAACACCCATTACCCTACACCGTTGACACATCATCTGAATCCGGATACCCTTGCGCGACATCGTTGACACGCCGTCTGAATCCGAACACCCCTTGCGCGACATCGGTGACACCTCTTCTGTACACAAGCACCCATTGCTCGACACTGTTGACAAGTTGTCTGAACCCGAACACCCCTTGCGCGACATCGTTGACACGCCGTGTGAATCCGAACACCCCTTGCGCGACACAGTTGACACATCATCTGAATCCGAACACCCCTTGCGCGACATCGGTGACACCTCTTCTGAACCCAGGCACCCATTGCGGGCATTTGTGACACGTCTTCTAAGCCCGAACACCCATTACCCTACACCGTTTGACACATCATCTGAATCCGGATACCCTTGCGCGACATCGATGACACGTCTTCTGAACACGAACGACCTTTGGGCGACATCGGTGACACCTCTTCTGTACACAGGCACCCGTTGCGCGACATCGTTGACACGACGTCTGAATCCGAGCACCCCTTGCGCGACATCGGTGACACCTCTTCTGTACACAGGCACCCATTGCGGGCATTTGTGACACGTCTTCTAAGCCCGAACACCCATTACCTTACACCGTTGACACGCCGTCTGAATCCGAACACCCCTTGCGCGACACCTTTGACACATCATCTGAATCCGGACACCCCTTGCGCGACATCGTTGACACGTCGTCTGAATCCGAACATCCTTTGTGCGACATTGGTGACACCTCTTCTGAACCCAGGCACCCGTTGCGGGCATTTGTGACACGGCTTCTAAGCCCGAACACCCATTACCCTACACCGTTTGACACATCATCTGAATCGGGATACCCTTGCGCGACATCGATGACACGTCTTCTGAACACGAACGACCTTTGGGCGACATCGGTGACACCTCTTCTGTACACAGGCACCCGCTGCGCGACATCGTTGACAAGTTGTCTGAATCCGAACACCCATTGCGCAACATCGCTGACACCTCTTCTTATCCCAGGTACCCCTTGCGCGACATCGATGACACGTCTTCTGAACACGAACGACCTTTGGGCGACATCGGTGACACCTCTTCTGTACACAGGCACCCGTTGCGCGACATCGTTGACACGACGTCTGAATCCGAGCACCCCTTGCGCGACATCGGTGACACCTCTTCTGTACACAGGCACCCGTTGCGCGACATCGTTGACACGTCGTCTGAATCCGAGCATCCCTTGTGCGACATTGATGACACCCCGTCTGAACCCAGGCACCCATTGCGGGCATTTGTGACACGTCTTCTAAGCCCGAACACCCATTACCTTACACCGTTGACACGCCGTCTGAATCCGAACACCCATTGCGCGACACCGTTGACACATCATCTGAATCCGGACACCCTTGCGCGACATCAGTGACACCTCTTCTGTACACAGGCACCCGTTGCGCGACATCGTTGACAAGTTGTCTGAATCCGAACACCCATTGCGCAACATCGCTGACACCTCTTCTTATCCCAGGTACCCCTTGCGCGACATCGTTGACACGTCGTCTGAATCCGAGCATCCCTTGTGCGACATTGGTGATACCTCTTCTGTACACAGGCACCCGTTGCGCGACACCGTTGACACATTATCTGAATCCGGATACCCTCTGCGCGACACCGTTGACACATCATCTGAATCCGGACACCCTTGTGCGACACTGGTGACACCTCTTCTGAACCCAGGCACCCATTGCGGGCATTTGTGACACGTCTTCTAAGCCCGAACACCCATTACCCTACACCGTTGACACATCATCTGAATCCGGATACCCTTGCGCGACATCGTTGACACGCCGTCTGAATCCGAACACCCCTTGCGCGACATCGGTGACACCTCTTCTTATCCCACGTACCCATTGCGCGGCATTTGTGACACGTCATCTAAACCCGAACACCCATTGCTCGACACCGTTGACAAGTTGTCTGAACCCGAGCATCCCTAGTGCGACATCGGTGACACCTCTTCTGAACCCAGGCACCCATTGCGGGCATTTGTGACACCTCTTCTAAGCCCGAACACCCATTACCCTACACCGTTGACACATCATCTGAATCCGGATACTTTTGCGCGACATCGATGACACGTCTTCTGAACACGAACGACCTTTGGGCGACATCGGTGACATCTCTTCTGTACACAGGCACCCGTTGCGCGACATCGTTGACACGCCGTCTGAATCCGAACACCCCTTGCGCGACATCGGTGACACCTCTTCTGTACACATGCACCCGTTGCGCGACATCGTTGACACGCCGTCTGAATCCGAACACCCCTTGCGCGACATTGGTGACACCTCTTCTGAACCCAGGCACCCATTGCGGGCATTTGTGACACGTCTTCTAAGCCCGAACACCCATTACCCTACACCGTTGACACATCATCTGAATCCGGATACCCTTGCGCGACATCGTTGACACGCCGTCTGAATCCGAACACCCCTTGCGCGACACCGTTGACACATCATCTGAATCCGGACACCCTTGTGCGACACTGGTGACACCTCTTCTGAACCCAGGCACCCATTGCGGGCATTTGTGACACGTCTTCTAAGCCCGAACACCCATTACCCTACACCGTTGACACATCATCTGAATCCGGATACCCTTGCGCGACATCGCTGACACGCCGTCTGAATCCGAACACCCCTTGCGCGACATCGGTGACACCTCTTCTGTACACAAGCACCCATTGCTCGACACTGTTGACAAGTTTTCTGAACCCGAACACCCCTTGCGCGACATCGTTGACACGCCGTGTGAATCCGAACACCCCTTGCGCGACACCGTTGACACATCATCTGAATCCGAACACCCCTTGCGCGACATCGGTGACACCTCTTCTGAACCCAGGCACCCATTGCGGGCATTTGTGACACGGCTTCTAAGCCCGAGCACCCATTACCCTACACCGTTGACACATCATCTGAATCCGGATACCCTTGCGCGACATCGTTGACACGTCGTCTGAATCCGAACATCCCTTGTGCGACATTGGTGACACCTCTTCTGAACACAGGCACCCATTGCGGGCATTTGTGACACGTCTTCTAAGCCCGAACACCCATTGCTCGATACCGTTGACAAGTTGTCTGAACCCGAGCATCCCTAGTGCGACATCGTTGAAACGTCGTCTGAATCCGAACATCCTTTGTGCGACATTGGTGACACCTCTTCTGAACCCAGGCACCCGTTGCGGGCATTTGTGACACGGCTTCTAAGCCCGAGCACCCATTACCCTACACCGTTGACACATCATCTGAATCCGAACACCCCTTGCGCGACATCGGTGACACCTCTTCTGAACCCAGGCACCCATTGCGGGCATTTGTGACACGTCTTCTAAGCCCGAACACCCATTACCCTACACCGTTTGACACATCATCTGAATCCGGATACCCTTGCGCGACATCGATGACACGTCTTCTGAACACGAACGACCTTTGGGCGACATCGGTGACACCTCGTCTGTACACAGGCACCCGTTGCGCGACATCGTTGACACGTCGTCTGAATCCGAGCATCCCTTGTGCGACATTGATGACACCCCGTCTGAACCCAGGCACCCATTGCGGGCATTTGTGACACGTCTTCTAAGCCCGAACACCCATTACCTTACACCGTTGACACGCCGTCTGAATCCGGACACCCATTGCGCGACACCGTTGACACATCATCTGAATCCGGACACCCTTGCGCGACATCAGTGACACCTCTTCTGTACACAGGCACCCGTTGCGCGACATCGTTGACAAGTTGTCTGAATCCGAACACCCATTGCGCAACATCGCTGACACCTCTTCTTATCCCAGGTACCCCTTGCGCGACATCGTTGACACGTCGTCTGAATCCGAGCATCCCTTGTGCGACATTGGTGATACCTCTTCTGTACACAGGCACCCGTTGCGCGACACCGTTGACACATTATCTGAATCCGGATACCCTCTGCGCGACACCGTTGACACATCATCTGAATCCGGACACCCTTGTGCGACACTGGTGACACCTCTTCTGAACCCAGGCACCCATTGCGGGCATTTGTGACACGTCTTCTAAGCCCGAACACCCATTACCCTACACCGTTGACACATCATCTGAATCCGGATACCCTTGCGCGACATCGTTGACACGCCGTCTGAATCCGAACACCCCTTGCGCGACATCGGTGACACCTCTTCTTATCCCACGTACCCATTGCGCGGCATTTGTGACACGTCATCTAAACCCGAACACCCATTGCTCGACACCGTTGACAAGTTGTCTGAACCCGAGCATCCCTAGTGCGACATCGGTGACACCTCTTCTGAACCCAGGCACCCATTGCGGGCATTTGTGACACCTCTTCTAAGCCCGAACACCCATTACCCTACACCGTTGACACATCATCTGAATCCGGATACTTTTGCGCGACATCGATGACACGTCTTCTGAACACGAACGACCTTTGGGCGACATCGGTGACATCTCTTCTGTACACAGGCACCCGTTGCGCGACATCGTTGACACGCCGTCTGAATCCGAACACCCCTTGCGCGACATCGGTGACACCTCTTCTGTACACATGCACCCGTTGCGCGACATCGTTGACACGCCGTCTGAATCCGAACACCCCTTGCGCGACATTGGTGACACCTCTTCTGAACCCAGGCACCCATTGCGGGCATTTGTGACACGTCTTCTAAGCCCGAACACCCATTACCCTACACCGTTGACACATCATCTGAATCCGGATACCCTTGCGCGACATCGTTGACACGCCGTCTGAATCCGAACACCCCTTGCGCGACACCGTTGACACATCATCTGAATCCGGACACCCTTGTGCGACACTGGTGACACCTCTTCTGAACCCAGGCACCCATTGCGGGCATTTGTGACACGTCTTCTAAGCCCGAACACCCATTACCCTACACCGTTGACACATCATCTGAATCCGGATACCCTTGCGCGACATCGCTGACACGCCGTCTGAATCCGAACACCCCTTGCGCGACATCGGTGACACCTCTTCTGTACACAAGCACCCATTGCTCGACACTGTTGACAAGTTTTCTGAACCCGAACACCCCTTGCGCGACATCGTTGACACGCCGTGTGAATCCGAACACCCCTTGCGCGACACCGTTGACACATCATCTGAATCCGAACACCCCTTGCGCGACATCGGTGACACCTCTTCTGAACCCAGGCACCCATTGCGGGCATTTGTGACACGGCTTCTAAGCCCGAGCACCCATTACCCTACACCGTTGACACATCATCTGAATCCGGATACCCTTGCGCGACATCGTTGACACGTCGTCTGAATCCGAACATCCCTTGTGCGACATTGGTGACACCTCTTCTGAACACAGGCACCCATTGCGGGCATTTGTGACACGTCTTCTAAGCCCGAACACCCATTGCTCGATACCGTTGACAAGTTGTCTGAACCCGAGCATCCCTAGTGCGACATCGTTGAAACGTCGTCTGAATCCGAACATCCTTTGTGCGACATTGGTGACACCTCTTCTGAACCCAGGCACCCGTTGCGGGCATTTGTGACACGGCTTCTAAGCCCGAGCACCCATTACCCTACACCGTTGACACATCATCTGAATCCGAACACCCCTTGCGCGACATCGGTGACACCTCTTCTGAACCCAGGCACCCATTGCGGGCATTTGTGACACGTCTTCTAAGCCCGAACACCCATTACCCTACACCGTTTGACACATCATCTGAATCCGGATACCCTTGCGCGACATCGATGACACGTCTTCTGAACACGAACGACCTTTGGGCGACATCGGTGACACCTCGTCTGTACACAGGCACCCGTTGCGCGACATCGTTGACACGTCGTCTGAATCCGAGCATCCCTTGTGCGACATTGATGACACCCCGTCTGAACCCAGGCACCCATTGCGGGCATTTGTGACACGTCTTCTAAGCCCGAACACCCATTACCTTACACCGTTGACACGCCGTCTGAATCCGGACACCCATTGCGCGACACCGTTGACACATCATCTGAATCCGGACACCCTTGCGCGACATCAGTGACACCTCTTCTGTACACAGGCACCCGTTGCGCGACATCGTTGACAAGTTGTCTGAATCCGAACACCCATTGCGCAACATCGCTGACACCTCTTCTTATCCCAGGTACCCCTTGCGCGACATCGTTGACACGTCGTCTGAATCCGAGCATCCCTTGTGCGACATTGGTGATACCTCTTCTGTACACAGGCACCCGTTGCGCGACACCGTTGACACATTATCTGAATCCGGATACCCTCTGCGCGACACCGTTGACACATCATCTGAATCCGGACACCCTTGTGCGACACTGGTGACACCTCTTCTGAACCCAGGCACCCATTGCGGGCATTTGTGACACGTCTTCTAAGCCCGAACACCCATTACCCTACACCGTTGACACATCATCTGAATCCGGATACCCTTGCGCGACATCGTTGACACGCCGTCTGAATCCGAACACCCCTTGCGCGACATCGGTGACACCTCTTCTTATCCCACGTACCCATTGCGCGGCATTTGTGACACGTCATCTAAACCCGAACACCCATTGCTCGACACCGTTGACAAGTTGTCTGAACCCGAGCATCCCTAGTGCGACATCGGTGACACCTCTTCTGAACCCAGGCACCCATTGCGGGCATTTGTGACACCTCTTCTAAGCCCGAACACCCATTACCCTACACCGTTGACACATCATCTGAATCCGGATACTTTTGCGCGACATCGATGACACGTCTTCTGAACACGAACGACCTTTGGGCGACATCGGTGACATCTCTTCTGTACACAGGCACCCGTTGCGCGACATCGTTGACACGCCGTCTGAATCCGAACACCCCTTGCGCGACATCGGTGACACCTCTTCTGTACACATGCACCCGTTGCGCGACATCGTTGACACGCCGTCTGAATCCGAACACCCCTTGCGCGACATCGGTGACACCTCTTCTGAACCCAGGCACCCATTGCGGGCATTTGTGACACGTCTTCTAAGCCCGAACACCCATTACCCTACACCGTTTGACACATCATCTGAATCCGGATACCCTTGCGCGACATCGATGACACGTCTTCTGAACACGAACGACCTTTGGGCGACATCGGTGACACCTCGTCTGTACACAGGCACCCGTTGCGCGACATCGTTGACACGTCGTCTGAATCCGAGCATCCCTTGTGCGACATTGATGACACCCCGTCTGAACCCAGGCACCCATTGCGGGCATTTGTGACACGTCTTCTAAGCCCGAACACCCATTACCTTACACCGTTGACACGCCGTCTGAATCCGGACACCCATTGCGCGACACCGTTGACACATCATCTGAATCCGGACACCCTTGCGCGACATCAGTGACACCTCTTCTGTACACAGGCACCCGTTGCGCGACATCGTTGACAAGTTGTCTGAATCCGAACACCCATTGCGCAACATCGCTGACACCTCTTCTTATCCCAGGTACCCCTTGCGCGACATCGTTGACACGTCGTCTGAATCCGAGCATCCCTTGTGCGACATTGGTGATACCTCTTCTGTACACAGGCACCCGTTGCGCGACACCGTTGACACATTATCTGAATCCGGATACCCTCTGCGCGACACCGTTGACACATCATCTGAATCCGGACACCCTTGTGCGACACTGGTGACACCTCTTCTGAACCCAGGCACCCATTGCGGGCATTTGTGACACGTCTTCTAAGCCCGAACACCCATTACCCTACACCGTTGACACATCATCTGAATCCGGATACCCTTGCGCGACATCGTTGACACGCCGTCTGAATCCGAACACCCCTTGCGCGACATCGGTGACACCTCTTCTTATCCCACGTACCCATTGCGCGGCATTTGTGACACGTCATCTAAACCCGAACACCCATTGCTCGACACCGTTGACAAGTTGTCTGAACCCGAGCATCCCTAGTGCGACATCGGTGACACCTCTTCTGAACCCAGGCACCCATTGCGGGCATTTGTGACACCTCTTCTAAGCCCGAACACCCATTACCCTACACCGTTGACACATCATCTGAATCCGGATACTTTTGCGCGACATCGATGACACGTCTTCTGAACACGAACGACCTTTGGGCGACATCGGTGACATCTCTTCTGTACACAGGCACCCGTTGCGCGACATCGTTGACACGCCGTCTGAATCCGAACACCCCTTGCGCGACATCGGTGACACCTCTTCTGTACACATGCACCCGTTGCGCGACATCGTTGACACGCCGTCTGAATCCGAACACCCCTTGCGCGACATTGGTGACACCTCTTCTGAACCCAGGCACCCATTGCGGGCATTTGTGACACGTCTTCTAAGCCCGAACACCCATTACCCTACACCGTTGACACATCATCTGAATCCGGATACCCTTGCGCGACATCGTTGACACGCCGTCTGAATCCGAACACCCCTTGCGCGACACCGTTGACACATCATCTGAATCCGGACACCCTTGTGCGACACTGGTGACACCTCTTCTGAACCCAGGCACCCATTGCGGGCATTTGTGACACGTCTTCTAAGCCCGAACACCCATTACCCTACACCGTTGACACATCATCTGAATCCGGATACCCTTGCGCGACATCGCTGACACGCCGTCTGAATCCGAACACCCCTTGCGCGACATCGGTGACACCTCTTCTGTACACAAGCACCCATTGCTCGACACTGTTGACAAGTTTTCTGAACCCGAACACCCCTTGCGCGACATCGTTGACACGCCGTGTGAATCCGAACACCCCTTGCGCGACACCGTTGACACATCATCTGAATCCGAACACCCCTTGCGCGACATCGGTGACACCTCTTCTGAACCCAGGCACCCATTGCGGGCATTTGTGACACGGCTTCTAAGCCCGAGCACCCATTACCCTACACCGTTGACACATCATCTGAATCCGGATACCCTTGCGCGACATCGTTGACACGTCGTCTGAATCCGAACATCCCTTGTGCGACATTGGTGACACCTCTTCTGAACACAGGCACCCATTGCGGGCATTTGTGACACGTCTTCTAAGCCCGAACACCCATTGCTCGATACCGTTGACAAGTTGTCTGAACCCGAGCATCCCTAGTGCGACATCGTTGAAACGTCGTCTGAATCCGAACATCCTTTGTGCGACATTGGTGACACCTCTTCTGAACCCAGGCACCCGTTGCGGGCATTTGTGACACGGCTTCTAAGCCCGAGCACCCATTACCCTACACCGTTGACACATCATCTGAATCCGAACACCCCTTGCGCGACATCGGTGACACCTCTTCTGAACCCAGGCACCCATTGCGGGCATTTGTGACACGTCTTCTAAGCCCGAACACCCATTACCCTACACCGTTTGACACATCATCTGAATCCGGATACCCTTGCGCGACATCGATGACACGTCTTCTGAACACGAACGACCTTTGGGCGACATCGGTGACACCTCGTCTGTACACAGGCACCCGTTGCGCGACATCGTTGACACGTCGTCTGAATCCGAGCATCCCTTGTGCGACATTGATGACACCCCGTCTGAACCCAGGCACCCATTGCGGGCATTTGTGACACGTCTTCTAAGCCCGAACACCCATTACCTTACACCGTTGACACGCCGTCTGAATCCGGACACCCATTGCGCGACACCGTTGACACATCATCTGAATCCGGACACCCTTGCGCGACATCAGTGACACCTCTTCTGTACACAGGCACCCGTTGCGCGACATCGTTGACAAGTTGTCTGAATCCGAACACCCATTGCGCAACATCGCTGACACCTCTTCTTATCCCAGGTACCCCTTGCGCGACATCGTTGACACGTCGTCTGAATCCGAGCATCCCTTGTGCGACATTGGTGATACCTCTTCTGTACACAGGCACCCGTTGCGCGACACCGTTGACACATTATCTGAATCCGGATACCCTCTGCGCGACACCGTTGACACATCATCTGAATCCGGACACCCTTGTGCGACACTGGTGACACCTCTTCTGAACCCAGGCACCCATTGCGGGCATTTGTGACACGTCTTCTAAGCCCGAACACCCATTACCCTACACCGTTGACACATCATCTGAATCCGGATACCCTTGCGCGACATCGTTGACACGCCGTCTGAATCCGAACACCCCTTGCGCGACATCGGTGACACCTCTTCTTATCCCACGTACCCATTGCGCGGCATTTGTGACACGTCATCTAAACCCGAACACCCATTGCTCGACACCGTTGACAAGTTGTCTGAACCCGAGCATCCCTAGTGCGACATCGGTGACACCTCTTCTGAACCCAGGCACCCATTGCGGGCATTTGTGACACCTCTTCTAAGCCCGAACACCCATTACCCTACACCGTTGACACATCATCTGAATCCGGATACTTTTGCGCGACATCGATGACACGTCTTCTGAACACGAACGACCTTTGGGCGACATCGGTGACATCTCTTCTGTACACAGGCACCCGTTGCGCGACATCGTTGACACGCCGTCTGAATCCGAACACCCCTTGCGCGACATCGGTGACACCTCTTCTGTACACATGCACCCGTTGCGCGACATCGTTGACACGACGTCTGAATCCGAACACCCCTTGCGCGACATTGGTGACACCTCTTCTGAACCCAGGCACCCATTGCGGGCATTTGTGACACGTCTTCTAAGCCCGAACACCCATTACCCTACACCGTTGACACATCATCTGAATCCGGATACCCTTGCGCGACATCGTTGACACGCCGTCTGAATCCGAACACCCCTTGCGCGACACCGTTGACACATCATCTGAATCCGGACACCCTTGTGCGACACTGGTGACACCTCTTCTGAACCCAGGCACCCATTGCGGGCATTTGTGACACGTCTTCTAAGCCCGAACACCCATTACCCTACACCGTTGACACATCATCTGAATCCGGATACCCTTGCGCGACATCGCTGACACGCCGTCTGAATCCGAACACCCCTTGCGCGACATCGGTGACACCTCTTCTGTACACAAGCACCCATTGCTCGACACTGTTGACAAGTTTTCTGAACCCGAACACCCCTTGCGCGACATCGTTGACACGCCGTGTGAATCCGAACACCCCTTGCGCGACACCGTTGACACATCATCTGAATCCGAACACCCCTTGCGCGACATCGGTGACACCTCTTCTGAACCCAGGCACCCATTGCGGGCATTTGTGACACGGCTTCTAAGCCCGAGCACCCATTACCCTACACCGTTGACACATCATCTGAATCCGGATACCCTTGCGCGACATCGTTGACACGTCGTCTGAATCCGAACATCCCTTGTGCGACATTGGTGACACCTCTTCTGAACACAGGCACCCGTTGCGCGACATCGTTGACACGTCGTCTGAATCCGAGCATCCCTTGTGCGACATTGATGACACCCCGTCTGAACCCAGGCACCCATTGCGGGCATTTGTGACACGTCTTCTAAGCCCGAACACCCATTACCTTACACCGTTGACACGCCGTCTGAATCCGGACACCCCTTGCGCGACATCGTTGAAACGTCGTCTGAATCCGAACATCCTTTGTGCGACATTGGTGACACCTCTTCTGAACCCAGGCACCCGTTGCGGGCATTTGTGACACGGCTTCTAAGCCCGAGCACCCATTACCCTACACCGTTGACACATCATCTGAATCCGGATACCCTTGCGCGACATCGT
This sequence comes from Heligmosomoides polygyrus bakeri, assembly GCA_947359475.1. NCBI lineage: Eukaryota > Metazoa > Nematoda > Chromadorea > Rhabditida > Heligmosomidae > Heligmosomoides > Heligmosomoides polygyrus. Next base: position 60,179,150 of record OX375870.1, on the reverse strand, counting down.
TGACACGTCGTCTGAATCCGAACATCCCTTGTGCGACATTGGTGACACCTCTTCTGAACACAGGCACCCGTTGCGCGACATCGTTGACACGTCGTCTGAATCCGAGCATCCCTTGTGCGACATTGATGACACCCCGTCTGAACCCAGGCACCCATTGCGGGCATTTGTGACACGTCTTCTAAGCCCGAACACCCATTACCTTACACCGTTGACACGCCGTCTGAATCCGGACACCCCTTGCGCGACATCGTTGAAACGTCGTCTGAATCCGAACATCCTTTGTGCGACATTGGTGACACCTCTTCTGAACCCAGGCACCCGTTGCGGGCATTTGTGACACGTCTTCTAAGCCCGAACACCCATTGCTCGATACCGTTGACAAGTTGTCTGAACCCGAGCATCCCTAGTGCGACATCGTTGAAACGTCGTCTGAATCCGAACATCCTTTGTGCGACATTGGTGACACCTCTTCTGAACCCAGGCACCCGTTGCGGGCATTTGTGACACGGCTTCTAAGCCCGAGCACCCATTACCCTACACCGTTGACACATCATCTGAATCCGAACACCCCTTGCGCGACATCGGTGACACCTCTTCTGAACCCAGGCACCCATTGCGGGCATTTGTGACACGTCTTCTAAGCCCGAACACCCATTACCCTACACCGTTTGACACATCATCTGAATCCGGATACCCTTGCGCGACATCGATGACACGTCTTCTGAACACGAACGACCTTTGGGCGACATCGGTGACACCTCGTCTGTACACAGGCACCCGTTGCGCGACATCGTTGACACGTCGTCTGAATCCGAGCATCCCTTGTGCGACATTGATGACACCCCGTCTGAACCCAGGCACCCATTGCGGGCATTTGTGACACGTCTTCTAAGCCCGAACACCCATTACCTTACACCGTTGACACGCCGTCTGAATCCGGACACCCCTTGCGCGACATCGTTGAAACGTCGTCTGAATCCGAACATCCTTTGTGCGACATTGGTGACACCTCTTCTGAACCCAGGCACCCGTTGCGGGCATTTGTGACACGGCTTCTAAGCCCGAGCACCCATTACCCTACACCGTTGACACATCATCTGAATCCGGATACCCTTGCGCGACATCGTTGACACGCCGTCTGAATCCGAACACCCCTTGCGCGACATCGGTGACACCTCTTCTGAACCCAGGCACCCATTGCGGGCATTTGTGACACGTCTTCTAAGCCCGAACACCCATTACCCTACACCGTTGACACATCATCTGAATCCGGATACCCTTGCGCGACATCGTTGACACGCCGTCTGAATCCGAACACCCCTTGCGCGACATCGTTGACACGTCGTCTGAATCCGAACATCCCTTGCGCGACATCGTTGACACGTCGTCTGAATCCGAACATCCCTTGTGCGACATTGGTGACACCTCTTCTGAACACAGGCACCCATTGCGGGCATTTGTGACACGTCTTCTAAGCCCGAACACCCATTGCTCGATACCGTTGACAAGTTGTCTGAACCCGAGCATCCCTAGTGCGACATCGGTGACACCTCTTCTGAACCCAGGCACCCATTGCGGGCATTTGTGACACGTCTTCTAAGCCCGAACACCCATTACCCTACACCGTTGACACATCATCTGAATCCGGATACTTTTGCGCGACATCGATGACACGTCTTCTAAGCCCGAACACCCATTACCCTACACCGTTGACACATCATCTGAATCCGGATACTTTTGCGCGACATCGATGACACGTCTTCTGAACACGAACGACCTTTGGGCGACATCGGTGACATCTCTTCTGTACACAGGCACCCGTTGCGCGACATCGTTGACACGCCGTCTGAATCCGAACACCCCTTGCGCGACATCGGTGACACCTCTTCTGTACACATGCACCCGTTGCGCGACATCGTTGACACGCCGTCTGAATCCGAACACCCCTTGCGCGACATTGGTGACACCTCTTCTGAACCCAGGCACCCATTGCGGGCATTTGTGACACGTCTTCTAAGCCCGAACACCCATTACCCTACACCGTTGACACATCATCTGAATCCGGATACCCTTGCGCGACATCGTTGACACGCCGTCTGAATCCGGATACCCTTGCGCGACATCGATGACACGTCTTCTGAACACGAACGACCTTTGGGCGACATCGGTGACACCTCTTCTGTACACAGGCACCCGTTGCGCGACATCGTTGACACGACGTCTGAATCCGAGCACCCCTTGCGCGACATCGGTGACACCTCTTCTGTACACAGGCACCCATTGCGGGCATTTGTGACACGTCTTCTAAGCCCGAACACCCATTACCTTACACCGTTGACACGCCGTCTGAATCCGAACACCCCTTGCGCGACACCGTTGACACATCATCTGAATCCGGACACCCCTTGCGCGACATCGTTGACACGTCGTCTGAATCCGAACATCCTTTGTGCGACATTGGTGACACCTCTTCTGAACCCAGGCACCCGTTGCGGGCATTTGTGACACGGCTTCTAAGCCCGAGCACCCATTACCCTACACCGTTGACACATCATCTGAATCCGGATACCCTTGCGCGACATCGTTGACACGCCGTCTGAATCCGAACACCCCTTGCGCGACATCGGTGACACCTCTTCTGTACACAAGCACCCATTGCTCGACACTGTTGACAAGTTGTCTGAACCCGAACACCCCTTGCGCGACATCGTTGACACGCCGTGTGAATCCGAACACCCCTTGCGCGACACCGTTGACACATCATCTGAATCCGGATACCCTTGCGCGACATCGTTGACACGCCGTCTGAATCCGAACACCCCTTGCGCGACATCGGTGACACCTCTTCTGAACCCAGGCACCCATTGCGGGCATTTGTGACACGTCTTCTAAGCCCGAACACCCATTACCCTACACCGTTTGACACATCATCTGAATCGGGATACCCTTGCGCGACATCGATGACACGTCTTCTGAACACGAACGACCTTTGGGCGACATCGGTGACACCTCTTCTGTACACAGGCACCCGCTGCGCGACATCGTTGACAAGTTGTCTGAATCCGAACACCCATTGCGCAACATCGCTGACACCTCTTCTTATCCCAGGTACCCCTTGCGCGACATCGATGACACGTCTTCTGAACACGAACGACCTTTGGGCGACATCGGTGACACCTCTTCTGTACACAGGCACCCGTTGCGCGACATCGTTGACACGACGTCTGAATCCGAGCACCCCTTGCGCGACATCGGTGACACCTCTTCTGTACACAGGCACCCGTTGCGCGACATCGTTGACACGTCGTCTGAATCCGAGCATCCCTTGTGCGACATTGATGACACCCCGTCTGAACCCAGGCACCCATTGCGGGCATTTGTGACACGTCTTCTAAGCCCGAACACCCATTACCTTACACCGTTGACACGCCGTCTGAATCCGAACACCCATTGCGCGACACCGTTGACACATCATCTGAATCCGGACACCCTTGCGCGACATCAGTGACACCTCTTCTGTACACAGGCACCCGTTGCGCGACATCGTTGACAAGTTGTCTGAATCCGAACACCCATTGCGCAACATCGCTGACACCTCTTCTTATCCCAGGTACCCCTTGCGCGACATCGTTGACACGTCGTCTGAATCCGAGCATCCCTTGTGCGACATTGGTGATACCTCTTCTGTACACAGGCACCCGTTGCGCGACACCGTTGACACATCATCTGAATCCGGATACCCTCTGCGCGACACCGTTGACACATCATCTGAATCCGGACACCCTTGTGCGACACTGGTGACACCTCTTCTGAACCCAGGCACCCATTGCGGGCATTTGTGACACGTCTTCTAAGCCCGAACACCCATTACCCTACACCGTTGACACATCATCTGAATCCGGATACCCTTGCGCGACATCGTTGACACGCCGTCTGAATCCGAACACCCCTTGCGCGACATCGGTGACACCTCTTCTGAACCCAGGCACCCGTTGCGGGCATTTGTGACACGGCTTCTAAGCCCGAGCACCCATTACCCTACACCGTTGACACATCATCTGAATCCGAACACCCCTTGCGCGACATCGGTGACACCTCTTCTGAACCCAGGCACCCGTTGCGGGCATTTGTGACACGGCTTCTAAGCCCGAGCACCCATTACCCTACACCGTTTGACACATCATCTGAATCCGGATACCCTTGCGCGACATCGATGACACGTCTTCTGAACACGAACGACCTTTGGGCGACATCGGTGACACCTCGTCTGTACACAGGCACCCGTTGCGCGACATCGTTGACACGTCGTCTGAATCCGAGCATCCCTTGTGCGACATTGATGACACCCCGTCTGAACCCAGGCACCCATTGCGGGCATTTGTGACACGTCTTCTAAGCCCGAACACCCATTACCTTACACCGTTGACACGCCGTCTGAATCCGGACACCCCTTGCGCGACATCGTTGAAACGTCGTCTGAATCCGAACATCCTTTGTGCGACATTGGTGACACCTCTTCTGAACCCAGGCACCCGTTGCGGGCATTTGTGACACGGCTTCTAAGCCCGAGCACCCATTACCCTACACCGTTGACACATCATCTGAATCCGGATACCCTTGCGCGACATCGTTGACACGCCGTCTGAATCCGAACACCCCTTGCGCGACATCGGTGACACCTCTTCTGAACCCAGGCACCCATTGCGGGCATTTGTGACACGTCTTCTAAGCCCGAACACCCATTACCCTACACCGTTGACACATCATCTGAATCCGGATACCCTTGCGCGACATCGTTGACACGCCGTCTGAATCCGAACACCCCTTGCGCGACATCGTTGACACGTCGTCTGAATCCGAACATCCCTTGCGCGACATCGTTGACACGTCGTCTGAATCCGAACATCCCTTGTGCGACATTGGTGACACCTCTTCTGAACACAGGCACCCATTGCGGGCATTTGTGACACGTCTTCTAAGCCCGAACACCCATTGCTCGATACCGTTGACAAGTTGTCTGAACCCGAGCATCCCTAGTGCGACATCGGTGACACCTCTTCTGAACCCAGGCACCCATTGCGGGCATTTGTGACACGTCTTCTAAGCCCGAACACCCATTACCCTACACCGTTGACACATCATCTGAATCCGGATACTTTTGCGCGACATCGATGACACGTCTTCTAAGCCCGAACACCCATTACCCTACACCGTTGACACATCATCTGAATCCGGATACTTTTGCGCGACATCGATGACACGTCTTCTGAACACGAACGACCTTTGGGCGACATCGGTGACATCTCTTCTGTACACAGGCACCCGTTGCGCGACATCGTTGACACGCCGTCTGAATCCGAACACCCCTTGCGCGACATCGGTGACACCTCTTCTGTACACATGCACCCGTTGCGCGACATCGTTGACACGCCGTCTGAATCCGAACACCCCTTGCGCGACATTGGTGACACCTCTTCTGAACCCAGGCACCCATTGCGGGCATTTGTGACACGTCTTCTAAGCCCGAACACCCATTACCCTACACCGTTGACACATCATCTGAATCCGGATACCCTTGCGCGACATCGTTGACACGCCGTCTGAATCCGGATACCCTTGCGCGACATCGATGACACGTCTTCTGAACACGAACGACCTTTGGGCGACATCGGTGACACCTCTTCTGTACACAGGCACCCGTTGCGCGACATCGTTGACACGACGTCTGAATCCGAGCACCCCTTGCGCGACATCGGTGACACCTCTTCTGTACACAGGCACCCATTGCGGGCATTTGTGACACGTCTTCTAAGCCCGAACACCCATTACCTTACACCGTTGACACGCCGTCTGAATCCGAACACCCCTTGCGCGACACCGTTGACACATCATCTGAATCCGGACACCCCTTGCGCGACATCGTTGACACGTCGTCTGAATCCGAACATCCTTTGTGCGACATTGGTGACACCTCTTCTGAACCCAGGCACCCGTTGCGGGCATTTGTGACACGGCTTCTAAGCCCGAGCACCCATTACCCTACACCGTTGACACATCATCTGAATCCGGATACCCTTGCGCGACATCGTTGACACGCCGTCTGAATCCGAACACCCCTTGCGCGACATCGGTGACACCTCTTCTGTACACAAGCACCCATTGCTCGACACTGTTGACAAGTTGTCTGAACCCGAACACCCCTTGCGCGACATCGTTGACACGCCGTGTGAATCCGAACACCCCTTGCGCGACACCGTTGACACATCATCTGAATCCGGATACCCTTGCGCGACATCGTTGACACGCCGTCTGAATCCGAACACCCCTTGCGCGACATCGGTGACACCTCTTCTGAACCCAGGCACCCATTGCGGGCATTTGTGACACGTCTTCTAAGCCCGAACACCCATTACCCTACACCGTTTGACACATCATCTGAATCGGGATACCCTTGCGCGACATCGATGACACGTCTTCTGAACACGAACGACCTTTGGGCGACATCGGTGACACCTCTTCTGTACACAGGCACCCGCTGCGCGACATCGTTGACAAGTTGTCTGAATCCGAACACCCATTGCGCAACATCGCTGACACCTCTTCTTATCCCAGGTACCCCTTGCGCGACATCGATGACACGTCTTCTGAACACGAACGACCTTTGGGCGACATCGGTGACACCTCTTCTGTACACAGGCACCCGTTGCGCGACATCGTTGACACGACGTCTGAATCCGAGCACCCCTTGCGCGACATCGGTGACACCTCTTCTGTACACAGGCACCCGTTGCGCGACATCGTTGACACGTCGTCTGAATCCGAGCATCCCTTGTGCGACATTGATGACACCCCGTCTGAACCCAGGCACCCATTGCGGGCATTTGTGACACGTCTTCTAAGCCCGAACACCCATTACCTTACACCGTTGACACGCCGTCTGAATCCGAACACCCATTGCGCGACACCGTTGACACATCATCTGAATCCGGACACCCTTGCGCGACATCAGTGACACCTCTTCTGTACACAGGCACCCGTTGCGCGACATCGTTGACAAGTTGTCTGAATCCGAACACCCATTGCGCAACATCGCTGACACCTCTTCTTATCCCAGGTACCCCTTGCGCGACATCGTTGACACGTCGTCTGAATCCGAGCATCCCTTGTGCGACATTGGTGATACCTCTTCTGTACACAGGCACCCGTTGCGCGACACCGTTGACACATCATCTGAATCCGGATACCCTCTGCGCGACACCGTTGACACATCATCTGAATCCGGACACCCTTGTGCGACACTGGTGACACCTCTTCTGAACCCAGGCACCCATTGCGGGCATTTGTGACACGTCTTCTAAGCCCGAACACCCATTACCCTACACCGTTGACACATCATCTGAATCCGGATACCCTTGCGCGACATCGTTGACACGCCGTCTGAATCCGAACACCCCTTGCGCGACATCGGTGACACCTCTTCTTATCCCACGTACCCATTGCGCGGCATTTGTGACACGTCATCTAAACCCGAACACCCATTGCTCGACACCGTTGACAAGTTGTCTGAACCCGAGCATCCCTAGTGCGACATCGGTGACACCTCTTCTGAACCCAGGCACCCATTGCGGGCATTTGTGACACGTCTTCTAAGCCCGAACACCCATTACCCTACACCGTTGACACATCATCTGAATCCGGATACTTTTGCGCGACATCGATGACACGTCTTCTGAACACGAACGACCTTTGGGCGACATCGGTGACATCTCTTCTGTACACAGGCACCCGTTGCGCGACATCGTTGACACGCCGTCTGAATCCGAACACCCCTTGCGCGACATCGGTGACACCTCTTCTGTACACATGCACCCGTTGCGCGACATCGTTGACACGCCGTCTGAATCCGAACACCCCTTGCGCGACATTGGTGACACCTCTTCTGAACCCAGGCACCCATTGCGGGCATTTGTGACACGTCTTCTAAGCCCGAACACCCATTACCCTACACCGTTGACACATCATCTGAATCCGGATACCCTTTCGCGACATCGTTGACACGCCGTCTGAATCCGAACACCCCTTGCGCGACACCGTTGACACATCATCTGAATCCGGACACCCTTGTGCGACACTGGTGACACCTCTTCTGAACCCAGGCACCCATTGCGGGCATTTGTGACACGTCTTCTAAGCCCGAACACCCATTACCCTACACCGTTGACACATCATCTGAATCCGGATACCCTTGCGCGACATCGCTGACACGCCGTCTGAATCCGAACACCCCTTGCGCGACATCGGTGACACCTCTTCTGTACACAAGCACCCATTGCTCGACACTGTTGACAAGTTTTCTGAACCCGAACACCCCTTGCGCGACATCGTTGACACGCCGTGTGAATCCGAACACCCCTTGCGCGACACCGTTGACACATCATCTGAATCCGAACACCCCTTGCGCGACATCGGTGACACCTCTTCTGAACCCAGGCACCCATTGCGGGCATTTGTGACACGTCTTCTAAGCCCGAACACCCATTACCCTACACCGTTTGACACATCATCTGAATCCGGATACCCTTGCGCGACATCGATGACACGTCTTCTGAACACGAACGACCTTTGGGCGACATCGGTGACACCTCGTCTGTACACAGGCACCCGTTGCGCGACATAGTTGACACGTCGTCTGAATCCGAGCATCCCTTGTGCGACATTGATGACACCCCGTCTGAACCCAGGCACCCATTGCGGGCATTTGTGACACGTCTTCTAAGCCCGAACACCCATTACCTTACACCGTTGACACGCCGTCTGAATCCGGACACCCCTTGCGCGACATCGTTGAAACGTCGTCTGAATCCGAACATCCTTTGTGCGACATTGGTGACACCTCTTCTGAACCCAGGCACCCGTTGCGGGCATTTGTGACACGGCTTCTAAGCCCGAGCACCCATTACCCTACACCGTTGACACATCATCTGAATCCGGATACCCTTGCGCGACATCGTTGACACGCCGTCTGAATCCGAACACCCCTTGCGCGACATCGGTGACACCTCTTCTGAACCCAGGCACCCATTGCGGGCATTTGTGACACGTCTTCTAAGCCCGAACACCCATTACCCTACACCGTTGACACATCATCTGAATCCGGATACCCTTGCGCGACATCGTTGACACGCCGTCTGAATCCGAACACCCCTTGCGCGACATCGTTGACACGTCGTCTGAATCCGAACATCCCTTGCGCGACATCGTTGACACGTCGTCTGAATCCGAACATCCCTTGTGCGACATTGGTGACACCTCTTCTGAACACAGGCACCCATTGCGGGCATTTGTGACACGTCTTCTAAGCCCGAACACCCATTGCTCGACACCGTTGACAAGTTGTCTGAACCCGAGCATCCCTAGTGCGACATCGGTGACACCTCTTCTGAACCCAGGCACCCATTGCGGGCATTTGTGACACGTCTTCTAAGCCCGAACACCCATTACCCTACACCGTTGACACATCATCTGAATCCGGATACTTTTGCGCGACATCGATGACACGTCTTCTAAGCCCGAACACCCATTACCCTACACCGTTGACACATCATCTGAATCCGGATACTTTTGCGCGACATCGATGACACGTCTTCTGAACACGAACGACCTTTGGGCGACATCGGTGACATCTCTTCTGTACACAGGCACCCGTTGCGCGACATCGTTGACACGCCGTCTGAATCCGAACACCCCTTGCGCGACATCGGTGACACCTCTTCTGTACACATGCACCCGTTGCGCGACATCGTTGACACGCCGTCTGAATCCGAACACCCCTTGCGCGACATTGGTGACACCTCTTCTGAACCCAGGCACCCATTGCGGGCATTTGTGACACGTCTTCTAAGCCCGAACACCCATTACCCTACACCGTTGACACATCATCTGAATCCGGATACCCTTGCGCGACATCGTTGACACGCCGTCTGAATCCGGATACCCTTGCGCGACATCGATGACACGTCTTCTGAACACGAACGACCTTTGGGCGACATCGGTGACACCTCTTCTGTACACAGGCACCCGTTGCGCGACATCGTTGACACGACGTCTGAATCCGAGCACCCCTTGCGCGACATCGGTGACACCTCTTCTGTACACAGGCACCCATTGCGGGCATTTGTGACACGTCTTCTAAGTCCGAACACCCATTACCTTACACCGTTGACACGCCGTCTGAATCCGAACACCCCTTGCGCGACACCGTTGACACATCATCTGAATCCGGACACCCCTTGCGCGACATCGTTGACACGTCGTCTGAATCCGAACATCCTTTGTGCGACATTGGTGACACCTCTTCTGAACCCAGGCACCCGTTGCGGGCATTTGTGACACGGCTTCTAAGCCCGAGCACCCATTACCCTACACCATTGACACATCATCTGAATCCGGATACCCTTGCGCGACATCGTTGACACGTCGTCTGAATCCGAACATCCCTTGTGCGACATTGGTGACACGCCGTCTGAATCCGAACACCCCTTGCGCGACACTGTTGACAAGTTGTCTGAACCCGAACACCCATTGCGCGACATCGTTGACACGCCATCTAAACCCGAACATCCCTTGTGCGACATTGGTGACACCCCTTCTGAACCCAGGCACCCATTGCGGGCATTTGTGATACGTCTTCTAAGCCCGAACACCCATTGCTCAACATCGTTGACAAGTTGTCTGAATCCGAACACCCCTTGCGCGACATCGGTGACACCTCTTCTGTACACATGCACCCGTTGCGCGACATCGTTGACACGCCGTCTGAATCCGAACACCCCTTGCGCGACATTGGTGATACCTCTTCTGTACACAGGCACCCGTTGCGCGACACCGTTGACACGTCTTCTAAGCCCGAACACCCATTACCCTACACCGTTGACACATCATCTGAATCCGGATACCCTTGCGCGACATCGTTGACACGCCGTCTGAATCCGAACACCCCTTGCGCGACATCGGTGACACCTCTTCTTATCCCACGTACCCATTGCGCGGCATTTGTGACACGTCATCTAAACCCCAACACCCATTGCTCGACACCGTTGACAAGTTGTCTGAACCCGAGCATCCCTAGTGCGACATCGGTGACACCTCTTCTGAACCCAGGCACCCATTGCGGGCATTTGTGACACGTCTTCTAAGCCCGAACACCCATTACCCTACACCGTTGACACATCATCTGAATCCGGATACTTTTGCGCGACATCGATGACACGTCTTCTGAACACGAACGACCTTTGGGCGACATCGGTGACATCTCTTCTGTACACAGGCACCCGTTGCGCGACATCGTTGACACGCCGTCTGAATCCGAACACCCCTTGCGCGACATTGGTGACACCTCTTCTGAACCCAGGCACCCATTGCGGGCATTTGTGACACGTCTTCTAAGCCCGAACACCCATTACCCTACACCATTGACACATCATCTGAATCCGGATACCCTTGCGCGACATCGTTGACACGTCGTCTGAATCCGAACATCCCTTGTGCGACATTGGTGACACGCCGTCTGAATCCGAACACCCCTTGCGCGACACTGTTGACAAGTTGTCTGAACCCGAACACCCATTGCGCGACATCGTTGACACGCCATCTAAACCCGAACATCCCTTGTGCGACATTGGTGACACCCCTTCTGAACCCAGGCACCCATTGCGGGCATTTGTGACACGTCTTCTAAGCCCGAACACCCATTGCTCAACATCGTTGACAAGTTGTCTGAACCCGAACACCCATTGCGCGACATCGGTGACACCTCTTCTGTACACATGCACCCGTTGCGCGACATCGTTGACACGCCGTCTGAATCCGAACACCCCTTGCGCGACATTGGTGATACCTCTTCTGTACACAGGCACCCGTTGCGCGACACCGTTGACACGTCTTCTAAGCCCGAACACCCATTACCCTACACCGTTGACACATCATCTGAATCCGGATACCCTTGCGCGACATCGTTGACACGCCGTCTGAATCCGAACACCCCTTGCGCGACACTGTTGACAAGTTGTCTGAACCCGAACACCCATTGCGCGACATCGTTGACACGCCATCTAAACCCGAACATCCCTTGTGCGACATTGGTGACACCCCTTCTGAACCCAGGCACCCATTGCGGGCATTTGTGACACGTCTTCTAAGCCCGAACACCCATTGCTCAACATCGTTGACAAGTTGTCTGAACCCGAACACCCATTGCGCAACATCGCTGACACCTCTTCTTATCCCAGGTACCCATTGCGCGACATCGTTGACACGCCGTCTGAATCCGAACACCCGTTGCGCGACATCGTTGACACGCCGTCTGAATCCGAACACCCCTTGTGCGACATCGGTGACACCTCTTCTTAACCCAGGTACCCATTGCGGGCATTTGTGACACGTCTTCTAAGCCCGAACACCCATTGCTCGACACCGTTGACACCTCTTCTTATCCCAGGTACCCATTGCGCGACATCGTTGACACGCCGTCTGAATCCGAACACCCGTTGCGCGACATCGTTGACACGCCGTCTGAATACGAACACCCGTTGCGCGACATCGTTGACACGCCGTATGAATCCGAACACCCCTTGCGCGACACCGTTGACAAGTTGTCTGAATCCGAACACCCCTTGTGCGACATCGGTGACACGTCTTCTAAGCCCGAACACCCATTACCCTACACCGTTTGACACATCATCTGAATCCGGATACCCTTGCGCGACATCGATGACACGTCTTCTGAACACGAACGACCTTTGGGCGACATCGGTGACACCTCTTCTGTACACAGGCACCCGTTGCGCGACATCGTTGACACGACGTCTGAATCCGAGCACCCCTTGCGCGACATCGGTGACACCTCTTCTGTACACAGGCACCCGTTGCGCGACATCGTTGACACGTCGTCTGAATCCGAGCATCCCTTGTGCGACATTGATGACACCCCGTCTGAACCCAGGCACCCATTGCGGGCATTTGTGACACGTCTTCTAAGCCCGAACACCCATTACCTTACACCGTTGACACGCCGTCTGAATCCGAACACCCCTTGCGCGACACCGTTGACACATCATCTGAATCCGGACACCCTTGCGCGACATCAGTGACACCTCTTCTGTACACAGGCACCCGTTGCGCGACATAGTTGACAAGTTGTCTGAATCCGAACACCCATTGCGCAACATCGCTGACACCTCTTCTTATCCCATGTACCCCTTGCGCGACATCGTTGACACGTCGTCTGAATCCGAGCATCCCTTGTGCGACATTGGTGATACCTCTTCTGTACACAGGCACCCGTTGCGCGACACCGTTGACACATCATCTGAATCCGGATACCCTCTGCGCGACACCGTTGACACATCATCTGAATCCGGACACCCTTGTGCGACACTGGTGACACCTCTTCTGAACCCAGGCACCCATTGCGGGCATTTGTGACACGTCTTCTAAGCCCGAACACCCATTACCCTACACCGTTGACAAGTTGTCTGAACCCGAGCATCCCTAGTGCGACATCGGTGACACCTCTTCTGAACCCAGGCACCCATTGCGGGCATTTGTGACACGTCTTCTAAGCCCGAACACCCATTACCCTACACCGTTGACACATCATCTGAATCCGGATACCCCTTGCGCGACACCGTTGACACGCCGTCTGAATCCGAACACCCCTTGCGCGATATCGGTGACACCTCTTCTTATCCCACGTACCCATTGCGCGACATCGTTGACACGCCGTCTGAATCCGAACACCCCTTGCGCGACATCGTTGACACGTCGTCTGAATCCGAACATCCTTTCTGCGACATTGGTGACACCTCTTCTGAACCCAGGCACCCATTGCGGGCATTTGTGACGCGTCTTCTAAGCCCGAACACCCATTACTTTACACCGTTGACACGCCGTCTGAATCCGAACACCCCTTGCGCGACACCGTTGACACATCATCTGAATCCGGACACCCTTGCGCGACACTGGTGACACCTCTTCTGAACCCAGGCACCCATTGCGGGCATTTGTGACACGTCTTCTAAGCCCGAACACCCATTACCCTACACCGTTGACACATCATCTGAATCCGGATACCCTTGCGCGACATCGTTGACACGCCGTCTGAATCCGAACACCCCTTGCGCGACATCGGTGACACCTCTTCTGTACACAAGCACCCATTGCTCGACACTGTTGACCAGTTGTCTGAACCCGAACACCCCTTGCGCGACATCGTTGACACGCCGTGTGAAGCCGAACACCCCTTGCGCGACACCGTTGACACATCATCTGAATCCGGACACCCTTGTGCGACACTGGTGACACCTCTTCTGAACCCAGGCACCCATTGCGGGCATTTGTGACACGTCTTCTAAGCCCGAACACCCATTACCCTACACCGTTGACACATCATCTGAATCCGGATACCCTTGCGCGACATCGTTGACACGCCGTCTGAATCCGAACACCCCTTGCGCGACATCGGTGACACCTCTTCTGAACCCAGGCACCCATTGCGGGCATTTGTGACACGTCTTCTAAGCCCGAACACCCATTACCCTACACCGTTTGACACATCATCTGAATCGGGATACCCTTGCGCGACATCGATGACACGTCTTCTGAACACGAACGACCTTTGGGCGACATCGGTGACACCTCTTCTGTACACAGGCACCCGTTGCGCGACATCGTTGACACGTCGTCTGAATCCGAGCATCCCTTGTGCGACATTGATGACACCCCGTCTGAACCCAGGCACCCATTGCGGGCATTTGTGACACGTCTTCTAAGCCCGAACACCCATTACCTTACACCGTTGACACGCCGTCTGAATCCGAACACCCCTTGCGCGACACCGTTGACACATCATCTGAATCCGGACACCCTTGCGCGACATCAGTGACACCTCTTCTGTACACAGGCACCCGTTGCGCGACATAGTTGACAAGTTGTCTGAATCCGAACACCCATTGCGCAACATCGCTGACACCTCTTCTTATCCCATGTACCCCTTGCGCGACATCGTTGACACGTCGTCTGAATCCGAGCATCCCTTGTGCGACATTGGTGATACCTCTTCTGTACACAGGCACCCGTTGCGCGACACCGTTGACACATCATCTGAATCCGGATACCCTCTGCGCGACACCGTTGACACATCATCTGAATCCGGACACCCTTGTGCGACACTGGTGACACCTCTTCTGAACCCAGGCACCCATTGCGGGCATTTGTGACACGTCTTCTAAGCCCGAACACCCATTACCCTACACCGTTGACAAGTTGTCTGAACCCGAGCATCCCTAGTGCGACATCGGTGACACCTCTTCTGAACCCAGGCACCCATTGCGGGCATTTGTGACACGTCTTCTAAGCCCGAACACCCATTACCCTACACCGTTGACACATCATCTGAATCCGGATACCCCTTGCGCGACACCGTTGACACGCCGTCTGAATCCGAACACCCCTTGCGCGATATCGGTGACACCTCTTCTTATCCCACGTACCCATTGCGCGACATCGTTGACACGCCGTCTGAATCCGAACACCCCTTGCGCGACATCGTTGACACGTCGTCTGAATCCGAACATCCTTTCTGCGACATTGGTGACACCTCTTCTGAACCCAGGCACCCATTGCGGGCATTTGTGACGCGTCTTCTAAGCCCGAACACCCATTACTTTACACCGTTGACACGCCGTCTGAATCCGAACACCCCTTGCGCGACACCGTTGACACATCATCTGAATCCGGACACCCTTGCGCGACACTGGTGACACCTCTTCTGAACCCAGGCACCCATTGCGGGCATTTGTGACACGTCTTCTAAGCCCGAACACCCATTACCCTACACCGTTGACACATCATCTGAATCCGGATACCCTTGCGCGACATCGTTGACACGCCGTCTGAATCCGAACACCCCTTGCGCGACATCGGTGACACCTCTTCTGTACACAAGCACCCATTGCTCGACACTGTTGACAAGTTGTCTGAACCCGAACACCCCTTGCGCGACATCGTTGACACGCCGTGTGAAGCCGAACACCCCTTGCGCGACACCGTTGACACATCATCTGAATCCGGACACCCTTGTGCGACACTGGTGACACCTCTTCTGAACCCAGGCACCCATTGCGGGCATTTGTGACACGTCTTCTAAGCCCGAACACCCATTACCCTACACCGTTGACACATCATCTGAATCCGGATACCCTTGCGCGACATCGTTGACACGCCGTCTGAATCCGAACACCCCTTGCGCGACATCGGTGACACCTCTTCTGAACCCAGGCACCCATTGCGGGCATTTGTGACACGTCTTCTAAGCCCGAACACCCATTACCCTACACCGTTTGACACATCATCTGAATCGGGATACCCTTGCGCGACATCGATGACACGTCTTCTGAACACGAACGACCTTTGGGCGACATCGGTGACACCTCTTCTGTACACAGGCACCCGTTGCGCGACATCGTTGACACGACGTCTGAATCCGAGCACCCCTTGCGCGACATCGTTGACACGTCGTCTGAATCCGAGCATCCCTTGTGCGACATTGATGACACCCCGTCTGAACCCAGGCACCCATTGCGGGCATTTGTGACACGTCTTCTAAGCCCGAACACCCATTACCTTACACCGTTGACACGCCGTCTGAATCCGAACACCCATTGCGCGACACCGTTGACACATCATCTGAATCCGGACACCCTTGCGCGACATCAGTGACACCTCTTCTGTACACAGGCACCCGTTGCGCGACATCGTTGACAAGTTGTCTGAATCCGAACACCCATTGCGCAACATCGCTGACACCTCTTCTTATCCCAGGTACCCCTTGCGCGACATCGTTGACACGTCGTCTGAATCCGAGCATCCCTTGTGCGACATTGGTGATACCTCTTCTGTACACAGGCACCCGTTGCTCGACACTGTTGACAAGTTTTCTGAACCCGAACACCCCTTGCGCGACATCGTTGACACGCCGTGTGAATCCGAACACCCCTTGCGCGACACCGTTGACACATCATCTGAATCCGAACACCCCTTGCGCGACATCGGTGACACCTCTTCTGAACCCAGGCACCCATTGCGGGCATTTGTGACACGTCTTCTAAGCCTGAACACCCATTACCCTACACCGTTTGACACATCATCTGAATCCGGATACCCTTGCGCGACATCGATGACACGTCTTCTGAACACGAACGACCTCTGGGCGACATCGGTGACACCTCTTCTGTACACAGGCACCCGTTGCGCGACATCGTTGACACGACGTCTGAATCCGAGCACCCCTTGCGCGACATCGGTGACACCTCTTCTGTACACAGGCACCCGTTGCGCGACATCGTTGACACGTCGTCTGAATCCGAGCATCCCTTGTGCGACATTGATGACACCCCGTCTGAACCCAGGCACCCATTGCGGGCATTTGTGACACGTCTTCTAAGCCCGAACACCCATTACCTTACACCGTTGACACGCCGTCTGAATCCGGACACCCCTTGCGCGACATCGTTGACACGTCGTCTGAATCCGAACATCCTTTGTGCGACATTGGTGACACCTCTTCTGAACCCAGGCACCCGTTGCGGGCATTTGTGACACGGCTTCTAAGCCCGAGCACCCATTACCCTACACCGTTGACACATCATCTGAATCCGGATACCCTTGCGCGACATCGTTGACACGCCGTCTGAATCCGAACACCCCTTGCGCGACATCGGTGACACCTCTTCTGAACCCAGGCACCCATTGCGGGCATTTGTGACACGTCTTCTAAGCCCGAACACCCATTACCCTACACCGTTGACACATCATCTGAATCCGGATACCCTTGCGCGACATCGTTGACACGCCGTCTGAATCCGAACACCCCTTGCGCGACATCGTTGACACGTCGTCTGAATCCGAACATCCCTTGTGCGACATTGGTGACACCTCTTCTGAACCCAGGCACCCATTGCGGGCATTTGTGACACGTCTTCTAAGCCCGAACACCCATTACCCTACACCGTTGACACATCATCTGAATCCGGATACCCTTGCGCGACATCGTTGACACGCCGTCTGAATCCGAACACCCCTTGCGCGACATCGTTGACACGTCGTCTGAATCCGAACATCCTTTGTGCGACATTGGTGACACCTCTTCTGTACACAGGCACCCGTTGCGCGACATCGTTGACACGTCGTCTGAATCCGAGCATCCCTTGCGCGACATCGTTGACACGTCGTCTGAATCCGAACATCCCTTGTGCGACATTGGTGACACCTCTTCTGAACCCAGGCACCCATTGCGGGCATTTGTGACACGTCTTCTAAGCCCGAACACCCATTACCCTACACCGTTGACACATCATCTGAATCCGGATACCCTTGCGCGACATCGTTGACACGCCGTCTGAATCCGAACACCCCTTGCGCGACATCGTTGACACGTCGTCTGAATCCGAACATCCTTTGTGCGACATTGGTGACACCTCTTCTGAACCCAGGCACCCGTTGCGGGCATTTGTGACACGGCTTCTAAGCCCGAGCACCCATTACCCTACACCGTTGACACATCATCTGAATCCGGATACCCTTGCGCGACATCGTTGACACGCCGTCTGAATCCGAACACCCCTTGCGCGACATCGGTGACACCTCTTCTGAACCCAGGCACCCATTGCGGGCATTTGTGACACGTCTTCTAAGCCCGAACACCCATTACCCTACACCGTTTGACACATCATCTGAACCCGGATACCCTTGCGCGACATCGATGACACGTCTTCTGAACACGAACGACCTTTGGGCGACATCGGTGACACCTCTTCTGTACACAGGCACCCGTTGCGCGACATCGTTGACACGACGTCTGAATCCGAGCACCCCTTGCGCGACATCGGTGACACCTCTTCTGTACACAGGCACCCGTTGCGCGACATCGTTGACACGTCGTCTGAATCCGAGCATCCCTTGTGCGACATTGATGACACCCCGTCTGAACCCAGGCACCCATTGCGGGCATTTGTGACACGTCTTCTAAGCCCGAACACCCATTACCTTACACCGTTGACACGCCGTCTGAATCCGAACACCCATTGCGCGACACCGTTGACACATCATCTGAATCCGGACACCCTTGCGCGACATCAGTGACACCTCTTCTGTACACAGGCACCCGTTGCGCGACATCGTTGACAAGTTGTCTGAATCCGAACACCCATTGCGCAACATCGCTGACACCTCTTCTTATCCCAGGTACCCCTTGCGCGACATCGTTGACACGTCGTCTGAATCCGAGCATCCCTTGTGCGACATTGGTGATACCTCTTCTGTACACAGGCACCCGTTGCGCGACACCGTTGGGTGTTCGGGTTCAGACAACTTGTCAACACCCATTACCCTACACCATTGACACATCATCTGAATCCGGATACCCTTGCGCGACATCGTTGACACGTCGTCTGAATCCGAACATCCCTTGTGCGACATTGGTGACACGCCGTCTGAATCCGAACACCCCTTGCGCGACACTGTTGACAAGTTGTCTGAACCCGAACACCCATTGCGCGACATCGTTGACACGCCATCTAAACCCGAACATCCCTTGTGCGACATTGGTGACACCCCTTCTGAACCCAGGCACCCATTGCGGGCATTTGTGATACGTCTTCTAAGCCCGAACACCCATTGCTCAACATCGTTGACAAGTTGTCTGAATCCGAACACCCCTTGCGCGACATCGGTGACACCTCTTCTGTACACATGCACCCGTTGCGCGACATCGTTGACACGCCGTCTGAATCCGAACACCCCTTGCGCGACATTGGTGATACCTCTTCTGTACACAGGCACCCGTTGCGCGACACCGTTGACACGTCTTCTAAGCCCGAACACCCATTACCCTACACCGTTGACACATCATCTGAATCCGGATACCCTTGCGCGACATCGTTGACACGCCGTCTGAATCCGAACACCCCTTGCGCGACATCGGTGACACCTCTTCTTATCCCACGTACCCATTGCGCGGCATTTGTGACACGTCATCTAAACCCCAACACCCATTGCTCGACACCGTTGACAAGTTGTCTGAACCCGAGCATCCCTAGTGCGACATCGGTGACACCTCTTCTGAACCCAGGCACCCATTGCGGGCATTTGTGACACGTCTTCTAAGCCCGAACACCCATTACCCTACACCGTTGACACATCATCTGAATCCGGATACTTTTGCGCGACATCGATGACACGTCTTCTGAACACGAACGACCTTTGGGCGACATCGGTGACATCTCTTCTGTACACAGGCACCCGTTGCGCGACATCGTTGACACGCCGTCTGAATCCGAACACCCCTTGCGCGACATTGGTGACACCTCTTCTGAACCCAGGCACCCATTGCGGGCATTTGTGACACGTCTTCTAAGCCCGAACACCCATTACCCTACACCATTGACACATCATCTGAATCCGGATACCCTTGCGCGACATCGTTGACACGTCGTCTGAATCCGAACATCCCTTGTGCGACATTGGTGACACGCCGTCTGAATCCGAACACCCCTTGCGCGACACTGTTGACAAGTTGTCTGAACCCGAACACCCATTGCGCGACATCGTTGACACGCCATCTAAACCCGAACATCCCTTGTGCGACATTGGTGACACCCCTTCTGAACCCAGGCACCCATTGCGGGCATTTGTGACACGTCTTCTAAGCCCGAACACCCATTGCTCAACATCGTTGACAAGTTGTCTGAACCCGAACACCCATTGCGCGACATCGGTGACACCTCTTCTGTACACATGCACCCGTTGCGCGACATCGTTGACACGCCGTCTGAATCCGAACACCCCTTGCGCGACATTGGTGATACCTCTTCTGTACACAGGCACCCGTTGCGCGACACCGTTGACACGTCTTCTAAGCCCGAACACCCATTACCCTACACCGTTGACACATCATCTGAATCCGGATACCCTTGCGCGACATCGTTGACACGCCGTCTGAATCCGAACACCCCTTGCGCGACACTGTTGACAAGTTGTCTGAACCCGAACACCCATTGCGCGACATCGTTGACACGCCATCTAAACCCGAACATCCCTTGTGCGACATTGGTGACACCCCTTCTGAACCCAGGCACCCATTGCGGGCATTTGTGACACGTCTTCTAAGCCCGAACACCCATTGCTCAACATCGTTGACAAGTTGTCTGAACCCGAACACCCATTGCGCAACATCGCTGACACCTCTTCTTATCCCAGGTACCCATTGCGCGACATCGTTGACACGCCGTCTGAATCCGAACACCCGTTGCGCGACATCGTTGACACGCCGTCTGAATCCGAACACCCCTTGTGCGACATCGGTGACACCTCTTCTTAACCCAGGTACCCATTGCGGGCATTTGTGACACGTCTTCTAAGCCCGAACACCCATTGCTCGACACCGTTGACACCTCTTCTTATCCCAGGTACCCATTGCGCGACATCGTTGACACGCCGTCTGAATCCGAACACCCGTTGCGCGACATCGTTGACACGCCGTCTGAATACGAACACCCGTTGCGCGACATCGTTGACACGCCGTATGAATCCGAACACCCCTTGCGCGACACCGTTGACAAGTTGTCTGAATCCGAACACCCCTTGTGCGACATCGGTGACACGTCTTCTAAGCCCGAACACCCATTACCCTACACCGTTTGACACATCATCTGAATCCGGATACCCTTGCGCGACATCGATGACACGTCTTCTGAACACGAACGACCTTTGGGCGACATCGGTGACACCTCTTCTGTACACAGGCACCCGTTGCGCGACATCGTTGACACGACGTCTGAATCCGAGCACCCCTTGCGCGACATCGGTGACACCTCTTCTGTACACAGGCACCCGTTGCGCGACATCGTTGACACGTCGTCTGAATCCGAGCATCCCTTGTGCGACATTGATGACACCCCGTCTGAACCCAGGCACCCATTGCGGGCATTTGTGACACGTCTTCTAAGCCCGAACACCCATTACCTTACACCGTTGACACGCCGTCTGAATCCGAACACCCCTTGCGCGACACCGTTGACACATCATCTGAATCCGGACACCCTTGCGCGACATCAGTGACACCTCTTCTGTACACAGGCACCCGTTGCGCGACATCGTTGACAAGTTGTCTGAATCCGAACACCCATTGCGCAACATCGCTGACACCTCTTCTTATCCCATGTACCCCTTGCGCGACATCGTTGACACGTCGTCTGAATCCGAGCATCCCTTGTGCGACATTGGTGATACCTCTTCTGTACACAGGCACCCGTTGCGCGACACCGTTGACACATCATCTGAATCCGGATACCCTCTGCGCGACACCGTTGACACATCATCTGAATCCGGACACCCTTGTGCGACACTGGTGACACCTCTTCTGAACCCAGGCACCCATTGCGGGCATTTGTGACACGTCTTCTAAGCCCGAACACCCATTACCCTACACCGTTGACAAGTTGTCTGAACCCGAGCATCCCTAGTGCGACATCGGTGACACCTCTTCTGAACCCAGGCACCCATTGCGGGCATTTGTGACACGTCTTCTAAGCCCGAACACCCATTACCCTACACCGTTGACACATCATCTGAATCCGGATACCCCTTGCGCGACACCGTTGACACGCCGTCTGAATCCGAACACCCCTTGCGCGATATCGGTGACACCTCTTCTTATCCCACGTACCCATTGCGCGACATCGTTGACACGCCGTCTGAATCCGAACACCCCTTGCGCGACATCGTTGACACGTCGTCTGAATCCGAACATCCTTTCTGCGACATTGGTGACACCTCTTCTGAACCCAGGCACCCATTGCGGGCATTTGTGACGCGTCTTCTAAGCCCGAACACCCATTACTTTACACCGTTGACACGCCGTCTGAATCCGAACACCCCTTGCGCGACACCGTTGACACATCATCTGAATCCGGACACCCTTGTGCGACACTGGTGACACCTCTTCTGAACCCAGGCACCCATTGCGGGCATTTGTGACACGTCTTCTAAGCCCGAACACCCATTACCCTACACCGTTGACACATCATCTGAATCCGGATACCCTTGCGCGACATCGTTGACACGCCGTCTGAATCCGAACACCCCTTGCGCGACATCGGTGACACCTCTTCTGTACACAAGCACCCATTGCTCGACACTGTTGACAAGTTGTCTGAACCCGAACACCCCTTGCGCGACATCGTTGACACGCCGTGTGAAGCCGAACACCCCTTGCGCGACACCGTTGACACATCATCTGAATCCGGACACCCTTGTGCGACACTGGTGACACCTCTTCTGAACCCAGGCACCCATTGCGGGCATTTGTGACACGTCTTCTAAGCCCGAACACCCATTACCCTACACCGTTGACACGCCGTCTGAATCCGAACACCCATTGCGCGACACCGTTGACACATCATCTGAATCCGGACACCCTTGCGCGACATCAGTGACACCTCTTCTGTACACAGGCACCCGTTGCGCGACATCGTTGACAAGTTGTCTGAATCCGAACACCCATTGCGCAACATCGCTGACACCTCTTCTTATCCCAGGTACCCCTTGCGCGACATCGTTGACACGTCGTCTGAACACGAACGACCTTTGGGCGACATCGGTGACACCTCTTCTGTACACAGGCACCCGTTGCGCGACATCGTTGACACGACGTCTGAATCCGAGCACCCCTTGCGCGACATCGGTGACACCTCTTCTGTACACAGGCACCCGTTGCGCGACATCGTTGACACGTCGTCTGAATCCGAGCATCCCTTGTGCGACATTGATGACACCCCGTCTGAACCCAGGCACCCATTGCGGGCATTTGTGACACGTCTTCTAAGCCCGAACACCCATTACCTTACACCGTTGACACGCCGTCTGAATCCGAACACCCATTGCGCGACACCGTTGACACATCATCTGAATCCGGACACCCTTGCGCGACATCAGTGACACCTCTTCTGTACACAGGCACCCGTTGCGCGACATCGTTGACAAGTTGTCTGAATCCGAACACCCATTGCGCGACATCGTTGACACGCCGTGTGAAGCCGAACACCCCTTGCGCGACACCGTTGACACATCATTTGAATCCGGACACCCTTGTGCGACACTGGTGACACCTCTTCTGAACCCAGGCACCCATTGCGGGCATTTGTGACGCGTCTTCTAAGCCCGAACACCCATTACCCTACACCGTTGACACATCATCTGAATCCGGATACCCTTGCGCGACATCGTTGACACGCCGTCTGAATCCGTACACCCCTTGCGCGACATCGGTGACACCTCTTCTGAACCCAGGCACCCATTGCGGGCATTTGTGACACGTCTTCTAAGCCCGAACACCCATTACCTTACACCGTTGACACGCCGTCTGAATCCGAACACCCATTGCGCGACACCGTTGACACATCATCTGAATCCGGACACCCTTGCGCGACATCAGTGACACCTCTTCTGTACACAGGCACCCGCTGCGCGACATCGTTGACACGACGTCTGAATCCGAGCACCCCTTGCGCGACATCGGTGACACCTCTTCTGTACACAGGCACCCGTTGCGCGACATCGTTGACACGTCGTCTGAATCCGAGCATCCCTTGTGCGACATTGATGACACCCCGTCTGAACCCAGGCACCCATTGCGGGCATTTGTGACACGTCTTCTAAGCCCGAACACCCATTACCTTACACCGTTGACACGCCGTCTGAATCCGAACACCCATTGCGCGACACCGTTGACACATCATCTGAATCCGAACACCCCTTGCGCGACATCGGTGACACCTCTTCTGTACACAAGCACCCATTGCTCGACACTGTTGACAAGTTGTCTGAACCCGAACACCCCTTGCGCGACATCGTTGACACGCCGTGTGAAGCCGAACACCCCTTGCGCGACACCGTTGACACATCATCTGAATCCGGACACCCTTGTGCGACACTGGTGACACCTCTTCTGAACCCAGGCACCCATTGCGGGCATTTGTGACGCGTCTTCTAAGCCCGAACACCCATTACCCTACACCGTTGACACATCATCTGAATCCGGATACCCTTGCGCGACATCGTTGACACGCCGTCTGAATCCGAACACCCCTTGCGCGACATCGGTGACACCTCTTCTGTACACAAGCACCCATTGCTCGACACTGTTGACAAGTTGTCTGAACCCGAACACCCCTTGCGCGACATCGTTGACACGCCGTGTGAAGCCGAACACCCCTTGCGCGACACCGTTGACACATCATCTGAATCCGGACACCCTTGTGCGACACTGGTGACACCTCTTCTGAACCCAGGCACCCATTGCGGGCATTTGTGACGCGTCTTCTAAGCCCGAACACCCATTACCCTACACCGTTGACACATCATCTGAATCCGGATACCCTTGCGCGACATCGTTGACACGCCGTCTGAATCCGAACACCCCTTGCGCGACATCGGTGACACCTCTTCTGAACCCAGGCACCCATTGCGGGCATTTGTGACACGTCTTCTAAGCCCGAACACCCATTACCCTACACCGTTTGACACATCATCTGAATCGGGATACCCTTGCGCGACATCGATGACACGTCTTCTGAACACGAACGACCTTTGGGCGACATCGGTGACACCTCTTCTGTACACAGGCACCCGTTGCGCGACATCGTTGACACGACGTCTGAATCCGAGCACCCCTTGCGCGACATCGGTGACACCTCTTCTGTACACAGGCACCCGTTGCGCGACATCGTTGACACGTCGTCTGAATCCGAGCATCCCTTGTGCGACATTGATGACACCCCGTCTGAACCCAGGCACCCATTGCGGGCATTTGTGACACGTCTTCTAAGCCCGAACACCCATTACCTTACACCGTTGACACGCCGTCTGAATCCGAACACCCATTGCGCGACACCGTTGACACATCATCTGAATCCGGACACCCTTGCGCGACATCAGTGACACCTCTTCTGTACACAGGCACCCGTTGCGCGACATCGTTGACAAGTTGTCTGAATCCGAACACCCATTGCGCAACATCGCTGACACCTCTTCTTATCCCAGGTACCCCTTGCGCGACATCGTTGACACGTCGTCTGAATCCGAGCATCCCTTGTGCGACATTGGTGATACCTCTTCTGTACACAGGCACCCGTTGCGCGACACCGTTGACACATCATCTGAATCCGGATACCCTCTGCGCGACACCGTTGACACATCATCTGAATCCGGACACCCTTGTGCGACACTGGTGACACCTCTTCTGAACCCAGGCACCCATTGCGGGCATTTGTGACACGTCTTCTAAGCCCGAACACCCATTACCCTACACCGTTGACACATCATCTGAATCCGGATACCCTTGCGCGACATCGTTGACACGCCGTCTGAATCCGAACACCCCTTGCGCGACATCGGTGACACCTCTTCTTATCCCACTTCCCCTTGCGCGGCATTTGTGACACGTCATCTAAACCCGAACACCCATTGCTCGACACCGTTGACAAGTTGTCTGAACCCGAGCATCCCTAGTGCGACATCGGTGACACCTCTTCTGAACCCAGGCACCCATTGCGGGCATTTGTGACACGTCTTCTAAGCCCGAACACCCATTACCCTACACCGTTGACACATCATCTGAATCCGGATACTTTTGCGCGACATCGATGACACGTCTTCTGAACCCGAACGACCTTTGGGCGACATCGGTGACATCTCTTCTGTACACAGGCACCCGTTGCGCGACATCGTTGACACGCCGTCTGAATCCGAACACCCCTTGCGCGACATCGGTGACACCTCTTCTGTACACATGCACCCGTTGCGCGACATCGTTGACACGCCGTCTGAATCCGAACACCCCTTGCGCGACATTGGTGACACCTCTTCTGAACCCAGGCACCCATTGCGGGCATTTGTGACACGTCTTCTAAGCCCGAACACCCATTACCCTACACCGTTGACACATCATCGGAATCCGGATACCCTTGCGCGACATCGTTGACACGTCGTCTGAATCCGAACATCCCTTGTGCGACATTGGTGACACGCCGTCTGAATCCGAACACCCCTTGCGCGACATCGTTGACACGCCGTATGAATCCGAACACCCCTTGCGCGACACCGTTGACAAGTTGTCTGAATCCGAACACCCCTTGTGCGACATCGGTGACACGTCTTCTGAACCCGAACACCCTTTGCGCGACATCGTTGACACGCCATCTAAACCCGAACATCCCTTGTGCGACATTGGTGACACCCCTTCTGAACCCAGGCACCCATTGCGGGCATTTGTGACACGTCTTCTAAGCCCGAACACCCATTGCTCAACATCGTTGACACGCCGTCTGAATCCGAACACCCGTTGCGCGACATCGTTGACACGCCGTCTGAATCCGAACACCCCTTGTGCGACATCGGTGACACCTCTTCTTAACCCAGGTACCCATTGCGGGCATTTGTGACACGTCTTCTAAGCCCGAACACCCATTGCTCGACACCGTTGACACCTCTTCTTATCCCAGGTACCCATTGCGCGACATCGTTGACACGCCGTCTGAATCCGAACACCCGTTGCGCGACATCGTTGACACGCCGTCTGAATACGAACACCCGTTGCGCGACATCGTTGACACGCCGTATGAATCCGAACACCCCTTGCGCGACACCGTTGACAAGTTGTCTGAATCCGAACACCCCTTGTGCGACATCGGTGACACGTCTTCTGAACCCGAACACCCTTTGCGCGACATCGTTGACACCCCTTCTTAACCCAGGTACCCATTGCGGGCATTTGTGACACGTCTTCTAAGCCCGAACACCCATTGCTCAACATCGTTGACAAGTTGTCTGAACCCGAACACCCATTGCGCAACATCGCTGGCACCTCTTCTTATCCCAGGTACCCATTGCGCGACATCGTTGACACGCCGTCTGAATCCGAACACCCGTTGCGCGACATCGTTGACACGCCGTCTGAATCCGAACACCCCTTGTGCGATATCGGTGACACCTCTTCTTATCCCAGGTACCCATTGCGCGACACCGTTGACACCTCTTCTGTACACAGGCACCCGTTGCGCGACATCGTTGACACGTCGTCTGAATCCGAGCATCCCTTGTGCGACATTGATGACACCCCGTCTGAACCCAGGCACCCATTGCGGGCATTTGTGACACGTCTTCTAAGCCCGAACACCCATTACCCTACACCGTTGACACATCATCTGAATCCGGATACTTTTGCGCGACATCGATGACACGTCTTCTGAACATGAACGACCTTTGGGCGACATCGGTGACATCTCTTCTGTACACAGGCACCCGTTGCGCGACATCGTTGACACGACGTCTGAATCCGAACACCCCTTGCGCGACATCGGTGACACCTCTTCTGTACACATGCACCCGTTGCGCGACATCGTTGACACGCCGTCTGAGTCCGAACACCCCTTGCGCGACATTGGTGACACCTCTTCTGAACCCAGGCACCCATTGCGGGCATTTGTGACACGTCTTCTAAGCCCGAACACCCATTACCCTACACCATTGACACATCATCTGAATCCGGATACCCTTGCGCGACATCGTTGACACATCATCTGAATCCGGACACCCTTGTGCGACACTGGTGACACCTCTTCTGAACCCAGGCACCCATTGCGGGCATTTGTGACACGTCTTCTAAGCCCGAACACCCATTACCCTACACCGTTGACACATCATCTGAATCCGGATACCCTTGCGCGACATCGTTGACACGCCGTCTGAATCCGAACACCCCTTGCGCGACATCGGTGACACCTCTTCTGTACACATCGTTGACACGCCGTCTGAATCCGAACACCCGTTGCGCGACATCGTTGACACGCCGTCTGAATCCGAACACCCCTTGCGCGACACCGTTGACAAGTTGTCTGAATCCGAACACCCCTTGTGCGACATCGGTGACACGTCTTCTAAACCCGAACACCCTTTGCGCGACATCGTTGACACCCCTTCTTAACCCAGGTACCCATTGCGGGCATTTGTGACACGTCTTCTAAGCCCGAACACCCATTGCTCAACATCGTTGACAAGTTGTCTGAACCCGAACACCCATTGCGCAACATCGCTGGCACCTCTTCTTATCCCAGGTACCCATTGCGCGACATCGTTGACACGCCGTCTGAATCCGAACACCCGTTGCGCGACATCGTTGACACGCCGTCTGAATCCGAACACCCCTTGTGCGATATCGGTGACACCTCTTCTTATCCCAGGTACCCATTGCGCGACACCGTTGACACCTCTTCTGTACACAGGCACCCGTTGCGCGACATCGTTGACACGTCGTCTGAATCCGAGCATCCCTTGTGCGACATTGATGACACGTCTTCTGAACCCGAACACCCTTTGCGCGACATCGTTGACACCCCTTCTTAACCCAGGCACCCATTGCGGGTATTTGTGACACGTCTTCTAAGCCCGAACACCCATTACCCTACACCGTTGACACGCCGTCTGAATCCGAACACCCCTTGTGCGATATCGCTGACACCTCTTCTTATCCCAGGTACCCATTGCGCGACATCGTTGACACGCCGTCTGAATCCGAACACCCGTTGCGCGACATCGTTGACACGCCGTCTGAATCCGAACGCCCGTTGCGCGACATCGTTGACACGCCGTATGAATCCGAACACCTCTTGCGCGACACCGTTGACAAGTTGTCTGAATCCGAACACCCCTTCTGCGACATCGTTGACACGCCATCTAAACCCGAACATCCCTTGTGCGACATCGTTGACACCCCTTCTTAACCCAGGTACCCATTGCGGGCATTTGTGACACGTCTTCTAAGCCCGAACACCCATTACCCTACACCGTTTGACACATCATCTGAATCGGGATACCCTCGCGCGACATCGATGACACGTCTTCTGAACACGAACGACCTTTGGGCGACATCGGTGACACCTCTTCTGTACACAGGCACCCGTTGCGCGACATCGTTGACACGACGTCTGAATCCGAGCACCCCTTTCGCGACATCGGTGACACCTCTTCTGTACACAGGCACCCGTTGCGCGACATCGTTGACACGTCGTCTGAATCCGAGCATCCCTTGTGCGACATTGATGACACCCCGTCTGAACCCAGGCACCCATTGCGGGCATTTGTGACACGTCTTCTAAGCCCGAACACCCATTACCTTACACCGTTGACACGCCGTCTGAATCCGAACACCCATTGCGCGACACCGTTGACACATCATCTGAATCCGGACACCCTTGCGCGACATCAGTGACACCTCTTCTGTACACAGGCACCCGTTGCGCGACATCGTTGACACGCCGTCTGAATCCGAACACCCCTTGCGCGACATCGCTGACACCTCTTCTTATCCCAGGTACCCCTTGCGCGACATCGTTGACACGTCGTCTGAATCCCAGCATCCCTTGTGCGACATTGGTGATACCTCTTCTGTACACAGGCACCCGTTGCGCGACACCGTTGACACATCATCTGAATCCGGATACCCTCTGCGCGACACCGTTGACACATCATCTGAATCCGGACACCCTTGTGCGACACTGGTGACACCTCTTCTGAACCCAGGCACCCATTGCGGGCATTTGTGACACGTCTTCTAAGCCCGAACACCCATTACCCTACACCGTTGACACATCATCTGAATCCGGATACCCTTGCGCGACATCGTTGACACGCCGTCTGAATCCGAACACCCCTTGCGCGACATCGGTGACACCTCTTCTTATCCCACTTCCCCTTGCGCGGCATTTGTGACACGTCATCTAAACCCGAACACCCATTGCTCGACACCGTTGACAAGTTGTCTGAACCCGAGCATCCCTAGTGCGACATCGGTGACACCTCTTCTGAACCCAGGCACCCATTGCGGGCATTTGTGACACGTCTTCTAAGCCCGAACACCCATTACCCTACACCGTTGACACATCATCTGAATCCGGATACCCTTGCGCGACATCGATGACACGTCTTCTGAACACGAACGACCTTTGGGCGACATCGGTGACATCTCTTCTGTACACAGGCACCCGTTGCGCGACATCGTTGACACGCCGTCTGAATCCGAACACCCCTTGCGCGACATCGGTGACACCTCTTCTGTACACATGCACCCGTTGCGCGACATCGTTGACACGCCGTCTGAATCCGAACACCCCTTGCGCGACATTGGTGACACCTGTTCTGAACCCAGGCACCCATTGCGGGCATTTGTGACACGTCTTCTAAGCCCGAACACCCATTACCCTACACCGTTGACACATCATCGGAATCCGGATACCCTTGCGCGACATCGTTGACACGTCGTCTGAATCCGAACATCCCTTGTGCGACATTGGTGACACGCCGTCTGAATCCGAACACCCCTTGCGCGACATCGTTGACACGCCGTATGAATCCGAACACCCCTTGCGCGACACCGTTGACAAGTTGTCTGAATCCGAACACCCCTTGTGCGACATCGGTGACACGTCTTCTGAACCCGAACACCCTTTGCGCGACATCGTTGACACGCCATCTAAACCCGAACATCCCTTGTGCGACATTGGTGACACCCCTTCTGAACCCAGGCACCCATTGCGGGCATTTGTGACACGTCTTCTAAGCCCGAACACCCATTGCTCAACATCGTTGACACGCCGTCTGAATCCGAACACCCGTTGCGCGACATCGTTGACACGCCGTCTGAATCCGAACACCCCTTGTGCGACATCGGTGACACCTCTTCTTAACCCAGGTACCCATTGCGGGCATTTGTGACACGTCTTCTAAGCCCGAACACCCATTGCTCGACACCGTTGACACCTCTTCTTATCCCAGGTACCCATTGCGCGACATCGTTGACACGCCGTCTGAATCCGAACACCCGTTGCGCGACATCGTTGACACGCCGTCTGAATACGAACACCCGTTGCGCGACATCGTTGACACGCCGTATGAATCCGAACACCCCTTGCGCGACACCGTTGACAAGTTGTCTGAATCCGAACACCCCTTGTGCGACATCGGTGACACGTCTTCTGAACCCGAACACCCTTTGCGCGACATCGTTGACACCCCTTCTTAACCCAGGTACCCATTGCGGGCATTTGTGACACGTCTTCTAAGCCCGAACACCCATTGCTCAACATCGTTGACAAGTTGTCTGAACCCGAACACCCATTGCGCAACATCGCTGGCACCTCTTCTTATCCCAGGTACCCATTGCGCGACATCGTTGACACGCCGTCTGAATCCGAACACCCGTTGCGCGACATCGTTGACACGCCGTCTGAATCCGAACACCCCTTGTGCGATATCGGTGACACCTCTTCTTATCCCAGGTACCCATTGCGCGACACCGTTGACACCTCTTCTGTACACAGGCACCCGTTGCGCGACATCGTTGACACGTCGTCTGAATCCGAGCATCCCTTGTGCGACATTGATGACACCCCGTCTGAACCCAGGCACCCATTGCGGGCATTTGTGACACGTCTTCTAAGCCCGAACACCCATTACCCTACACCGTTGACACATCATCTGAATCCGGATACTTTTGCGCGACATCGATGACACGTCTTCTGAACATGAACGACCTTTGGGCGACATCGGTGACATCTCTTCTGTACACAGGCACCCGTTGCGCGACATCGTTGACACGACGTCTGAATCCGAACACCCCTTGCGCGACATCGGTGACACCTCTTCTGTACACATGCACCCGTTGCGCGACATCGCTGACACGCCGTCTGAATCCGAACACCCCTTGCGCGACATTGGTGACACCTCTTCTGAACCCAGGCACCCATTGCGGGCATTTGTGACACGTCTTCTAAGCCCGAACACCCATTACCCTACACCATTGACACATCATCTGAATCCGGATACCCTTGCGCGACATCGTTGACACATCATCTGAATCCGGACACCCTTGTGCGACATCGTTGACACGCCGTCTGAATCCGAACACCCATTGCGCGACACCGTTGACACATCATCTGAATCCGGACACCCTTGCGCGACATCAGTGACACCTCTTCTGTACACAGGCACCCGTTGCGCGACATCGTTGACAAGTTGTCTGAATCCGAACACCCATTGCGCAACATCGCTGACACCTCTTCTTATCCCAGGTACCCCTTGCGCGACATCGTTGACACGTCGTCTGAATCCCAGCATCCCTTGTGCGACATTGGTGATACCTCTTCTGTACACAGGCACCCGTTGCGCGACACCGTTGACACATCATCTGAATCCGGATACCCTCTGCGCGACACCGTTGACACATCATCTGAATCCGGACACCCTTGTGCGACACTGGTGACACCTCTTCTGAACCCAGGCACCCATTGCGGGCATTTGTGACACGTCTTCTAAGCCCGAACACCCATTACTCTACACCGTTGACACATCATCTGAATCCGGATACCCTTGCGCGACATCGTTGACACGCCGTCTGAATCCGAACACCCCTTGCGCGACATCGGTGACACCTCTTCTTATCCCACTTCCCCTTGCGCGGCATTTGTGACACGTCATCTAAACCCGAACACCCATTGCTCGACACCGTTGACAAGTTGTCTGAACCCGAGCATCCCTAGTGCGACATCGGTGACACCTCTTCTGAACCCAGGCACCCATTGCGGGCATTTGTGACACGTCTTCTAAGCCCGAACACCCATTACCCTACACCGTTGACACATCATCTGAATCCGGATACCCTTGCGCGACATCGATGACACGTCTTCTGAACACGAACGACCTTTGGGCGACATCGGTGACATCTCTTCTGTACACAGGCACCCGTTGCGCGACATCGTTGACACGCCGTCTGAATCCGAACACCCCTTGCGCGACATCGGTGACACCTCTTCTGTACACATGCACCCGTTGCGCGACATCGTTGACACGCCGTCTGAATCCGAACACCCCTTGCGCGACATTGGTGACACCTCTTCTGAACCCAGGCACCCATTGCGGGCATTTGTGACACGTCTTCTAAGCCCGAACACCCATTACCCTACACCGTTGACACATCATCGGAATCCGGATACCCTTGCGCGACATCGTTGACACGTCGTCTGAATCCGAACATCCCTTGTGCGACATTGGTGACACGCCGTCTGAATCCGAACACCCCTTGCGCGACATCGTTGACACGCCGTATGAATCCGAACACCCCTTGCGCGACACCGTTGACAAGTTGTCTGAATCCGAACACCCCTTGTGCGACATCGGTGACACGTCTTCTGAACCCGAACACCCTTTGCGCGACATCGTTGACACGCCATCTAAACCCGAACATCCCTTGTGCGACATTGGTGACACCCCTTCTGAACCCAGGCACCCATTGCGGGCATTTGTGACACGTCTTCTAAGCCCGAACACCCATTGCTCAACATCGTTGACACGCCGTCTGAATCCGAACACCCGTTGCGCGACATCGTTGACACGCCGTCTGAATCCGAACACCCCTTGTGCGACATCGGTGACACCTCTTCTTAACCCAGGTACCCATTGCGGGCATTTGTGACACGTCTTCTAAGCCCGAACACCCATTGCTCGACACCGTTGACACCTCTTCTTATCCCAGGTACCCATTGCGCGACATCGTTGACACGCCGTCTGAATCCGAACACCCGTTGCGCGACATCGTTGACACGCCGTCTGAATACGAACACCCGTTGCGCGACATCGTTGACACGCCGTATGAATCCGAACACCCCTTGCGCGACACCGTTGACAAGTTGTCTGAATCCGAACACCCCTTGTGCGACATCGGTGACACGTCTTCTGAACCCGAACACCCTTTGCGCGACATCGTTGACACCCCTTCTTAACCCAGGTACCCATTGCGGGCATTTGTGACACGTCTTCTAAGCCCGAACACCCATTGCTCAACATCGTTGACAAGTTGTCTGAACCCGAACACCCATTGCGCAACATCGCTGGCACCTCTTCTTATCCCAGGTACCCATTGCGCGACATCGTTGACACGCCGTCTGAATCCGAACACCCGTTGCGCGACATCGTTGACACGCCGTCTGAATCCGAACACCCCTTGTGCGATATCGGTGACACCTCTTCTTATCCCAGGTACCCATTGCGCGACACCGTTGACACCTCTTCTGTACACAGGCACCCGTTGCGCGACATCGTTGACACGTCGTCTGAATCCGAGCATCCCTTGTGCGACATTGATGACACCCCGTCTGAACCCAGGCACCCATTGCGGGCATTTGTGACACGCCGTCTGAATCCGAACACCCCTTGCGCGACATCGTTGACACGCCGTATGAATCCGAACACCCCTTGCGCGACACCGTTGACAAGTTGTCTGAATCCGAACACCCCTTGTGCGACATCGGTGACACGTCTTCTGAACCCGAACACCCTTTGCGCGACATCGTTGACACGCCATCTAAACCCGAACATCCCTTGTGCGACATTGGTGACACCCCTTCTGAACCCAGGCACCCATTGCGGGCATTTGTGACACGTCTTCTAAGCCCGAACACCCATTGCTCAACATCGTTGACACGCCGTCTGAATCCGAACACCCGTTGCGCGACATCGTTGACACGCCGTCTGAATCCGAACACCCCTTGTGCGACATCGGTGACACCTCTTCTTAACCCAGGTACCCATTGCGGGCATTTGTGACACGTCTTCTAAGCCCGAACACCCATTGCTCGACACCGTTGACACCTCTTCTTATCCCAGGTACCCATTGCGCGACATCGTTGACACGCCGTCTGAATCCGAACACCCGTTGCGCGACATCGTTGACACGCCGTCTGAATACGAACACCCGTTGCGCGACATCGTTGACACGCCGTATGAATCCGAACACCCCTTGCGCGACACCGTTGACAAGTTGTCTGAATCCGAACACCCCTTGTGCGACATCGGTGACACGTCTTCTGAACCCGAACACCCTTTGCGCGACATCGTTGACACCCCTTCTTAACCCAGGTACCCATTGCGGGCATTTGTGACACGTCTTCTAAGCCCGAACACCCATTGCTCAACATCGTTGACAAGTTGTCTGAACCCGAACACCCATTGCGCAACATCGCTGGCACCTCTTCTTATCCCAGGTACCCATTGCGCGACATCGTTGACACGCCGTCTGAATCCGAACACCCGTTGCGCGACATCGTTGACACGCCGTCTGAATCCGAACACCCCTTGTGCGATATCGGTGACACCTCTTCTTATCCCAGGTACCCATTGCGCGACACCGTTGACACCTCTTCTGTACACAGGCACCCGTTGCGCGACATCGTTGACACGTCGTCTGAATCCGAGCATCCCTTGTGCGACATTGATGACACCCCGTCTGAACCCAGGCACCCATTGCGGGCATTTGTGACACGTCTTCTAAGCCCGAACACCCATTACCCTACACCGTTGACACATCATCTGAATCCGGATACTTTTGCGCGACATCGATGACACGTCTTCTGAACATGAACGACCTTTGGGCGACATCGGTGACATCTCTTCTGTACACAGGCACCCGTTGCGCGACATCGTTGACACGACGTCTGAATCCGAACACCCCTTGCGCGACATCGGTGACACCTCTTCTGTACACATGCACCCGTTGCGCGACATCGTTGACACGCCGTCTGAATCCGAACACCCCTTGCGCGACATTGGTGACACCTCTTCTGAACCCAGGCACCCATTGCGGGCATTTGTGACACGTCTTCTAAGCCCGAACACCCATTACCCTACACCATTGACACATCATCTGAATCCGGATACCCTTGCGCGACATCGTTGACACATCATCTGAATCCGGACACCCTTGTGCGACATCGTTGACACGCCGTCTGAATCCGAACACCCATTGCGCGACACCGTTGACACATCATCTGAATCCGGACACCCTTGCGCGACATCAGTGACACCTCTTCTGTACACAGGCACCCGTTGCGCGACATCGTTGACAAGTTGTCTGAATCCGAACACCCATTGCGCAACATCGCTGACACCTCTTCTTATCCCAGGTACCCCTTGCGCGACATCGTTGACACGTCGTCTGAATCCCAGCATCCCTTGTGCGACATTGGTGATACCTCTTCTGTACACAGGCACCCGTTGCGCGACACCGTTGACACATCATCTGAATCCGGATACCCTCTGCGCGACACCGTTGACACATCATCTGAATCCGGACACCCTTGTGCGACACTGGTGACACCTCTTCTGAACCCAGGCACCCATTGCGGGCATTTGTGACACGTCTTCTAAGCCCGAACACCCATTACCCTACACCGTTGACACATCATCTGAATCCGGATACCCTTGCGCGACATCGTTGACACGCCGTCTGAATCCGAACACCCCTTGCGCGACATCGGTGACACCTCTTCTTATCCCACTTCCCCTTGCGCGGCATTTGTGACACGTCATCTAAACCCGAACACCCATTGCTCGACACCGTTGACAAGTTGTCTGAACCCGAGCATCCCTAGTGCGACATCGGTGACACCTCTTCTGAACCCAGGCACCCATTGCGGGCATTTGTGACACGTCTTCTAAGCCCGAACACCCATTACCCTACACCGTTGACACATCATCTGAATCCGGATACCCTTGCGCGACATCGATGACACGTCTTCTGAACACGAACGACCTTTGGGCGACATCGGTGACATCTCTTCTGTACACAGGCACCCGTTGCGCGACATCGTTGACACGCCGTCTGAATCCGAACACCCCTTGCGCGACATCGGTGACACCTCTTCTGTACACATGCACCCGTTGCGCGACATCGTTGACACGCCGTCTGAATCCGAACACCCCTTGCGCGACATTGGTGACACCTCTTCTGAACCCAGGCACCCATTGCGGGCATTTGTGACACGTCTTCTAAACCCGAACACCCATTGCTCGACACCGTTGACAAGTTGTCTGAACCCGAGCATCCCTAGTGCGACATCGGTGACACCTCTTCTGAACCCAGGCACCCATTGCGGGCATTTGTGACACGTCTTCTAAGCCCGAACACCCATTACCCTACACCGTTGACACATCATCTGAATCCGGATACCCTTGCGCGACATCGATGACACGTCTTCTGAACACGAACGACCTTTGGGCGACATCGGTGACATCTCTTCTGTACACAGGCACCCGTTGCGCGACATCGTTGACACGCCGTCTGAATCCGGACACCCTTGCGCGACATCAGTGACACCTCTTCTGTACACAGGCACCCGTTGCGCGACATCGTTGACAAGTTGTCTGAATCCGAACACCCATTGCGCAACATCGCTGACACCTCTTCTTATCCCAGGTACCCCTTGCGCGACATCGTTGACACGTCGTCTGAATCCCAGCATCCCTTGTGCGACATTGGTGATACCTCTTCTGTACACAGGCACCCGTTGCGCGACACCGTTGACACATCATCTGAATCCGGATACCCTCTGCGCGACACCGTTGACACATCATCTGAATCCGGACACCCTTGTGCGACACTGGTGACACCTCTTCTGAACCCAGGCACCCATTGCGGGCATTTGTGACACGTCTTCTAAGCCCGAACACCCATTACCCTACACCGTTGACACATCATCTGAATCCGGATACCCTTGCGCGACATCGTTGACACGCCGTCTGAATCCGAACACCCCTTGCGCGACATCGGTGACACCTCTTCTTATCCCACTTCCCCTTGCGCGGCATTTGTGACACGTCATCTAAACCCGAACACCCATTGCTCGACACCGTTGACAAGTTGTCTGAACCCGAGCATCCCTAGTGCGACATCGGTGACACCTCTTCTGAACCCAGGCACCCATTGCGGGCATTTGTGACACGTCTTCTAAGCCCGAACACCCATTACCCTACACCGTTGACACATCATCTGAATCCGGATACCCTTGCGCGACATCGATGACACGTCTTCTGAACACGAACGACCTTTGGGCGACATCGGTGACATCTCTTCTGTACACAGGCACCCGTTGCGCGACATCGTTGACACGCCGTCTGAATCCGAACACCCCTTGCGCGACATCGGTGACACCTCTTCTGTACACATGCACCCGTTGCGCGACATCGTTGACACGCCGTCTGAATCCGAACACCCCTTGCGCGACATTGGTGACACCTCTTCTGAACCCAGGCACCCATTGCGGGCATTTGTGACACGTCTTCTAAGCCCGAACACCCATTACCCTACACCGTTGACACATCATCGGAATCCGGATACCCTTGCGCGACATCGTTGACACGTCGTCTGAATCCGAACATCCCTTGTGCGACATTGGTGACACGCCGTCTGAATCCGAACACCCCTTGCGCGACATCGTTGACACGCCGTATGAATCCGAACACCCCTTGCGCGACACCGTTGACAAGTTGTCTGAATCCGAACACCCCTTGTGCGACATCGGTGACACGTCTTCTGAACCCGAACACCCTTTGCGCGACATCGTTGACACGCCATCTAAACCCAGGTACCCATTGCGGGCATTTGTGACACGTCTTCTAAGCCCGAACACCCATTACCCTACACCGTTGACACATCATCGGAATCCGGATACCCTTGCGCGACATCGTTGACACGTCGTCTGAATCCGAACATCCCTTGTGCGACATTGGTGACACGCCGTCTGAATCCGAACACCCCTTGCGCGACATCGTTGACACGCCGTATGAATCCGAACACCCCTTGCGCGACACCGTTGACAAGTTGTCTGAATCCGAACACCCCTTGTGCGACATCGGTGACATCTCTTCTGTACACAGGCACCCGTTGCGCGACATCGTTGACACGCCGTCTGAATCCGAACACCCCTTGCGCGACATCGGTGACACCTCTTCTGTACACATGCACCCGTTGCGCGACATCGTTGACACGCCGTCTGAATCCGAACACCCCTTGCGCGACATTGGTGACACCTCTTCTGAACCCAGGCACCCATTGCGGGCATTTGTGACACGTCTTCTAAGCCCGAACACCCATTACCCTACACCGTTGACACATCATCGGAATCCGGATACCCTTGTGCGACATTGGTGACACCCCTTCTGAACCCAGGCACCCATTGCGGGCATTTGTGACACGTCTTCTAAGCCCGAACACCTATTGCTCAACATCGTTGACACGCCGTCTGAATCCGAACACCCGTTGCGCGACATCGTTGACACGCCGTCTGAATCCGAACACCCCTTGTGCGACATCGGTGACACCTCTTCTTAACCCAGGTACCCATTGCGGGCATTTGTGACACGTCTTCTAAGCCCGAACACCCATTGCTCGACACCGTTGACACCTCTTCTTATCCCAGGTACCCATTGCGCGACATCGTTGACACGCCGTCTGAATCCGAACACCCGTTGCGCGACATCGTTGACACGCCGTCTGAATACGAACACCCGTTGCGCGACATCGTTGACACGCCGTATGAATCCGAACACCCCTTGCGCGACACCGTTGACAAGTTGTCTGAATCCGAACACCCCTTGTGCGACATCGGTGACACGTCTTCTGAACCCGAACACCCTTTGCGCGACATCGTTGACACCCCTTCTTAACCCAGGTACCCATTGCGGGCATTTGTGACACGTCTTCTAAGCCCGAACACCCATTGCTCAACATCGTTGACAAGTTGTCTGAACCCGAACACCCATTGCGCAACATCGGTGACACGCCGTCTGAATCCGAACACCCCTTGTGCGATATCGGTGACACCTCTTCTTATCCCAGGTACCCATTGCGCGACACCGTTGACACCTCTTCTGTACACAGGCACCCGTTGCGCGACATCGTTGACACGTCGTCTGAATCCGAGCATCCCTTGTGCGACATTGATGACACCCCGTCTGAACCCAGGCACCCATTGCGGGCATTTGTGACACGTCTTCTAAGCCCGAACACCCATTACCCTACACCGTTGACACGCCGTCTGAATCCGAACACCCCTTGTGCGATATCGCTGACACCTCTTCTTATCCCAGGTACCCATTGCGCGACATCGTTGACACGCCGTCTGAATCCGAACACCCGTTGCGCGACATCGTTGACACGCCGTCTGAATCCGAACGCCCGTTGCGCGACATCGTTGACACGCCGTATGAATCCGAACACCTCTTGCGCGACACCGTTGACAAGTTGTCTGAATCCGAACACCCCTTGTGCGACATCGTTGACACGCCATCTAAACCCGAACATCCCTTGTGCGACATCGTTGACACCCCTTCTTAACCCAGGTACCCATTGCGGGCATTTGTGACACGTCTTCTAAGCCCGAACACCCATTACCCTACACCGTTTGACACATCATCTGAATCGGGATACCCTTGCGCGACATCGATGACACGTCGTCTGAACACGAACGACCTTTGGGCGACATCGGTGACACCTCTTCTGTACACAGGCACCCGTTGCGCGACATCGTTGACACGACGTCTGAATCCGAGCACCCCTTTCGCGACATCGGTGACACCTCTTCTGTACACAGGCACCCGTTGCGCGACATCGTTGACACGTCGTCTGAATCCGAGCATCCCTTGTGCGACATTGATGACACCCCGTCTGAACCCAGGCACCCATTGCGGGCATTTGTGACACGTCTTCTAAGCCCGAACACCCATTACCTTACACCGTTGACACGCCGTCTGAATCCGAACACCCATTGCGCGACACCGTTGACACATCATCTGAATCCGGACACCCTTGCGCGACATCAGTGACACCTCTTCTGTACACAGGCACCCGTTGCGCGACATCTTTGACAAGTTGTCTGAATCCGAACACCCATTGCGCAACATCGCTGACACCTCTTCTTATCCCAGGTACCCCTTGCGCGACATCGTTGACACGTCGTCTGAATCCCAGCATCCCTTGTGCGACATTGGTGATACCTCTTCTGTACACAGGCACCCGTTGCGCGACACCGTTGACACATCATCTGAATCCGGATACCCTCTGCGCGACACCGTTGACACATCATCTGAATCCGGACACCCTTGTGCGACACTGGTGACACCTCTTCTGAACCCAGGCACCCATTGCGGGCATTTGTGACACGTCTTCTAAGCCCGAACACCCATTACCCTACACCGTTGACACATCATCTGAATCCGGATACCCTTGCGCGACATCGTTGACACGCCGTCTGAATCCGAACACCCCTTGCGCGACATCGGTGACACCTCTTCTTATCCCACGTACCCATTGCGCGGCATTTGTGACACGTCATCTAAACCCGAACACCCATTGCTCGACACCGTTGACAAGTTGTCTGAACCCGAGCATCCCTTGCGCGACATCGGTGACACCTCTTCTTATCCCACGTACCCATTGCGCGGCATTTGTGACACGTCATCTAAACCCGGACACCCATTGCTCGACACCGTTGACAAGTTGTCTGAACCCGAGCATCCCTTGCGCGACATCGTTGACACGTCGTCTGAATCCGAACATCCCTTGTGCGACATTGGTGACACGCCGTCTGAATCCGAACACCCCTTGCGCGACACTGTTGACAAGTTGTCTGAACCCGAACACCCATTGCGCGACATCGTTGACACGCCATCTAAACCCGAACATCCCTTGTGCGACATTGGTGACACCCCTTCTGAACCCAGGCACCCATTGCGGGCATTTGTGACACGTCTTCTAAGCCCGAACACCCATTGCTCAACATCGTTGACAAGTTGTCTGAACCCGAACACCCATTGCGCAACATCGCTGACACCTCTTCTTATCCCAGGTACCCATTGCGCGACATCGTTGACACGCCGTCTGAATCCGAACACCCGTTGCGCGACATCGTTGACACGCCGTCTGAATCCGAACACCCCTTGCGCGACATCGGTGACACCTCTTCTTATCCCACGTACCCATTGCGCGGCATTTGTGACACGTCATCTAAACCCGAACACCCATTGCTCGACACCGTTGACAAGTTGTCTGAACCCGAGCATCCCTAGTGCGACATCGGTGACACCTCTTCTGAACCCAGGCACCCATTGCGGGCATTTGTGACACGTCTTCTAAGCCCGAACACCCATTACCCTACACCGTTGACACATCATCTGAATCCGGATACTTTTGCGCGACATCGATGACACGTCTTCTGAACACGAACGACCTTTGGGCGACATCGGTAACATCTCTTCTGTACACAGGCACCCGTTGCGCGACATCGTTGACACGCCGTCTGAATCCGAACACCCCTTGCGCGACGTCGGTGACACCTCTTCTGTACACATGCACCCGTTGCGCGACATCGTTGACACGCCGTCTGAATCCGAACACCCCTTGCGCGACATTGGTGACACCTCCTCTGAACCCAGGCACCCATTGCGGGCATTTGTGACACGTCTTCTAAGCCCGAACACCCATTACCCTACACCGTTGACACATCATCTGAATCCGGATACCCTTGCGCGACATCGTTGACACGTCGTCTGAATCCGAACATCCCTTGTGCGACATTGGTGACACGCCGTCTGAATCCGAACACCCCTTGCGCGACACTGTTGACAAGTTGTCTGAACCCGAACACCCATTGCGCGACATCGTTGACACGCCATCTAAACCCGAACATCCCTTGTGCGACATTGGTGACACCCCTTCTGAACCCAGGCACCCATTGCGGGCATTTGTGACACGTCTTCTAAGCCCGAACACCCATTGCTCAACATCGTTGACAAGTTGTCTGAACCCGAACACCCATTGCGCAACATCGCTGACACCTCTTCTTATCCCAGGTACCCATTGCGCGACATCGTTGACACGCCGTCTGAATCCGAACACCCGTTGCGCGACATCGTTGACACGCCGT
This sequence comes from Heligmosomoides polygyrus bakeri, assembly GCA_947359475.1. NCBI lineage: Eukaryota > Metazoa > Nematoda > Chromadorea > Rhabditida > Heligmosomidae > Heligmosomoides > Heligmosomoides polygyrus. The sequence goes on along the minus strand of OX375870.1, from coordinate 60,135,231 downwards.
CTGAATCCGAACACCCCTTGTGCGACATCGGTGACACCTCTTCTTAACCCAGGTACCCATTGCGGGCATTTGTGACACGTCTTCTAAGCCCGAACACCCATTGCTCGACACCGTTGACACCTCTTCTTATCCCAGGTACCCATTGCGCGACATCGTTGACACGCCGTCTGAATCCGAACACCCGTTGCGCGACATCGTTGACACGCCGTCTGAATACGAACACCCGTTGCGCGACATCGTTGACACGCCGTATGAATCCGAACACCCCTTGCGCGACACCGTTGACAAGTTGTCTGAATCCGAACACCCCTTGTGCGACATCGGTGACACGTCTTCTGAACCCGAACACCCTTTGCGCGACATCGTTGACACCCCTTCTTAACCCAGGTACCCATTGCGGGCATTTGTGACACGTCTTCTAAGCCCGAACACCCATTGCTCAACATCGTTGACAAGTTGTCTGAACCCGAACACCCATTGCGCAACATCGCTGACACGCCGTCTGAATCCGAACACCCGTTGCGCGACATCGTTGACACGCCGTCTGAATCCGAACACCCCTTGTGCGATATCGGTGACACCTCTTCTTATCCCAGGTACCCATTGCGCGACATCGTTGACACGCCGTCTGAATCCGAACACCCCTTGTGCAATATCGGTGACACCTCTTCTTAACCCAGGTACCCATTGCGGGCATTTGTGACACGTCTTCTAAGCCCGAACACCCATTGCTCGACACCGTTGACACCTCTTCCTATCCCAGGTACCCATTGCGCGACATCGTTGACACGCCGTCTGAATCCGAACACCCGTTGCGCGACATCGTTGACACGCCGTCTGAATCCGAACACCCGTTGCGCGACACCGTTGACAAGTTGTCTGAATCTGAACACCCCTTGTGCGACATCGTTGACACGCCATCTAAACCCGAACATCCCTTGTGCGACATCGTTGACACCCCTTCTTAACCCAGGTACCCATTGCGGGCATTTGTGACACGTCTTCTAAGCCCGAACACCCATTACCCTACACCGTTGACACATCATCTGAATCCGGATACCCTTGCGCGACATCGTTGACACGTCGTCTGAATCCGAACATCCCTTGTGCGACATTGGTGACACCTCTTCTGAACCCAGGCACCCATTGCGGGCATTTGTGACACGTCTTCTAAGCCCGAACACCCATTGCTCGACACCGTTGACAAGTTGTCTGAACCCGAACACCCATTGCTCGACACCGTTGACAAGTTTTCTGAACCCGAACACCCATTGCGCGACATCGATGACACGTCTTCTGAACCCGAACACCCTTTGCGCGACATCGGTGACATTTCTTCTGTACACAGGCACCCGTTGCGCGACATCGTTGACACGTCGTCTGAATCCGAACACCCCTTGCGCGTCACCGTTGACACGTCATCTTAATCCGACACCCTTGCGCGACATCGGTAACATCTCTTCTAAACCCAGGCAACCATTGCGCGACATTGATGACAAGTTGTCTGAACCCGAACACCCATTGCACGACATCGTTGACACGTCGTCTGAATCCGAACACCCCTTGTGCGACATCGGTGACGCCTCTTCTTAACTCAGGTACCGTTGAATATGTCCGTGTGATGAATGAACATCAGGAACCAGCGGGTGACGATTGCTGCCCGTCTGCTTGTCCGTCATCATTCATCAAACGGACATATTCAACGATTTTTGCACAGAATTGTAACTGGCGATGAAAAATAG
>OX375870.1:60063237-60133289 GCA_947359475.1 Heligmosomoides polygyrus bakeri | reverse complement strand
TTCAGATTCGTGTTCAGCGACCTCGATTACCCCCAGGGCTGAAGTTTCAGGACGCTTGCACGACATCCGCAGAAAAAGCGATAATATCGATCGATATCGATTGGTCGACTTCAGATTCGTGTTCAGCGACCTCGATTACTCCCCAGGGCTGAAGTATCAGAACGCTTGCACGACATCCGCAGAAAAAGCGATAATATCGATCGATATCGATTGGTCGACTTCAGATTCGTGTTCAGCGACCTCGATTACTCCCCAGGGCTGAAGTATCAGAACGCTTGCACGACATCCGCAGAAAAAGCGATAATATCGACCGATATCGATTGGTCGACTTCAGATTCGTGTTCAGCGACCTCGATTACCCCCAGGGCTGAAGTTTCAGGACGCTTGCACGACATCCGCAGAAAAAGCGATAATATCGATCGATATCGATTGGTCGACTTCAGATTCGTGTTCAGCGACCTCGATTACTCCCCAGGGCTGAAGTATCAGAACGCTTGCACGACATCCGCAGAAAAAGCGATAATATCGAACGATATCGAATGGTCGACTTCAGATTCGTGTTCAGCGACCTCGATTACTCCCCCAGGGCTGAAGTATCAGAACGCTTGCACGACATCCGCAGAAAAAGCGATAATATCGAACGATATCGAATGGTCGACTTCAGATTCGTGTTCAGCGACCTCGATTACCCCCCAGGGCTGAAGTGTCAGTACGCTTGCACGACATCCGCAGAAAAAGATAATATCGACCGATATCGATTGGTCGATTTCAGATTCGTGTTCAGCGACCTCGATTACCCCTAGGAGAAATTTCCGATCGCCAAAACGACATCCACAAAAAATCAATAATATCGATCGATATCGAATGGTCGACTTCAGATTCGTGTTCAGCGACCTCGATTACCCCCCAGGGCTGAACTTTCAGGACGCCTGCACGACATCCGCAAAAAAAGCGATAATATCGACCGATATCGATTGGTCGACTTCAGATTCGTGTTCAGCGACCTCGATTACCCCCAGGGCTGAAGTGTCAGTACGCTTGCACGACATCCGCAGAAAAAGATAATATCGACCGATATCGATTGGTCGACTTCAGATTCGTGTTCAGCGACCTCGATTACCCCCAGGGCTGAACTTTAAGGACGCCTGCACGACATCCGCAAAAAAAGCGATAATATCGACCGATATCGATTGGTCGACTTCAGATTCGTGTTCAGCGACCTCGATTACCCCCAGGGCTGAAGTGTCAGTACGCTTGCACGACATCCGCAGAAAAAGATAATATCGACCGATATCGATTGGTCGACTTCAGATTCGTGTTCAGCGACTTCGATTACCCCTAGGAGAAATTTCCGATCGCCAAAACGACATCCACAAAAAATCGACAATATCGATCGATATCGATTGGTCGACTTCAGATTCGTGTTCAGCGACCTCGATTACCCCCAGGGCTGAAGTGTCAGTACGCTTGCACGACATCCGCAGAAAAAGCGATAATATCGATCGATATCGATTGGTCGACTTCAGATTCGTGTTCAACGACCTCGATTACCCCCAGGGCTGATGTTTCATGGCGCTTGCACGACATCCGCAGAAAAAGCGATAATATCGACCGATATCGATTGGTCGACTTCAGATTCGTGTTCAGCGACCTCGATTACCCCCCAGGGCTGAACTTTCAGGACGCCTGCACGACATCCGCAAAAAAAGCGATAATATCGACCGATATCGATTGGTCGACTTCAGATTCGTGTTCAGCGACCTCGATTACCCCCCAGGGCTGAACTTTCAGGACGCCTGCACGACATCCGCAAAAAAAGCGATAATATCGACCGATATCGATTGGTCGACTTCAGATTCGTGTTCAGCGACCTCGATTACCCCCCACGGCTGAAGTGTCAGTACGCTTGCACGACATCCGCAGAAAAAGATAATATCGACCGATATCGATTGGTCGACTTCAGATTCGTGTTCAGCGACCTCGATTACCCCCAGGGCTGATGTTTCATGGCGCTTGCACGACATCCACAGAAAATCGATAATGTCGATCGAAATATCGATTGGTCGACTTCAGATTCGTGATCAGCGACCTCGATTACCCCCCAGGGCTGAAGTGTCAGTACGCTTGCACGACATCCGCAGAAAAAGCGATAATATCGATCGATATCGATTGGTCGACTTCAGATTCGTGTTCAACGACCTCGATTACCCCCAGGGCTGATGTTTCATGGCGCTTGCACGACATCCGCAGAAAAAGCGATAATATCGATCGATATCGATTGGTCGACTTCAGATTCGTGTTCAGCGACCTCGATTACCCCCAGGGCTGAAGTTTCAGGACGCTTGCACGACATCCGCAGAAAAAGCGATAATATCGATCGATATCGATTGGTCGACTTCAGATTCGTGTTCAGCGACCTCGATTACTCCCCCAGGGCTGAAGTATCAGAACGCTTGCACGACATCCGCAGAAAAAGCGATAATATCGATCGATATCGATTGGTCGACTTCAGATTCGTGTTCAGCGACCTCGATTACTCCCCCAGGGCTGAAGTATCAGAACGCTTGCACGACATCCGCAGAAAAAGCGATAATATCGACCGATATCGATTGGTCGACTTCAGATTCGTGTTCAGCGACCTCGATTACCCCCAGGGCTGAAGTTTCAGGACGCTTGCACGACATCCGCAGAAAAAGCGATAATATCGATCGATATCGATTGGTCGACTTCAGATTCGTGTTCAGCGACCTCGATTACTCCCCCAGGGCTGAAGTATCAGAACGCTTGCACGACATCCGCAGAAAAAGCGATAATATCGAACGATATCGAATGGTCGACTTCAGATTCGTGTTCAGCGACCTCGATTACTCCCCCAGGGCTGAAGTATCAGAACGCTTGCACGACATCCGCAGAAAAAGCGATAATATCGAACGATATCGAATGGTCGACTTCAGATTCGTGTTCAGCGACCTCGATTACCCCCCAGGGCTGAAGTGTCAGTACGCTTGCACGACATCCGCAGAAAAAGATAATATCGACCGATATCGATTGGTCGATTTCAGATTCGTGTTCAGCGACCTCGATTACCCCTAGGAGAAATTTCCGATCGCCAAAACGACATCCACAAAAAATCAATAATATCGATCGATATCGAATGGTCGACTTCAGATTCGTGTTCAGCGACCTCGATTACCCCCCAGGGCTGAAGTGTCAGTACGCTTGCACGACATCCGCAGAAAAAGATAATATCGACCGATATCGATTGGTCGACTTCAGATTCGTGTTCAGCGACTTCGATTACCCCTAGGAGAAATTTCCGATCGCCAAAACGACATCCACAAAAAATCAATAATATCGACCGATATCGATTGGTCGACTTCAGATTCGTGTTCAGCGACCTCGATTACTCCCCCAGGGCTGAAGTATCAGAACGCTTGCACGACATCCGCAGAAAAAGCGATAATATCGAACGATATCGAATGGTCGACTTCAGATTCGTGTTCAGCGACCTCGATTACCCCCCAGGGCTGAAGTGTCAGTACGCTTGCACGACATCCGCAGAAAAAGATAATATCGACCGATATCGATTGGTCGACTTCAGATTCGTGTTCAGCGACTTCGATTACCCCTAGGAGAAATTTCCGATCGCCAAAACGACATCCACAAAAAATCGACAATATCGATCGATATCGATTGGTCGACTTCAGATTCGTGTTCAGCGACCTCGATTACCCCCAGGGCTGAAGTGTCAGTACGCTTGCACGACATCCGCAGAAAAAGCGATAATATCGATCGATATCGATTGGTCGACTTCAGATTCGTGTTCAACGACCTCGATTACCCCCAGGGCTGATGTTTCATGGCGCTTGCACGACATCCGCAGAAAAAGCGATAATATCGACCGATATCGATTGGTCGACTTCAGATTCGTGTTCAGCGACCTCGATTACCCCCCAGGGCTGAACTTTCAGGACGCCTGCACGACATCCGCAAAAAAAGCGATAATATCGACCGATATCGATTGGTCGACTTCAGATTCGTGTTCAGCGACCTCGATTACCCCCCAGGGCTGAACTTTCAGGACGCCTGCACGACATCCGCAAAAAAAGCGATAATATCGACCGATATCGATTGGTCGACTTCAGATTCGTGTTCAGCGACCTCGATTACCCCCCACGGCTGAAGTGTCAGTACGCTTGCACGACATCCGCAGAAAAAGATAATATCGACCGATATCGATTGGTCGACTTCAGATTCGTGTTCAGCGACCTCGATTACCCCCAGGGCTGATGTTTCATGGCGCTTGCACGACATCCACAGAAAATCGATAATGTCGATCGAAATATCGATTGGTCGACTTCAGATTCGTGTTCAGCGACCTCGATTACCCCCCAGGGCTGAAGTGTCAGTACGCTTGCACGACATCCGCAGAAAAAGCGATAATATCGATCGATATCGATTGGTCGACTTCAGATTCGTGTTCAACGACCTCGATTACCCCCAGGGCTGATGTTTCATGGCGCTTGCACGACATCCGCAGAAAAAGCGATAATATCGATCGATATCGATTGGTCGACTTCAGATTCGTGTTCAGCGACCTCGATTACCCCCAGGGCTGAAGTTTCAGGACGCTTGCACGACATCCGCAGAAAAAGCGATAATATCGATCGATATCGATTGGTCGACTTCAGATTCGTGTTCAGCGACCTCGATTACTCCCCCAGGGCTGAAGTATCAGAACGCTTGCACGACATCCGCAGAAAAAGCGATAATATCGATCGATATCGATTGGTCGACTTCAGATTCGTGTTCAGCGACCTCGATTACTCCCCCAGGGCTGAAGTATCAGAACGCTTGCACGACATCCGCAGAAAAAGCGATAATATCGACCGATATCGATTGGTCGACTTCAGATTCGTGTTCAGCGACCTCGATTACCCCCAGGGCTGAAGTTTCAGGACGCTTGCACGACATCCGCAGAAAAAGCGATAATATCGATCGATATCGATTGGTCGACTTCAGATTCGTGTTCAGCGACCTCGATTACTCCCCCAGGGCTGAAGTATCAGAACGCTTGCACGACATCCGCAGAAAAAGCGATAATATCGAACGATATCGAATGGTCGACTTCAGATTCGTGTTCAGCGACCTCGATTACTCCCCCAGGGCTGAAGTATCAGAACGCTTGCACGACATCCGCAGAAAAAGCGATAATATCGAACGATATCGAATGGTCGACTTCAGATTCGTGTTCAGCGACCTCGATTACCCCCCAGGGCTGAAGTGTCAGTACGCTTGCACGACATCCGCAGAAAAAGATAATATCGACCGATATCGATTGGTCGATTTCAGATTCGTGTTCAGCGACCTCGATTACCCCTAGGAGAAATTTCCGATCGCCAAAACGACATCCACAAAAAATCAATAATATCGATCGATATCGAATGGTCGACTTCAGATTCGTGTTCAGCGACCTCGATTACCCCCCAGGGCTGAAGTGTCAGTACGCTTGCACGACATCCGCAGAAAAAGATAATATCGACCGATATCGATTGGTCGACTTCAGATTCGTGTTCAGCGACTTCGATTACCCCTAGGAGAAATTTCCGATCGCCAAAACGACATCCACAAAAAATCAATAATATCGATCGATATCGATTGGTCGACTTCAGATTCGTGTTCAGCGACCTCGATTACCCCCAGGGCTGATGTTTCATGGCGCTTGCACGACATCCACAGAAAATCGATAATGTCGATCGAAATATCGATTGGTCGACTTCAGATTCGTGTTCAGCGACCTCGATTACCCCCCAGGGCTGAAGTGTCAGTACGCTTGCACGACATCCGCAGAAAAAGCGATAATATCGATCGATATCGATTGGTCGACTTCAGATTCGTGTTCAACGACCTCGATTACCCCCAGGGCTGATGTTTCATGGCGCTTGCACGACATCCGCAGAAAAAGCGATAATATCGATCGATATCGATTGGTCGACTTCAGATTCGTGTTCAGCGACCTCGATTACTCCCCCAGGGCTGAAGTATCAGAACGCTTGCACGACATCCGCAGAAAAAGCGATAATATCGAACGATATCGAATGGTCGACTTCAGATTCGTGTTCAGCGACCTCGATTACTCCCCCAGGGCTGAAGTATCAGAACGCTTGCACGACATCCGCAGAAAAAGCGATAATATCGAACGATATCGAATGGTCGACTTCAGATTCGTGTTCAGCGACCTCGATTACCCCCCAGGGCTGAAGTGTCAGTACGCTTGCACGACATCCGCAGAAAAAGATAATATCGACCGATATCGATTGGTCGATTTCAGATTCGTGTTCAGCGACCTCGATTACCCCTAGGAGAAATTTCCGATCGCCAAAACGACATCCACAAAAAATCAATAATATCGATCGATATCGAATGGTCGACTTCAGATTCGTGTTCAGCGACCTCGATTACCCCCCAGGGCTGAAGTGTCAGTACGCTTGCACGACATCCGCAGAAAAAGATAATATCGACCGATATCGATTGGTCGACTTCAGATTCGTGTTCAACGACCTCGATTACCCCTAGGACTGAAATTTCCGATCGCCAAAACGACATCCACAGAAAATCGACAATATCGATCGATATCGATTGGTCGACTTCAGATTCGTGTTCAGCGACCTCGATTACCCCCAGGGCTGAAGTTTCAGGACGCTTGCACGACATCCGCAGAAAAAGCGATAATATCGATCGATATCGATTGGTCGACTTCAGATTCGTGTTCAGCGACCTCGATTACCCCCAGGGCTGAAGTGTCAGTACGCTTGCACGACATCCGCAGAAAAAGCGATAATATCGATCGATATCGATTGGTCGACTTCAGATTCGTGTTCAGCGACCTCGATTACCCCCCAGGGCTGAACTTTCAGGACGCCTGCACGACATCCGCAAAAAAAGCGATAATATCGACCGATATCGATTGGTCGACTTCAGATTCGTGTTCAGCGACCTCGATTACACCCCAGGGCTGAAGTATCAGTACGCTTGCACGACATCCGCAGAAAAAGATATTATCGACCGACATCGATTGGTCGACTTCAGATTCGTGTTCAGCGACCTCGATTACCCCCCAGGGCTGAACTTTCAGGACGCCTGCACGACATCCGCAAAAAAAGCGATAATATCGACCGATATCGATTGGTCGACTTCAGATTCGTGTTCAGCGACCTCGATTACCCCCCAGGGCTGAAGTATCAGTACGCTTGCACGACATCCGCAGAAAAAGATATTATCGACCGACATCGATTGGTCGACTTCAGATTCGTGTTCAGCGACCTCGATTACCCCCCAGGGCTGACGTTTCAGGGCGCTTGCACGACATCCACAGAAAAATCGATAATATCGATCGATATCGATTGCCTCCCCTGCTGTGAACGCCTCCCGTCGATGATCATCTAAATGCCCAGGCACGGTCGCCGACGTGTTCGGCACGTCTACGGCTCGCCATGCGCGGTCGCCGACGTGTCCGGCACGTCTACGGCTCGCCATGCAGGGTCGCCGACGTGTTCGGCACGTCTACGGCTCGCCATGCAGGGTTGCCAACGTGTTCGGCACGTCTACGGCATCGCCAGGCACGGTTGCCGACGTGTTCGGCACGTCCACAGCATCGCCAGGAACGGTTGCCGACGTGTTCGGCACGTCTACGGCTCGCCATGCAGGGTCGCCGACGTGTTCGGCACGTCCACGGCATCGCCAGGCACGGTTGCCGACGTGTTCGGCACGTCTACGGCTCGCCATGCACGGTGGCCGACGTGTTCGGCACGTCTACGGCCGCCATGCAGGGTCGCCGACGTGTTCGGCACGACTACGGCATCGCCAGGAACGGTTGCCGACGTGTTCGGCACGTCTACGGCTCGCCATGCAGGGTCGCCGACGTGTTCGGCACGTCCACGGCATCGCCAGGAACGGTTGCCGACGTGTTCGGCACGTCTACGGCTCGCCATGCAGGGTCGCCGACGTGTTCGGCACGTCCACGGCATCGCCAGGCACGGTTGCCGACGTGTTCGGCACGTCTACGGCTCGCCATACAGGGTCGCCGACGTGTTCGGCACGATTACGGCATCGCCAGGAACGGTTGCCGACGTGTTCGGCACGTCTACGGCTCGCCATGCAGGGTCGCCGACGTGTTCGGCACGTCCACGGCATCGCCAGGCACGTAGAAGGAGTCTGGGTACTTTCTGCTATTTTCGCGCCCCTCATGTTTCCGCCCCTGATGTTTCCGCCCCTATTTTTTGACGTGCTCCATGGCTAATCGCTTAGCCCGTTATTATAGAGTATGATAATAATTTAAATCGATAATATCGATCGATATCGATTGCCTCCCCTGCTGTGAACGCCTCCCGTCGATGATCGTCTAAATGCCCAGGCACGGTCGCCGACGTGTTCGCACGTCTACGGCTCGCCATGCGCGGTCGCCGACGTGTCCGGCACGTCTACGGCTCGCCATGCAGGGTCGCCGACGTGTTCGGCACGTCTACGGCTCGCCATGCAGGGTAGCCAACGTGTTCGGCACGTCTACGGCATCGCCAGGCACGGTTGCCGACGTGTTCGGCACGTCCACAGCATCGCCAGGCACGGTTGCCGACGTGTTCGGCACGTTTACGGCTCGCCATGCAGGGTCCCCGACGTGTTCGGCACGTCTACGGCTCGCCATGCAGGGTCGCCGACGTGTTCGGCACGTCTACGGCTCGCCATGCAGGGTTGCCAACGTGTTCGGCACGTCTACGACATCGCCAGGCACGGTTGCCGACGTGTTCGGCACGTCCACAGCATCGCCAGGCACGGTTGCCGACGTGTTCGGCACGTTTACGGCTCGCCATGCAGGGTCCCCGACGTGTTCGGCACGTCTACGGCTCGCCATGCAGGGTCGCCGACGTGTTCGGCACGTCTACGGCTCGCCATGCAGGGTTGCCAACGTGTTCGGCACGTCTACGGCATCGCCAGGCACGTAGAAGGAGTCTGGGTACTTTCTGCTATTTTCGCGCCCCTGATGTTTCCGCCCCTGATGTTTCCGCCCCTATTTTTTGACGTGCTCCATGGCTAATCGCTTAGCCCGTTATTATAGAGTATGATAATAATTTAAATCGATAATATCGATCGATATCGATTGCCTCCCCTGCTGTGAACGCCTCCCGTCGATGATCGTCTAAATGCCCAGGCACGGTCGCCGACGTGTTCGGCACGTCTACGGCTCGCCATGCGCGGTCGCCGACGTGTCCGGCACGTCTACGGCTCGCCATGCAGGGTCGCCGACGTGTTCGGCACGTCTACGGCTCGCCATGCAGGGTAGCCAACGTGTTCGGCACGTCTACGGCATCGCCAGGCACGGTTGCCGACGTGTTCGGCACGTCCACAGCATCGCCAGGCACGGTTGCCGACGTGTTCGGCACGTTTACGGCTCGCCATGCAGGGTCCCCGACGTGTTCGGCACGTCTACGGCTCGCCATGCAGGGTCGCCGACGTGTTCGGCACGTCTACGGCTCGCCATGCAGGGTTGCCAACGTGTTCGGCACGTCTACGACATCGCCAGGCACGGTTGCCGACGTGTTCGGCACGTCCACAGCATCGCCAGGCACGGTTGCCGACGTGTTCGGCACGTTTACGGCTCGCCATGCAGGGTCCCCGACGTGTTCGGCACGTCTACGGCTCGCCATGCAGGGTCGCCGACGTGTTCGGCACGTCTACGGCTCGCCATGCAGGGTTGCCAACGTGTTCGGCACGTCTACGGCATCGCCAGGCACGGTTGCCGACGTGTTCGGCACGTCTGCGGCTCGCCATACAGGGTCGCCGACGTGTTCGGCACGGCTACGGCATCGCCAGGAACGGTTGCCGACGTGTTCGGCACGTCTACGGCTCGCCATGCAGGGTCGCCGACGTGTTCGGCACGTCCACGGCATCGCCAGGCACGGTTGCCGACGTGTTCGGCACGTCTACGGCATCGCCAGGCACGGTTGCCGACGTGTTCGGCACGTCCACAGCATCGCCAGGCACGGTTGCCGACGTGTTCGGCACGTTTACGGCTCGCCATGCAGGGTTCCCGACGTGTTCGGCACGTCTACGGCTCGCCATGCAGGGTCGCCGACGTGTTCGGCACGTCTACGGCTCGCCATGCAGGGTCGCCGACGTGTTCGGCACGTCCACGGCATCGCCAGGCACGGTTGCCGACGTGTTCGGCACGTCTACGGCATCGCCAGGCACGGTTGCCGACGTGTTCGGCACGTCCACAGCATCGCCAGGCACGGTTGCCGACGTGTTCGGCACGTTTACGGCTCGCCATGCAGGGTTCCCGACGTGTTCGGCACGTCTACGGCTCGCCATGCAGGGTCGCCGACGTGTTCGGCACGTCTACGGCTCGCCATGCAGGGTTGCCGACGTGTTCGGCACGTCCACAGCATCGCCAGGCACGGTTGCCGACGTGTTCGGCACGTCTACGGCTCGCCATACAGGGTCGCCGACGTGTTCGGCACGGCTACGGCATCGCCAGGAACGGTTGCCGACGTGTTCGGCACGTCTACGGCTCGCCATGCAGGGTCGCCGACGTGTTCGGCACGTCCACGGCATCTCCAGGCACGGTTGCCGACGTGTTCGGCACGTCTACGGCTCGCCATGCAGGGTCGCCGACGTGTTCGGCACGTCCACGGCATCGCCAGGCACGTAGAAGGAGTCTGGGTATTTTCTGCTATTTTCGCGCCCCTGATGTTTCCGCCCCTGATGTTTCCGCCCCTAATGTTTCCGCCCCTATTTTTTGACGTGCTCCATGGCTAATCGCTTAGCCCGTTATTATAGAGTATGATAATAATTTATTACGGCCGTGTAAGACAGTCGTGAGAAAACAAATTGTAATGGATGCATGCGAAGGGTGCCGCATTCACAACAACAACAACACAACAACAAAAACTTAGCTTACGAAACATGCTAATACTTGAAGACAACGATGAGAAGTATCTGAGACAACTTAAGAACTACGCAGAATTCTTCGACTTGACGGTCAGAGATGGGGGGCTAGTACTGTTGAAGAGCTTTTTTAGCAATTCATTTAAAGATTCCAAAGTTTTTGGCGGAGTGGTGGATATCACTTTTCAAGTTTTGGTACTTTGACCCAGCTCTTACAGTGAAAGACTGAGCTCGAATATTGATTCTTGGCCGAGCGTATACTATTTTCCAGATGTTACCTCTTGTTTTTGAAGGAGCAAGTTTGTAAAAATTTGTGGTCTTGATTCCAAACATTTCTGACAAGATTTTGAAAACGCTGCAAACGTCATTTATGTTTCTGCAAGAACTGAGAGTATGGAGGTCCAGAAACTTGTTTCGAATTCTAGGGTTCGGTACGCGTGCACAAAAGAAACTTTTATACCGAATAGTGGTCTTTCGTGTAAAATTATTTTGCACTTTTTAAAACAGCTCTATATCCTTCTTTTTTGTGGTGAAAAAACAGTGGTACATGACTTTACTTTCATTATAGAAGCCTCGTGAAGATTGATCTTATTTATGAGATCTTGTCCAATTACTATATCTGGAGAGATCTTCCTGGAAAGAAGACTTCTTTTTATGAAATTCTTGTCAGCTGGGGACAGCATGGCAGTGCTCGATGATTCTATTAGCTTGTCCTTGGTTAACACTGGCACTCGTTTTAGCTTCATGCTACTGCGGGCGTTCTTAAGAGTAATACTAAATTCCGCGGATTCGAACGTTTTTTGAAGCTCCTCCATTCCTGTCGTTGTGAATGAAGTCGTTGTGAGCCTTTAGTTGGAAGCATCAATTCTTCTTGGAGCGTTCTCTTTATGAAAGTGTTTGAGCTCCAGAGTCGAGCAAGATAATTATCGATTGATAGTCCATCTCTGATTCGTTGAATATCAAAACGGAAGCCATTTATTGCACGTGTTGGCTAAAAGTCGGTTTTTTCGTTTCGACTGAGCTTCTACACAAAGCTCAGAAATGAGTAGCGTGGCGTCGGTTGATATTTCCAATGAGTTCTCCATTTCTTTCTGCGTGTCGCATGGAGCGGCTGTTATTCGATGATAGCGCAACGGACACTGCTCCTTTATGGGCTACTGTTGGCGGTTGATTTGGCGTTCCGCTGGTGTACGTTTCCTGGCTGACTCCATTTGCGTTTAAGGTGCAAAGTGAAGAATGGTGATCTTCCCGACATATTGAGCAAGGACCAAGGATTCTGCAGAATTTTGAATTGTGTCCTTCCTTGAAGCATTTCAAGTAAAGCCCTCGTTGTCTGACTTCAGATCTGCGTACTTCAGGAGTTGTGAAAGTAGAACAGTGCTGTGGTCGATAGGTATCACCGCAAAAGCATAGAGGCAGTGTCATCCGTGACGGGTGCAGCTTGATCCGCCGTGACTCGTTCTGTATTGAGAACCGATCGTCGTCAGTTTTGTGCACATAGGTCCCGGACAAGGTTGCCGTTGTAAGCTCCGTCGTTTCTTGTAGCGTGATGATATCGTCAATCACGTCTATGATCTCGTTTACTTCAAACGGAATGTCGGCATTTCTCTCCTTTCCTATTCACTGTACTGCAAATGTGCTCCGTAGATTTCGGTGAAATCAAACAGCGCCACATTCTGTCTGCGCTAAGTGATACTCCAGTTTGTTCCAGATGTGCGATTCGTGAAGAAATTGATGACAGTGTTTCACGCCAGCTCTTAGGCTTATCATTAGCTCGAGGTATGCGCTCGATTTCGCTGATGAGAATATCCGCCATGCTTTCGGATCTGTCTTACGTTTTTCAAGATTTTCACTGCTACGCTGTTTTTTCTCCAATAACTGTGATGCTGTTGATTGACGCTGCTGCTTCTCCTTTGAGCGCTTGCTTCAAGAACAAAAATTTGTCTTGATCTGAGAGGTCATCGTCGTCGCGTATCAACGATTGGAAGACTGACCACAAGGTCGTGAATTTCCTGAAGTCTCCTGTCCATGAAGGGTCTCAGGGGTAGGTCTGAATGGGGGAAATGGATAGTACTGCGAGAATCTCCACCCTTCATATTGTAGAAAAACATGTTTCGTTTTTGCTGAGTCCTTGAACCAAAAGAGCTACGGGCCCTCGAAGGCGGGGTACAGTATTGCACCGTCACCCGTGCCTACCATAACCTACCGCAATCGGCCGAACTTTGAAAATAAGATGTCAGATTTGTGATCAGCACCACAAATAGCCCCCTGGACAAGGTTAGGGCGAATTTTTTTTTCAACCTCTCCTCGACCTCTGGAGTCTTGAAAGTAGTGTCGTGAAAGTCGTGCCTTATGACAGTCTAAATCAGCTTACTTCCCGCACATCTTCTGCACATTTATTTTACTCTAAATAGTCAAATAAAGGTTTCTGCGAGCTGTGCTCTACTCACTTTTCTCAGTTTCTGAATTATACAATGTTTTTTTCAGCGAATGTTAAACCTTACACCTTACAACAGGCACGGGTTACAGCAGTACGGGTGACTAGGGATGTCGAAGTCATAATCACCGATTTCGCCCTAACCTTGTCCAGGGGGCCATTTGTGGTGCTGATCACAAATCTGACATCCTATTTTCAAATTTCGGCCGATTGCGGTAGGTTATGGTAGGTACGGGTGACGGTGCAATACTGTACCACGCCTTCGAGGGCCTGTAGCTCTTTTGGTTCAAGGACTCAGCAGAAACGAAACATGTCTTTCTACTACGTGAAGGGTGGAGATTCTCGCAGTACTATCCATTTCCCCCTTCAGACCTACGCCTGAGACCCTTCCCTGGTGGGAATATTGAAACTTCGAGTAGTGGACGTCTGATCCGCTGGCTGCGGTCGCCTGGTGTTAGAAGACGTCTTTCTTGATTGTTTGTACCGTTATTGTCACATCTAGTAGCCTGGTGACTGATGCTAGGAGCCGCATCCTCTGTGAGGGTGACTTGCTGCGCCAGTTCCTCTAAACGGAATTCTATTTTGTTGAGCCACTGAACTGTTAGGATGTCCGGACTGTTTGCATCATCTTCTAAATGTCTGTTTAGGTCATCACTAGCTTTTCGTGCTCTTTCTGCTCCGTTCTTCTGTCGATCCTTTCGATAGCTTCCTTGACGTACTTATCCAACAGCTGGTGATATTCCTCGTGAGAGGTAGTTCAAGTCTGCAGTCTTTCTTCTGATATACTCCTCGCATTGTACTTTCTCCGATAGAAATTCGAATGGATTTCGGAGTTCTTCGATCTGAACATCGTTGGATCGGAGAAGCTTACATGCGCTGGAGATCTTCGTCTTCAAGGCTTGAACATCGGCCATTTCTATCGCGTTTTGGTGAATTTCTCACAATTATCTGAGATTTTGTGATGTGATGTCCCCGCTATTCAAAATGGTTCGAGTAGTTCTATGCTCAAAGGTTTTCCTGCCACGCGAGTCTTTTCTTCTTTCTTGGATCCTCGGTGAGAATTCGCTAAGAAATTTAGAATTTCCTTCCGGGTCCTCGGTGGAGGACTCGCGAAGAAGGTATCCTTTTGATTTCCTTTCCTTGATCGGAATGCAAATTCGTTCACTCTCTGGTTTCTCCGAAGAGAACTCGCGAAGGACTTAGGATTGCTTTCTGGTTTCTCCGACGAGAACTTGCAAAGAAAGATGATAAAAAAACCCGTCTGTTTCTCACTGAGGAACTAGCTCAGACTTTCGTGTTTTCCACGGTCGGTGCACCAATTTGGTGTATAACCAATGGGGATGCTTTACTGTTCAGTGCAACAAAGGTTTATTCTCACGTTGTTATAGTAGAACCCACAATAGTGGTCAATGCATCATATATATATACACAGTCTTAGTGAGCATAGCCACAATATGGTGATATTCTGGCCGCAATCGGTATCACAAGTGTAAACCTAAAAGACGGTGCCGCGTACACTATATTATATTGCAGTAGTACATTAATATATCTAGACATAGACTTAGTTGGGTATCCACAACAGTCTGCATGTCTGAAAGATAGTTTCCTTCCATTATTGTATGTTCCGTGGTTCAGTATATTTCTTTTTGAACGGTATGAACAGAACTGATGGTACGTCTCGACGATGGATAACCAGCTGATTCAATAGGGCGACGACGCGGCCTCCCTGGCAAGGGGGAGTGAGGGGGAGGCGGTTGGGGTCATCGTCGTTGGTGACGATACCGACCGCCACATCGTCACTATCGTCTTTTTCAGGTGGAATTGCGGCATTGGAGAGTGCATGGGGGTACGTCGATATCGACCCACTGTCCTGGTCGTCTTTGGTTATGGTACACAACCCACTTTTCACCACATGTGACGACTCGGTTCAAAATGGTAGTTTTGATTGCGAAGAAACAAGGAAGAACAGATTTTGAAACGCGACAATTTCTTGCGATCACTCAAATCGCGGGGTGCCCACTTTTGAGCAGTTCCACCATTCCGAGGCATTCGAAGCCATCGTAGACCTTCCGCAACCCCACGCACGGTTTGCAATAGATTATTTTCTACGAGGGCCTCCAAATCGTCATCCTGGATTGTTGTAGGTCTGCCGCTTCGAGTTTCTCGAACAGCCGTTGCACGGTCCTTTCTCCAACACTTTTCAGCCTCCACACATGATTGATTTGCCGGGCTGTTTCGACGGCGGATTGGCCCAGTTTGACATTGGAATAGAATATCGTTACTGAAGTAAGTTGAAATGATTCAGTAATAAACGAACGAAAAGCAGTTGCACAAAAGCCACCAGAACTTTCTGGCTAACCTGATATTACATTATTGCGGCAGGTAAACCAAAAAATTTCGAAGAAAGTTATACCAATGTTCCCTTGAGCAAAAATTATTCTAATCGTATTATTGGGTCTATAGTTTAATCAGCCTGATGGCCACCACGATTTGGAAGAGTTTGCTTTGATTTCAAAAGTCTTAAAGCTAGCCTAAACGTGGCGCATCCTCGAGGAGGTTGATTAATGCCATTCTTTCCCTTTTATTTGAAACGTTGTTGCCTCCTCATAAGTTGGTCGCGGCTTGACCTCTCAGAAGTGGTGTTCACAACCTTCTTGAAAGCACTCGACAGCATCTCTTGCTCTCATTCTATTCTCAAATACGGTATGAGTGTTGTTGAATTGGATGTAATCCTGTGAACTGTAAACCAACTTGAGTGATATCTTGCCAGTTCAGTGATGACAGCGCGATAAACCTCAAACGAATAAGCGCCTGGCATCCGCCGTAGCTTCGAAATAATACCTAATCGTTACTCAAACTTTTTATAGTCGTAGATAGATGAAGGGTATAGAAATTAGAAGTTTTGCATCATCACCACTTCGCCTACAAACGATACTGTGTACTGATAGGGAAGTTAAATTTTGTTAACGCTTTGTTGTTGCCCTAAACATATCATTTACGTGATCATTTACTTTCTTGCCAAGGGTAGTGAAGCGCACTCTGGAGTGAAGCGACGAGGAGTACATGAAATGACAGGAAGCAATGCGTTCAGCCGTTGTATTGGAGCAGTACAATGCGGTGCGTGAACAGCTACAAGCACGTGGGATCGCCTATCAATTCAATAGTATCGATCGATCGACGAACGTCGTTCGACCTTATCGATTTTTCTGCAGATTAGATATTCCGGGGTCAATATTGCACAAATGCGTGGAGAAGCCGCGTGTCAGCTGTTTGAGTACACTACCCTATCCTATTCTGTGTAATAACCGATACCAGTTTTTTATTCTTTAATAGGGTTAAAAGGCGTATGGAAGAAACCGAAAACCGCCGTCAGCAAGGCATTCTATTTTCAGGTTTTGGGGCAAAGTTGCGGAAACTGCGCTAAGACTTGTAAAATTTTTAGCACAATAACGCTGATCTTCGGCATGATTATTATTAGTTGCTGTGCGATAATGGCAGCTTTGATGGTCTCATCCCATCGCAATGAATTCTGGAGGACCTTGTCTGAGCCACTTAGGGTCTATCTTGAAGCACACTGATGCGTGGTGCAGTTTTCCACATCCGGTGCAGTTCAGCTTTTGGCAGTTAAAGCTGTCGTGAGGAGCAGCATTTCCAGCATCTATTTTGTTCCTTCAAAATTCTTCTATGGGTTGATTTGTCATAGCAATTTTTCATGACAAAGACGCATGCTTACCAGTGCTGCAAAAGATACATCCCCCATTTGGTTGATATCGCGGGACGTCATATCTACGTCGCGTTGAGATGACCTCGCCCTTGATTGTGTTCTCAATGTAGACTCCAATGGAAATTTCCTTCTTGAGGTCACTCATAAGTTCATCGATTGATTGATTGTGCACTGCTCTGCTAACTATGTATGAGCACAGGTTTTAGAATATCAAAAAATGAGGAAACTTAGATAATATGATTTCGGTCAAAATTGGTTCACACGTAGACCTAACGGCATATCCTGTGGATACCATCTGATTAATTAAAATCTGAATTTTTCCAAGGACTAAGGAACAGCTGTTGGCAAAATTTCTAGCTGGCATTAAATTTAGCAGCTTTCGGACGATTTGTGACCTATTATTGAACAGTTACAGTATTTGTACTTCAGTGTTCCCACCATCCATTCTCAGTTATGCGGCCATGAGTGAATGCCTTGTATGGCTAGTTTTGCCCTACCTTTTAAGTTTTCATCCGATAGAATGATCTTTCCGATGACGTGAAGTTCAACGTTTTTATGAACCAGAGTCTCAAAAATTACCCAATACTCTGAAAATTCCTCTGAATTATCAAAACATTTGGTAAGGACACCTCCGGAGCCTCCATGACCTGCCTGAGTTTTCGCTACCTGCACTATTACGGGATATTATTAGTATTAGCTTCAATGTTTTCGTAATTTGAAACACTGAATGTGTTGGAACTGCGGCAGCAACTACTATGTTATTTTGCAAGCAGTGCCCAAATTGGACTCTTTTCCTTTCTTTACTGCATCTCAATTCAACGCGTGCCCTTGAAGTATATGTAAGATCGACAGCTTCTGCAGTAGCCTTGTGCAGTTGAGATTCTCGCTCATATATGTATAGTAGACAGCTTCTGCGGTAGCCTTGTGCAGTTGAGATTCTCGCTCAATTTCCTCTAATTCAACCATTAACTTTTTTCTCTGCTTTATCTTTTCAGTTCATGTACTCGTCCCTTAACTTGATGAAAAGTTTTCGAAGGCCTTGTTTGCCCTCTTTTTATTCTCTTATTCACTCTTCCAACCGATCTATGATAGACTTAAATTTCTCACAGTTACTGTCACTTAGAATTGCGCAGTCTAGGTTAACTGCGTGCTCTTTGAAGCGTATTACTAAATCATTAAGCGCAATTGATCTCAATATGATCGCTAATTTCCTTGCATGGAGTGCCATTTTGTTTTTAAATTCTCCCTTAATGTTGTTATTGAAGAGAAGAGGTGGCTCCAGGTACTTCTAGCGTACGGGAGACTTAACTTTCTTATTTAGAAAGTGCGATCGTGAATAGAATCGACTTTGTGCTCCAGGTATTTAACGGGAGACTTATTCTCTGGATTCAGAGAATGCGATCTTATATTGGACCAACTTTATGCTCCAGATCTTAAAGCTGTTACACTTTGACACGGGAGACTTAGGCTTGTTAGGCTGATGCACCAAAATGTCAAGGACGACACGACGTAGGACTTGTGTGCCCTAATAATGCGGTGGTTCAGTGAATGTGAGAGCGAGTGTAAGGGATGAGACAAGAGTTTACTGCGAGACCAACTGGTCTATGGAGCGAGAACTAACGTGAGCCCGCTGTATGGCAACGTCAAGCCTCTTGACCTTCCAGGGCTTAAGCAGATGATGATAAAAGATGTTTTGTGGCAACAATTACTTGCTTATTTACAACTATAATTACCAGCATGAGTCTAATCAACATCAAGATTCGAATGTCTTGCCGTCGCCTTCATGTATTTACGTAAAATGTACAACTCGCATGCCTTACACTTCGCTACGTTTCGTTTCGTTTACACTTGAACGTCATTACTTCCTCTTTTGAGCGCGTAGAAGATGATCCTAGAATTGATTCACTACCCTGGAAACGAACGAAATCGATTTCAGATGAAATGACAGGAAACAATGCGTTCAGCCGTTGTATTGGAGCAGTACAATGCAGTGCGTGAACAGCTGCAAGCACGTATTGCAGAGAAAATTCGACGACAAATGAGCACACTCGTACGTTGCTACAGCTTCCTGTGTTTGTCTTGTTTCACTTGTTAGTCAAAAATCCACCATATAGCTGAGTTTGCCTGCTTGCGAAGGTTGGGTATTGTTCAGAGGCTACCACGCATTCCAGTCGGACTTTCAGGGTTTTGTTAGATTGATACATAAGTGCTTGTAGATTTAGAGTACTTACTTGGTTCTCAGTTCCCCCGTGCTGTTGTGCGCATAGGGCGGCGATCTCTATCCGCACCTGTCTATCCCTATTTCTCCCCACTCCTGCCTAGATACATTCATAACTTTCATTTCATCAATGAAAATGCAACGCCACGTGTTTTTTGGACGGCCTATGGTTCGTTTTTCTGGCGGAATCCACTGTATGGCTGATCTTGGCAAGCGGTGCACCGGCATACAAAGAATGTGACGGGGAACAAGCTGAACATACGAAAGCGCGCGGCGGCCGCGGCGACTGCTGCGGCAAGCGCGACGTTCAGTGTGTTTTGATACAGTTACGGAGTCTAATGCGCTTGTAACTGCATAAACTCCTTCGGCTACCTCTGCTCAGCTATTTAAGTGCCTTCCGGTGCACATAATCAGAGAAAATGGATAATTCGAAAGGGAATTAAATAATTGGGAATATTTGGGTGATCTAATCGAAGAAATAGGGGGAAATAGAAATTGTTTCCATTGTGAAAAGAACCATGGTCCTTTTATGACAAAAGACTTCGTTTCTAAAATCCACATGTGTAGATACAATAGAGCGTGACTCGGGAGTTTGTTGGAGCTCAATTTTCACATAACAGTCTAATTAGGAGCCCTTCATCAGTGGCGATTCATCGCATGTGCGGCAGAGGCCGCCGCGCCGGCGGCGAAAAGTGTATGTTCGTACTACCAGCCGAATGTGACCAGCCAGACGAAGTCGGCGTTGGACAGTTGGAAACGCATCGAGCCGGCTGACGATGTTAGCCGGCTTAATTGATGTTTAGCTAGCGTACGTTGCAGTAGGGACGATTATCGTAGAGTACAAAAGCAGGTTGACGCTATGTGAAATGGAGGACGACACCGACAGGCGCCTCTTCGTTACTGGTAATCGTGCTTCCAAAGTAGGTGAAGCTATTTACTACATCCAACGAGGAAACTTTAGGGAATAAAATTGTACACTACAAAAGTTTCAATCTTTGCTATTATACAGCAAAAAAAACCAATCACTGTCCGAAGCCTGCCGCGCTGACCGAAGCCGCGGCGAACGCGGGTGTTAACTGTTGACGACGCATGAACTGTTGACGGCACATGTTGATCGCTTGATCGAATCTAAGGTGTTTACAGGGTCATCATTATCATCATTATCATTACCATTACCATCACTACGAAGCCCACCGCGGTGTTGGAAGGCCGCGGCGTTGTCCGAAGCCCGCCGCGACCGCGGCTGTTTACTGTGTCTCCCGTCTGTTTACACCACGCATGAACTGTTGGCGGTGCATGTTGATCCCATCTAAGGTGTTTACCTACCAGCTGCCAGGGGGGTGGAAACAAAGAACACCCATCATAGGATTGCGCTCTGTACGGGTTTACCCCCACGGATCTCCCTCGATAGAGAGCTTTCGGGCTCTCTTGTTAAGAGGGATCTCGAGCCGCTTGTCGCAGGGCCAGGTGGCGCGTCCCCGGGTGGTGGATAAGGGAATTAAACGCGAACCAAATGCGACCGTGTACTGCCCAGAGACGCAGGTGGGATGCAGGGGATGGACTCCTTGCTCCTGCTGTGTCGGGTCGACGCGTTCCTTGTGCGTGGGAGCGGCATGTTCGTGCACAGTGTGCGTGGATGTCTCCGTGACTGTGCGGATTGTAAATGCGTCGGTAGACTGGGAGTACATCGTAAGGCGATTCGAGGCCGCCCCAAAAGTCTCGCCCCGTCCCTTCGGGCAGTCTGGCTGGCTGCCCGGAGTTCTTCGCCCGCACGACAGAGCCTGACTAGCTACCCGTGTTGTATTGCAGTCAAGCACAGCAGCACTAAAGGGCCTCATTTCCCTGACCCCGAAAGAGCCCCCATTTCTGCAGCGATGGGAAGGACGAGTACGGAGAGGCTGCTAAAATCTCAGGGCCTAACCAGGCTGCGCAAATTGAGAAGGACTAGGATGACGATCTGTACTTACAACGCCCGCACGCTTGCATCGGAAGCATCAGTCGAGGACCTGATGATGCAAGCCAGGAAGATCAAGTACGACGTCATCGGACTGACCGAGACGAGAAGACACCACCCCCTACACGCCGCCTACGACTCCGGAGAAGAACTGTTCCTCGGAACATACGACAGCAGGGGAGTAGGTGGCGTTGGTGTTCTCGTCAACATGCACTTGGCCATGAACGATTCGTACGAGTCTCCGACAAGCCGAATCGGACGTCTGCGACTGAAGCGATGTGGTTCTGTGCCAGCTTTGACTGTGTTCGTCGCGTATGCCCCAACATCCGACTACGACGACGAAGAGGTCGAAGCCTTTTACGTGGAGCTGGAGAAGTTCTATAAGGAAGATCACACCTTCTACAAGGTGATCGTCGGTGACTTCAACGCCAAGATCGGATCACGAAGGTCGCCGGAAGAACTTCACATCGGAACCCACGGTTTGGAGTGGAACGAGCAAGGTGAAAGGCTGTCTGAGTTTATCATGTCGACCAAGACCATCCATGGAAACTCGCAGTTCCAGAAGCCTCCCTCCCTACGATGAACCTGGGAATCTTCCGGTGGCCAATTCCACAACGAGATCGACCACATCATCTTCAACCGCAAGTATTGCCTGGCCGACGTCTCCGTTGTCCCCAAGTTCTACACGGGATCGGACCACCGCCTCCTTCGCGCAAGGTTCCGCTTTTCGCGTCAAGGAGAGAAGGCCGCGAAGTTCAAGAAGAGGAGTCCCAGAACGACCTTCAACTGGGACCTCTACACCTTATCTTAACACTTGTGGAGAGTCCTCTCTAGTTTAATGTGAAAGATGCTTATTTCAAATTAGAAGAGTTCTGTTTGATTTGAATTAGACTACGCCTTCAATCAAGTCTTGCTCCTTGGTCCTCCATTTTCGGCAGTGCTTTGACCAGTTTCCGTACTACAGTATGCAGAGGAGGATAGTATTTTTTGTCCTAAGATATACTTTCCGAAATTCATCACACCTCGTGGCTTAAAGCACGACGACTGGACAGAAACGTCAGAAATTCGAGTACGCTTGACGAGCTGCAATGGGTTCTGAACAAAACCCTAGACGGAGCAGGTGTGCTGCGGACATTTTCGTGAGTGCTGTACTGCGATGTGACTGATACTCAACAAGGCGTCAATCGATCTGTAGTAAAAAGCCTAGAGTGGCCCGCACGTCCTGCGTACGGCGCCGGCGAAGCCGGCAGAGGACGCTGGCTGAGGAAGCATCCCAGCTAGGTTTGGGCTACGTTCCCAGCGTGGCCCGACATACCCGAAGCCGGCGAAGCCGGCAAGCCTAGCGTAGCCCGCACGTCCAGCGTACGGCGCCGGCGAAGCCGGCGGCGGGCGCTGGTGGGTGTATAAAGGGAATCCTTCTGTCCTACCTCACATCCTACCGTCTATCCTGGAACTTCAAGAATTGTGACTATTTCACCGAGAATAAATACACCACTGGATACCCGATGAAGCTGAAATTGGGCATGCTTCGGGTCAAGATGGAAGCGGATCCACAACAAGCTGATCATGAACTGTCAGCCACTGTTAGTGTGACCTAGGAAACTGTAATTCGTGGGTTGAAGTTGACTAACAAGGTTCAAAAATTTGGTATATTGCTACCACACGGAGTGAATAGCCGTGGGCACGCTGGATCGCCAGGCCAACGTAGCGCTCTTTGTCCTCATTCATAAACGCAGAGGCCGGGTTAAGCTTGAGTCCTGAGTGAATCGAAGGGGACTGTGACTTGGTTTTGGCGGAGGATTTTTTCAGCTTATAGATGGTGTTCGTATCCCTTAGTAAGTTGCTCTTTCCAGGTGTGGCTTCGACATTGTGAGGATTCGCGCGCAGCTTCTTTCACTGAAGCAAACATGTTAAGAGCACAGAAGTGAATCCTTTAAAGTTTTGAGCACTGATTTCAGAGGTGATCACCGATTTGTAAATGGTTCGTGTTCACATTTTGTATGAAGAGGGCACAATTAAGTTACAGTTAAAAATAAAGATTTTCTGCAGACAATTTTCAAATCAATCACGACGAGTTCGTTTTTTGCCGATTTTGCTGAGGATGTCATAGACATCACCTTTTCCTATCTGAAGAAGCCACGCTTCAAACATCAAACATCTCGATCTGAGCGCTTCAAACATCTCGATCTGGAACTGTACTCCACGAAATTTCGCGTGCTAATTGGTAAAGGCGATTGGAGTGCTTTTCCTACGAAGATTTTTGAAGCGCTCTTTGAATCGATCACGGATGCGCAACCGAAGGTTTGACTTATCACGTAATCAGTTTTTTTTTTCATTTGAACGAGACCATAGTGAATTTCGTGAAAAGTGCGTCATAAAACTTTGACCACTAGTTGTTACACAGTAACAACCCAAGCTTCTCAGCAGCGATTCTTGTTATGTTTAGGGAGAGATCCTATCCTAATTATCGTTTTTCATGAAAATTGGTTTCTACATGAAAGAGACGAGCTGTGTCGATACTTAAGCAGTCATAACTCGGAGAGTTTTAGGAGACTCTGAAAGACTGACTCTGGAAGAGTGCAAAAAGACCTAAATCCTTCAATATAAAGAAGATCATTTCAGAAAACCATGGTTTTTTATTGTGTTGTGCATAATTAGGAGATATGTCCTGCAAAAGTTTACCCATATACGTCACCTCAGGTTCAAGTAGAAAACAATGTTTTTGTCATGAAAACAACGATGTTCAATACGACCGCCTAATTATGTTGGAGAAGACCAGCGGCAGTCGCTGACTTCGTCGACGCCTGACGATGGACGTGTAGGCCTCGTCAGGTTGCCGGCTTCGGCTATGGCGGACCACACTAGCAACGTAGCCCAAACCTAGCTAGGTAAGCTTCCTCACCCAGCGTCAGTCGCCAACTAACGCTTGGTAAGGAAGCATCCCTAGCGTCGAAGTCGAACACACTGAGACGTACGTCTTCTACAGATTGATTGATGCCTTGCTGTGTACGACTCACATCTACTCACATCTCTGTAAATGTCCGTCAGCAGGCCTGCTTCGTCTAGGGCTATTTCCAATCGACTGCAGCTCGTCAAGGCTAATCGAATGTCTGAGATTTCTGTCCTGTCGACGTGGTTTAGGCAACGAGGTGTGATGAATTTCGGAAAAGGTGACTTTGTACAAAGATACTGTGCTCCTATGTATATAGTAAATTGGCCAAACCACTGCTGAAAATGGGAGCCCAGTACGTAGTTCAATACGTAACCGAAGCCAGCGCTAGTGCCCCCAACTTCTCTAGCTAACCTGACCTAGTCCATTGCTGAAAACTGGAGGACCTAGGCAGGTGGAAAAGCATAGTGACTCAAAAAAAAAAACAAAGAAATTTATCCATGTTGATTGATTTCCTGATCGATACTCCCTTTGCTATGAAGCCCTTCCCTTGGCCATCGTAATTGCGCAACACCTACCCCGATCGGTCTGAGAGAAAACATATAGCGCCGCTCTAAAGATCGATAATATCGATTGATACTGATTGCCCTAACGCCTTTCCGTGATCCATCATAATTACGCAACACCCACTTCGATCGGTTAAGTCTGAGAGAAAACCGACAGCACCACTCAAAGGATCGATAATATCGATCCATATTGATTGCCTGATTGAAACTCGCTCGGCTGTGGGGCGCTCATTCGACTTGGCGACTTCTTGGTAGGGAAAATATTCAAATACCAACAGGATGCCGAAAGTGCCTTCGAAGATTTCGTCAATTCCAGAACATCTGATTTTTATGCTACTGGGATAAAAAAGCTTGTGTCACGTTGGCAAAGATGTGTAGAATCAGAAGGTTTTTATTTCGATTAATAAACTTGCCTACAAGCCGAGATATTAACTGTTTAAATTTACAGTGGTTCAGTGCCATTTATTTCGTTACAATCTAATACTATTCGTTGATACTCCCAGCTGTTTGTCATTATATATTGGTGTTTTTTCTTCAAGGCACGTGGTAGTGCAGTCGGAAGTGCCGCCTATCGCATGCTCTCCGACTCAAAGTTCTTGGTTCAGATTTCCCCTCCAGGTCATCCAAGCCTTCCATCCCTTCGGGCACGATGTATCGGTACCAAGCTTGTCCGGGCAGGATAATGCACTGAATTGTCCATCGGCTGTCCACCGCAAGTCATTGTATTGGCCAAATACGCATTCCAAGTGCCTCCAGCACATCAAACAAGAGTAGAATGCGTGTCGCATCTGGCACTACCGTCGTCTTATATCCTTTAGGGGTCGTTTAGTGTACGCGCGACGCGCGATGCGATGCATGTGTAGTTGCCAAATTGATCGAGCGACGCGATTGATCAATTCGGCAACTACACAAGGCATCGCGTCCCGCGTCGCGCGCACACTAAGAGATCCCTTATTCATGTTTGTCAGCTGCAGTGAAGTCACTATGGGAACTTCTGGGCTTGGGTAGGCAGAGGCCGCACAAACGTCCATACGAATCACTTCGTTAAAAAGAATCGCTCTTTGTTTACTCTCCATTTAAGTTTAACACTAAGTCTTGCCGAGATCGAATAAAACTCTCTAATGGTTTAGAAAGGGCAAACTGTAAGTTGCTGGTAGTGCCTAAGATAATTTCAAAGAGTGCTAAAAGGTGGTGTAAATGTGGAGTATCTGGCACATCCTTAAAGCGAAGTGAATCCTAGAGACTTTTGTCCTTTTCTCTACTGATCGACTGGTTTTTTCTAGATCGTACATTATACTAGAAAGAATTTTGATGAAAATCCCACAAATATGTAGAAATGAGCAAGGCAGTGTTCAGCATTTTAAAACGTGCTATGAGCAATTAGACAGTTTAGTCTAATTATAGCATCGAGAACTCTGAGAAGGCACCGACCTGGCATTGCAAGCGTATCTCGACTGACAGTGGCAAAAACAAAAGACGATTTTTTTTTGAAAAAGTTGTCCTTATATTCAACTAAGTAATCAAAAGCTTACCACATTTTGTTGTTCGTTATCCGGCGAAAAAACTCCGGATAACGAACAACAAAACGGATAGACCAAAACCCACCGGAAACCACATAACGTATAACAGATAACGGTTAATCCGCTCATCCCTGACTAGTAACTTTCAAGTCCATATGTAACATATCAGACCAGCGCTACTCCGGGCGTCCTCTAGGCCGCTTTCCTATTACTTCATAGTAAGGCCTATCCTGTGGCCGCTGTCTTCTTTTGCAAAACTTCGCCGTAATATTATATTACTTAAGCGAGCTTCGATCATCTGTCAGCTATATGCGCGACGCTTCCAAGCGGAAGCTTCCACCTTCATTGAGGGCATTACTGCTTTTACTACTACTTATTTTTTCCTTTTTTTCGCACTGCTGTACAGTACCCGACGCGTCTTTTGAATGGACGCCGAAAAAACCGCACTTTTGCGGTTTTTGCGTCTTTTTGCTATAACTCGCCCAACGCCCATCCATTTGAAAAACCAAGAGCATATTTGGGCTCAGGAGAACGAGCGCTATCGTTTGATATATACATTTCATATGGAAGATCAAAAGTGGCCAAAATTGAAAACTTGCGCTCCATTGAGAAGGCCGACCGCGGACGAGTTGTCGGCCGCGAGGCGCCGAAAACGTTGCAGGCTCACAATTCCTCTAATTTGAGGTTTTATGAGAAACAGTTGGTACCGTTCGATTCGCCTCTTCGAGATCTACACAATCATGTATACAACTTCGTCAGACCACCGCTTTTTCGCAGTGGGTGGTCAAAAATGACTGGAGCAGACTTTTGCGTTTGTGATGCTTATATTCCAGGACTTGCATGTTGTCGGAGTATCTTAAGCATGGCTTAGAGTGTTTTGTCATGCCAGGAATCCTCTGAGAGTGCGCCGTGCACAATGCGTATAGGATCGAACCTATCAATCGAGGGGGGGGGGCAGTTTGTAGAGTGAGCATTTAGGGAGTTTTGTGAGAAATTCTCAACCGCCCTACTCAGCAATTGCTGTACTCTGTTCCGGCGAGACTTTGGAGTGCGCTCTGCACAATGTATGTAGGATCGAACCTATCAATCGACTGGGCGCGACAGCTCGCAAATTGCACGCGCGGGCGTGTTCTGAGTGCAATAACTCTGTCAGCTTCCAATCTTTCTGGCCGGAACGTGTGGATTCCGTAGGCAGTAATATGCTCTAGCAGAGCGCCAAAGCACATCAAAGTACGCTGCTGGTGCGCGAGGCGAGCCAACGGCATGCAAACTCGCGGACGAGCAAAGCACCGAAGGCACTTTACGATGATCTGCTCCTAACTCTCCAGCTGCCTAAGCTGCCTCAGCCCCATCTGCCATTTCAGAGCGGCGGACGGCAGCGGTGAAGCTTCTTCCGCCCTTACTCGCCCATGTTCGAGTTTTCGAGCCCAGCCAGGGTACCATTCTGTTCAGCTCGAAAAGTCTCATCGAAAGGTATCAATTTCGACCAGTTTTGGAAACATCGATTTTTTGACAAAGACGGCCTCTATACCATGCCAGACTGACGATGACGTCATCGAAAATCGATGTTTCCGAACTTGGTCGAGTTTGATACCGTTTCATAGAGCTCTTCGTGCTGAATTGAACGGTGTCACTATGAGTGGCGAGAACTGTTATCTGGGCGAATAAGAGCACGGAGAACATAGACCATTGTTGTGCTAAATTGCACGCGTGGGCGTGTTCTGAGTGCAATAACTCTGTCAGCTTCCAACAATTCTGGCCGGAACGTTGGATTCCGTAGGCAGTAATATGCTCTAGTAAACCGTTAAAGCACAGCAAATTACCTTACGAATTGGAAAGATTACGGCGGTGCGAAAATGCAGGTTGGGCATGTGTGACACGATTTTTTCAGATTTCGGTCGACCGCTGCTGGTGCACGAGGCAAGCTAATGGCATGCAAACTCGCGGACGAGTAAAACACCGAAGGCACTTTACGACGACGTGCTCGCAGCTCTCCAGATTGCTTTAGCACGATCTGCCATTTTGGAGCCTCGGAGGGCGACGGCGAAGTTCCTTCCGCCCTTACTCGCCCAGATTCCAGTTCTCGACGTTCTCAATGGTACCACTCTGTTCAGCTCGAGAAGCTCTATCGAATGGTGTCAATCCCGACCAATTCTGGGAATATCGACTTTTTGATAATTTCCCATCAAAGGCGAGGGGCTCAAGGCCGCGGCAGAAGGACAATGACGTCATCGAAAGTCGATGTTTTTGAGCCAGGCCAAGTCTGAAACCGTTCGATAGAGCTTTTGGTAGTGAATTGAATGGTGTTACTGCGAGCAGCAATAACTGTAATCTGGGCGAGTAAGAGCGCAGAGAACATTGACCGTTGTTGTGCTAAATTGGACGCGTGTGCTGAGCGCAATAGCGCTGTCACGTCTGAATCTTTCCGGCTGCAACTTATGGATTTTGTATGAAGTAGAAAGCTCAATAGGCGCGCTGAAACACGGCAACGTAGCTTATGATTGGACAAAGTTACTGCGGTGCGAAAATGCAGGTAAACCTTGTGCGACACGATTTTTTCCGATTTCAGTCGACCACTGCGAGAAGACAAGGAGAGCTAACGCATGCAAATGCGTAGACTAGCCAATCAGTTAAGGTACTTTACGATGAATGTCTATAACTGTCCAGCTGCCTAGCCTGCCTTAGTCCCAGCTGCCATTTTAGAGCTGCTGAGGGCAGCGGTGAAGTTTCTTCCGCCCTTACTCGCCCAAATTTGAGTTTTTGACACACATGATGGTACCGTTCTGTTCAGCTCGAGAAGCTCTATCGAACAGTATCAATCTCGCCCAATTCTGGGAAAACTGATTTTTTGACAGTCCCCCTTCGAGGACGAGGGCGCTCTTCGCCGAGCCTGACGATGACGTCATGGAAAGTCGACGATTTTGAAATTGGCCAAATTTTCTTGTCCAAACTTCGTCCAAAACCGTCTAGGGGGTTATTTGGAGCGCTGATTACGAATCCGACGTCCGTTTTTGAAAATTCCACCGATTTTGGCATGTTACAGCCATTTGAGATTGGAGGGTTAAGATCACTGACCACCCTCAGTTTTCGGTATTGGTGGTCTCCTGGCATAATCGGCCAAATGGACTTCGGCATCGTAGTCGGCGCCCTGAATAACCCTTACCCTTAGACGAAGTTTGAGCAAGATCGGTGTTCCTGACACGACCACCCTCAATTACCCTGAAGAAAATCCAAAACCTATCGAAATCGGCGGAATTTTCAAAAACGAACGGCGGATTCATAATCAGCGCCCCATTTAACCCCTAGGACGAAGTTTGGACAAGAAAATTTGGCCAATTTCAAAATCGTCGACTTTCGATGACGTCATCGTCCAGGCAGGCTCGGCGAAGAGCGCCCTCGTCCTCGAATTTCCAAAAAATCAATTTTCCCGGAATAGGCAGAAATTGATACTATTCGATAGAGCTTTTTGAGCTGAACAGAATGGCATGACCGGGAGCGTCGAGAACTCAAATGTGGGCGAGTAACGGAGGAAGGAACTTCGCCGTCGCCCTCCGCCGCTCTAAAATGGCAGATTGTGCTAAAGCAGTTTAGGAATCTGGAGAGCTGCGTGCACGTCACCGCAAAGTGCTTTTGGTTTCGTGCTCCACCACGAATTTGCATGCCGTTAGCTCTCCTTTTCTTCCCGCAGTGGAAGACTGAAATCGGAAAAAATCGTGTCGCACAAGGTTTACCTGCATTTTCACACCGCTGTAACATTGTCCAATCATAAGCTACGTTGCCGTGTTTCAGCGCCTATTGAGCTTTCTACTTCATACAAAATCCATAAGTTGCAGCCGGAAAGATTTAAAAGTGACAGAGTTATTGCACTCAGAACACGCGCGCGTGTCCAATTTAGCACAACAACTGTCTATGTTCTCCGTGCTCTTAGTCGCCCAGATAACAGTTCTCGCCACTCATAGTAACACCGTTCAATTCAGCACGAAAACTCTACGAAACGGTATCAAACTCGACCAAGTTCGGAAACATCGATTTTCGATGACGTCTTCGTCAGTCTGACACGGTCTAGAGGCCGTCTTCGATGAGAAACTGTCAGAAAATCGATGTTTCCAAAACTGGTCGAAATTGATACCGTTCGATGAGACTTTTCGAGCTGAACAGAATGGTACCCTGGCTGGGGCTCGAAAACTCGAACATGGGCGAGTAAGGGCGGAAGAAGCTTCACCGCTGCCGTCCGCCGCTCTAGAATGGCAGATGAGGCTAAAGTAGTTTAGGTATTAGATTGTAACGAAATAAATGGCACTGAACCACTGTAAATTTAAACAGTTAATGTCTCGTCTTGTAGGCAAGTTTATTAATCGAAATAAAAGCCTTCTGATTCTACACATCTTTGCCAACGTGACACAAGCTTTTTTATCCCAGTAGCATAAAAATCAGAAGTTCTGGAATTGACGAAACCTTCGAAGGCACTTTCGGCATCCTGTTGGTATTTGAATATTTTCCCTACCAAGAAGTCGCCAAGATGCTTGAAGAAATGGTAGTCTGTTGGGGAGAGGTCGGGAGAAAACGGAGGATGTGGTAGAGTTTCAATGCACAGCTCATTCAATTTCTGCAACGTCATTCGTGCTACATGGGGGCGAGCATTGTCGTGCAGAAGGAGAACTCGCCTTCGGTTTACCAAGGCCGGCCGGATATCCTTCAACTTTTTTATCATTTCTTCAATTTCAATGCAGTACTTCTTTGCCGTGATGGATTCACCGGGAGGGAGGAAGCTGTGGTGAATAATTCCCAGCGAACGCCACCATGCTGTCACCATTACTTTCTTTTGGTGCAATTCCGGCTTCGCAAAAACCTTGGGGCTCTCATCGCTGTCCACCCACTGTGCCGATCGTCGCCTGTTGTCGTCCATTATCCAGTTCTCGTCACAGGTTACGATGCGATCAAGGAATGGGTCCGTTTCGTTCCGTAGAAGCAGTGCGGACGAGATCTCATATCGTCGGTTTCTTTGCTCCTCAGACAGCTCGTGAGGCACCCATCTTTCCAGCTTTTTGGTCTTTCCAATTTCCTTCAGATGCCGGGCAGCTGTGTTGTGACTGACGCCAAGAACCTTCGCTATCTCCCTGGTACCTTTGTGTGGATCCTCCTCTACCACATCTCTCAGCTTGTCCTCATCAACATCACTATGCCTCCCACGACCTTCATGTCCTTCCAAGCTCTCATCTCCATTCCGGAACTTCTGATACCAACGATACGCCGTCCGAATTGTGGAACATCCTTGCGGCGTTGATTCGTCCGCCTCTTTAGCTGTAGTGCCCAGCTTGAATTCATACAAGTAAATGCCTCGGATTACCCTTTTGTCCATCTGCAAAAAAGTCAATAAAACTCTAAAATTTTCCCGCTTTCACATAGAAAATTTGGTACTTTCCGGTAGAGCAAAGTTTGCGCTTCTAAATGATATGCCACATGTTACGGTTTGTTCTTGATCAAACGCGTAATGACGCGCCAAAAAATGGCGCGAGCCAGTGCCATTTAATTCGTTACAACCTAATAGCTGGAGAGTTAGGAGCAGATCATCGTAAAGTGCCTTCGGTGCTTTGCTCGTCCGCGAGTTTGCATGCCGTTAGCTCGCCTCGTGTACCTGCAGCGGTCGACCGAAATTTTTCACAAAACTCCCTAAATGCTCACTCTACAAACTGTCCCCCCCTCGATTGATAGGTTCGATCCTTTATGCATTGTGCATGGCGCACTCTCAGAGGATTCCTGGCGTTATACATTGGATCCGATCGAAAATCTTCGGATAATTGGATGATTCGGATAAGGGCGATTTTGCGGACCCTGGATTTTTGGATGATTCGGATAAGAGCAATTTTGCGAACCCCGGATTTTTGGATGATTCGGATAAGAGCAATTTTGCTGGCCCCGGATTTTTGGATGATTCGGATAACGGCAATTTCGCGAACTCCGGATTTCGGATATCCGAATCGGATATCCGACTCATTGACGCAAGATGCAGTTTATCAGAATATTACCGTTCCTTAAAAAGGAATCCATCCTTTAACAACAACAACAACAACAACAACAACAACAACAGTGCATGTATCGAAAGACTCTCACTAGTCGTCAAGAAAGGAAACATCAAAGAGCTGGATCATTCCAGACAGGGATGTGCAGAATTTCCGCTTCCGTGTTCTTCTCTCTTTTGACTCGGAAGACGGAACGGAAATGGTGACTCATCACTCATTCATTGCTTTGCACTGCGTTCAATCACCTCTTGAGCATAAACGAAAGGTTGAAGAAAGAGATTAACTATGCGTTTGTGATTGTGTTGCTTTCAAACCGGTGGTGCATCCTGATGTCGAAACACTAACCAAATTGTTTTTTTCTTTTCTTGAAACGATGTACTGTCGAATAGTGTAGGTCCACAAAGATTTCATGAGTGTTTGGATCAAGAATAAAATTCCTTTCTTCCGAAGCATGTTTATCTTTTTTCCCTAGTAATCTTAGGTTGGGAACACCAAGTCTAGATCAGAGTTCTATAAGCACTCTTAGGTTGCTAACAATGCGCTCCATGGAGGCCATTGGATCTATCCCAGTCGGAGGAGGGCATGCGGTACCTTGCCTCTTCAATTCGCTCCACTGAGTTTGTTTCAGAAAATGAGCCAAATGATACAATGGTACCCAGAGCGTGGGTGTCGTGTCGTGGGTGCTGAACGCAACTGTAACCTTAACTCTGCCTCCTCCTAATTGGGCTGGTTTCATTGCTTTCAAAATACTTTCTTCCTGTTTACAGAAAGATTTTGCACAAACTTCGATTTGTTACACTAGTAATGTTTAAAAATTCATCTTAGTAATAATACGAATACAAGGATTATTTTATTGTTGTATATTGTTATAGTTATATGTTGCTGAAAAAGAGTCGCATGCTGCCTTGCCCGCTATCTAAATTCGTTAATGGCATCTCAGTTATTATTACCATTATGGATATATGTATAATTATGAAATAGTAGACGAACTAAAGAGTTTTGAGTCATTTCCGTTTCGGCGATGTTTCGCATCCCGATTTCCGCTCATTTTAAGCTTTTCCATTCCGTCTTCCGCTTTTCTAAAAAAAATTCCTCACATCCCTGCTTCCAAGATGAATTATTCTAAGATACGGGCTTTCCAAAATGTCATTATCAAGTGACGCAAATTGGTCCGGGGGGGGGGGGGGGGAGGTGGGGGAGGATCACCATGTATTCAATGCTTTTCCTTCTTCCCAAGAAGGCACATGAATGTCGTATTACATCAGAAATGGTCTAACACACTTCATCAAATGGTAGACACACAAGTGTTGGATAACATTTTTAATTTCATGCACAACAAAGTGCGGTATAGAGCTGTTCTATATGGCGACCCCCTCGACCCAATTTGCGCCGAATGCTATACAATGTGAAATAGCAAAGTTCCGATCAGAGGGCGTGCTTAAGCCCTTCTCTCCCTCAGTTCCCGTCCTTGCTGTTTCCCGGCAGCGCAACATGGTATTTGAAGGAAGAGATGCCAAGATCGACGTAACGCTGAGCAACGTGCTTGTATTCAACGACACTATTTCACAGTGGGGCGCGAAAACGCATGACTCAGCAGCGTGCCCGCCTGCGAAATTCGTTTCGAATATGCTTTTATCCAGGGTGCGCGACTTCAAAATGGAGCGAGGAAATCCAACGGGTTATCCGAATTTATCCGATTTTATCCGAATCCACCAGGGTCCGGATAATTGGATGATTCGGATAATGACAACTTCACAGACCCCGGATTTTTGGATGATTCGGATAAGGGCGATTTTGCGGGCGCCGGATTTTTGAATGATTCGGATAAGGGCGATTTTGAGGACCCCGGATTTTTGGATGATTCGGATAAGGGCAATTTTGAGTGGCCGGATAATTGGATGATTCGGATCGGGATATCCGAATCGGATATCCGAAAATGATTCATTCGGATCCAATGTATACCTGGCATGACAAAACACTCTAAGCCATGCTTAAGATACTCCGACAACATTCAAGTCCTGGAATATAAGCATCGCAAACGCAAAGTCTGCTCCAGTCATTTTTGACCACCCACTGCGAAAACGCGGTGGTCTGACGAAGTTGTATACATGATTGTGTAGATCTCGAAGAGGCGAATCGAACGGTACCAACCGTTTCTCATAAAACCTCAAATTAGAGGAATTGTGAGCCTGCAACATTTTCGGCGCCTCGCGGCCGACAACTCGTCCGCGGCCGGCCTTCTCAATGGAGCGCAAGTTTTCAATTTTGGCCATTTTTAATCTTCTATAACAAATGAATATACCAAACGGTAGAGCTCGTTTTCCTGAGCTCAAATATGCTCTTGGTTTTTCAAGTGTATGACCTTTGGGCGAGTTATAGCAAAAGGACGCAAAAACCACAAAATTGCGGTTTTTCGGCGTCTATTCAAAAGACGCGTCCGGTACTGTAACTTAGTCTATTTGTGAGCTATACAGTTGTGCTTTAGTGCACCTCAATGACCTTGTGCTGTCTACAAAATCCACAAGATGCAGCTGGACAGGTTCACATTTGACAGAGTTATCGCGCTCAGAACACGACCGCGCCTGTAATTTGCGAGCGGTCGCCCCACTCAACTGACAGGTTGTATTCTATATGCATTGTTCACGGCGCACTCCAAAGCCTTGCCGAGACAGAATACTGCAATTCCTGAGTGGGGTGGCTAGAAATTTCTGATAAAACTTCCCAGACGTTCACTCTACGTGCTGTCCCCCCATTCGATTGATAGGTTCGAGACTATATTCATTGCGTACAGCGCACTTCAAAGGCTCGCCGGTCTGTCTGGAGCAAATTCTAAGCAGGCAGGCCGGACATTTCTTATAAAATTCTTCAAACGGTTAGAGATAGTCTTGAAGGCTTTGAATTTTCCATTCAGAGGAGGTAGAAGCGCCGTGGACATGCTTTCGCCCATTCGATTGATAGGTTTGGTCCTATATGCATGGTGCACGGCGCACTCTCGGAGCTTTCCAGGCATGACAGAGCAGTGGCAATGTACGCCACGCTTGAGCTATTCCGAAAACGGGCATGTCCTAGGAAATATGTAAGCTGCTCCAATCTCAAAAAGCAGTCATTTTTTGGGCACTCACGGCGAAAATGGAGTGATCTCGCGAAGTTGTATCTATGTTTGTGTAGATTTCGAGGAGGCGAATCGAACGGTGCCAGCAGTTTCACGATAACCTAAAACTAGAGGAGTTATGAGCATGATACGGTTTTTGACGAATTAATCCGTGCAAACCGTTTTCTTGACCGCGCGACGCAGACGGTATTATATTAGGGTGGGCCAAAAGTAATTAGACAAATTCAACAAATTTCTTTATCGCTTTATAATTCAATTACAACTCAACGGTGCCGAGGAATGTATTCGCCGTTAAGGTCGATGACCTTGCTGCCACCGATCAGCCAACTTCCTGATCCCATCCTTCCAGAACTGCTTAGGCTTGGTGCTGATCTACTGCTTCTTATGGTTGTCGAGCTCTGCCTGGGTCCTTGTGTCCCTTCCGGCCATGAAGTCCTGTGGGATCAAAAAGGAGTGGTAGTCGCATGGAGAGATGTACGGCGAACACGGTGAATGAGGCATGTGAAAGTAGCCCAGCTGAGCAAGCTTATTCGTGGTCACTTTTTCCCGATGGGGTGTGGCGTTGTCGAAGAGAAGGACCTTCTCGAAGCGCTTAGACCGAATAAGTGCGAGTCGCCGGTCCATCTCTTCTATTCCGTTCACCATGGCCTTGGAGTCCATCGTCGTGCCTTTGGAAACAGCTTCCAGTATACCAGTCCATGGGCGCAGACTCAAAACCTCAGAAGGTGCTTCTCGCCGTGAACATCCAGCCGAACGAAGATCGGTAACAGGTCACAAGGCCACATCCAGACTCGCTGCTTGGCAGCGTTAAGGTAGAAGATGTACTTCTCATCTTGCGTGAAGATTGAGTCCAGGCTGCTCGGGGTTGGGAATCGGGAGAGATTTGCGCGATACAGTTCGACTCGTCGGACCGGGGTTTCGGCATGAGACAGACAGGGGTTTTGGCATGCTTCTGGAAAGGGCGAAAGTGGTCACTTTTCAGGTGGCCTTCAGTAAGTAGCAAACAAACATACAAATACGAGAAGCACGAAACCGGACTCCAGTCACGACAGATAGGGGCACGGCAGGGAGAGTCTCATTACTATTGGCCCACCCTAATACATGCGTGCAGATATGGACCTTGATAGTTGCGGAAACACCTGTTCGGATGGACAAAACGTTTGGCAG
The DNA here is from genome assembly GCA_947359475.1 of Heligmosomoides polygyrus bakeri. Lineage (NCBI taxonomy): Eukaryota > Metazoa > Nematoda > Chromadorea > Rhabditida > Heligmosomidae > Heligmosomoides > Heligmosomoides polygyrus. The sequence continues at coordinate 60,096,740 of OX375870.1, read as the reverse complement.
TGCGTGCTCCAATGCTCCGACTTCCTTGCTCTGCGCTAAGACCTATGGTATAGTCCCGCGGGGGTGCCCGCGGGACGTATGCGGAGGGGAAGAGCACCGCGGACGTTCGTCGTCGTCCCGGGACGGTCTGCGGACGGGTTGCATTGGAGCGCGTTTTCGGCGCCCAACTTGGATCGTTGCCAAGTTCACGGATTCTGTCGCTTTCGTATTGGAGCGCGTTTGCTGGTTAAGGGAAGCAGGTGTTGGCTAGTTTTATAGAGTGATGCAGAGAATACCACTGCAAGAGATCTTCCAAGCCTATTTGACAAGCTTTTGGGGAGTCGCTTTGGTCAAGTATCCAAGGCGTCCTAGAACGTTTTCCTTTCCCCCGCCGAACTTTCCTTTCGGAGAAGCTGCATGTAACTTGGTAAACGTTACATGGAAGTTATAACGGAGCACAGACGTTTTCGAAGAGGATCAAGTTCTTAGCGCACAAGGCAATGCACTAGAGCGATGCACGCATGCAGATCCCCTTTTTGCCTCTACCTTAGTTCTTTACATAGCTTCTTCTGCTAGTTTCTCCAGAAGGAAGGCGTCTATGTCTGAAACTCACTTTCGGCTTCTCTAGGATTGAACTCTCTGATTCTCTCCATAAGACATATGTCCACAGATGCGCACTAGCTGAGGGATCCCGACCTAGTCTTGTTCCGATTAATTCCTTTTTTGGCGAGAAAATCACCAATCTCTTCAATCCAATGGAATGAAAAGGTCGTTTGCTCGCACTTCGTACGTTCCAATACAGTGAAAAGTTTAAACAATTTGGAACGCTCCGTGGCGAATAGCAAGATCATAAACTGCTTTAGGATCAACTAGTAGATAGAATATGCACAGGTTACACATTTGAGGCTCTTTAAATGAATAGATTTCATTCATTAGGGACCTTCGCGAGTCAAGGCCAACAAGATTGCAGTAAACTGGGAAGTAAGCTGTTCCGCTTTAATGCTATTCCAATGCCGTTGCGGTTATCTTACACGGCGGAGCTAAAGCACTATGGAACCGCCGTTCTTTAGAGTTGCGTTCAAAGAGTTCCTCGAAATTTTATTATCTGTTCACCTGTTTTCAAGTAGTTGAATAATAGTGAGATATCCTTCTAGCAACAATCTGACATCAAGTGCAAATAACATAACAGATCGAGACATGTGAGTGTAAGATGTCGGCCGTCCGCTCTCGTGACGTGCTCTCGGAGATCATTAAGGAGCAGTGAATGTCCATGAATTCCCGCATCCAGGCGGCAAGAATTGAGGTTTCCTCCACAGTGACGGCGTTATAAATGGATGCTTGGATGCCACCCACAGATCTGAAATCTCTGTGCCTTCACTCCAAGCGATGAGAGGGAGAGCGGTTTCATCAGTGTCCTTTCAGCGACATTATTCCCTCCCCCCCCCCCCCTTCAGTGGCATTTTTCAGGAAGCACAACTCAAAAGAACTGACCTTGTTCCTCTCGTAAACGCCGTCCACTCCCCCAGTGTCGCGAATTCACTAAGGTTGTGATGTACACACTGAAACAGTTCCGATGAGAGCTATCATGGAAAAATACATAGCGCTTTTGATAGAAGATGAAATCACACCTGAACAACTAGCCATATGAATGAAGTATGCACTTGAGTCTGTGTCTGGAGACCAATCAACCAAGTCTCTCTAAAATGATTCCCCTCCAGTTTCGCACTAACACAAACAGTAGGGTATGACGAGACCCTTAGAACAATAAAAAAGTCAGACTTCGTTGTCACTTGTCATAGCTGTCTCCTTTTTCTTGTCCTTGCCGGATGGAGCAATATCTCGAGCCTCATTACCAGATTCTTCTCTCTGAAACCAAAGATTAGGACTGAGAAGCGAAGTTAAAGTCATGACCTGACCTCCTCCTCCTCCTCTGGAGTAACCAGCTGAATCAGGAGGATTTGAAAAACTGTGACTCTACTTTTGAAAACGCTTCGTTGGAAGGAAAAATGGAGTTTAAACTGCAAGGTATGCATCTAAACGTTGGCTCTGCAATCAACAAGGTGGACGTTCGAAATTCAAGAAATATTGAGGAAGAGAACCATGTGGGAGAGCATGCATTGGAGCTTATCGACACCACTCATTTTGCTATCAAGTCTATCAGCTGCTTGTATAGTTTCTCTTTCTGAAACACCCGCTATTTAACTTGACGTCTTTTGGGTTTCAGGGGTTTTCCAGAGTGAATCTGATGGCTTTAACTAATCTATGACAGAATTTGCGAAAGTACGTGAAAGGATTCGAGCAGAAGATTGCCGAATACAAAGAGGCTCCTGATTCAGCTAGTTACTACAGAGGACCTGGTGAACCGTCTTTCCCTTGTCCGACACTGGCATGTCTTCATTGACGTGGATAACTAGCTGCCTAGCTGCTTCATCAAGCTGGTCACTTTTAATAAGGTATTCTACGAAATCCTCTCGAGCTCTTGGATACAGCTTCAGGTACCTAAATAACTCAGTTGGAGTAAAATACAATTAATCCTTTTAAATGTCTTTTTAAAAAGCCAATAGATCGTTACTGTGTTCTCATCCGCTAGTTTTTCTTTTAATTCCTTATTCCCTATCCTTCTTTTGTCTTATCTATCTATTTCAATTCCTCATAAATATGTATAGTGCTGAGCACGACAAAGATCAAAGGGTCACAATCGACTTGATAAAATTAGTATTCTCTAATTAAATAGAAACCCACCTCCGTACACTCGTATTGAAGTTTCTCGAATGTCGTGACTAGTAACGAACTTTATGCCAGGGGCCAAATACGCAAATGCTGCGTCACGGGCAATGCTAGTAAGGCTCTGGAAAAAAAGACGATCCTATTTGATGGTTTGTACTATTTCGAAAATGGTTAAAAATCCACAGATAACGAACCTATCAAATAGTCGACGACATTCAGTCACCACTCGTCTTTTCGTCATAACTGTACAGTAGTCTATTCAAATTCGTCATCTTAAAGATAAAGCTCATAATGCGTGGATTGAGAGCTACCACCTAGCTTTTCATCAGACAACGATGAATGTCTATACTTTATAGGTGGCCCATGCTTTCAGTAGTGACGAATACGTAGCATATCTCGATCGGGGAGCTTCGCGTAGCCCAAGAGCAGGAGCAAAAGTCGGAATGACGATGGTAGTACTTGGCAAACACAAAATCCAATAAATATCTCTTCTACATGCCTTCATCTTCCCTCCAAGCGCACAGATACCTCACAAGGAAAGAGTCTGAAGCGCATGTCTGACAGGGAGAGCCAGTCATATAGGAAGAATCGCCACCCCTCATTTAGTGTGGAAATGCGCTTCTTTTTTGCCAAGTCGGAATGACCGAAGCAGTAGGGGGCCTTGAAGCTACTAAATCGGCGCTTCACAAGCGCTGGAGGGTCTCCAACAGTCCTCTGATGCCACTGCCTGCAAGCATCGCGGGTGTACAAAAGACTCCCAGCGATCGTGAGGCACCGATTCCATAGCAACTTCAAGGACTCCGTACTCCTTGGGTTTAACTACTTGGCAAAAAAGAAACACATTTTTACACCAAATGGGGAGTGGGGAGTCTTCCTATATGACTCGCTCTCTCCATTCACAGAAACGCTTCAGACCCTTCCCTTGTCAATTTTGTGCTGGGCAGGTGTAGGTTAACGGGGTTAAAGGATAAAGGACAGCGTTACCAATCTCTTCTGGAATTTGCCACGTATTCTACTTCTACGGGATATTGTAGAGGCAATTAGGTTGCATATTTGACCCATACTACGACTTCTGGTTACAAGATGATCGACAAGTCAGTATTTTAGTTTTCCAGAGGTTTGGTACAGAATCAAGGATCTTTAAGAGATAAAAGCTTAGATGGTTTTGGCGGAAATCCCGAACCAACTAAGCTGGGGATGCAGAAGTTCCTTCCTACCGCGCTACCACGCCACTTATCTCCCTGACTACATTCTACAGGTTGTATAGTGTCACATGGTTGCTAAAAAGGAAAATAACGGATACAAGATGCACGAATCCACACCTACCTTGTGCATGTGGATAAGACACCTCTCATACGCATCACACAAATGCGACCACGAGATATCGGTGGGCGACTTTGAGCAATGACGCGTTGTCGGAAACGTAGGCAGTTGTATCATAGCTTATAACTACGATCGAAGACCTTCAGCGCTCGCTCGTATATCTAAACAAAGCTACAGCTGCACTAATAACGCCCTCGCAGCCACTCAAGGAAGAGAATGGAGTGCGCAAAGCGGCTCGAAGGGGCTCAACATGTGAGGCAGCACTACAAACATTTTGTACGCCACTAAGTTTAAAAAAATACACAGCACTGATGTTACTCCTGTGCTCAACTGAGCTAGGCTACTTCTGTTGTAACTGAGCATTCATGTGCCTCCTTATGAAGGTGGCAGACCACTGAATGTAGGTGAACCACTCCGAGGCGCTCATTACGCCGAATGGAGACGCAAACCTCAATATGCCACCCACCGATTAGGACGAAGCCGCTCTTTTTCCTAGAGGAAAACCGTCAAATGAGAAGGAGCTACCAGGTAGACCTTCCGGCACAAATAGGGTAGGAGGCTCACCATGTAAGACAGCCCTACGAAACGGTTTGTGCTTTATAAGCGGATATTTTTTTGTTGCAGTACTGGTGTGCTCTACCCCTACAGTGAACTGAGGTAGACCATTCCTTCTTATCCGCTCGACAAAAGATTGCCTTTTATTATAATAGGCATATGCTGAGCTACTCTTCGGCAACGTAAATACCAATCTTTGGATTTGACATTATTTTTCGACTTTTCTTTGCCAATCGTGGATGTCTTCCTCGTCTATTTTGTTGACGTTCTAGTTATTGGCTATCTTAAACATAAGCTTATGCATCTTAGAACAGATGTTGCGACAAGCCTCTACAGGACACTTAATTGCTAGTCTAAAAATGATTTCAAGTTGCAGTCTGTGCCCTTTAGTCTTCTTTTCTTCTCTTTGTTAGTGTCTTTAAAGTTTTTTTCTGATCATTCAGCTTGGCTAATACTTTGTCATTGATATTTTCACGCTTTCCTGTTGGTTGTTGTTAATGCTTGGTATTGAGCGCACTATCATGCGCTTTCAATGGATAAATAAAAACAAACAAATTAAAAAGGAAGCTAAAAATGTTCGACTTCAATGGGTTCGACTAAGAATCATATGCTTATATGAACGAGAGTGCAGAAGAGGAAGACACTATATCTTCTAAGGACGAAAGACAAACATCGTCATTACATGATCAAGATGGAACTACGAAGAGAAGAGGCTCGAACCAAGAAAGATGAAGGAACACTAGCAAAGCAACAACAGGTGGTTTTTAAAAATAATGTAAAGAGTCGCTATATAAACTCACTCTAAGCTCCTGCGGCTTGCAAAAGCCATCTTCCGGTAAATGATCAAGCGCAACCACTGTCTGACAAAGACCCAGAACTGATATTAGAACATCGCCATCACTGGTTCTCTGCATTCGATTACAACTCCTGAAACATGATTTGCAAAAATAATCTGCCAGAGATATACATCTACCGTGGTCGAAAACACAAGCTCGCAAGGAGAGAACAACAATCGCTATATCACAGCCGAACAAAAACTGAGCCTAATAAGTGAAACAAAACCGACGACAACAGCAAACCCCACTCTTGTGGAAAACAAAAAACTAGAGCACAATCAGCTGTTGGAGGGCAGCCGACCGACAGCCTCCCGCGGTGCGTTGCACCGCGGCAGGTTGTCGGTCGGCGGGATCGTTCCGCGGACAGGAAGTATACCAGCCCGTCCACCGACCGCAGCCGACAGTCCGCGGAAAATGGGTGTTGCGGACTGCGGCTATTGGACGCGCGCTGAGTCCCGGCCGGATTAATCCCGTTCCGACACTTCCGCGGGACTATACCATAAGCCTAAGCGCTGACAGCGGGCAACAGAACGACGAACTCACCGCCATGGTCAATAGCGCGCGGGGTCGTCAGTCATTGTGCTCAGCAAACCTTGCGTGATCTGCAAACGGAGCTGTTCGAGAGAGGCCTAAGGACTGGAAATAGCACCCAGTGGTTTATTGTTGCTAAGTGACCTTGAACCACTGAGCACTTTCGGAGTTTGTTGCATTCATTTCTGTTGCTGTTGACGTCACATTTAGGTCGGCAACATGGAAAGTGCCGATCTGCTGCTAGTAGCAGCAGACGGGCGAAAGCTTCCGGCACACGAATGCATTTTACGAGCACGAGCTCCGGGCTTCTACCAGCGCCATGTCGAAGCTACCGTATCTGCCATGGGACGGCTGGAGGGACGTCTTCGTGAGGTAGATGATGGCGCATATTTGATAAGGGGCGCTGTCCTTCTTTAGCCCTTTGAGAGCTCATATCAAGGGAGCAAGCATTCAGTCGCTGTTTAGACTTTCATAACCAGTCTGCTGTGTAGCTCGTTCGGTTTAGGTCGCCATTGGTGACATCGATTCGACGGGACTAGAGTTCTTCATACATTCTGTGTACACCGAGGATGAGATGGCGCAGTTCCCGTCACAGGTCGACGAGGAGCGACGTAAGCTTTTCTCTTCACCATTCGTCCGCTTCAACTGAACTTCTAATCTCAGCCAAATAAGCAAGTTTTCAACAAAGAACAGCTAAAATCTCAAGATTTAGTCTGTGATAGCTGCCGACGATTTATGGACAAGAAAAAACATTTGATGTTCAGGAGTAAGTTCGCTGGAGAGTTATCCTTGCGATGGTGGTTTATTTGAAAGTTGGTTTCAAAAATAGCCAAAGAGAAGTCGAGCTCGTCGTGGCCCCGCTGATGACCTTTCAGCACAGATGTTATATAGCAGGAAAGGCAGAAACCTATTTAGATGTTCAGAGTCCAAAAAATTAAATGGACGTCAAAGGCAAACTGAAAACAAACAAAAAAGCGACGTTGCTCATTTCCCCTGAAATACTCTACGCACTAGACTAGTACTGTTCCGTTTTTACGTTTTCATGCAATGATTGGATTCCATCACTGTAAAATTTGGTCAGATTCGACCTGATGAAGTCTTCTACCAGCGCTGTGACCTATTTGACTCCGGTGAAGTGCCTACAACGGAGGAGTTGATTTTTCGACCGAAACTTAAGGTGTTCGCATGGCGCAATGTCTAGGCTGTTCGATGGTTGTTTGATTTTCGTCCAGCCCAATTGCTCGATTTTTGCCACTTTCTGAAGTGCAGTATGGGGTCAGGCGTTGCACTGCTGAAAGAAGCTTCGGCTCATGTCAACTCCTTTCCCCACCAATTTTTACTGGATGTGTTTGAGCTGTTGGTACATAGAAGCGAAGTTCGATGGTGAGTTGACTACGAGGAGGCAGTTCTTGGTCCACTGGGCCATTACACGTCCACCAAATGTACAGCAAGACCTTCTTTTGGTGGAGCTCCAGTGTCGAGCCCACAAGGGAGGATACCAGGTGACCATGGTACTTTGAGATGAGATGATGATGAGATGTTAATGGACGTGGCTTCGAACGCTGATTCCAAACATGTGTTCCGTATCTCCTACCCGCTACTGAGGATAGAGTTCTGAATCAATTTAAGTTTGCCTCCTGAGCCCATGTCTACGCGTAGTGTCCTCCAACCACAAAAGCAAATCCCTCTACGTAAAGTCACAACGAGAAAGGTCGTCGAGGCCTCATGATCGGAGGGTACTCGGATATGCAGGACCACTGTTTTGATGTTGACTGGATGGGTGCCTTCGGCTCATGTCCCTCTGCGTATATCGCTTATTTGGAAAGGATGGTAGTTGAATCAAAGGTCGGTCCAAATTTTTCAATTATACTAGTTCGCGGTCGGACAGTAAGAAACCTGTGCACCCCTTCTTCCTTATGATGGCAGAACTGCTATACCCGACGCAGGAAAGGCTGAAGTTCTCGCCAAAAGCCTTTCCCCCTTCACAAAGCGTTAAACAAAAATAACAGGCTCACCCCCTGTTTGTTCCGCCACGCAGCCGTTCCCCGTAATGACTCTTGCGTATGGTTGTACAAAAGAGGAAGTTGTGGAACCGATTCAAAAAGCTGGCCGTCATCCTATTCTCGCTCCACACACCGTAATACTCTGCTTTTTTAAAAGCATAACTGCATGGCTAGATTATCGTTTCGAATATATATATTATATTTTCGGTTAACGCATGATGAGTGCCTTCCCGATGGAGGCATGTTCTGGTCACTCCTATACCAAAGAAAAACTGTCAAATGAAGCAAACAACTACCGTCCACCCAGTATTACATCGATTTTCGCTCGTGTTTTTGAAAAAAAAATATCCAAAAAAAACACATCTTGGCGTACCTAGAAGTGAACGATATCATTTCGCCTAATCAATTTGGTTTTTTATAAGGGTGAACAGTAGCACGGCTGTACTCTCATCTCTAAATCACTGGAGTAGGGCTCTTGAGTGTGGACAAAATGTTGTTTATTTCGACTTTAAAAAGGCATTCGACAAGGCTCCTCTTGCGAAATTAATTGACGAGCTGAAGTTGGTGAAGAGGGGTGAGAACGAAGAGGGTAGACGAGGAATGGGGGGAGGGGGGGGGGGGGATAGTGATAGGCGACATGGATGTATATAAGCTTTCCCTTACTAAATAATAAATCTGCCAGAACCTTCTTTTTGTGGGTCCATCAGAACTAGCCATCAGGCCGAAGAATCCGCAAGAAGAACGCAAAGGACCAGCGACTCCTAACAGAAGCAATCTAAGAAGAAAAGAGGAGGGAATAGCCTACGACTTCAGGAAGAGAAATGGCGGACCACGGAAGCAACCAGCCGGCAGTCGACACGACAAAGAACGGTATGGAGATTAAGGCCTCCGCAGCGGTTCCCACGACGAGTGACCTGGTAGGGCAGGAGCTCTGCCGGAGCAGCACGCCCGGCCAGTATGTGCCGGGCACGTCGTGGAGAACTTGGTGGAAACTGTTCTCAAACATTTTAACGTTAAGAAAAGTAGCGGAGGAGAGGGACCAGCGCCTAATCTTCTTACAGGAGGTAGGCTGGTCCAACCATTAGTTGTAGAGTCCCAACTTCAAGGTCGTGAGCTCGAGTGGGTGACTTTGAACGAGCTCACGGCCGCGATGGAGAGACATTTTCAGCCAAGGAAGCTCATGTTAACGGAGAGATTCGGGCTAATGTCCAAAGTCCAGAAGCCAGGCTACGCTCTACACGAGTTCTGTGCAGAACTACAAAAGCTGCTAATGGATGCAGCTTCGATTCCACCAAGAATCACCTAGATGCCTTTGTTACTATGGTTTTTGTTGGTGGTCTGGCATCGGTGGACACCAGGGGTGTGCGTAATTACGATTTACGATTTGCGATTTTACGATTTACGGCTATTTCTGCAAAATTTTTTACGATTTACGATTTACGACATTTTGGGTCGTAAATCGTAAATTTTCATAAATGTGATCTTTCATCGGCAACCAATTGGCGTCCAAATTTATGTGGACCGGGTTCTAAAGGTGTGAGCACTCTAATGGTCTCCTTTTGTAGCGCATTACTACTTTTTAGAGCTGTTTTTTGATGCTCTAACGTGTTAGTATGGCAGAAGAAGCTATCCTGTGCATAGGCTTCTCGAATACGACTTATCAGTTTCCTAGAGAAAGAGAGACGAGTTTTCTAGATCCACGTCCTGTTTGGCAATAACGCCTAGTTAATTTGTTTGTAAGAGATACACGCTAACCCTACCGAATAGAATTGACGCAAATCCACGATCGAACAACATTCTTGACTGCAAGCGGGGTTAGAAAGTTGCTACACTCATGTGCATGGGATAAACCACCAATGTTTCTATCGGTTTGCATTGCACTTTAAAGGGCGGAGTTAGGACGCCACGTGCTCTCGGAGAGCAAACGTTCGTTGCAGAACTGGCAAAGGGTAGGCCGAGCGAGTGCAGAGAATTATTAAATAGTAGCGCCATATTTTAAAGACTTCAAAATCTGACAAGTACAGGCAAACGTGAATAGGAAACCGGCACTCGAGGTAGGTTTAGGTTACCGCTGGTGTTGTAGATCGTTGGTTCAAAACTTGAGAGCACTTTTAAAGTTGCGAAACGCCTTCGCTCCACTCTCTCTACAATTACAATTAACAGAGCTTCTGAATTTGAATATCGCGCTGTTATTGCTTGGTAACCTTCATGAAGCAGTGGATATGTAACTATCCTATTGCAGCGGTCTATTTACCCTTTTCACTTTCTGCCCTTAAAATGAACTTCTGCAAACTCAAACTGAACCTGTTTCAACTTAAGCCGCGTTTTTTCCAACTCACAACTCAAATGGGATTACTTTTAGGTTAAACTAGATACCTTCTGAATCGAAATTGTGTCGTCTGTAGAATCAAACTGACGATGCCTCAACGAGGTTGCTTCTAAGGAATACGTTAACCTTTCCATTTTAAAGCGACCACAAATGGTGTCCCAGCAATATGGTGATACTGGTTGGGCGGCCCAAACTGTCTTGTCCGTCTGCTATGGGAATGTACCTGGACTAGTTTCAAGATGTAGAAAAGCGGAGATCTTTCGGTGCGTCACACGATGGGATTGCGTCATGCGCTAACTCAGTACGTATGGCCCAATCCCGCCGTATGACTCAGTATTTTGTTAGATTACTACATGTGCAGTTGCTGTTTTCGCCCGCATTGGTCAGTGGTGAAATGATTTTTTTTTAATTTTTAGCTTTGATAACGACTTTTTCGCCGAATTTCGCTAAGTTATAGATAAACTAAGAAATTCGTAGGACGCTAGGAATTCAACTGTTCAGCTTGAGCTAAAAGTAACACGACAAACAATTAAATATTTAAACATATCTGGTTAACATTAGCAGAAAAACTCTTTGGAAATTTAGTTGCACTGCAGTACATGTCAGGTGACTCTTACGACTTACGGTTAACGATTTACGATGGTTTTTTCGTAATTACGATTTACGAAATGTCAAGTTTCATTTACGCCACACCCCTCGTGGACACTAGAAACGACTCCTCGAAAGGGAGGAGTTGACATCCAGTGCAATTAGGCGTGACGCAGGTAAGAATGCAAAAGGGAATTCATATCCGGCAAGGCACGGGTTGCTCAAGGTTCCAGGAAAAGGTTAATAAACCGGACAAGGGCCCAGTCCGAGGGAAACGAAAATGATGGGTTTGTAAAGCACCGGGCCACGTCGGATATGAGTGTTTCAGGAAGGATCAGTTGCCAAATATGCAAGAAAGAGCGTCACTGTCTCGTAGCATGTAGAACCGCCAGGACCAAAGCGACACGTCTTCTGAACCCGGTCCGGACGCCTGGTCTCCCATTAGTGGTCCCTTCTTACTGATTCCTCTTGCTAGTCCCACTTCCTGGTCACACCTCGTGGTCCCTTTCCTTGTTCCCCCTATTGACCCCACCCTTTTTACTGGTTTCGCCGTTCTGGTGGTCCCCCTCGAGGTCCCTCTTACGCCCCCCCCCCCCCTTAGGCCTATGCTATACTTCGGCGACGCGTCGCCGGCGGCGTCGCAGAGAGCTCCGCAGGCGGTGTTAGGCGCCTTTTATACTCGCGCCGCGGCGCGGCGCGGCGTGATGGCTGACATAGCTATCGATTTTTCCGGCGGCGCCGCATCGCATTCATACTCCGCCGCCTCAAAACACCACATTTGACGGAATTTCGGGTTACGGTATTCGGCGAATCGCGCCGCTGAAGGGAAGGACGCGGCGCGGCGCGATCAGCTGCGGCAGACTCGATGTGGAGTGGGAGATTCACCACCGAGATGAATCATTTTGCTATGTCCTCCTTGTTTTGGCTCCTCAACTAACAAAACAAAGAAGGTGTTGCAAAATTATGGCACTATTGCACTTTCAGGACTCCAGAGGTCGAAAAGGTTTTTTCGACCAAACTTCTCCCGGGGGTGGGGTTATTTAGGGTGCTGATCACGAATCTGACATCCGTTTTCGGTGACCATTACATTAGTCACCCGTACCTTTCGTAACCTAGGAAGGGAATGGAGATCTGTAGACACTCACGAAGTTTTACCTACTACGCTAAACATATGTTCAGCGAACAATGACCACGGAATGGCAATACGAGAGAGAATTCTGAGCGATTCTCGACAATGAGTACCTTCCAGCAATTTTACTTTTGAACCTGCACATTTGCAAAATAAAGAGTCGTTTAGTGCCACTTGCATTGCAGGGAACTCGACTCAATACCACACTCACCAATTTCAACCGTAGGTTGAGCAGACGACTTCCACCCCAGCTTTAAGAGAGGATTCGTCGTTCCCACAGGATTCCCGCCATTAACATTAGCCAGATGCATTCCCCTGAACGGCCAGACGAATCCTTTCTGTTTTGGTTTTTCAGTGACTCATGGACCGTCTCCTCCGTCGTCATTTGTGGCGCACGGAACGCACTACGCAGAAGTTGGTCGCCGCGCGTCGCTGACGCTTCCCCTTCTAAATACAATCGCGCAGCGGCGCGTCAAATTCGGGCGCGGCGCGACTGGCCGCGCCGCGTCTCGAATTGACGCGCCGCTGCGCGGCGGGAGTATAAAAGGCGCCTTATACTTCCGTCGTCGACGTCATCCAAAGGTGGCAGAAAATGCGCTCCGATGGAGTGTTTTGATTGGGTTCTTCGTTCCCACTGCACTGCCATCATCCCCACCGAACTTCGAATTACGAAATCGAGAAGTACGAAAGACGACCGTCTTGCGTACACCTATAGTGCTATTCGCTAGCATTACGATTTACGAAACACTGAGTGTTTGGGGGAGGGGGGGGGGGGGCGAGTGGGAACCTAAACCTTATATTCCCTTCACTTTGTCACCTTTCTTCGCTTTTCTATCCTTTTCACCCGTTCTTTTCGCATTTTCTAGGCCTTTTCGCTTTCTTGCAGAGCAGGTAACACAAATTAAAACAGTGAGAAATAAGTAGTGTTTCCTTGCTTTCTGAAATAATACTGCAAACCTCTACGAAGAGCTTTTTCGGGATACAATTCATATTAATTAAAAGTTAAATTTTCCTTTGAATTTCGAAAATTACGTGTAAATTTAATTTCAAAGCGATTTAACGAAAAAGGCCTTCGCTAAACTCCAATAAAGAAATTTAACAAAATGCTGGTAAAAGGATAAAGGATAAAGGGCGGCGTTATTCAATCCCTTTTGGGATGCGCCACGCATTCCACTTCTACGGGGTATTGTGGAGACGATTTGAATGCTATTCGGCCATACAATGACTTGCGGTGGCCATCCGATGAACAAGTCAGCGCTCTATCCTTCCCAGATCTGGTACCAATTCACCGACCGCGGAGGGATGGAAGGCTTGGTTGGCCTGGGCGGGATATCCGAGCCAGGAACTTGGTATCGCGTGCGCGCGACAGTCGACGCCTCCTACTGCGCTACACGCGCCAAAAAAAAATGCTGGTAAAATCGTTAAATTGGTAGATCAATAGTCGTTAAATGCTCAACACTGCCCCGTACTTTTATTGTTATTATATTTTGTCTACAATCCATTTATGTTAGGCTTTATGTTAGTCCTCAATGGAGAGCAGAAGAAATATAAAAGGAGAGGACTCTATCCCTCTCATCCGACATAACACGCATCTCTTTCTCAAGGCCGTTTTGAAAAACTGCTTCAGATCATACATTTCCATCCTTCTACAGGCAAATGTGGTCAGTAAGAGAAAATTCGCCAAATTAACAATGGTCGAGAAGGCTACCGTTCGTACAAAACAAAGATCATCATCAAGTCTCGAAGCATGTTAAGAAAAGCGCACAATGTAAGCAAATTCGAGGCAGATGTGATCACCTAGCGTTTCTATCCGCCGTCTGGTTGCCAAATGATGACATTGAAAACGCGCTGCTATGCTAAAAATGTGCTCAGATGCCCTCCTGTTGACGACGTCGCTGACGTCGCCAGCGACGTTGGCGTAGCGTCGCTGAAGTATAACATAGGCCTTACTGGCCTTCTCATGTTCATGGAATGACTTCGGCGAAATGTCGTTTGAATCCGGTCCAGACGCCTGGTCGCCCTTAATGAATCCTTTTTATTGGTTCCTCTTGCTGATCCGCCTTAATGGTCCCCTCTTATTGGTCCCTTTTCCCGTTCTCCGTGTTGAACCTCCCCCTTAACGGTGCCTCTTTTACTGGTTCTCCCGTACTGGACTCCCTGGACGGTTGTAACACGACGTCGGTGACTACGACTTTTGCGCGACATCGGTCACCGTCTTTTGAACCCGAACAACTGTTGCACGACGACGACAACACGCCCTCTGAACCCGAACAACCGTTGCGACACGTCTTCTGAATCTGGACGGCTGTTGCACGATGTTTATAAAAGGCCTCGGACAGATGGACAGCCGCTCTTTTATACATAGTAGGATGATCATAAGGAAACAAGCCTTCAAACCAATTATAACACTTCGGCGAGTTTACTTTGAATACTTGAAAAAAAAACAGAAACATTGAAAAATTTGTGACTCAACCCATTACATAGCGTCGTCGATATTCTTCGAGAGTGTCGCATGTTCACCTCGTTGTTGAGGGTCCATAAAAAGATACATTCATTACGTCCTATGTTCGCTGTTTTAAATCCGCCATTTATGAAATTTTGCTTATTTATCTCGGAGAAATATAGACCTTTGCTGTCAGGGAATGTGGTAATTGATAGCTATCGATTTCTTACACACTTAGGTCTATGTTATACTTCGGCGACGCGTCGCCGACGCTGCGACACGTCACCGACGGCCCGTCACCGATATCGTCGATAGATTCTGTAGCGACGTCAGCGACTTCGTCAACAGGAGAGCATCTGAGCACATTTTTAGCATCGCAGCGCGTTTTCAATGCCATCATTTGGTAACCAGACGGCGGATAGAGACGCTAGGTGATCACATCTGCCTCGAATTCGCTTACATTGTGCGCTTTTCTTAACATGTTTCGAGACTTGATGATGATTTTTACTTTGTACGAACGGTAGCCTGCTCGACCATTGTTAATTTGGCGAATTTTCTCTTACTGACCATATTTGCCTTTAGAAGGATGGGTAAGTATGATCTGAAGCAGTTTTTCAAAACGGCCTTGAGAAGGAGATGCGCGTTATGTGAGAGGGATAGAGTCCTCTCCTTTTATATTTCTTCTCTTCTTCATTGATGGCTAACATTAAGCCTAACATAAATTGATTGTAGACAGAATATAATAATAACAAAAGTACGGGGCGGTGTTGAGCATTTAACGATTATTGATCTACCAATTTAACGATTTTAACGGTATTTTTTGGGCGCGTGTAGCGCAGTCGGAGGAGGCGTCGACTGTCGCGTGCACCCGATACCAGGTTCCCGGTTCGGATCTCCCGCCCAGGCCAACCAAGCCTTCCATCCCTCCGGGGTCGGTGAATTGGTACCATACTTGTATGGGAAGGATAGAGCGCTGACGTGTTCATCGGCTGGCCACCGCAAGTCATTGTATGGCCGAATACGCACTCAAGTCGCCTTCACGATATCCCGTAGAAGTAGAATGCGAGGCGCATCCCAAAAGGGATTGAATAACGCCGCCCTTTATCCTTTATCCTTTTACCAGCATTTCTTGGAGTTTAGCAAAGGCCTTTTTCGTTAAATAGCATTAATTTTCGAAATTCAAAGGAAAATTTAACTCTTAATTAATATGAATTGTATCTCGAAAAAGCTCTTTGTAGAGGTTTGCAGTATTATTTCAGAAAGCAAGGAAACATTACTTATTTTTTTACACAGTTTTATTTTGTGTTACCTGCTCTGCAAGAAAGCGAAAAGGCCTAGAAAATGCGAAAAGAACGGGTGAGAAGGATGGAAAAGCGAAGAAAGGTGACAAAGTGAAGGGAATGTAAGGTTTAGGTTCCCACTTGCCCCCCCCCCAAACACTCGGTGTTCTAGCGAATGGCACTATTGGTGTACGCAAGACGGTCGTCTTTCGTACTTCTCGATTTCGTAATTCGAAGTCCGGTGGGGATGATGGCTGTGCCGGGAACGAAGAACCAACCCACAATCAAAACACTCCATCGGAGCGCATTTTCTGCCACCTTTGGATGACGTCGGCGACGGAAGTATAACACCACCTGCGGAGCTCTATGCGACGCCGTCAGCGACGCGTCGCCAAAGTATAAAGGCCCCCACAGAGTTCTGCGGCAACGCCGCTCGCCGCAACGGTTAAGCATAGAGCATAGGAGCCCGCCTCAGCCGCTCATGGCGGAGCTCGCGGCCGCGCATTGCCGCCGACGGCGAGCTCTGCGTCTCTGCCCACAAGACGTTCTTAGGGCTGAGTTAAGGCCCCCACAGAGTTCTGCGGCAACGCCGCTCGCCGCTATGGTTAAGGATAGGGCAGGGACGCCGCCGACGGCGAGCTCTGCGTCTCTGCCCTATGGTTAAGCATAGGGCCGCGGCTCTGCCGCAAAACTCTGTGGGGGCCTTTATACTCCCGCGGGAGCGTCCGCGGAAGGGCGGGAATCGCGCTGAGACTCCTCACCTGGCCAATCGCTGCGCCTCGCCACGCCCGCCTCCGCCATGCACCATTGGTCCGCGGACGTTCCGCGGATGCTCCCGCGGGAGTATAACAGAGGCCTTACTAGGGTACCACGTTTTCAGAACGCTTACCGTAACAACAATAGCTGTGGGACCATCATGTGTCTGATGCAGCGCTGGCATCATGCCAGCTCCAGGATAATCAATAATGGAGCTACGGGACTACGGAAAGGAGGGATTTCATACTCTTTGCGGAGGTTCAGGATGGGAAAATGACGAAGTGCTATTTGACACGTTTCTACAGAGCTAACCTGTAAGAGTGCTCAAGCGGTGTCACCTAAGAACAATCTTTACGACGTTTATGGATTATGCAGAAGCCATGCCGAATTACCCTACAAGCAGCTGACTGCCTAAATGACAAAAAAAGGAGTTGCGTGCGGATTTAGACTGTTAAGAAAGCAGATAAAATATCCTAATTCTTTGTAAGGAAACAAATAGCAAGTGATACAGAATCAGGTGATCATGTTTTTGCAAAGCATTCCTTTCGGTCAATCACTCTTAATTCTGCTGTTTAGACAGAGGGAAGTTCTCGAAACGGTGCAGCAACGGTTTTCTCGGTCGACGTTAAAAACGTCATTGAAACAGTTCCTTTCCCTTTGCTAGAACTGCTGAGCATAATTTTTTTTTCTGGGAGGATACATTAGTTTGTTTCCTGAGAGCTGGCGTAATGTAAATGAGGCGCTTCCGCAATCATTCATGGTATCAAAAACACAGAAAATGGGTTTTATTCTTTGGGGATATAATACAAGATGTAACCATACATGTGTGGAGAATATATTACTTGAATATCTTAGCTCTACAGTCTCAATGACCTAGTAGACGTTCAAAGTGAAGGTGACTAATTCGAGGCAGACCTATCCCGTGGGTAGCCATCTAACCATATTGCTCCTATGGGTTAAAGAATTCGGACACACTCTTGCAGCTAAGTGTTATGAAAATCTGTTTCATCTAACTTGCCCTCGAACACACCATATTGAGTTTTGATGATATAACGTGGTCACTCTTGTAGTCCAGCATTAGAGAGCCGCCGAGTAGTAATTCTTCCCAAAATGCTCCATCCAAACCCTCAAACAGTGTAAAACAATCTCATTCCGTCGTTCCGCTGCTATATTATTAATTACTGTGCAGTTGGCATAGCGCCAACGCTGAACCGGAGAAGTGACGGTTCCGCAACAATTGTTGTTACGGCAGCCGTTTTGAAAACGTGGTACCCTAGTAAGAACGTCTTGTTCCCCCGCCCTATGGTTAAGGGTAGGGCAGCGCAGAAGTATGTGGGGCCTTTACGAGATAGTGGAGTCGCAGACATTCGTCTGTTTAAAGGGGGGGGGGGACTCCCCCCCCCCATCCCCGTATTGGTTGCAGATCAAACCTGTGGAGCTCATTTTCATTTCAATTCAACTTTCAAATTGGCCACACTGCCACACACTCACGCCTTACACGCCTAAAGGTTTATCTGCTCATTTTCCCTTCTGAAAGGATTTTGCTGCAAGGCTGAGTCGTCGCTTCGCTTTGCTTCACAAATAGCATGCACATTAGTGGTTAATTGAATCTTTCCAGCTTCCTGGGGCGCTGCTCTGATCACGCGAAGACGAATGCATTGCACCCGGGTTTTCCATTTTCTTTTCCATTGCTCAACCTGGTGCACGCTAGGGGAAGCAGAGTAGGCGACGACGACAACGATTACTGCTTTCTGTTTCAGGCGATTTGTCGCGCGCGTCGAACCGATCACTTGCAATGGATGAGTCCACAGCCGAGCTGGATTTTCACCAGAGAGGAGCGGATGAGAGGTAACGATAGCGCTCGCATCAGACTTTGCGGACGATAGCAATCGAATGCACACTTGGTCAGAAGAGGCGGAAAAGCAGAATGTCAAGGCGGGAGGGTAATGATGAGAAATGAAGACCGGTTTAGCCAGGCTTCGCTTTGGCGCGTTGGCGCGCCACTCGTTCTGCACACCTTGAGTCATGATCGACCTTTAAGGCATTCTACGAGGGTCAGCAAGGCTTCAGTTCCCATCACGCACCACTAGTGACTTACCGGATGATCACGCTTATTCTTAGATAAGGATCTCTCAGTCTAAGTTCAGATTCAGGGCATTCTAGGGAATCCCGTATCGTGAGCAAGCATCCTCCTTACCTCAAGCTGTTCCTATGCGAGAGCTGATTGAATCAATCCTATTTCTCGTTCTGTCGGTTTCGTTCGTTTTGTGTATTTTTTCATCCAAACGATGATTGTGTGCATTAGACTGTAGAGGAATGCCCGAAAACGGCCACTGTTTTTATCTATCCACTACAGGTCGTTAGAAGGAGAGACTCCGACCACCGGACGACCGCCCCTCGGTGATGTTCTATCGTCCGGGGTTGGTTAGCTGTTCGATCGCCTTTCAGAAAATTTTGGTGCAGTACAATATCGAGTTAGTGCCTTTTCCATTCCAGAGCTATCCTCCTTCACCCCGTCGCGTGCTGTTCTCATCGACACCGTCACAAATGACGTCTTCGGCTTCCATGTCTCATCAGCAGACCGCATCCACCATGACGTCCTCATCAAATCCAATGACATCATCGGCACCGGTGATGACGTCGTTCAGAGATCTAGCAACGGGCTCGCCAATGACGAGTTCCGCATATTCTCTCGGCGGGAGAAGCGAGGTTACTGATATACCGGAAGAAGATGAAGACGTGCATGCTGAGCGACGGCAAAGTCGAGGCGAAAGTCAGTGGTATCGCAGTTGGCATTCTTAGATGAACTTTCGCATTTAAACGTAGCTTTCACGAGTAGCAATTCGATTTGGAGTTCAACTGGTATTTGGCCTTCAAATTGGGACTGTAGCCAACTAGTCCATTATTGTGGCACTTTTGTCAATTTGGGTATTCGGAGCTATTCCTTTAATTTTGGTTTTTGTTAGTCATACATGAGTGATGGCAGAAGCTTGGAATGGCGTGAGGAGACCCATTTTTTGATTCGATAAGTCCGTGAGGCCTATCGTGACGCCACCTTTCATGGTCCAGCGATTTATCAGGGTGGACGCTCGGATGCGTGATGGGTGCGAGGACTCTGATCCTCGCACCCGATCACGCTTAGAACTAAATCCGATCAGACTCGCCGTTAAACGACCGTGAAAAATTACGGACGAGTTTTCGGAGGCTCTAGGACCTCGCTGTAACATCGCGCGAACTCCTGGTGACGCACCGGCGAAGGAACAGAAGAAACAACGTCGAAGGCGGCAAATGGTATGGCTATGGGCCACTATCGCTTCCCGTTTTCGGATGCACCACATTCAGGCTTCCGAAGACGATGAGTCTGTCAAAACGTTAGGCGAAACGAACACAATTATCTGTGCTTTGCAAAACTTAGCGGAAACGAGTGGGTTCAAACTCCCGGCCCCGATCTACAAGCCCGGAGTTCTACCCTTTACATCTTCGAGCATCTGTACAGAGAGTAACGCCTACCCTTAACTAGGAGGCTTCTGCACTCCACTTGGTAAGCTCCCATAGACCTGATAATCTCCTGGTGAGCTGGTTCTACGCTCTCTTGCGCCTACATAGTGGTGTAAAACAAGTGCTCCTAAGTTATCCTTATTACCATTCCCACTGCTTGCTATCGGGCCCGCTCTCATGTGAACTCGAACGTTAATCCACGAGGCTGCTAGTCGAATTGGCCTCTGGGGGACGTGTATTCTGACCACACGTTGAAGGTGTAGTACATTCTGTCACGAGTGAGCACCACAACATTTGCAGCTGTCTTACGTTCGAGGCTATCATTTTTCACCCATAGTCGCCTCTAAGGTTATTTTCGTATTTAGTATCGATGAGCAAGTTCATACGGCTGGATAGAGAAGAGCCAAAGGACATCCAAAAACAATACCTGGAACGGAAGCGGTCTCGAGAAGGTAAGAATGTTTCAGTGATAGCCTTTAGATCGTATGAAGTGCGTATGCCTTGGGACTCCACTCACACCAGACGCGTTCTAAATATTCAAAAGCTGAGACTGAGGAATGTCAGACTTTAGGTGTACGCATTTTTTCTCAGGACCGAAACAAATCTTTCCTATGTTTATCGGCTTGGCGGATGGAGATATCGACCGAACGTCGTCCGATGTGGCTCGAAGTGGACGGATTATAATGTCGAAGCGACTGTCGATGACTTCGTTGACATCGTTGTGTAGTATTGACATGACACCTACTTCCGAAGGTTTGTTGTTGAAGAAACATGGCTTGATTCTTTGTATTTTCGTGCTCGAGGATTTGAATAGAGTGGCCAATTCTAAAAAGGTTTTGTTCTGTAGAAAAGGGACCACCTAACCACAGCAAGATGAGCGTGGTAAAGGTGATACGCTCTGCACGGGAGCGTAACCAGTAGCCTCTATTTCTCGTTATTAGCAGTTTTTAAAGGCCCATTGCGGATTGGGGGCATTCCCACCTAGGCATAAAGCACCTATAAGCAGCCTACGGCAGGTTGGAGAAAGCACTGTGCGCCAGTGGTTCAGTAAATTTCGAACCGGAGATTTCAGCCTCAAAGATGACCTCGTAACGGTCGACCTAGAGCAATCCTGGAAGACGAGTTGAAGGAAGTGGTGGAAGCTGAACCATCCCAAACAGTTCGCAGGATCGCGGAAGAGCTAGACATCAGTAGAACTGCTGTTTCGGATGCTTTGAAACGCCTTGGAAAGGTGAAAAAGCTCGAAAAGTGGGTGTCCCACGAGTTGAGTGAGCGACAAAAATTGTCGCGTTTCAAGATTTGTCGTCTCTACTTTTATGCAACAAAACTGACCTGTGTTTGGATCGAATCACCACTTGTGATGAAAAGTGGATTCTGTATGATAACGGGAAACGTTCCGGACAGTGGCTGGACGCCGACGAACCTCCTAGGCATTTTCCAAAGACGAATCTCCACAACAAAGTAGTGGTCACTCTGTGGTGGTCGGCGGCTAGTGTGCCCATTACGGGCCCTACGATCACAGCAGAGTCCTGTAACGGTATCGACGAAATGCACCTAAAATTGCGTCAACTTCAGCCAGCATTGGTCAGCAGAAGAGGCCCAATTCCTTGGCATGATAACGCCCGCCCACACGTTTCGTGAATCACAATTCGAAAATTGAACGAATTAAGGGTTGAAGTTCTGCCCCACCCGCCATATTCTCCAGACCTCTCACCAACCACTACCACCACTTCAAACACTGTCAGAACTTTCTCGCTGGCGAAACCTTCACCAATCAGGACCGAGCCAAAAAGCCTTTGTAGATTTTGTCGAATCTCGACCACCTAATTTTTTCGCTGATGGAATAAGTCGACTGGTGGCCCGTTGCGAAAAGCGTGCTCGTTCGAACGATGTTTATTTCGACTAAATCCGATAAGAATTGAGAAAGTTAGGCAGTTCAAGGCGAAGCACTCAGAACGCTGAAAGCTTTCCGGACAATGTAATAGATATAAAATTCATGTCCACGTCACCTTGGTTAGCTTGCCCTTTAAACGGTAATAGTGCATGTTTTTCAAGTTAGCCCCTCTACTAGGTAAATTAATTCTAGGGAGCATTATGTGCCATTAATTATCCTTACTGATGCCCCAGAAACTACGCCTGAGTCTGATCACGATAATCAATTAATTCACCTCTACTGGTCTAATAATATGGGCGAACATCAACCTCTGCAGAGGGTGAGTCGAGTTGAGGCTCGAGAATCGAACGGAACGTTGTATTGTGTCTAGTTTTTAGAATAGGATCATTTCGTATTTTTTAGCGTTTTGCATGGTTCATGGATCTCTTAATAAAGTGGTCTTTCTAGGAGTGGCTTACACACTATGGAGCTTCGCATGTAGCTTTGCTCTTTGCGTAAGGAAACATGTTATGAACAAAATAGAGGAATCGAAAAAGGAATGAATTTCTGCTTGCTGAGTGTTCAACAGTTACAAACATAGATTTCCCCGCAGCAGTTTTTAAATCAGTCAGGAAGGTTTCAACCTTTTGCCGATATCAGCAGATTGTTTTACCACGACATTTTCCACCTGAACAAACGACATCATGTTCTGTATTAATACTGTTCTGTATTCTGCATAAGTGCCAAATGCTAATGCTAATTTAAGTGCTTGTTTGAAGATTTACACAATTTTTATAGAGTGTACAATATTTCTTTGAATTGTTCTTCAAATCGATGACGGAATCGAAGGCGAAGGCTTGACCTGTCACCGAAGAAAATTTTATTCTACCTGTACGAGACAACTTTAATAGGTGAAGGGTACTTAGCGAGTTAGTGCCTGCTCCGAGATTGCACATGGCTGTGGAACACTCACATGAACACGGTTTCTGCGTTTTCGGCAAGGGAAGGAACTCCGGGTCTGGCTGATCTAACTTACCCGTTTTGAGATACCTTGCAACAATCTTTCATACTCTGCAGCGATCTTTCATATTGTTTTCATACACTTTCGCCACCAGTCGAATTATTCCATCAGCGAAAAAATTAGGTAGTTAAGATTTGACAAAATCCACGAAAACTGTTTTGCCTTGGTCCTGATTGGTGAAGGTTTCGCCAGCGAGAAAGTTCTGACAGTGTTTGAAGTGGTGGTAGTGGTTGGTGAGAGACGAAAGCACTGGTAGCGAATGTGTGTAATTGCACAAACGCGAGTTTCTGACGCCCAAAGGATACAGTAACCATTCGGGGTGTGTTCGTCAGGATCGTGCTAGTAACAGGGTGAACTCTAGGCACCTTTGCCTATCCTCTTTTCATAATTGTCCCTAGCCATACTTCTTGTAATAAAGTTTGCGATACAATCCTAGTTGGAGGGAACCTACTCTATTGCTCCTCTCCGTTATGCTTGCCTTCCCCTTCCGTCTTACCGTTGAAGTTTATCGAAGCATCAGACATGCGTCGCATTATGAAACCGCCGCTGGGCTCTCAAGAAAATGAAGGATGGAAGGGATCTCCTGAACTCATTCTGTGAGACGTCACCTGAATCCCCAGATATGCTATCAACATCGGCGGCAAGTAACCAGGGGTGGTTTTCTTTCATCACTCGGTATGTGGAAACCAACCTGATAACGCATCTGGAATTATAAGCGGTAAGGGTAGTGCATTAGTGGCAGGTCTTAACGGCCGTTAATTTTAAATGAGCGTTAGAAGGATGGCGAGGGGCGAGATGTGTTATTCCTTCAATGTTTCGTACAAGATTGCTCATCGTTGCGTGAATATATATACAGTATAAGGCAAAACAAAAGCAAAAGGAGGGGAAATGAGGAAGCTGCCATTTATGAAAGACCTGATGATGTGGCCCAGTTGAAGCATAACGTTTTACTGTCTGTCCTCAGAAATGCAGAATTCTTTCATTCTCTACGCTGAAAACAGCGCTCCAAGCTTCTGGGACTGTCACTTGAGCGGTGGAGAGTTTAGGTACGGGCGGGATATCAGTTACCATCGCATTGGGAAGTCTATTTGCCTGAAATTTGAATTTTATAACGTTTACAACGGGTTCGAACGAACCGTTTGCTGCAATGTCACAACGTTAGCCAAATCAAAAAAAAACTTCATGGGTTGGACGATACAGTCCATTCCAGTGTGGGTGATCTTGTTCATATACAGGGTGCGCCAAAATAACGCGATGAAGGTTTGATGTTCTCCCAAACGATATGTTGATCAGCGGCAATAACCAATTTTTGTGCATATCCTTCTGTTCGCGTTATTAATTTTTAAGTTATATTTTGTCCCACTTACGGTTTTTCTCAAGATGTCAAGGTATAGCACTGCGATTTTGGAGCTTCATCGTTAAGGAAAGCACCAATGCGACATCGTTAATCTGCTCTGTCAACTGTCTCCTCAGAAACTCGTCGATGCAAGGATCTTGGCCATGAAGGTAGTCGTCCAGGACAAGGAAGAAATCGCACTGTCAATACACCGCAGACCCGGAAAGTCATCGAGAAGCGAAAAATCCAAATCCAAGTGTCTCCTGAGAAAAATCCCCGTAATATCGGTGGTGTCAGTCTCACATCACTGCATCGGATAGCCAGAAAGAAACACATGAAGCCCTAAAGTCCAGCTCTTGATGGATAAGAATAAGTGCGAACGGATCTATTGATGTCGACAGCTCAGGTCGCAGGTAGCGGGTGGGAACGAGCACTTTTCATGGACGAGAAGCTGTTCACCGTGAAGTTGCGTGCTTTTCGCCCTGTGAGCAGGGCGAAAAGCACGCAAGTATGGTATAAGGCCAATTTTCTGGACTTTGCCATGTCTGCGGAATGGCCACAGCACTCCTCGGATCTGAATGTAACCGACTACAGCGCGTTGTCCATTTTGAAGGCCAGGGTTCCTGCCAAGCGCCACCACAGCCTAGAGGCCCAGAAGGAGTTTCTGCGAGGGGAGTGGGAACGGCTATCTCCAGATGACCTGCGGCCTATCGCCAAAAAATTCTCCAAGCGTTTCGATTCTGTATTCGCGCCAGTGGGGTCAATTCGAATCCGGTCGAGTATAGTGTTGCCTATTGCTCAATTGTTTTGAGGTTATAATTTAAAAACCTTCATCACGTTATTTTGGAACACACTGTATTAGCGAAACGAAAATCGGACACCAATCGAGGCGGGCAAGGGCGAAGCCCACGTAGAGGTGGGTCAGGACACTTGCCATCAATATACAGGGTGTCTCAAAAAAAAAATGAATACACTGTCTGAAAGGTGATAATTTCGCTCACAGTGAAGGTACTGGAGGTTGAGGGGAAATATGAAGGCTTAAAAATAGAAATTTTCTGAAATATGAATGGTGTGGATTACGCCATGCACTCGTCTGAATTCTTCCATTTCACACTCGATTGATTGAGTTTTTCTTAACCACTTGTTGTAATTTTTCCTTAAAGGAGCCGTGATGATTAATTTGTTTTTTTTAAGTTTAAAATTTAAAAGCACAGTACGGCTTGTGAAATGGAGGATATCCTAAAAATGTAGGTTCTAAATATTTTAAGTGCTCTAACATTGCTGCTAGTGAAACATTTGCAAAGTCAATTGAAAGTGCATGGGCTGAATGCTTGTTGCAATCCTATTACTACCTAGCCCATTAACCTGTGCTGTGCTTCTTTAAACATTTAGAACCTGACAATCACGTGAGGGACACGTAACATGCGAGTTTGTTGATTGCACAATTTGGTGTTCTCGTTATCGCTTTAATAACGCTTTCTATTACATATCTGATCCCATAAAACGAGTCACGCCCGGCTCTTGGCTTTCCTTCGAGGAGAAGAAGTTTATCCTAAAGGGCTACTGGAAAATCGAAAACATCGATTTTCCAGTAGCCCTTCGATTTAGAGGCGATTCAGCGACTACTTCTCCAAAACGGCACCCACTCGCGTCACCCAAGCACAATCAATCGAGTCTGAAAGCAAAGTTTCAGACAAGGGGATGGCGCAATCTTATTTTCCTAAACTTTCATATGAGCCCTTAACTTCTTCACTACCCTTACCGTGAGCAACGTTATCATTTTCAAACAGTGTGTACATTTCTTGAGACACCCTGTATTTGCTTTGATGAAATGATCTTCCCGCCCAAAAGTGCCCGAATGAATATTCGAACATTCGAATTCGAATACTCGAATGCGAATGCTCGAAAAAACGCTATTTTCGAACGTATTCGAATGCGAATGCTCGAAAAACGCGATTTTCGAATGTTATTCGAATTCGAATTCTCGAACCTCACGTCTGATACGTGCTTCCTGCGGTGGATCGTATGCACCTCTGATGGGAATTGAAGAGTAAGCCGAAAGTCGCTACTGAATCAAAGGTCATGACCAGGAATTAACCAGTGGAACTTTTAGCTTACGCAAACACCGAAAAAGGAATTGTCTGGATGGAAGAAACCAGTTCGAGTGCGTGTCTTAATCTAGGAGTTCACCAAAAAATTCAAAGAATGCGCTGAGCTGTCGTGTTACAGCGGTAGTCATTTCTCCGTTGTAAGGTGGTTGGAGAATGACGGAGGCAGGAGCAGCTGGGAGATCAGTTTCTCTGCAAAACAAGGGTACCTCAACCAGAGGGTCCGGTGCAGAGGAGTATCGTGGGATGCTGGATCGGAGGTGCCTGCCGCGGCTCAACAGAAGGATTCCTAATGCTACGGTTGGTACTAAATATAAGTACAGGTGCGTCCAGGACACGGAATTTTAGCTTCTGCACGAACACACGCACGAACACACATAATGTCTTTGTATAATAGTAACCAAATCTGCGTTGTGGGTAACCAGCAGTAGTTCTCGTTGTTCTATTTAGAATTTGTCGATGAATTCGGTTATAAAATTGAGTCTAGTGTTTCACATGTGCCGTAAGAGTGCATGCACCCACACCCAATGGTGGGTGGGAATTTATAATGAAAAAAAAAACTGATGGCTTGGAGACTGCCTACTTGACAGTGTTTGCCAACAGACACTAACTACTTTTTAGGGCGAACGTCTCCTGACTTTTTCTCTCCTAGAATTGCGGCTGGAATTTTACACAATGCTGATTCGTAAAGTCACGGCTAATAATATAGTGGGAAAGTTCTACTGGTCCGCCGTTCTGTTTCATTGTGATTTTCGGGGCCCCTTAGGC
Organism: Heligmosomoides polygyrus bakeri; assembly: GCA_947359475.1. NCBI lineage: Eukaryota > Metazoa > Nematoda > Chromadorea > Rhabditida > Heligmosomidae > Heligmosomoides > Heligmosomoides polygyrus. The sequence continues at coordinate 60,069,657 of OX375870.1, read as the reverse complement.
CGCTTTCTGGGCACATCTGTTTTAAGGCCAGTCTTGCGATCAGTGGCACCACTAGCGCGGAGAACATGCCATACCATACAATGGAAAGCGAGCTTCACGTGACCTGTCAGCTGTGGGCGCATTGCATCGTTGTGAATGCGGTTTAAACCCCCTAACGTCAGACATCCAGCGCCGCATCTTCGTCTCCATTGCGCTCGTGCCTCAACTCCCGTGGTTGTGTGCGGCACTCACCGCCATACATCGCTTCTGGTTCGACGACGGTTCTGTAGATCTTCGATTTAAGGCACCTGAATTGGCGCATTTCAGCTCCAATTCCTCAACCGGATCGTGCGCCATGTAGTCGATTAGCGTCAGACCTCATGCAGATGTACCTCAACAACCAAGACACCGACGTTGTAATTCGTACAGAAAGCGGTGACCTTCATGCACACAAGTAAGTGAGAATTCGGTTGAAGGCACCTTACAAGTATTTAGCAACGTTTATTACAGGCCCACGTACATATAGACAATAAAATCAGAGAACAAAACGACAGAAACAAAGATGAGATCGTGAAATGAATATAACACATAAAAAACTAGAAAAGACTGAACAACTAGGTTTCCCTCTAAGGTAGCGGTACACATCTCTTCCAATGTGGGAGTTTGCTTTCGTTCACAATTTAACAGAATCAAAACCAGCTCCAAATGCAAAGAAAGATCTTCTAAGCGTGTGGCAAGTAATAACTTGGTCCTGTCACCACGGGTAGATGAGACAGCGAATTTGCAGAAGTTACCACCTTTCAAATCAACAATTCCATGAATATCTTTTTGAGTTGTCAGAAGATCACTACACATCCTTCTCATCTTTAATCTATTCAGTTCTATGTAAAACCAACACCACGTATGAATACTTTGCTTGTAAAAGTCTTTTTCATTCTCTCAACAATATATTTTTACTAGGAAAGAATGCACAGGTCCCGTAATTGACAAAAGTCTCGTACGCTTCCATCAATAACGATGGGTCACGCCAAGATCTCTAATTATGTGAACCTTTCCTAAGCTTAGTGTTTGATAAGATTTGGTAAGCCGCTTTTGGGTTGCTCTCCCCAAGATGGAATACTTTGGGTTTTTCAAGCGAAACGGGTAGACCCACTCTGAAGCCCATCTTGTCGGTGATTCTAGTATTATGATCTGGAGCCTTTGTATCAGTTCGCTATGCAAGACCCTTTCAAAATGCCACACGAAAATCAAAGTGAACTAAATCTATTTAAATTGCCTTTGTCCTCCAAAATCGACATCCCTTTATTTAGCGGTTCAAGCATTTGAGTTTCAGTTTACTTATTTTTTCTAAGTCCATGCTGACTTGCTGCCAAATTTTTTCGAGATTAGGTCAATGATATTCTTTTGAAAAAAAAATCAGAGAGCCTGCAAAAAACAGACCTAAGTCATTATGGTAATCTCTTTTGTAAACATCTTAAAGAAAAAAGTAAATTCTTCAACTTTATCAAGATCTGGTACTACAGTTGCTCCATCGGGTTTATACAGACACTTTCGCTTTGGTTTATATCTGCGATTAATCCAGATTTGATAAAGCTGCGGATAGATTTGATAAGGAGTACTTGTAATTTGGTTGGATAATTTTTTCACTGATCTGTTAAACTCTTTTGTCAAATTTATCGGTATCGGTAAATTTATCGGTACTATCATATTACATAATGATCCGCAAAGCGATGAGTCACACTATCGATCGACGCGATGAGTCATAAAATAGGGGAAATTACGGGGCACAAATTAAGGCAAGAAAATAGCGGAAAATACCAAGACGACGTCTTCTACGTGCCTGGCGACTCAGTAGACGAGCTGAACACGTCGCCAAACGTGCCTGCCGACTCGGTAGACGTGACGAAACGTCGGCAACCGTGTCAGGCGATGCAGTAGACGTGCCGAACACGTCGCCAACTCCAGCCCTGGGGGTAATCGAGGTTTCGGCACGAACACGTCGGCGACCGTGCATGACGAGCCGAGACGTACCGAACACGTCGGCGACCGTGCATGGCGAGCCGTAGACGTGCCGAACACGTCGCCAACTTCAGCCCTGGGGGTAATCGAAGTCGCTGAACACGATTATGAAGTTCGTTTTTGAAGTGTAGATCGCCATCGATCGATATCGATTAAATTATCGATTTTTATGGATGTCGTCCAAGCGGTCCGAAACTTCAGCCCTGGGGTAATCGAGCGGCCGGCCCATCCCCGTATCACGGGTGGATGCTGAGAGGCCTGGAGGATATCGCGTATGTTACGTGCGGTCAAACAGCGCCGGTGGTGTAAGGCGAACATCGCTGCCCGGAAAGCAGAGGATGCGGGTTCGAGTCCCGCCTGGCGCAAGAGTTTTGATCGCAACAAAACATCCTGTGTGTACTTCTTTCTGTAAGTTTGAGGGATATTTGGCAATTGTCCAACACTGTCGTTTACCATCGACGTCTCACTGCCAGACGGGTGGTGGCACCCATATGACGAGGTCTCGAAAGACGTCTCTATTGTTTTTGGCTATATGCCAAGACCAAGAAACACCCATATGACGAGGTTTCGCAAGACGCGTCTGTGGGCCTTACCTCATTGTTCCTTCCCAGCTCTGCTGTGTGGCGCATTTGCGTTATTTTGCCTCATCATACTATCATACTATATAATAATCCGCTAAGCGATGAGTCACACTATCGATCGACGACCGCTAAGCGATGAGTCGTAAAATAGGGGAAATTACGGGACACAAATTAAGGCAAGAAATTAGCGGAAAACACCCAGACGGCTTCTACGCGCCTGGCGACTCAGTAGACGAGCAGAACATGTTGGCGACCGTGCATGGTGAGCCGTAGACGTGCCGAGCACGTCGGCGACCGTGCATGGATGCCGAAAACGTCGGCAACCGTGCCTGGGCATTTAGATGAGCATCGACGGAAGGCCTTCACAGCAGGGGAGACAATCTATATCGATCGATATTATCGATCTTTGCAGATGTCGTTCAAGCGGCACGAAACTTCAGCGCTGGGGCTAATCGAGGTCCTGACCGGTGGTTTTATCCCAGATTTAACCGATCGGGGTGGAGAGGGGGGTGGGTGGGTGGGAGACACGCCGGTGGTTTTCTCCCAGTTTTAACTGATCGGGGTGGGGAGGGGGTGGGAGACACGCGGGTATTATGGCCGAAAGAGTGCTCCACATCAGGTGGAAAGTTTCAATGTGGAGGCCAGTATCGATCGATATTATCGATCGCCTGACCGGTGGTTTTCTCCCAGATTTAACCGATCGGGGTGGGGGGGGGGGGGCGGGGGGAGACACGCGTGTACTATGGCCGAAGGGGTGCACCACAACAGTCTGAGGAAAGCACTGATTAACGCAAATAAATTACGTTTCTGAACTGTCTGAAGATAGTGCCGACGTTGAAGAGATGTTGAGGATGGAGGGAGGGAGAGCTGGACGGCTTCATATCGAAGAACTACTCACCTGATCTTAAAGAAGGTAGACCAAGGTTCGAAATTATTAAGGTTTTCAAATACCTCTTTTTACTGCTAAGGTGCCGAGAAGGCTGCACAAGCAGAGCAGCTGCTTTAAGTGAGTGATCTTGGCTTAGTGACTCTCTAAGGTCGCGCGAAGCGCGCAAGTGCGATACACGCCGACAGGCGTGTCGGAACACTTGTTTTCTTATATGCCTCTAAATCTCTGAACTATTAGTTGCCGCTAACCTGAACGCCCATCCTTAGCTACATTACATCTGGGCAAAAAATTGGGAAACCTATTTCGGGGGTGTGAAAATCTATGCAACAGTGATATGGTATATATGCTGAGAAATGAAAACGAACATCTCATGCGTTTCATCAACGTCGCCTGCACTTTGAAAAGACCCTAGCCAATTTATACTGATTAGGTAAGTAACTTGGAGATTTTAGAGGGTTGGAGCCATTTGGAGATCTCGTGAGATTGCATCCATCACGACCACGAAGAGCCGTGAGGATAGCGCAGGTCCCTGATGCACTCCGACAGAAATTGGAAACTCCATCGAGGTTCCCGCTGGCGCTCGCACTCGACTCCTTGGACAAGAGTACAGAATGCGCACCCACTCAATAAGCTCTGCAGGGATACCATGTTGTCGCAACGCGTACCATATAACAACGCGGTCGAAGGCCTCCGGTTTTCATGGTGTGCGAAAGAAGGCGAATTGGAACATAGCTAGCGCAGTCCGCAAGGCTGCCCTTCTTCTTCCAAACTGGGATGATCGTGCTTTGCAGCCAGCTCTCAGGCACTTTCTCCTCAGCAACAACCTGATTGAAAAACTCTGCCAGCCAGTCAGCAGGGCACCAGCCCTACGACTTCCACAGGTCGGCCGGCAGGTCATCGGGACTAGTGCCTTTGCCTGACTTCATTTTCCTCAGGATTGCTTCGGTTTCGCTCACCGTGGTCTTCCGAAAGGGACCGTTTACAGGAGATGCAAAAAGAACAGCAGGATGTTCAAATTCTACACTCGAGATTTCCTCGAAGTAGTCGTGCCATCGCTTCACAGCCCTCTTACGATCAACCAGAAGATGACCGCCCTCGTCGTTTATGCGAAAGAAGTTCTCGATGTCTGCCTGGCAATAGCGAGCTTTGGCGAGTCGGTGAAGATAACGCTCACCATCGCGCGTCTCCAGCGGCCACTGCCTTCTCTGCCGCTTTCTTCGCTTTTCGATAATTCCGCCAATTATGGACTGCTCCATCACCGATAAATAGTAATAGAACCGTGTCATTTCTCGGACCTTTTCTTTGACATCGTCAGTCCACATCCATTCCTGCTTGTCGACCCAGCAAAGTCCAGGCTTTGTTGGGTTTCGATGCGTGCAGCTAGAATTATCGCTTCGGTAGCCTCTTTCCAGGTTTCGTCGACAGCTGTTACCGTTGGCAACTGAATGCGAGGAATAAGAGCTGCATCTTTCTCGTTCAATCGCCACCACTTGATTCTTGCTGGATCGCATCGCTCGACCTGCCTCAGCCTCGGAGCGGCAAACTTAAGAGTGCTGATCAGCGGACGGTGTTGTGTGGCAACCGTCTTATACGGCACTGTCTTCGCTTCTATGACAAGGCTTTCCTCGCGACGCCTAAGGGACATAGTCAATCTGCGTTTTGGCGCTCCCGCTATAAAACGAGATGAGGTGGGAGTCACGCTTTCGAAATGTGGTGTTCACGATGGTGAGGTCGTGGGAGTCTGCCTACTCAACTATGCGCTCACTGTGGACCAGGGGTGTGCGTAAATGAAATTTGAAATTTCGTAAATCGTAAATCGTAAACCGTAAGTCGTAAGAGTCACCTGACATGTACTGCAGTGCAACTAAATTTCCAAAGAGTTTTTCTGCTAATGTTAACCAGATATGTTTAAATATTTAATTGTTTGTCGTGTTACTTTTAGCTCAAGCTGAACAGTTGAATTCCTAGCGTCCTACGAATTTCTTAGTTTATCTATAACTTAGCGAAATTCGGCGAAAAAGTCGTTATCAAAGCTAAAAATTAAAAAAAAATCATTTCACCACTGACCAATGCGGGCGAAAACAGCAACTGCACATGTAGTAATCTAACAAAATACTGAGTCATACGGCGGGATTGGGCCATACGTAGTGAGTTAGCGCATGACGCAATCCCATCGTGTGACGCACCGAAAGATCTCCGCTTTTCTACATCTTGAAACTAGTCCAGGTACATTCCCATAGCAGACGGACAAGACAGTTTGGGCCGCCCAACCAGTATCACCATATTGCTGGGACACCATTTGTGGTCGCTTTAAAATGGAAAGGTTAACGTATTCCTTAAAAGCAACCTCGTTGAGGCATCGTCAGTTTGATTCTACAGACGACACAATTTCGATTCAGAAGGTATCTAGTTTAACCTAAAAGTAATCCCATTTGAGTTGTGAGTTGGAAAAAACGCGGCTTAAGTTGAAACAGGTTCAGTTTGAGTTTCCAGAAGTTCATTTTAAGCGCAGAAAGTGAAAAGGGTAAATAGACCGCTGCAATAGGATAGTTACATATCCACTGCTTCATAAAGGTTACCAAGCAATAACAGCGCGATATTCGAATTCAGAGGCTCTGTTAATTGTAATTGTAGAGAGAGTGGAGCGAAGGCGTTTCGCAACTTTAAAAGTGCTCTCAAGTTTTGAACCAACGATCTACAACACCAGCGGTAACCTAAACCTACCTCGAGTGCCGGTTTCCTATTCACGTTTGCCTGTACTTGTCAGATTTTGAAGTCTTTAAAATATGGCGCTACTATTTAATAATTCTCTGCACTCGCTCGGCCTACCCTTTGCCAGTTCTGCAACGAACGTTTGCTCTCCGAGAGCACGTGGCGTCCTAACTCCGCCCTTTAAAGTGCAATGCAAACCGATAGAAACATTGGTGGTTTATCCCATGCACATGAGTGTAG
>OX375870.1:60037139-60063037 GCA_947359475.1 Heligmosomoides polygyrus bakeri | reverse complement strand
GAAACAGTTTTCATGCAGCTTTCATTCTGTGGCCTGTCCTCCTCGGGACGATGACTCCAGCGCCCATTTAATTTGGCGAAAATGACGTTTCTCCTCAACAGCTGGTTCTATAGCCAACATTGACAGCTGCTAGCTTTCGGACCGCTTTACCATGGTTGCTTTCTTTAAATACTGTAACACTTTCACACTCCCATTCGTGCAATTGAACTACCATTTACGATAGTTCTTAGGAAAACTGGGCCATGTTAGACCTCCCGAAATCTGATTGTTTTCAATTACTCAGATGTCTAAACCAAACAAATTTTTACAGAAAACTGCATAATCGTCATCGCTATCTTTGCCATCTTCAAACCTACATATTGTTTAACCTAAAATTCATTACAAAGTTGCTTATTTTTATTCAATTAGAAAGATTCTATAGATTTAATTTTCTCGAATGACGGCGGGGCAAATCTGGCGTGTCAATTTCCGGAGTCATTTAATTTGTACTATACTTGTATAATTTTAAGAAGGATAATGCACTGACTTGCCCATCGGCAGCCACCGAAAGTCATTGTTTGTGCGAGGTACACATTTAAATCGCCTCCACGATACCTCGTCGATGCAGAATGCATGGCGCGTCCGAAACAGGGATTGATTTCACCGTATTTCGTCTTATACAAACCTCCTAGTCTGTAGAATTTTCAGCTTGAGAATCGCTTATCATCAATTACGTTATCAGTAAATTTGATATCCGACCACTGCCGAATGTCCTTTGGGCGCAATTAGTGGAGACGTCCCTCGTTAATGAGTATCCCCTGGCGCTTTAAGAAAAAGTTGTGGCCAAAACTAAATGGCGAAAAATATTTTTGTGGCATTGGGTTGGCCTCGTTGAGGGGATCACGAAGGTATGCGAATTTTTCAAAGTGATGAAAACCAAGGCGGCTACGGCAAAAGAACAGAAGGAACGCGGATAACGCGCCTACCGCGCCATTTGGTGTGTGTTGTACTCTTTTTTAAATGCATAAGTATGGCAAACATGTCTGAGGAATAGCGAGTACCAAGTTAGACACGTGATCAGCAACAAAACTGTGTAATCTGATATTGCAGGATCTTTTGCTGCAGTCAAGATTCTCACGCCAGGCGGGGCTCGAACAGACTCTGCCTTCCGAGCAGTATGACAGCCTTAATACTACCAGTGCTGTTGTTGTAATCCTGTCCTATCTGTAATCCCGTCAGAACAGCTGAGGGTGCAGGCGCCAGTGCCGCATGGCGCGAGAGTTCTGATCGCAGCAAAACAATCTGTAGCAGCCTATAGCCTCTACACCAGTTGCTCCAGGCTTTCGTGTAGGATATTGCTTAGAACAGTCTGAGTTTGGACTGATATTTTCTCACATTTCTGATAGAGAAGATTTTCCAATATACGGCAGCCTCTAGCAACTACCAGAGGTGCACTGTGCTCGACGTATAGGCATATGTTATAGTCCGGCGACATACCGGCGACGCTGTCGGTGACAGCGCTAGGCGGGTGCTACGCAGTGCGTAGCAACCCGCGCAACACTGTCGCCGACAGTGACGCAGGGGTGAGGGGGGGGGGGGGGGGGTGCTATACTTTCCGTCGCCGACACCGCCCGGGACAGCTTGTCGGTGGCCCTCCGGCCGCGGAGTGCGCGTGTCAGCGGCGCTCTCTCGCGTGCACTCTGTTTCTCTCAAGCACTGCAGTGCGCCGTGCAATGCGCGAGAGAAACAGAGTGCACGCGCGCTCTCTAGCTCGTCATGCCGAGGCCGCCGTCGGCGACGGGTCGCTGCGCCGATGACGTGTCGCCGAAGTATAACATATGCCTGACTGCGAACGGTTCAGTAGGAGGCAGACGCGCGACACACGTCGATATGCATCTAAGACATTGTCGCAAGGGTGCTCGTTATGTCTATGAACGATGCAGTAGAAGGATAAATCTGACTACATAAGCAGTCTGCATCTTGCTCGTCTTCATTTTCTGTGCTGGACCAGAACTGAGTCGCGTAACGATGGAGGTCACATTGAAGGGATTTATTCTCTCACACCCGCGCCATAACGGGAGTAGCGTTATATCCGACGCGTCTTATCCGGAGTTGGGGTATATTGGCGTGAAGGTAAGCTGGCCGGTTCCCGAAAAAAAATGTATGGTATTTCGGGAGTCGCGCCCTATCCGGAGGAGTTAAAGAGGAAGGGGACTGTGTATAGCGATCATGCTCCAGTAGCATGAAAATCTACCAGTTCCTCGTGTAATATTCTGAACTTCAAGAGTGAAGGACGCATCCGAAACTGACTTCAGAATCTGCGCCATTTTAGAACAGAGAGAGTCGACAAGCAAGAAAACACAAGGCGTGAAAAGTGAAAACTGGGTAGCATCCAACATCCTCTTCGCCGAAATTTTCCATGCCGATTGTCCTCCTCCCAAGCAGATCTAGTTTCCTGCACAAGGAGGCTGCAAATCGAGAGCTCTAGGGAAAAACCTCTAAGCTGACTAACCCCATCTTCAGAGTTTCCAGCGTCACACTTAGGCAATGCTGGGGTTGCATGTGAAGCTAGGAAACATGAGAAATCGTCATCTGCTAGTGCACCTCATCGATCTCAGCTGTCAAATTATATTATATAATATTACTAATTATTAATTATAAAACATGAATATACTAGCAACACTGCGAACACAAGGTCGAAAGCATAAATCGAGGCGAGCCATGTATAAGGTGTGGGGGGTGGTGTGCCTGAAGCCTCACAGCTCCCTCCACCGCCGAGATGCATTAAAATTCCATGCCGAGCACGCACTACACGAAGGCATCCCAGACGTCACGCTGGGCTTTCATCCGCTGTACGTCGATTAAAGGGATTTCCCCGGACTTCGAGCGTTTGGTGGAGTTGAGACGCGGAAACGTTGCGGCGCCAAATATCGTGCTCCTCCCTCAGTTGCTGACGTCGGTGATGCAGCCTGCCGCAGAAATCTTTTCCTACGCCGCTAACGAAATGAGCGTTACTAGCGTAAAATGAGCGGAACCTTGCACACCCTTTGGCTGTCTAGCTGTTTCTCAAGTGAGCTATGGATGAGACCTCACTTCGATAAGATCTCATCTATAGTTGAATACCTGAGAGACAGCTAACAGTGGATCAAGTTGCAAAATTCAAATGTTCAAGAAATTTCCTGCAAGAATAAAATTCTCGTAAACTCACTGGCACTGCAGCGCTATGGAATTCATGTGCAAATGGAGGAGGAGAGCGCAGAACGAGTGAAAATCTCCGCTGAGTGGCTCTGTATACCGGCGACATCTACACCATTCAAGAATAAACCATCGCAACATGCTGGTTGGGTGCAGGGCGCAATCCCTTTCACATAACAAAACAAAGCGATTTCACTTCCTTTGCTTCAAAATAATTAAGCATACATAATTAAAACAGAAGCAGTAACTTCCAACTTCTCCCTTCTTCAAACCTCGGCATTGCAATTTGTTAATTAATTATGTTTGTGCCACACGACGTTTTTTAGGTGGATCCTTATTTAGCAGAGCCTGACGTTTCGACTTCTCGTCGTCTTCAGAGGAAATGTACCATTTTGGTCGTTGTAGAAGACGTCTCGGTAAGGACAGCGTTAGAGGACTTCTGCATTTTCACAAGAAATCCAGTAATGAACAACCGAAATGAGAGTCTTTCTGCTATGAATGAGTTTCTGCCGTTGTGTCTCATTGTGAACTGTAGAGGGACCGTCGGCGACAGAGGTGTGCACTATGCCCCATTCGTCCCTACTGGTGAGTTCGTTTCTTCCGCTTGGTCCCTCCTTTGTGTTCGTGGGAAATGCCCGAAATGCTAGGGCGGTTAAGGTGCTTGGTGGAATAGAGCGCATATAAAACTTATGCACCACATTCAGGCCTCTGAAGACAACGAGAAATCGACACGTCAGGCCTTGCTAAATAAAGATCCACCTAAAAACCTCGGGTGGCACAAATAATTAATGAAAACAGAAGCATTTTGTAAGCACTCAATGACTGTATGAGTTTTTGATATAGCACAAGAGGAATTTCCAAAGCACTGGATCTCTAGTCAGCAATAGACATCTGAAGGCTAGTTGAACAGACAAACATGACCTGATTTACAGAATCAATCGCCCGTTGAAACTACTCATATAGAAACAGAGGAATTACAGCTAATCAGAGAAAAAAAGGGTAATACGAACTATTTTGAGCACACATCAGTTGACCTAACTTTTCCCTCCTATAGAGTAGACGAAAAGCTTCCGGACGCCCTGAAGAAATACTTTCGCCAAGTTCGTTAGTAGGAGGGAAGGAAGAAGAACAACTGGTAATGGAATGAACGGCAAGCGGCCAACTGTCAGGGCAGTTTGGCGATAGCAAAGTGGCGAAAAGCGAAAAGCAACTCAAATGTTGCTCAGTAGTCACCGCACAGATATTTTCAAACGACGACACGATAGTAATGTGCAATATCATTAATAATATCAATAATAATAGCAAAAGCAATAAGAAACCGAGATAAAACAAAGTTGACAATTGACAGTACCTGAGTACACAATTCGAAACTATATTATCTGGGTGTGGGAGTGCGAAAGCATGAACATTTCACTCACTAACTGGGAAGGGTGCAATCCCTGTCGGGGGGGGGGGGGCCAGTCCATTTCAACTTCTAAAGAAATGCAACATGCACCACAACATATGAATATGTATAAATATGCTTACATTATCCATTGCTGTCCTTCCAATACCAAAATCAGCTTTCTAAATTGCTTTCCTAGTCGGGGGGAGGGAGTAATGAAAACACAGCAAATTGGACAGAAACCTGTAACAATTACAATACTATAAACAACGAAAACACGTTAAAGCAATGTTATTACCTTAAATCAATTAGTGCATAGCGGTTTGCGATTTCTTTCCAAAGCAAATTGAGTTTTGGATCACAACCGTGCTGCCGTGCATAGTGCCCCCCCCCCCCCCCTCCTACACCGTGCATAGTCCCATATTAAAACTTTTTCAATGTTTCAGCGGAACGCTAGGACATTTCCAAGAGAGGGGATCAGGTAAGTTAAGGCATTTATATGTTGTATTGCATGTTGTATGTACACATGCGTAGCTATCGTTAACAATTCATAATGGACTGGCCCCCCCCCCCCCCCGACAGGGATTGCACCCTGGGAAGTACTAGAAATGTAGGATGAAGAAGATCTGTTTATGTTACGCACTCCACTCTCACTTACTTGCCGACTTGGGCCTGGCAGAGTCCTGAGTGGGCATGCCATGCTCTTGGCTCTGAGGTTGTTTTCCTTGGCTGGCCAGAAATCGTACGCGTGTGCAGTGCAACTTTTCTCAACTCATACAGAGTTTAGAGGCCACATATTGCCTCTATTCTTCTACAACCTAATCGCGCACCCCTCTCCCGAGTAATGCCAGAACGCCCATGGAAAGCACCCGCCTTGCACAGAAGCAGTGCACGGCGAGTTCGTTGACACATCACGAGACGCCAACTTCTCACCACCGAACACTGGAATTGGGTCGGAGGTGAGCGTAGAGGCTTAGGGAAGCTGCTGGCGGGTGCAGAAGCCACGACCGACTCCCAAAGGCACCCCCACACGGCCCTCGGCACGTCGCCTCTACGCGAATCGATCGCGCGACGAAGGAAGCTCTCGCTGGCTGCGACTGAAGCGCCAAGAAGGCGTCGCCCGGCGCCAGACATGGGATCTGAGGAACGCTTCTCCGATATTCGCCCGACTTCATCTGGGTTCAAGTCATTCGAAGCCCGGCTCGGCCGATAATGACGTTATTTGAACCACCCGAAAATCCAGCCAAGACAATTGGAAATCACCCTCATCTGAATCACGCGAAGATCCTACGTGTTCAAATATGCAGTGATTCGGATGAAATCGGACAAAAATCTAAAAAGAGCAGCTCAACCGCGTGGCGAAACCGAGCGCCATTAAGTTCTGGTTGAATTACAAGCCATCGCAAATCAAGCCTTCATCCAGCTCCACATTTGGACGGATGAACAGGTCCCATTCCTTCCACAAATGTTGAGGATCTGCAATGCCTATTGGCTGAGACGTGTGAGTCGTTGTAAGAGCCATGTTAACCCATAGCCTATCGCCAGTATACACTGGATCCGATCGAAAATCTTCGGATAATTGGATGAATCGGACAACGGCAATTTCGCGGACCCCGGATTTTGAATGATTCGGATCGTGATATCCGAATCGGATACCCGAAAATGATTCATTCGGACCCAATACACAGTGTGTGCCAAAAAATGCACACACTGTTTGAAATGTGAGAACTTTGCTCACAGTAAAGGTGCTGATGAAGTCAAGAGCATTTGTGAAAGTTTAAGAAAATGTAGCTTGTGTGCCATATGGGCGGTATGGATCGCGCTATGCACTCGTCTGAAATTTTGCATTTTACACTCGATTGATTGTTTTTCGCTTGAATACTAGCCATAATTTCTCCACAAAGTGACCGCATCGATTGATTTGTGCTCCTTTTAAAGCTTAAAACTTAAAAACGGACAAAGGCTTGCGAAAAATGCAGGGTATCCTAAAAATGCAAATACAATTTGGAAGGTTCTAACGTTGCTGCTAATGAAGCTTTTGAGAATGTTTGAGACTCATATGAAAGCACAGGGTAGCTAGACTTCTATGGGATGCAAATAGTAAGATCGCGTCATGCACCCGACCGAAACCCTGCATTTCATGCTCGATGGGTTTTCAAATTTGTCTCGTATCCGTGTTACTGTGCGTGTTATTGTAACGCAAGTGGGTGATGCTCTGGAGAATTAGACGCTGAATCGCCTCTGCACTTCGACGATGTCCTCGAACTTCCACTCAAGGATAAACTTATTCTCCTCGAAGGAAAGCCTAGAGCCGGGCATAACTCTTGCTGTGGGCTTATCGTTAGATATGTAGAGCATTATTAGAGCGATAACGAGAGCGATAAATTGTGCAATCAATAACCTCGCATGCCACGTACCTTGCACGTGATTTTCAAGTTCTAAACGTTAAAAAAGCGCCGCACGGGTTAGTGTGGTTAAATAGTAACAAGACTGTGACAAGCATTCAGTCCATGTACAATCAATCGAGTCTAAATGCAAGGTTTCCGGCGGGAACATAGCTCAATCTTGACTATTTGCACGCCGCAGCAATCTCGTCACCCTGTGTTCTCGTATGAATCTCAAACATCTTAAAAGCTTCACTAGCAGCAATGCTGGAACCTTCCAGACAGTACCTGCATTTTTCGCAAGCCGTAGTGTGTTTTTAAGTTTTAAACCTTAAAAGAAACACAAATCAACCGATATCGCCACTTTGTGGAGAAATTATAACAAGTATTCAAGCGAAAAACCATCAATCGAGTGTAAAACGAAAAGTTTCAGACGAGTGCATGGTGCAATCCATACCGCTCATGCAGCACAAAAATTACATTTTCTTAAGCTTTCATAAATGCCCTTGACTTCAGCAGTGCCTTTACTGCGAGCAAAGTTATCACCTTTCAAACATGTGCGCATTTTTTGAGGCACACTGTATAACCGACAGGAGAATTGGTGCCTTCATTTTATCCATCTATTTAACGTACGTAAACGTTTTCTGTGGGCGCGTGGAGCGCAGTCGGAGGAGGCGCCGGCTGTTTCCTGCACCCGATACCAGGTTCCTGGTTCGGATTTCCCGTCCAGGCCAACCAAGCCTTCCATCCCTCCGGGGTCGGTGAATTGGTACCAGAATTATCTGGGAAGGATAAAGCGCTGACTTGTTCATCGGCTGGCCACCGCAAGTCATTGTATGGCCAAATACGCATTCATTCGCCTCCACGACATCCATCGAAGTAGAATGCGCTGGCGCATCCCAAAAGGGATTGAGTAACGCCGTCCTTTATCCTTTATTTTTTATCCTAAACTTTTTATAAGGTATAAGACGTAAGGTGACGTAAGGCTTGTAAGGTGTAAGGCGATGTGTTATGAATACCGTCAGTTTTCGACATCATTTCAAAAATAGCGCTGTACCTCAAACGCAGCTGCTGCGTTTACATTGACTCCTAAACTGTGACACATAAAAGGAGGAGGTGATAGGCACCACATGCTACCTCCACTCTGTTAACACGAAAATAATTATGTGAAACGAGCCTGAGGACACTTCCCAGCATTCTTCAGAACGAGGGTGCTTGCGTTACCTATACACCAACAACTGCTGCCACTCACTGACATCCTCTCGGCAGACGTCTTGAAATGTTCACAGGGGCTCAGGAGACTGAACAGGTTCCCTTAAAACCTGTTCAGTCTCCTGAGCCCCTGAGTACGCATGAAATGGGTATCAACGGTTAGTTTCTAATCCACTTTAAAAGGTTTAGCTACGCTCTGTCATAGAAACATTCCAAGCTCCTGTAATGAGATCTCACTTTTCCTCTACTCACGAGCGACACAAATGTTTGCAATCCAACTGCGCCGCAGAAAAATCATTCTAGGATGGGTGCCATTCTTAGAATACTTGACCTTTTAACGTCTTTTATTAAGCTTACAGAAAATGTCACTTGTGCACTCAAAAGCACTCCAAATTTGGACCATCGATAGTGTCGGCGCATCAAACGGCGAACATTCTTGAACAATCTTGTATCTTGTAATTGGAATGGCTAGATCTTCACTACACCAGGACCATAAAACAGAGGTGGAAGCTGGGGTATTTCAGCATACCCTTTTGCAATTCATTTCTACCTGCATTTTGTAGAAAATCGGTAAGACGAGAACGCCGCAATATTCCAATAAGCGCAGAAAATTTTACTGCGGATCCGAAACAAGAAAGACAGAGATTAATATCGAGAAGAAACTAAACAAATATCCGTACATACTAGATAAGTAATTAGAAATGATAGTTAACCACAGCAAAATGAATAAATAATATTAATATACAGGGTGCGTAAAAAGTATTGACGCACCTATTTTTGTTTCCAACTTCCTCTTTCTACTCCTCAAAGTTTTTGTGTGTTATTTTTGTTGTCACTATTGTGTTGAAAAAATAATCTTGCAAAAACTGACGAAACACGATACCGTCGCAGTTACGGTGATCATTTCCGGGCTGTTACCAATGTAAATGAATACTTCATTAACAAGAGAATTAGGCGGTGTTCGAAACCGTCGTTGAGGAAAGAGGACAACAACCTAAACGTCAGCCGCGGCTCTGTCATAACAGCTGATGATTACAAGATGTTCAAGCACGATAACGTTCAAATCCAAAATTATCAATCTCTGTCCGATAACGGCAAACAGATAACGCGCTGGTGTGGACAGCTTCTCAGACGAGCACAGCCTAAACATGAATCCGCTGGATTACTCTTTTTAGGCGACTTTGGAGAATGAGGTCTGGGCTACTTTCAACAGAAGTGACCAGTCGCAGAAGGCTACCCTGTTCGAAGCACGGGACGAAATCCAAGCAGAGTACTTGCGGCGCGTGCTCAAGAATTTATCCGTCGTTTTCGCTCCTGCATTCACAGTAAAGGAGCCAATGTGATTACGAGTTCACGATCTTCAAGAAGGTCGTGAACTTACGAGTAATAGGCAATACTCGTACGTTCACGCGCGATAGACACGTATGGAGATATAATAGCTAACTTCGCTAGGATTCTATGCACTCTAATTTGCTACCGGTTAACAATGCACTAGCACGAGTGAGGTACACATAAAATTGGGCATAAAATTCCCTACCAGTACGCATTAAATTCATTTCCAGGAGACATCAGAAGTGTCTCACCCAACTACCTTCCTCCTTCTACGCGACAAAGGTCGACAGTCGCCGGCACATACTTTCGCGCTCTAGCGCGAGTCACCAGCCGTCCCTGCCGAAAGCGTTAAGGCCCCCCACACACTTCTGCGGCAACGCCGCTCGCCGCTATGGTTAACCCACTGATGACCGCGCGGGTCGCTTTCGGCCCGCGGTTATAAAACTGTTCGCTACGGCCCACTTCTCGCCTTTTCATAGTTTACGAGTAATCGTTAGATATGTTGGATCCTAGCAATGCCACTGCACTGTGATCCGGCAGTCATTTACTTCTAAACACTGATAAAAACAAATAATCAACACTACACTATTCAAGCTGCAAGAAGATCGGCACTATTCACAAGCAGCTTCTCACATCCTGTAAAAATGGTCATGCTGAAAAATAAATAATTACATTTTTGTGAAAATTTTGAAAACAATCTAGACAAAACAATGTGAAACACCTGCTGCATCATGTGGACACCTTATTTGCACGATTCGTGGCAAACGTGTGCCCTATTGCAGACCTTCTTACCGCAGCAAATACATCTTTTATTTATTTATTTATTTATTCAAGGGCAAACATGATTCACGTATAGAAATGCAGCGCAAACAAAACAAGGACAAAACGCTATCCCACGTTAGTCAGCTACAATCACACTTAAAAAATCAACAAGCAATAGTTCTACTCCAAACATGTGGGGACATAGACATAACATCGTCGTATTTACCAGGAAGCAAATTTAGTTCCGTGGGAGTTCAATAATATAAAACATAAGAAAATGTAAAATTCAAAGAAGTAAAGAAAGTAGTAAAATAATAGAATTTTTTAAGAATTATAATTAATTAAAGAAATGATATGTCACAAAATATAAAACATAAAAGGTTCGTTTCGCCACTGCCTTCAGACGAACCTTTGTGTAATGCTCCTCCCGTGGCTCTTCAGTGAAGAAGAGGAACATATTTTAAGATATCTTTAAAATCTGTTTGTGTGAGGAGAGATAGGAAAATGGAAAGAGATCAGATGTAGAATAGAAGAGAAAGAATGAATGTGAAAGGATAATGGATTAGACTCTATATGAGAAAATTGATTTCAAAAGAGAAAACAAAGGAGGAGTAGAAAACAATTTTAAGAGTTAATTGAAAAGATGTAACTTAAAGAAGTAGCAAAAGATGTTCTTATGAGTTGAAAGGGATTAATTAAAAGGTTTTTTTGTATATAATTAATATTTTTTAAATATAATTTTTATAATTATAACTATAGTTATTATAATATGTATAATTATAATTTATTATATATGATTAATTGTCTAGTATATATTTATTATAACTATTATATCTATTACAGTTATCATTATTATTAATACTTTTATTATTATCACAGTTTAAAATTGAACGACTTACCATTTTTGCCAATCACCGCACTCCGTAGTGGCACATTTACAAATAAGGAAGTGTGTATCAGTATACTGTTATATATAGTGACCAGCGTAGGTCGCCGGCTCCGCCGGCAACCAACGCTGGGTAGAGATGCATCCGTAGCGTCAAGCACGTTGAACCTTGCGCCTACTCCAGACTGATTCCTAGCTTGGTACCACTCACATCTCAGTATAGCACGCAGAAGAATGTCCTCAGCACTCGCTCTTCATCTAGCTTTGAGTACACAGCCTACTGCAGCTTGTCAAGCCTAAAGAAATGTCTGACATTTCTGTCCAGTCGTCTTGCTTCGAACCGCTAGGTGTGGCGAGCTCCGGAGGTGACTTCATTAGCCACTAATTTTGAGGGAGCGTACGGGAAGAATTATTCCGAGAGCCTAGTGTAGTCCAAAACTGGGGGTGGGACGGGAACTTGGTTTCCGCTGTTGACGAACCACTACAGACAGTGACTTATGCCTCCGTCCTTTATATACATGGTGCGATTTTCTGTCTCTGATTTTCCTACCTCCAATGTTTCAGATAGAAATCCCGGTCGGTTCGTTTTGAGAGAAAACCGATAGCACCACTCAATTGATCGATAATATCGATCGATATCGACTGCCTGATCAAAACGCCCAGTCTACTGTGGAACACTCCCGTCGGCCAACATAATCAAGCAACTCCAATCCCGATCGGCTAGGTCTGAGAGAAAACCGATAGCACCACTGGTTGATTGATAGTGTGAATGCCTCCTACTTAAACCACCAAAGTGGGGATATGTATATTCCTCACTGTTGTATTTCTCGTTCAACTTCTGCTATCAATCGAATAAAAATCGCTAAGCCGAAATAACTTCGAATGGGAGAATCTTACAGCCCGCAGCTAAGAAGCAGACATATAGCGCATTAAAAGATGAGGTCGCGCCATGCACTCCAAAAATGCCATCTAGCTGGTCCACCAAAAGTGGGGATATGTGTGTTCCTCACAGTTGTATTTGTTGTTGAAATTACGCTATCAATCGAATAAATATCGCAACGTCTTGAAAGGGGGCCCAAGCGATAAATGGGAATCACGATTGGGCGGGAGAAACTGATGCATGCGCTCGACACAACCAACTTCGAATGGGAGAATCTTACTTACAGCCTAGCTAATAAGCAAGCATATAGCGCAATAAAAGATGAGATCGCGCCATGCCCTCGAAAAGTTCACCACGGCTTTTAATCGACTGATAGTGTAAAAGCCACTTAACCACAAAAGTGGGATATGTATGTTCCTCATCTTTGCGTGTGTGTTGTTCAACTTCTGCTATCACTCGAATAAAAATTCAACAGCTTGGAAGAGTGTAGGAAGTAGGAAGTTTAAGCGAGCGGAAGAAACTGATGGGCTCAATCCAACGAACTTAGAATGGGAGAATCTTACTTACAGCCTAAAGAATCAGGCGCAAAACTGGTCGAGTGGACAGGGCTCATCGTGTTAAGTGGTTGTCAGCCTCTTTAAGAAGCACACGAGTGTGGATATAAGTGCTACGACTACCAGTGGGTCTCAAATAGGCTGGGTCCGGAGGACCACGATGTAGGAATGCCCAATCCGTCGTTTTGTGCTGTATGAAATTCAAAATTATCAGCAGCACTGTTGCGTTCTAGCCCTATGGTGAACCAAGTTAGTTCACTTCTGCTGTGAATGGGCATACACGTGCCTTCCTACCAAGGCGCATACTCTAACGTGTAGAGCGAGGAGCACTAGAATAGGGCCGCAAATTCTCACCACAACACTGACATCAACTTAAAAGGCTCTCGAAGAGAAACAAAGTGAAACGGTGGCAAAGGCAATAACGAAGAGCGGCAGTATGGATGAACACTGCAGGAGCTGTTCTCAGAAAAGTGAAGGCGGAAGCTCGCACACATCAGAAGGTTATGCCCGAACACAGAGAAGGTAGCAACAACAGGAATGAGCAGCGACCTCGGCCATGCAGAGTCGTACCTTGCGGTAACACAACTATAGCAGCACCTAATTGCAAGCACTAGTTGACCGGTAGCAAGGACAGGAGCCTTCAAGGGGGTACAGTAGCCACCCAACACGTGAGCGGACAGAGCCGCGGCGCCGGCCTATTTCGCAATGCCTCACGTGTCCTCCTCGGTCGCTGCGATTGCTCACCTCCCAGCGCTCCCCTTCGGAGAGAGAAGTCGAGAACCTGCCTCAAACTTGGGTGATTAAACCATCGAGCCTGCAAAGTTTACGAAGTTTCCCACGGTCACGTTGAGACAAAAAAAAACCCTCCTCTATTACATATATATATATATATATATATATCGAATATCCAAACTAATTCTCATTTATAATTCAAATATGGCAAAACTGGTTGTATCATTGATGAGGGTTGCACTACCACACTTGGTGTCGAAAACAGTGGGCAATAAAACTAACAGCAAAACAAAACGGTCTCGTTTTCACTGTTAAGAATTTTTCTATTCTTGGTAAAATTAATTTATATTACATATTAAATAAATATAATACGCAGTTATAGCAAATAAAAGATTTGATCGATTTTTATTTTATGTAATCTTCATTCATCAAAAGCTTTCCGTAAAAATATAGATAGATTGTCTTTGACTTGATTAAATTTGAACTTATAATATATAAATCTGTGTTTATATAAACATTTAATTATGCTTGAAATAATGAACTCTTTTGTGTATTCGTTATACTTCAAAATATTTTTCAATTCAATAATTTTTTCTAGAAAATACTCTAGGTCAGAACAAGTGTTTGCTATTCTTAATGTTTCCAATAAAATTATAGCTTTTTGATATTTATGGAGACCGTTGACGTATAATGTGGAAACCTTAGAACATTAAAGTTGAAGTCGTCTGTTTTTTTGTACATTCTTGTTTCTATTCTATTATCAATAATTCTTAATGTAATGTTCAAATAATTACAGTGATGTTCATTAATATGTCTTTATCAATTCCAGAGTACACCGACTAGCTTTAAAATATTATCTAATGCTTTTCGTTTGAGTTATGAACTGCAAGTAAATCATCCCTATATTTGTATGGTATAAATATGTTATTACTACTAGCGACAAACGATTTAGCGAATTCGTATTCCAGTATAGACATTGTGATATCTGTAAGTAGTGGACTAAAGTTACCTCCTTGAGGAACACCTTTACTTTGTCTAAAAATTGTTGAGCTGAATACTACACAGCTATTTTTAAGTAAGAAAATAACATAATGCATAATGTCGTGCATATTAAATATTTTGTACCGATAATTCAAATTTGTTTCATCAGTGTAAAATGTCCTGTACCCATTACAGGCTATGAAATTTTTATTGGCAGTTTTGAAACAGATTTTGAGTGGAACCGCTATTTTGTCTTAGATAGTCTTATCAGGTAGGTTAGTAAGAATATCTTTAAAGTCCGCCAAATAGAGTTTTGAATGGTCGTCTTGTAGTGCGTTTAGTTCGTAGGCAATATTTGTATTATTAATTGCCCAATATACCTTCGTAGATCTGCTTCGGTTAGCTACTATGTTACAGTAGTTAATGAAGTGCTTCTTAACAAATGCGAATATACATTGTAATTGTAAGGCAAGGTTTTTAATACTACTCTTGGATGCGCCTGTAATAAATCTGAAACTTGTTGGGTCCTTGTGCATTTTAGATAGGCAGTAGACTATAATTTCGGTGTCACTTAATTCTTGAACCGTTATTCGTATTAAAAAGGTTGTGTATACGTAAGATGTCAGATTCGTTAAGGTTGGGTATGTAATTATACACTTTGTCTGCTTGATCTTTTGCTGTAAAGAGTATATTATGTCTATCAATGGCTATTCCCTGTTCTTTCATAGCTATTTTTAGATAGTATTTTTTTTACATATTATACCGTAGTTGTTAGAGGCTTTGTCAAGCGGGCAGAAGATAAAGTGATCTTGGCAGTATTTTATTTGATTATATGGGATAACTTCAGATTTTTCTTGGTTATTATTCAACACAGGCTTGACTTTGTTTCTATATTGTAAAATAAAATACTTTCTTATTTAAGCTGTTACACCGATGTTTTGTTGCGATCAAAGCTTCTAGCGCCAGGCGGGACTCGAACACGCACCCCCCTCTGACCGGGCGGGAAAGCTCTAAGCCATTATACCACCGGCGCTGTTTGCACTTCCTTATTTGATTTATGTCGTCAGCATTCAATTTATATTTATTTTTGATCTTTTCGGTGATAGCGTCAATAGCGTCGTTACATATGACCTTCATTTTTTCTCTATCCAGTTTTTACCTACCCTATATTTAGTGCCTTTACTAAGTAATTTTCTTAGAGCTGTATCTTTAACAATTTCTAAATTACCTGTTATATTGCTTGTGATTATGATGCCTGTCTACAAATTTATTATATTATATTATATTATTATATTTATTATATTTATTATATAAATTGTTTCATATAGATAAGGATTAGATAAAATGTGAGAAATGTTATTGTTATTTAGTGACTTAAGTAGCTTATTGTAATTGAAAATTTTGGTTGATGTTGGAGGATCGTATCTGTAAACTACCCTAAAAGATAATTTATTTGATCGTAAAGTCTTCACAAATTCAATAGAATAGGTGCTAAAAAATATTTTATTAAAGTTGATTATATCTAATTTAGTGTGTATGTAAGGTACTACTACATTTTTCTTTTTTCTTATTTTTTCCTCTTTTTCACAGTGTTATTTTTATTTTGTATGTAGCTATACTTGGATAAAGTCAGTAAACAATACAGAACAAGTTTTGCTTTACGTTTAAGATGTTTTAAAAAGAGTGAATCAAGACATAATTCCAACAGTTTCATTATATTTCGTTTTAAAAGACTTTTAAGAAGTCTATAAAAGTTCATAATGTGGAGGTTATTTTCATTGTTGTTGAGATAGTTGAGAGCTTCAGTATATTTATTGTGGTCCTGGTGTTTATTTTTTGTCTTTTTTCCTCTATTTGTTCTCTCCTTAATAATCTTTAATGAGAAGTAAGGATGATTAACTTTATTCTTTAGAGGATTAATAATGTTGGTTATATTACCATATCCTTTTATATTGTCATTAAGGCCCAGATATGCAGTGTTGAGTAGTTTTACCCAGAAAATTCTTTATTGAGTAATATATTTTGTCTTTATTGTTGTATAGTGAATCTAAAATACAAACATCAAATTCCAACTTACAGTTATGAAGGTGAGTATATAAAACATCAAATTTCTTTTTATTATTTATGTAGTACATATGCTCTCTTATTCTCCCTTTTGGACATCTTGTCGTGATGCCAACGTATTGGATGTTACATTTTTTACATGTGATGCAATAAACTCGTTTTTGGTGCAACATGAAAAAGTTGCCGTTTTAAAGGTGCTGATCTTGAAATTTGTTACACTAGAAATTAAATTGTCATTAAATGAAGTAATACTACATACGGTACAGTTGACATTACAACGCAATCCTTTATGCTAGTTACCAAAGTCTTTAATCATGTATTGATTGCTCCCGTTTTTAATCTTGTAGAAGAAATCAGAGGTAAAATAATTATTTGTTTTAGTTGTTGCTATAGTACCTTTAGAACTATATCTGAGTACATGGGCGGTTTAACTCAAGTACAAAGGGGGGTCTCCCTTAAAGGGTTCCGTGGGAGTGCCACGCAGGGTTGTCAGACCCGTACGATAGACCTGTAATGGAGAAGCTAAAAAACTAAGTGTTGCTATACTTATGTATGAAAAAGTGTTGTAAAAGCTGCCAAAAAACTAAATGACAAAATCAGTCTAATATAGGAGCATTCAATTTAACCAAATATTGGATTGCAAAATACCATTTTAACCAAGTAGTACCGTATACAATCGTATGACAAGTAAGAATTTAAATAAGTAAAGCTCTGATCTCGCTTATTTTGTATATGGCACTTTATTTATCTAGGCATTTCAAGTCGATCACGCTTTAGTTTATCTATTATTATTGATTGTGTCGCTAAATTTTTGATTTACCTTGTTTGTTGTTTCATTTTTTAAGAAATGATTTTTTATTACTATAAATTACTTGACCATAATATTTATATAACATCCACAACATTTTGTAGAGAAGTACGAGAAGCACGTTATGGATTATGACAAAAATTTAGGTAAAACAGAAATGAGAAAGTCATCTACTTGGGAGAGAGAAGACAGAGTGTAAAGATTTTAGAGATGAGCGTCAACTAGACACTTGGCCAGTGACCACATGAGAACGCCACTGGCATCTAAGGAAGTATCCTCATAAAAAGAATTTATCAAAGAAATATGTAGTAAAGAAGTAAATTAAACTCAACTTATATCTATTATTTAATTATTCATCTTATTTATTAATCAATAAATCAAGAAACAAAAAATAAAAAAATCATTAAGGCAAATAACAAATAATAAACAACTGCTAAATTGTAAAATTAATACTATTAATAAAACGAAAACTTGAGAGAATAGTTAATCTCCAGAAAGAAGAATACTTAGTTAACTAATAGTATAGTTTGAATAATAGTAGTATATAATAAGGATAAGACAACTGTTAAAATAATTGAAATAATAAAATGATAAAAATTAGAATGATAAAAATTAAAATATTAAACCAATAACCCGATAGTCGGTGCTGAGGTAACATATCTTACCGGGTTTCCCTCCTCTAAGTTAAGAAATCTGTTCTAAGTCTCGACTTTACAACTGGTACACGTAGTTTGAGCTTTCCTCTTACGGATCTCGCAGTTTTAGGCCTATGGTATACTCCCGCGTCGCTCCAGCGACGGGCGCGAGGCAACTGTCAACGGCGCGCCTTCGCTGCAGTGGCGGACGGCGCATGGGGCGCGGTTGTCAGTTTACGCGCCATCGCTCCCGCGATGCGTCGCAGAGGGGTGTTATACCTCCGCGTTGCGGGAGTGAAACATACTCCCGTGCAGCGGCCGTGCACTGCACTGCGACGAGCGACGGGCTACGATGGTCGCGGGGGTGGGAGCGCTTGTCGGGCCCTATTCTATGCACTTTCGCTCACTTATTTCGACACTTCTTGGTTCGTGACCATACCACAGCAATTTCAAAACGTCTGGTGATGTTGGGTGGTCATGTGATGTCTCTGATGTTCTCCTCGTAGGATGTTCATCGTGGCTAGACTCATTTTGGGTTTTTTTCGACGGCTTGAACGGCTAGTTTTTTGGGGAGATATTTTTCTAGGCCGTTTTTCGCACTTTTGTGATGATCTTCGCATTTTTTTCGCCTCTGAACTTCCTCGCCGGCACCGAAATCTACATTTCTGTGCCGGACAAGTCACACGGAGGTTCTTTTGACATGTCCGGCGCAGAAATGTCCCAATTGAACGGCTAGCTTTTTGAGGAGATATTTTTCTAGGCCGTTTTTTCGCACTTTTGTGATGATCTTCGCATTTTTTTGGCCTCTGAATTTCCTCGCCGGCACCGAAATCTACATTTCTGTGCCGGACAAGTCACACGGAGGTTCTTTTGACATGTCCGGCGGACAAGTCACACGGAGGTTCTTTTGACATGTCCGGCGCAGAAATGTGAGAAGGCGATAAAACGGAAAAAACGCGAAATCATGAACGAAACAGTCGAGAAAACAAGGAATCCAGGAAGAAAGTGCACTGAATCAGCTGATTCGCTAAAATTCTGCAAAGTCTCCGTCTGCAGAACTGCGTGAACTATGTCAGCCTCAGCGATGGGGACGGCTCGCGACGCGCATCGCGAGCCGTCGCATCGCGGTGCGCTCCCGCGTCGCTGCAGCGGACGGGAGTATACCATAGGCCTTATGTTTGCTCCAAACCTGTTCCTGCATTCTACAATATGTGGCTCACCCTTGGAGAGGGAGCTTCTTTTGGAATATCATGAAGTAGTGTTTCCACGAGAATCGAGCGTCAGCGCGGTCCCACGCGCCAGACACGCGATTTGCTGCGCGGTCGTCAATGGGTTAAGGGCAGCGGCAACGCCGCAGAAGTGTTCCGGGCGCATTACTAGCCGCTCCTGTCGGGAGCAGTCGGACCGCGACAACTCGTCCAATTTCGCAACGCGCGCGACGCCATGGAGGGTTCGCGCGGCGTTGGAATTATGTCTGCCCCCTCGCTCCGCACTTTAGGGGTCGTTTAGTGTGCGCTCGAGGCGATGCATGTGTACTGGCGAAATTGATCGAGCGATGCGATTGATCAATTCGGCCACTACACGTGGTATCACGTCGCGCGTCGCACACACTAAACGACCCCTTGGGCCCCGTTTATACTTCCGACGCCGAGCGACGTGGCGTCACGTAAAGTGGTCAAATTGATCAATCGCGTCGCTCGATCAATTTGGCCACTACACATGCATCGCGTCGCGCGTCGCGCGCACACTTAACGACCCCTAATGTCCGAGTAGGCCTTAAGGCCTACTCGGACATTCGGGTTCTACGAGCCGAACCGAATAGCAACACGAGCCACGCGGTTGCGAAGCTCCTGTTGCTATTCTGTTGCAATTAGCAGTTGCCTTCGGTTGCTACACGGTTGTAGGATAATCGTGCCTTCGGTCCGGTAACCGTGCCTTCGTATTTCCGATGCTTGGGCAGCCATATACTCACGTATATCCAGCTCGTACCTAATACGTACATATTTATGTGTGAACATATAAATGCATAAACACATATACATTTATGCAAATATACATGTGTATACATGCATATATACAGATATATGTAGATACATATATATATATATATATGTAAATATACAAATATAAATATACATATGTGTACATGCGTGTATACACATTTGTGTATACATGTTTATATACATATATGTGTATATACCCACACACATACATATGTATATACATGCGCATATATGCATGAATACAACTGTGTATACAGGGTGTCTCAAAAAACTGTTCAACTGTTTGAAAGGTGATAACTTTGCTCAGGAAAGGTACTGAAAAATTTAAGAGCTCAATCGAAATCCTAAGAAAGTAGTAGAGATTTTCCGGCGTATGAGCGGTATTGAATGCGCCATGCACTCGTCTAAAATTTTGCATTTTACACTAGACTGATTGTGCTTCCCTTGAACACTTGTTATAATTTCTTCACAAAGTGGCCGTATCGATGGATTTGTGCTTATTTTACGGTTCAGAACTTGAAAGGACATCAATGCTTGCGAAAAATGCAGGGTATCCTTCAAAAATGCAGGTACTGTTTGAAAGGTTCCAACATTGCTGCTAGTGAAGCTTTTTATGATGTTTGAGACTCGTATAAAAGGACACGGTGACAAGATTTCTGTTTTATACAAATGATCAAGATTGCGCCATGCTTCCGCCTGAAACCTTGCATTTCAGACTCGTCTGATTGTGCATGGGTTGAGTGCTTGTTACGATCTTGTCACTATCTGGCCACGTTAACCTGTGCTGTGCTTCTTTTAACGTTTCCATCGCCCAGTAGCTTTAGCTATACCGATTAACCTCTCCATTCAGCTTGAATGTTGCTCCATCTGTCCACAGAATCCGTCTTGGAAAATGGGGTCCTGCTCACATTTGAATTGTGCAATCAGTAAACACGCATGTCACGTATCTTTCACGTAATTTTTAAGTTCTAAGCGTTAGAAGAAGCACATCACAGGTCAGTCAGGCTAAGAAGTAACAAGAATGTACCAACATTCAGCCCATGCACAACCAATCAGGTCGGAAATGCATGGTTTCAGGCGGCGTTTATTTTTAATATTCCGTGTGGGTTTTGCAACCACATGGTCACCTGGCGGGCTCTTCGGGTCTGGACCAGGGAAGTGTGTAAATTCAATTCAAAACTTCGTAAATCAAATTTCGTAAATTCGTAAAACTGCTAAATACCGTCGTAAATCGTAAATAGTAAAAGTTAGCTGACATGTGGTGCAGTACAGCTTAATTTTTATAGGTTTTTCTGCTAATGGTAGTACAAGATGATGCGGGATCTGTTTGTCGTGTTATTTTCATCTCAAGCTAAGCCTTTTTCTTGCCAAATTTTTTTACTTTTGCCTTTCTTTCCAGTCGGACACCTTTCAAATCAAACTCTACACGTTTTAAGACAGTCGGAAAGTTCTTGATTAAAAAACTGTACTTTAACCTGCATTGCGTTTCAACAAAAAGCTTTCATCGCTTGAATGACCATTAAATTTCAAACCCCTTAGCAGTTATTTAGATGCTTAATCTAGGATTAAGCAAACGCAATAAATGGGAATACTGTTTCCACAGATCAAATGATTATCGCAGTATGATAGAAAGTACATGGAGACCTTTCTGTTAAAACATTCTATTTAAATGAAGTGGAGCATTTATTCAGGCATGGGGACATATGTATTTGTTTTTCTAAGGAAAATTGCGAGCGCGGCAGGGCAGATTCCAGACGGAAGGGTGCACAAGGGCGCGAATGTCTCCATACTTGGTCCACGTGTCAATCATAAGCTCACGGCCGCGATTATGGAGTCTCTGAGAAAGATGACGTCTTGCGAAATCTACAGTGGCTGAGACCGTCCGTGCGCTTCACGCTAAAGTCGGTTGCACTAGCACTTTTAGAGGTTACAATGAAGCCTTTAGGGGAACTTTTAGGAACTTAAACTACCTAAGGAGGAGTGAAGGAGGTATCTAGTGCTTCCTAAGGACAAACTGAAACTCTCTCCATCTCTCTGGGACTCTTGAGGCCTAGCTCGATGGCTGAATAGCCTTATAATAGTCACGATAAAGGCCTACCGATACCCCTAAAATCTTTCCGACCGTCGTTACAACGGTGTAGTGACATGAATAAAGAAAGACAAAGACAGCAATACGAGGTCTCAAAAATGGGAAGCCTCTGGCCTCGACGAAATTGTAGAGGAGATGTTAGAATCTGGAGCCACACCGGAAGCGGAACAATTGACGACACTCTTCAATAGCTGCTGGCATCAACATGAAGTGCCAGAGGATTGGAAAAAAGGCCTAGTAGTCAAACTGCCGAAAAAAAGAAGCGTATTGTTAAGAAGGCTTCGAGATGCAATTGATGATCGACTGCGGGAGGAGCAAGCTGGATTCAGAAATGGAAGATCGTGTTGCGACCAGATCTTTACGCTACGCAACATCATCGAGCAGTGCCTAGAGTATCGCTACCCGCTCTATATGAACATCATCGATTTCAAGAAAGCATTTGACAGTGTCCACCGTGAGTCACTAATACTCAGTCTCTATGGGGAAATACTCAGTCTCTATGGAGTCCCTGCGACCTTCGTCAAGGTGTTTAGAAGTCTATATCACAACTCCTCGTGCTGCGTGAAGACAACTCTCGGAAATACAAGATTCTTCGAAGTCACCACAGGAGTCAGGCAGGGATGTGTTCTCTCACCGTTGCTCTTCAACATCGCACTCAACTACGTACTGAGAAGAACAACAGCCGAAGTACAAGACAACAGCCGAAGTACAAGGGGGGTATCCCTTGGTCTAGCGGTCGCCTTATTGACCTAGACATTGCCGACGACATTGCCATATTCGCTGAGGACAACGATACTCTTCAAAGAAGCACGGAATGCCTTAGCCAGGAAGCAAGCAAAATCGGCCTCCGAATTAGTCCCCCGAAAAGTCAAAGGTCATGCACGCAGGAAATATGACCTCGGGAGACGGCATCTACGTAAGACCGGATCGCTTGGAAGTAGTGAATAACTTCACCTACTTGGGAAGCATGATCACCAGTAACGAAGATGCTGAAGCTGACGTTCGATGCAGGATTGCGAAGGCAACGGCAGTGTTCCGGAGGCTTAAGCCACTGTGGACGTCGTCTTCAATTTCAAATAGCGTCAAGCTGCGTTTGATTCTTCGATAGTCGTCCCCACTGCAGTGTACGCTAGCGAAACATGGAAGATGTCAGCTAGCATCATCAGGCGGATCAACGCGTTCCATTGCAAATGTATACGACAAATAATGAGGATACGCTATACGGACTGCTTGACGAACGAAGAAGTACTACAACGCTGCCGCTCGAGCAACCTCTACGAAACCGGTGTGCAAAGCCGACTCCGCCTGGCCGGACACATTCTTCGAATGCCGGCGCACCGCCTGCCAAGATCAGCCATGCAATGGACACCGCCAAGAAAGCGAACCAGAGGCCGCCCAAAAAACACGTGGCGTCGCACGTTTTTGAATGACTTGGTATGTTATGAATATTTCTAGGCAGGAGTGTGAAGAAATAGCCCAAGACAGGCAGCGGTGCAAAGAGTTCGCCGCCCTATGCGCTCAACAGCACGGGAGGAACTAAGTACTACAATACTAGCCCTATCTATTGTCCATTCGGCGCAAGAGCGCGTTTTTTGCGCCGTTCCAGGCGAGAAAGCGCCGCATTGCAATAACTTCTTTCAAAGTGATCCCTCTTTGAGAACAAGCTCATGTTTGAAACGAGAATTGAATTCCTATCAGATAGTATAAGAGTTATCAAATCATTCTGAAGAAAATTTTTTGGGTTTTTGAGGGTTACGTTACAGGCCAAGGGACTACTGTAAGTTTACGGCCGCTCCGTATTTCCACGAGATAATTACCTCGGGCCACGCTGGAAACGTAGCCCAAACCTAGCTGGGGATGCTTCCTTAGCCAGCGTACGTCGCCGGCTTCGCCGGCGCCGCACGCTGGACGTGCGGGCAGGGCCACGCAAGGCTTGCCGGCTTCGCCGGCTTCGGGTGTGGTGGCGGGCCACGCTGGAAACGTAGCCCAAACCTAGCTGGGGATGCTTCCTTAGCCAGCGTCCGTCGCCGGCTTCGCCGGCGCCGTACGCTGGACGTGCGGGCCACGCCAGGCTTGCCGGCTTCGCCGGCTTCGGGTATGGCGGGCCACGCTGGGAACGTAGCCTAAACCTACCACGGGATGCTTCCTCAGCCAGCGTCCGCCGCCGGCTTCGGCGGCGCCGTACGCTGGACGTGCGGGCAGGGCCACGCCAGGCTTGCCGGCTTCGGGTGTGGCGGGCCACGCTGGGAACGTAGCCCAAACCTAGCTGGGGATGCTTCCTCAGCCAGCGTCCGTCGCCGGCTTCGCTGGCGCCGTACGCTGGACGTGCGGGCAGGGCCACGCCAGGCTTGCCGGCTTCGGGTGTGGCGGGCCACGCTGGGAACGTAGCCCAAACCTAGGTGGGGATGCTTCCTCAACCAGCGTCCGTCGCCGGCTTCGCCGGCGCCGTACGCTGGACGTGCGGGCCGCGCCAGGCTTGCCGGCTTCGCCGGCAACCAACGCTTGGTATGGAAGCATCCCTAGCGTCGAAGTCATACATGTTCAAACGAACGCCTACTACAGATCGAATGATGCCTTGCTGAATATCAGTCATCCAAGTATAGCACTCAGGGAAATGTCTCGCACTCCTGCTTCGCCTGGGGTTGTGTTCATAACCTATTGCAGCTCGTCAAGCCTAATCGAATTTCTGACGTTTCTGTCCAGTATTTCCCTGTCCAGTACGTTTCTGTCCAGTTTTAAGCCACAAGGTGTGATAAATTTCGGAAAGTGTGACTTAAGACAAAAAATACTATCCTCGTCTGCATATAATAGCATGGAAACTGGTCAAAGCACTGCCGAATATTGAGGACCAAGGAGCAAGACATGGTTAAAACCGTAGTGGAACTGAGCGTAGGTCCGACGAACTTTCTTCGCTGACCTCTCCTGGTCCACCCCTTAAAATTGGAGGACCTGGGCAGGTAGAAATAGCTTAGTGATCCAGCGCGCGAATTATATATGCTCTTGAGATCAAAGTGAACAATTTCCAAATCAAAAGAAGCGTCTTCCAGACCATGACATTGACCAGTCAATAATATCGGTTAATATTGATTGCTTGATGGAAGCTTCAACATGGTGGCTGATTACCTGGTCAAGCTTCCGTCGGTCATAATAATCACGGAACACCCGCCCGATTAAGTCTGGCGAGAACCAATAACTCCGCTCAAGCGATGGATAATATCGATCGATATTGATTTTCTGAGCGACTAATAGGACCGACTGCCCGATCGAAACACCATCGGCCATAACAGTATGCTGTTGCTAATGTTAGATAGCTGAACGAAGAAGTACACGCCAACAGATACGTCATTCGAAACCTCATGGATTGTTCTTTGATTTCCATCCCTCTGGTAGTTGGTCGATAAACACCCTAGATGTGATCAACATGCGCCATCTACAGGTCATGTGTCGTTGGCAGTAAACACCCGCTGTCGCTGCTGGCCTCGGGCGGCGCGGCGGGCTTTGGACAGCGCGGTGGGCTTCGTAAGGCCGGGGGCATACTTCCATCGCCGCGATGCCATCGCGGCGCTCAGTTCATGGCCATTCCGCCGCACGCGGCCGAATAGTCAAAGAGGACTTCGACGCGGCCGCCGCAACAGTGGCGGTCGGCATGCGCGATGGCTTCCCGCGCCCATCGCGGGTATGCCATACTTTTTCGTGCCGCGCGCGGTGTTTAGCATTGCTCCTGGACGGATCGCCGTCGCGCTTCCTTGCAGAGCGATGAAGCGATGCGACGAGCGCTGAGAAGTTCAAATTCTTTCGCGTCGCTCTGCAAAACTCATCGCCGCGATTCCATCGCGGCGATGGGAAGTATGCACGAGGCCTAATGATGGTAATGATAATGATAAAGATGGTAATGATGCCTCCGTAAACACAGTAGATGCTATAGGCCGATCAACGTCTCCCGTCAACACCTCATTTGCTGTCAGCAGGGCAGACCTGCTGTCGCCGCGGGACTCGGACAGCGCGGCGAGCCTCGGAC
>OX375870.1:59903060-60036939 GCA_947359475.1 Heligmosomoides polygyrus bakeri | reverse complement strand
ACAACTAATTTCGTGGACTCTCAAGCGCATTCAACAAAAGTGTTCATAAACAAATAACAAACAACAGTTTTCAACCAAAGTAAGATCTGTTGGAACGTGGGACTGCTTCCCATTTATCAGCTACCTGGCCTTTCCCACAGCTGTAGAATTCTTGTGCTTTTGCAGCCAAGAATCCTTGGAGGTGCATTTTGACATGGTCCACATTAATAAGTCGTCCTCCGACCAAGAAGTGCTGCAGCGGGCTGCAAGGGTGCTAGTCATTTGGCGCAAAGCCTGTGCTGTAAGGTGGGTGAGCTAGACGCTCCCAACTAAGGTCTTCGATTTTTTGAAGCTCCCGATTCGTAACGTGTGATCTGGCGTTATCTTGCTGACAAATAATTCCGCTCCTGAAAATCTGTCTGAACCGATTCCAGCGGAGTTCAGCCTGCGCGCGGCCAGGTTGAGAAGAGTAGATTACAGCATTAATGCTGGAACCGTTCTTGATGAGCTCCCAGAAGATAATACCTCCTTGACACCACCAAACGGAGGGAACGTAGCGAACCGGACGCCTCAAAAAATAGAAGACCTTGACTGGAAGCGTCAAACTCATCCACTTTACAGCACAGACCTTGCGCCGAGTGACTACCACATTTTTACTTCGGTGCAGTACTTCTTGGTTGGAAGACGATTTAATAATGTGGACCGGGTCAAAATGCACCTCCAAAGATTCTTGGCCTTAAAAGCACAATAACTCTATGGCCGTGGGATAGACCAGCTACCTGATATATGAGAAGCACTTTTGCGTTCTGAGGGATCTTATTTTAATTAAAGATTGTCATTAGTTAATTCTTAATAAAGAGTTTAGCTGAAGATTCTTGAGAGTCCACGAAAATAGTTGCCAACCTAATATATATACCTTTCAAAAAATTCCTGCATGTCCATATGAGTCCATAACAAATAGTTGCCATAGACGTTACCCGAAGTTAGTTGCTAGTTTCTATCTATTCAGTAGTTAGTAGCATATTCTGCGGTTTGAATTGTTTGACTGTGTTCTTTTGCTGTTTTTTTTTCTTCATATTATACCACACGAATGTAATCGTGTAATAAATAATAATAATATATATATCTGGTGATTCTGTTTTAGGAAAGTTTTGCTGCTACATATCAAATCTACCTGCAAAAGCTTATAAGGGAATTTTGTAGGAACAGGATAATCTTGTTGAACACATAATATTCATAGCAGCTGAGTGCTCCAGGCTTAAACTAAGCTGTAAATCGTTATTCCCACATCCTTTTTGTGCGTTTCAAACTGATCGATTTTCTGACTTCGAAACAAGGCAAATGAACGAATCCCCTATTGACCCATTGCTACTACCAAATCAAACAATTCCCATTGAATAGTACAGATAACATCCTTTCTATGATTGACAAAGTGGAGCTTTTTCGCGTCGCCGAATGCGATTTTGTTGAGTTAGGAATTTAGTATAACACTTGGAGCTAAACGCTGGATCTCGGAACTAACATTAAAGGATAAAAGGACAAAGGTCAATCCATCAATTTCGGATGCGCATTTCACTGCTACGTGATGCTGTGGACAATTTGAATGCGTAATCGGCTTGCACTGGTCAGGAAGGCGCAGCCCTGGCAGAGCCCATGCAGAAAACGGCCTGCGGCTGAACGTGAAGAAGGCGCAGTTCATCAGCTCTGAGCTGTGCACTGGACCAATCCAATATTGACTTCAGTTTCCAATAATGACGCGGTGGTCAACCGATGGAAAAGTCAGTGTTTTGTCGTTTCCAGACAATTCTAGTACCACTTCACCGACCCCGAAGGGATGGAAGACTTGGTTGGCCGGGCTGGAAATGCGAACCAAGAACCTACAGCCGATTTTTTGAAGGAAAAAATGCCAAGCGAACTCTGCAAGCAAAACGACCTAGCTGTGTAAGTCTTTTAGGCCCTAGTTGGCCATACTGAGGAATGCACTTAGAGCCTCGAAGCTTTCGCATGCTTCGTAAAGCAAGGAAACATAGGTGACGAATGTTGGAGATTATCCAAGCACCTGCTTAAAACCAAGACTATCACACTGCATTGCAATATAGTCTTCAAAGTACGTGTTCGAGAAGGTAGATGTCGATAGTGGGAATGTAGTTGGAGATGATCTCAAAGCGAACACGTGGAACAACACACTGTAGGCCGGTGGCTGGTGCACACCCATCCATTTCGGGCAGATGGCAGGCAGCGCAGCCGAGGAGCCAAGAGGGAGGGTGAGCACTCGCGTCCGGCGAACGAAGGCAGCTGGCTCCCACACACGCATGGGCCGACGGAGCGGAATGGTGTTCGGCCTATCAAAGAGGAGCCGTAGGAGTCGCCCCCCGCAAGAATGGCGGAAGTGTTCGACGAAATCCATGGGCGATGAACTGAAAAGCTCTGGAAAGCAGGGCAGCTAAACCAAGGCGTCCAGTGCAAACATGCAGACAATAAGTATAGCGGTGAAATGCTTAACTTCACGAAGACAAGGAAAACCGATTCAAGAGAAGAGTGAAGAGAGAGAAGGCTCCTGCCACAAGCGTGATGAGGGATAAAGAGATAAGAATGTAGTCTTTCCTTTTCAATGGCCCCATACTGCTCAGAACTAGAAGCCGTGGCGCATCGATAGAGAGGAACGGTGGCGACCTTTATCCTTTCGTCGTTTACGGAGTTAGTCGCTTTTCACTCACTTTGCTCTTTGTTCCCGACAGAGTTTGAAACTGTTAAAAATAACCCTTTGAAAAACTAGTTAACCTGCGAACCTTTGAGAGTAAAGGTCAGCATTCGAAGACTGGAAATGCTGGTTCCTATCGCATGCTTTGTGACGCACTTCTCTCCTTTTGCTTGTTTACACATGGTAAATATTGGTGGATACTGGAAAAGTTGTTTTCATATCAAAGGTATGGATAAAAAATACCTAAGGGATGAGGAATGAACGTCCGCATAAAAGTATTTGAAATGTGTCAAGCGTTCCGCCTCTACATATCATGGAGGTCACTTGAACGAATACAAACTAAGAATAATAATAAATAAACAAAGAGATGAGCTAGTCGATGAGGACTTGAATGTTTTGTTCTATTTGAACGTGTGCGCGACCAGTGACCAGTTTTCTAACAGTATGTGGGACGAAAAAATGTTTGACCGAGGGGCGACTCAAATCTGAAATCAATGCGTGGCACATGTAAAATCAGTGCCTTCTGATTTCGCCATGTACGATCAATGAGACACCGTACGCGTATGTGCTGGTAGCAGTGGGATATTAGGCAGGAAAAACTGCGGAAAGCAAGAACAACCTGCACCATACTGATAAACATGTCAAAGTGAAGGGACTATCATGACTGCATGGAAGGAACGAACAAAAGCCGGCCCCACAAATTGTTTAATTCGCACCAATATATATCACATGTGCACGGCCGCAAGGTAGAATGACACGTGCAGTAAAATAAATGCTTGCGGCTATGAAAAGCACAGGCTAAAGGAGATCGTCAGTACTCTCCTAAGGCAGGTCTTCAAGGGCCCCTGATTTTCCAGCACAACTAGGGCCATTTGTCCAGACTGCGCTAGTAGAAAGTGATGAGAACAATGCAGGTCGGCACAAATCATCCCATGCATATGTGGAGGCTCTGGCTCCCTCACGCTCTCGCTGACTGCCCACTATTCATGTGAGCACCAGCCAGCGCCATTCACTCTGGCAACGGCCGCCATTATGGGTGGCCGGGGCCAACACACACACACAAACACCCACCCACCCGGCGGGTGGGGCGTTCAATTTCCGCCACTCTATTATGGCCAAACTGGTCCTTCTCTGTCCGTCAGTGGATCGTTACTCGCGCCTGTTCTCCTCGCCCATCCACAACGACACGGTCGAGGTCAGAGCTAGAGCATCGTTAGAAGTCTATGAATGGAGGAGGCATATGAATTCGAGTGGCCGACCGAAGATTGATAGCGGACACAGATCAGATGGCAGATGAAATTACCGACGAGCTAAAGGTGGTGCGAGGAAGGTAAACAGTAGGAGCATTCAGCAGAACTTCGAAACCTAGCTTCCTACACAGGGTAATCTGCTACATTTGTACTGTAGTCAGAGAAGAAAACTCCACACGGGAGGCTGCTCCATATCTTAGGAGTTATCTAAGGGTATCACCATTATACCACTTTTAAACAGAAAATGACTCGCCCGGCTTTCGAGCCGCTAACTCCGAGCTACCATTAGTCTTACAACCTTAAACCTTGGATGTGATCTACTCTGAAGGATTGTAACTCCACATATACTTAGCTCTCTTAAAAATTAGGAAATTGTTAAGAATAAGTCTCTGCAGAGGAATCCTATTGGAGAAAAATCCATTTCCTGGGAGAACTGAAACCACGCACCGTTGGGTGGCGTTTTCGTAAGATTTAACCTTTAATCAGTTTCTCAGGATATTCAAATGGTAAAGATCATTCGGTCGATGAATGCCCTGGCGTTCTCAATCACGTTGCGGAACTGGCCACCATGGGATTCCCAAGTCTATCGTGGGAAGGAAGGCTTCTACAACTGCAACTTTCCTTGATGGTCCTTGTATGAGCTCAGACATTCACTCCAAGCATTGGGTCCTGATCAGGGGTGCGCGTAATTACGATTTACGATTTACGATTTTACGATTTCCGGTGATTTTTGGCAAATTTTTTTACGATTTACGATTTACGACATTTTGGGTCGTAAATCGTAAATTTTCGTAAATGTGGTCTTCGGTCCACGGATGAGAAACATCCACATAACGTGATACAATTCGGATTATGACGATGTACCCACTTTTTAAAGACTTCCCTCATAGCTCATTGCAATTTTCTATTTACTTTTTTATGCTGTGGCGCTTTGCGGATAGGCCGCTCGAGTTAATTCCTGGCAATGGTACTGGGCTAGCCTTTTTTCTGGTCACACTCTAGCACAACATCTCACATTCGAATGGCCTGAGAACATTTCGTTCCTGCCCACAGAAAAACAAGAAAATTTTCCTTGCACTGGAATGAAGATGATCACCTGCTAAACTATATTCTATGCTGGAACCACCGCCTAGTCAACTTGTAACTTTTTCACCGCTTGTTCACCACATAGACGACTCTTTCCAAGGCACACGAGTAGAACTCATGCAAAGCCATCAAGAAATATTGGACTTGATTGGAGGCCGTGGAATAACAACTAAACTGTTGGAAAGAGTAAAACAATCATGTTTCAATCTGATTATCACTGCACGTCATGGCGCGGAGTTTATTTACGTGAGGTGCGCCTTAAGCAAAAAGTCTGACATTTTCATGAAAAAAGTGAAAAAGTTTGACGCTTCAATGGTTTGATTGAGGCTGTTGCGTCGCCCTATGCGATCCGTTCAGAATGCTAAAGACTGGGCAAAAGATACGATAGCGTTTGTTACAAAGGTAGTGGAGAGCAGGACCGGAGAATACAAGCAGTCATTAATTAGTACATATTAGTACATATTAGTATTAGTACATACAATATTTTGGAGTTTCCGAAACCTAAAAAGTGCAAGCAAACCTGCGAGCGAAGTAAATGCCAAAAGTAATTGCCTGGTATCGTCGAACGACGATCTTTCATTCCAGAAGTTGTGGTTGCCTTCAGAACGATAAAGGACAAAGCGCGACGTTAACCAGTCCCTGTTTGAGATGCGCCTTCCAATCTTTCTACATCTATGGGATATCGTAAAGGCCATTTGAGAGTGGGTTTGCCCCACAGAATGAATTGCGGTTGCCGTCGATGTAGAGATCAGTGTTTTATCCTTCTCGGACACATCAGGTACCAATTCACAACCCAGAAGGTATGGAAGACTTGACTGACCGTGGTAGGATCCGAATCAACTATTCTGGAGTACGCGGTAGCCATCCTCCTCCGACTTCTCTACCATTGGTTTCCCCTATATGTCTAAAACGTACCTTGTACGAATCAGTTAAACCACTTTCAATTCAAGCTGCACCTTGCTTCTCTACTTTACTTCTAAACAATGCCATAAAAATATTTATTTATAGATGCACCATAAGTGCGCTACAACAGGAACATGATCACACAAATTCCGTATGAACTCAAACAAACTCAATACAACAAACAAATATCTTCTATTTTAAGTCAAAAATCCGACTATGATGAGTGTCCAAAAATGTGATCATACTCTTTCAATCGTCACACAATTCCTTCCCGTCTGCTACAGAAGTGCTGCTGGTTTAGGTGTGTCACACCATAGAAATGTGCCATGCGTTCACTCAGTAGGGGATGCTTGTTGAATTATTTGTGCGAATACTGTTTTTGTCAAGTTGGCAGCGATCAAATTACTTTTTTTGTTTTGGATGGAATAGTTTTTGTTGGTTTATTCGGAGTTGTTGCGGTTGTTTCTACAAAGTCATAGTTTTAGATGCAAGCCAATGGCTAGTAGAATGATAAACATTTTGGTCGTCCAAGCAATGTAAGCCTTTTATTTGGGCACCCTGTATAGACGCCTTTTAACCCATTGACGACCGCGCGGCAAATTGCGTGTCTGGCGCGTGAGGCCGCACGCTGGGTACACACCGACGCTGGAATCCGACGCGGAAGAACTACTTCACGATAATCCAAACGAAACTCCCTCTCCAAAGGTTAGCCACATATTGGAGAATGCCGCAACAGATTTGAAGCAAACCACTAAAGATGTATTTGCTGCTCTAAGAAGATCTGCAAAAAAAGAGCGCACGTTTGCCACGAATCGTGCAAATAAGGTGACCACATGATGTAGCAGGTGTTTGACATATTTTTGTTTAGATTGTTTTCAAAATTTTTACAGAAAATTAGACTAGTTATTTTTCTGCATGAGCATTTTTATAAGATGTGAGTAGCTGTTTGGGAATAGTGCCGATCTTTGTGCAGCTTGAATAGTGAATAGTGTGGGGTGCTGATTATTTGTTTTTAATGCTGCTTAGAAGTAAATGACTGCCGGACCACAGTGCAGTGGCATTGCTAGGATCCAGCATATCGAATGATTACTCGTAAACTACGAAAAAACCGAGAAGTGGACCGCAGCGAACAGTTTTATAACTGCGGGCCGAAATCGACCTCCGCGGTCGTCAATGGGTTAAGATAGCGCTTTTGAACAAGCAGTTTATTTTGGTTCTCCAAAGGCTTTCCAGTTTGATTTGAAAGGTGCTAGTTGATTTTAATGCCTTCCATCTTAACTAGAAAAGTGTCCAACTTGAGCTGAAAACGTCTCAATAAAGCATAGTTAGCTTCGATTAGCTTTAACATAATAGAAAAAAAAACAAGGAGATTAGTTGTATTATATGTCAGGCACCCCTTATGGTTTACGGTTTACGCTTTACGATTTACGACGATTTTTTCGTAATTACGATTACGATTTACGAAATTTCGTAATTCATTTACGCACATCCCTGGTCCTGATGTGTTGTTCTTCTGGCAACCTTCGTGGCCTGATCTTGGTGTTCAAGACGCAGACTGTCATGTTGTCGAAGGGTATTCTTCTTTGTAGAGCTAAGCTTCTCCAGATCCCCCTAGAGTGCTTGGCATATTCCTAGTCGTAGTCGTCTGTATCGGGGTACGCAACGAACACAGTGAAAGCCATCAACACACACCAGCGCCGCCTACTCCGTGCTCCCGAATATCCCGAGCTATAGTTTTTCTCTGGGGTCGAAGCAGGGGATAGCCTTTTATCGTCTCGGTCAGACCGATGACGTCGTATTTGATTTTCAGGCTTGCATCATCAGATTCTGGAAGGATGCTTCCGATTCAAGCGTACGGGCGTTGCAAGCACAGATCGTCACCCTAGCCGTTCTCACAAGGTAGGTCAATCGGCTGACCGTGGAGTTACTCAAAGTGACCTGTTGAGGGCCGTAGGGCATTTTCTGGGAAGTGACGTAGTTGCATCCAATTCTCCTGCGGACCTCGGGATATGCCAAAAGTGGCAGTATTCCGTAGCGTTTCAATGCCTGCTGATAAAAATCAAGAATTTGTTTTACCGTTGACAAGCGAGTAACCCCACGCTAACATATACAGGGTGCGTAAAAAGCATTGACGCACCTACTTTTTGTTTCAGCTCCAGCTTTCTCTTTCTACCCCTCTAGGTTTTTGTGTGTTATTTTTGTTGTCTGTATTGTGCTCAAAAAACACTCACGAAAAAAATGAAGAAACATAATCGTCATCGTTACGGTGGCCTTTTTTTGTCTGTTACCCAGAGAGCTGAATACTTTCTGAACAAGAGAATTAGGCGCTGTTCGAAACGTTTGGTGAGGAAAGAGGTCAGCAACCCAACGTCAGCCACGGCTCTGTCATAACAGATGATGAGTACAATATGTTCAAGCACGATAACGTTCAAATCCAAAATTAGCAATATCTGTTCGATAACGGGAAACGGATAACGCCCGAAGGTGTAGACAGCTTTTCGGACGAGCACAGCTTGAACATGAATCCGCTGGATTACTCTTTTTATTCGATTTTGGAGAATGAGGTCTGGGCTACTTTCAACAGGAGTGACCAGTCGCAGAAGGCTACCCTGTTGAAAGCACGGGACGAAATCCAAGCGAGTACTTGCGGCGCGTGCTCATGAATTTTTCCGTCGTTTTCGTTCCTGTATTCTCAGTAAAGGAGCCAATGTCGATTACGAGTTATTCTATCGTGTTTGCAAGATCATTTTCCATATTTCTCAAGTGAATATTTTAAAACTTACTGCGCATCACTATTTCCACAACCGCCGTTCACTGCGTCAATACGTTTTACGCACCCTGTAATACTTTTGCTATCAATATAATAAAAGTTGCACCAAAATGGATGCATGGATTAAAGCATGCTGAAACACTGTTGGTTTCCGCAACAAAAATAAGCTTAAGATCATTTTTATATTTAAAAGAACAAAATAATACATGGCGGTTCAAGCACTGTATCCACGTTTTGGTACAAGCGAATTGTAGATTTCCAAAGGAGGTCGTAGTTAATCACATTAGACTGAAAATTGTACAGGGTTGGCACAAACGAACTGTTGATCACTGCTCAACCCTAACTCTCCATTAGAACGTGCAGAAGTCCCATTAAACTATTGCGACGGCTTTCAAAGTTCTCCAGCCGTAGAATACCTGCTGGCAGATGCATATTAGGCAAAATATTAAAAAAAAAGAAAATGAAATAACAAAGGAGAATAATTTTTTAAAAATATACGAAATTTATGCCTAGTGAAAGGAATTTTGAAGGAAATTTATGTTTGGTGAGAAGTTTGTTAAGGTGGTATGAAAAGGGTCAGTATTGCAGTGATGTTCGAGCACACGTTTGGAAATCGATTGTCCATAACCGAAAAATTGTGTGAATTAGTCATGAGAGAGGTTTTTTAGGAGCTACCATACCCTTTAGATCTCGCAAGAATAAATTAGTACTCAATCACTCGCTTTTATAATGTTTCACTGGCCACATTCTGGGTTGTGATAATTTCAGATAAAGTCATCAAAAATTTAATTTCAAAAGGAACAAAATTTGTCACTAAACATAATGTTTCAAAAGAAAACATTCAATTCTAGTTTGAAGAAGTTTTCTCTTTACTCCTAGAGAAAATTAGAAATAAATATAAGTTAAAAGATTTTCACCTTAATTTGATAAAACAAAAGCTCAGTATTATAAAGAAAAGGATATGAAAATCTTTACTATATCATATTACTGTGGAAAATAACAGATCTTTTAAAAAATTAAATAAAAAAATAGTATAGTATGAAATTTTTTAATGAAAATTTTGCTATATGACCTCTTGACAAAGCAAATAGTAATTACAGTTTCATTTGTAAAAAATTCTATTTAATCACTTTAGCAAAAGAAATGGGGATTGTTTCTGAAAATAGTAAAATAAAAATTTTTAACTTTAATCAAACATATGAAATGTATAACAAAGAAAACGAACTGGAAATTATCAACAGACATAAAATATTATGCTTGAATAACAAAATTAAAGGTGATGGAACAGAAAGAGTTCCATTGATATATTGTTTACAAAAACTGCACAAAAATCCAGTGAAATTTAGATTTATTACCGGAACATATAATACCTCCATAAAACTTCTCTCAAAAGAAATGACTGAAGTTTTTAAGTTTCTGAAACAATATTTTTATTAAATATATTAATGTAATAACATCGAGAAATAAGAATTTCATTGGTTATTGGTCTATTAATAACATAAATATATCTGATAAAATAAGTAAAATCAATATCGAAAATTGTAAACTGTTTTCAGCAGACTTTACTAATATGTTTGCTAGTCTTCCTCATAATACTATATTGAAAAATTTAAAAGAATTAATAAAAATATGTTTTCATAATGCGAGTAAAAAATATATTGCATACAATGGACACAATAACACTTATTACATTAATAATAATGCGCAAAGTAAATACAAATATTATACAGCAGATTTAATGTTTTTTTACTGAATATTTACTTAAAAACAGTTTCACAATTTTTGCAGGCGCAATTTATAAACAAATTGAAGGTGTACCTCAAGGAAGAAATTGTAGTCCATTACTTGCTGATCTTACGTTACCAATATTTGAATATAAATGTTGTAAAAAGGTGGCACCAAAATCGTCATGTAAGCATACATCCATTTAGATACATGGATGATATTCCTATAATTCACCATAAAAACAATCAAGATATACAAGAAATACTTGGTGAAACATATGAAAATTCTCTTCAGTTTGAGACAATACATGATCAGATTACGAATGCAATTATCTTTATCTAAATATTAAAATTATTAACAATAGGATAGTCACAAAATTATATAATAAAACAGATAATTTTAAATTTTATGTTATTGGATTCCCACATTTCAACTCAAAAATATCTATAAAAGTTAAAAAATCAATCATAATTACAGAAACATTAAGATTGGTTAGATGTTGCACGGTTTTTAACGATTTTATTGAAAACCGTCGCGACCGCGATCGCTTCTCGGTCCGTGTCCGGCCAGGGCGAGCTGTTCCCACAGTAGCTTGCCGATGAGGCACCCTCGGTCGGCCTGGGAGCATGGGAAAATTGGTGACGTAACACCATCGATCGACGCGCGCCGCCTCCTCTCGACGGGCGCGCGGCCATTCGACGTCCCTGCGCTCTCGCGGCGAGGTCTGCCGACCTCTCGCCTTGCTCCCGATTCCGGATGGCTACCGCGAGGCCTCGTCCCTGCACTATTCGCCGCTGACACTACGGACGGAGGCGCCAGGAGAGGGCCGCGGGGTCTGGTGAGCATCACGCTCACCCCCGCGGCCTCAGGAGAATCCACCACGTTGGCCACGGAGGACGCCTGACTATTCGCTATTCCTGCCGTCATATTGTTGGATGTCTACTGGCTGCGGAGTCAATAAACTTTATGGAAAATAAGGTGTGCGTGTGGAGAAACTGGGTGAGTCCCTTCGTATTAAGGGCATTGGTTGTATTTGTGTATGCGTTGTGTATCGTCGTCTGGGTTCCCCTGGGAGTGGGTCGTCCCCCTGAGGCGGAGTGGGAGCGGAGGAGCCGGGTGGCTCGGGGCCGAGGGAAAAGGCCAGCCGGCGAAGCTGGAGATCGACCAATACGTTATGGGCAATACGTGCGATCATGGCAATACGCGGGAAATCCCGTGGGGTTAGGTAAGATCTGGGGAGCCTCCGGTGCCCGTGGAGTGACATCGAGCCACAAAGGCAACTTGAGGGACGCCTCAGCCTGCGGGGCCACCGATCGCAACATGGTACATGCGGCCGTCGGTAAGCGATCCCGTTGGTCAGTGGGGACCCTGACCGTAAAAACAGCACTACCACGCCCCTGTGCAAGGTGTTCCTCCCCCGCACTCCCTTGGGAATTAGGTAACGTGATGGTTGGGGCTTTTGTGCGGGTTGGGGCCAAAGCGTGCTAGATTTGTTCGCGCCC
Source organism: Heligmosomoides polygyrus bakeri (assembly GCA_947359475.1). Classification (NCBI taxonomy): domain Eukaryota; kingdom Metazoa; phylum Nematoda; class Chromadorea; order Rhabditida; family Heligmosomidae; genus Heligmosomoides; species Heligmosomoides polygyrus. Next base: position 60,025,023 of record OX375870.1, on the reverse strand, counting down.
ACTGGCCCCAGTGCGGAAGTCCGGCTGGACTGTGGCAACCAGCCATCGGAAGCACCGGGGGTCCCTTTGGATTGCGCAGCGCCTAGGAAACCAGCGATGGGGAACATTCGGGCGGCAGGCGGGGCTAGAGCAGCTCCGAGAGGGGCAAAAGGACAGTGAGGTCTAGACCGCTAAATTCTGTAAGTGCCGGAACAGTTTTTCTCCGGCCACACCTAGGGGGAGCTCCCACATCCTATACCATGCGGACTGATCACCCGCTGAGGTAGTGTGGATCGGTGTTGAGGTTGGGTCTGTCCTTGCTTGGGCCCCGCTGTCACTCTGGTGGTACTCGTTTGCGAGGTACGCGTACGTTCCCTCTACTGTGCGCACAGTGCTCGCACTTTCCCTTCACTTCAATGCGTTACTCGACAGCCTTTTCGCACTGGTAACTTTCTCAATACGCTCACTCGTATTTCCTAGCATCGGCCTCCCCTAGCTTCAGCCGCTCACTCTGCGGCAATCCTCCGCCCAGGCCTAGGGTTTTCAGGTTTAGTAATCCCCCCTCATCTCCTACTTTTTTCCCTTTCCTCATTCCCCTTCTCTTTCCTTGGATTTACGTTCAGGTCCCCCTCCCTTTGTAACTACAGGCGTCTCTCCCGGTTTCTCATCCGAACACGCGGGGTATCTGTTTCGTGGGGTTTATTCACTACACTTAGCGGGCACCAATTTCCCCCTGTTTAGTTCGTTCTTACGCTTCTCTGTAGTATCCCTTTCTTCCCCTCCTAGTTCCTTACACTTCTCGTGCACCTCCCCTTCCCCCCGTAGTCATCGTAGTCTTCCATTACCTTTATTCCTTAGTGGTAGCCCCCTTGTTTCCCCACACTTCCTCCGTGGCCTAGAGCGGCTCTAATACGTTCCATCTTATCTCTCCGTTGGTGCTAGTCGTTCGGTCGCTCGTCGGCGTGTTGTGTACGATTGGTACCATGAGCCGATCAATACGTTCGATAGAGTCCGACGACTACTCCTGTGTTAACATCGAAGTTGGCCCGAAAACCGAAGTCCATCCGAGGAGCCTTCTTCAACCGCGATTTTGAATGATGGAGCGGGAACGGCTCGGAAAGGGCAGCGTTGGGGACGCGGGACTGTTTCGTGCCAGGCACGATCCAATCAATACGGGCTGACGTGTCCAAGCCCGTCGAGAAGCGATCCGACCCTGTGCGGAAGGAACCGACTCGAGGGACTTGCACAGGCCAGCCAGGGACTGCTGGGACACCCCCTAGTGGAGAGATCCCCACTCAAAGTTTCCTGCTTCGTCCGGCTATCGGAGTCAGTAGCGGCGTGGCTGCTGCTGACCTGTGCCCCGGACCGATTGGTAAGGTGCAGCAGTCCACACATGATCCGAACACACGGCGAAACCCCCTTCACGGAATCCTGCAGCCGTCAAGTTAGCCGCAAGGGTCTATACCGGCGTGCTACGACAAAATGCTCCAACATCCCAACATTCATTTACCGTGAAGAGTTGCAACTAGATCGTCTTAAAGTTCGGAAGTCTTTACGCACGTCATTCAATACGTTTTCAATACGATAATGAGACGCAATATCAATCTGGCTCGTGAGACGGTACGACAAGGTCTTCGACTTTTGCGCACGAAAAACCGTCAAATTAACGAGCCGATTTCAATCAATACGACGCGTCTCCTCACACCACTACGGAAGCTGGAGAGCATGTCAATCACCTGCAATCGAGCCACACAACGACGGAGTCACGGAACACACCAAGACAGCCCGGGCGAAGACACCCACGCACACGGTGCAGGGCGACGACGCACAGACGGTATCGTAGGTTGCATCCTTAAATTCTTCACTCTAGATCATCTCTTCATCTAGCAACAGTATAGCCGTCGTTATTACATCGTTTTAGTTGCAGTCATTTAGTTTCGCGTATTAGCTTCAGTCTCCCTCATAGTCGTAGTAATATCCTTTGTAGAGCCATATATAGTTCGGCGTTTCGCCCCCGTGCTGTCGTTCCAGTTGCGTCAACCAGGACGTCGGCGAAGCAAGAACCCGATTCGCGAGACCAGCGAATCCCGACCGATCATGCCTTCAACGGACTCCATCGGACTCGATCGACGATACCAACAATCCGATCGAGGACAGGAAGACCACACCATCAGGTCCTTAAACATATGTTTCTTGGGTGATCGATATGACATTCCGCAGTCAACATCGTCCGTGAGAGGACCGCAGCGGAACAGCCTGAACTTTCTGGTAGCCGGAACAGCCTGAACTTTCTGGTATCGACAGCGACTGGGACCCAGTCGAGGTCGATACGCAATACGGCTGATATGGCATAGTTATTTTGCAGTCGTGTTAAACCGACCCAGTCAATACGATTCTCGTGATATACTCCGTTCAATACGTTACTTTGCTCAGTACGCTTCATAAGCATCATTAGAAACCTCACAGAGGTTGAGCCGTGAGCCAAACAGCAATCACTGACATACTGCGCCTCCTTGGACTGAATTTGGCCCTTGGCAGTATCGTTCAGGTCATTACGCAGGCACGTGAAGTGGTCGGAACTGGTCAAGGGTAACACCGGCGGCGTAGTTCCTAGATAGCTTCACGAGTAGGCTCTCTCACGAGAAGCCGAAGTCCATGCCGTCGACCTGAATAGTAACATCGGGCCATGGGCAGCGAGAACGTCCTTCAAGGGACGAAGTCGGATGAGTCGTTAAGTTTCCCTTTTCAAGTGTCGACTCGTTTCTTCACCTCCTCCTTGTTCATCTCTCTCCTGTAGTTTTCGCATTCCACCTGTTTAACCTCTCCTTGCTAATAGTTTTAACAGTCTCCTTCAATTTTATGTAGTTGTACATCTCTGCCTCTGTCAAGCTCCTTTCATGTTCATTTTAGTCGCTCTAGTTCAATAGCATTCCCTCCTCTTTCCTCTATTTAGTTCGTAGTGCAGTCACTCCTATTTCACCCCTTGTAGTCTCATAGCTGGGTAGTCTTTAACAGTCTTCTTTCCTCTCTTCCATCCATTTTGTAGTCGTACCTTTCCTTCTCCTCCATAATCTCGTAGTGGGTAGTTCCTCTCATACATTCCTAACCCATACAACTCTTCCTATCGTAGTTTTCATCCAATCCCCTTCTTCTCTCTTTCTTCACTTTCTTGTCTACCCTCTAATACTCTTCCCTCTGTCCATATGTATCTCTCGCCTCGACTCTCCCCACTCCGGCCAGCCATAAAAAGCTCAGAGGCGTCACTAAGTGACCGTGCCAACCGATACAACACCTCCGGTCACAAAGGCTCGCGTACAGTCAGTCGCTCCCATCCAGCGACACAGGCTCATACCACATCCGCATTGACGCTCAGCCAGCTCTCCATTCGTACGCTAGCTTAGCACCACTAAGGTGCGTAATCCAATACGTGTTTATTCTTAAATCTCAGTACGTTCCACGTAACTAAGTTTACGTTTACTTACGCTATACACGAAGCGCATTTCTTTCTCTTAAACACTTCTCGCTCATTACGTCGTCCCGCTGCAGGCAAAGTCATCAGAAAGACTGTTGATAAGCCGAGTATGAGGGGTCCCGCGACGAAACACCTCGGCAAGTGCACCCCCAGCAGGCGCATTACGAAATAGCGGCATCTCACTGTTTACTTCTCGTCCCCCTTTCTCATTCCTCCTTCCTTTTCTTCTTGCTTACTTTCTTTCAATTTGGTTCGCGCGCTCTCTCTCCCCTTCTCCTCTCTTCCCCGCTCCTCTTCCTCCTCCTCATCATATCCGCTTCTCTGCTATCGCTTCGGCTATCACCTTCTTCCCTCATAGTCCACCCTTCGTAGTGTCTTCTCCTTTACTATTCTTCTCTTCTAGCTCACCCCTCCTTCCTCGCTCTACACTCTCTCGCCTCACTCACTTCTTCGCTACTCTCACACTTTACCTCCCTTTCCTGGTAAGCTCATTTATCCTATCCCATACTTTCGCTTCCATCGTCCACACCATCACCCTCCTCTTTCGCAACCCTCTCACTTATCTCTTATCAGCGCAACCTGTCCTATTCACTTGCTTTGGCATCCCTATCTCGGATGCCCTCCTATGGCTTCTCTCTTTCTTGTTCGTCACTCCCAAATATTGCCGCTCCCAAATACCATCGCCTGCTCACTCACTTCGCTGCCACGCAGCCAATACGGTTCACAAAGCCTTCCCTTACGCCAAGCGTCAGGTCCTGCCACGAAGTCTTCTCCTCAACAGCCACAGCGTGCGTAGTGCCAAGTAGTAGACGCCCATTCTCTCGTTCCCTTTTCCTTCATTCCTCTCTCCCTTCTCCTTTTTCCTCCTATACCACACCCTTCCACTTATCTTTGCTCACCACTCTTTCTTCACCTCTTCATCCTATCTCTAATCCATTCGAAACTCCTACTCCTTTCGTTCGTTCATACTCTTAGTCAACTTCATAGTATTTCAACTACACTTCACTCCATTCTACTCACTCCTCTCCTTCTAGTTCCTAGATCAACGCCTTCCTAGTGCACCATCCTAGTTCACAACGGTCAACTCCTCTCTTCCGGAAATCACTTTCACAGCGCGTTTATTCTAACATGGCTGGACGTTCAAACGAGGGACTTTCTCGTAGCCAGGAGTTCGATCGAAGCAGCCTACGCGGACGAGGCGACAGCCGACGTAGCCACGGTGGCCACAGCGGGCGAGGACGAGGAAAAGGTATGTTTGATGGATCTGTCACTACGGTCAATACGACGACGACGCAGAGAGTCGCCGGAACGTCCTCATCCACTACGATATCCTCGGTTCCTACCACAGCTTTTACAGCCCAGTTGAGCACTTCCATTTTCATACCACGACAGATTCAAGGCTCCTGGGCGGAGCACATGCAGTCCGAGGCCGCACTCAATACGGTATCCACTACGAAGGCAAGCGAAGCCCTCACACTGCAGAGCCACCCCCTCCCTAAGGGTAAGTCCCAATCCACCCCGGGGTCAAAAGTCTTCCCACAGTTCCAGGGCCCCTTCCTCGGAAGGCTTATCAAAAGTGACACAGCATAACTCCGCGCGTTCCCAAGCTCCGCAGCTCCCCACTGATCCGAAGCCCTATCCTGTAGCTCCAGCGCAGGAATCCGCTCGCCAGACGACATCCGCACTCCCGCAGGGAAGGTCAATGCGGACTGATCAGAGGGTCGAGCAGACGATTCCGCAGGAGCAGCTCGAAATGGAACAGGATCAAGTTCGCTATCGTATATTACTGGACGCAATTCGCGGCCAGTCCCTGGGTACCGGGTCTCCCAACACCCCCTTCAACCCAATGCCTCTGTAGGGGTAGCCCTATCCTCTCCCCAAGCCCCTTCGCTTGCCCTACAGTCGCAGTCTAGGGACATGGGAACGGTCGAGGAGCTCACAGCCTCGCAGTTCCCTACCGTGTTCGACTACATAGTCTCCAATAATGTTTTGCGCGAACTCGTCAAGCACCTCGAACTTCCTCCCAGGGAAACAACCCAAGTGAGGACGGAGGATCATGAGGCGGCCGCGCAAATCATTCACTCACTACGGCTCACCCTCAATGCTGCCACGGAAGCCACGCATTCCTTTCACAATCTTGCTGTTCTTCTTGGCCGTGACAGCCCACTACGTTACTCGTATACTGTTCTGATGGGCTGGATCCACGAACTGACGTACCAAATTACGTCCATCATCATTCAGCGGGACCAGCTCACGGAATTAGTATTACCACGTCTCCTGACACCATCTAGTCAGCAAGACTATTTTCGCAATACGCTTCAACTTTTCAATATCACAGAGGACCTATTTAGAGAGTCCCTTCAATACGTTTCCGCGGTTACGGCTCACGCCACGCGCATGATTAGGGTTCTGCAAGCCCACCAGATGCTTCAGGCCCTTCATTATAGGGCGACTCCTCACAGCAAGGAAGACACTTACTACACCTACCTCATGCAGGCGAATATGCCAGAGACGCTGGACCCCAGCTCCTACCTAGAGACACTACGTTGGTGGCGCGAGAATTACTCGGACGCCCTCATGATCCACAATATGCGCGGCTACCTCAGGACACACGAGGTAGACCGCATGCTTCAGGAGCAACAGCGCCAGCAGCCTACCATGACCGCACACACTGCGCAACCCCCACAGCCAATACGTCAGATCCAGGCCCCAACTCATATGGGGCCATCAACATCCGCTTCAGGGTCTTCCGCTCCATTCGGCTCGGCAGGATCTATAACGTCTGCTCAGCTGCCAGTTGTCATCCCGCAGTTTGTACAACCCAGCGGGCGCCTACGACTCGGACCGATGGACGCCAATAAGCACGAAAACAACATCGCGGACAGCGACGGACAAGACCTACGTCGCCGGACCACAGGAGTCAAGAAGCCGGCCCAGCTAAGAAGTCTCATGAGGACACGGAACAAGGAACACCCCGGCAGCGCCAACAGCACTCCACGACGAGGACTCAAGATAGACGGCCCCTCCATCAACGCAAGAAGACCGCCCAGGACCTAGCCGACGACGATCATCAACACCAGCACCAGCACCGGAAGACGTGAGACCGACCCCCGATACATATCAATGGCACGAATCACCGGCAGCTCACATACATCTGCCGCTGCCGCCGCTGAGAGACGGCGCATGCGTGTTTTGCAACCAACCGATCACTCCTCGGGAGATTGCCCGGAGTATACAACCTCGCTGATCGAGTCGAAATCCTTAAATACCGCAAGCTGTGCTCTCATTGCCTCGGTCGTCATCGAGGTGAATGCTTCGGCTGGGATCCCTGCAGTCGCTGCAATAGGGTGGCCACCACCCACCCGTCTGCATCGACAACCCCATCGTAGTATGCGACGTAGAGGGGATGACATACCAGATCTATCACCGGATGGCGGCGTACACCCTCAGGCCATACCCGCGGAACGTGACACCATCGCAGAACACCCGCTGCCTACGAAGCTAGCACATCAAGCTCGTCGGGATCCCGAGCGGACCACAAGACTGAACAGGCCATCGACTTCACAACATCAGGAGCCACCCACCTCCGGTTACGCACGTCGTCCGGCATCAAGGGCATCGACAGCAAGCCGTCATCAGGAGTCTACACCAGCCGTCCGCCGTGAATCACGTCCACGGTTCCGCCCCCCCCCCCACTCTCCTGAGGAGAATCCTCTTCCCCTCAGGAAAGCATAACCAGCTCTCAGGCACCACGTCAACATCGGCCGTCCTTCCGTAATTTCTGCAAAATCCCTTATATACCTCCTTCCTTCTCTCGCCGGGAGACCTCATCCGAGGACGAGGACGAGCGTAGTAGCGGAGGCGGCTCGTGGTAAGCCGGGGAAAAGCCGTCGGAGCTGACAATACGTTTCATATACTCAATACGGTCTCCAACGAGACAAACACATCCAATACGATAATACAATAACCTTGTGACATTACAGGGAAGTTGAGGCGGTATAGTGAAAAATTAAGATTTCCTGTTCGCAGATTTAGAGTCAATGAGAGGCTTTCATTATTTCAGATTTTCCCAGGAGGTCATGAACATGGAGTTTTCTACCTGAAGGAGCGACACCTACTTCCAAAATTGAACTCTATACACTTTTAAATGCCAATTACTAAGGACGACTTAAGAACTTTCCCTTTTTGAGGCACTCTTTGAATCGATGAAGGAATGGCAACCGAAAGACGGACTTGCCTCGAGAAGAATTTCTCTCTTCTGCAGAAACAGGGCCTGAAAGTGAAATCGCACCCTATAGAATTTTAAGCCCGTTTGACCCACAGTGATAAAACTATGTTTTTCTGAAACGATCTTCTATATGATCTTGAGTTAGCGTCATTTGCCGAAAAAATATCGACCCAAATCACAGTGGAATAATCACATATTCTAATCACATGAAGGATGTTAGTTTTAGAATCTGCGTTTTGACACATAGAACCCATATTTATTAAAGCTTTGTGACCTTTCCGGAAGCCCCAAAGATCTCCGAGTTATAGCAGTTTGCGTGCGGCTACTGTGTAACGGAAAATCTTCTTTTAAAGACGGTCGTAATGCTTTCCGTCTAAGCACTCCCTCGGACCCGGATCCGACCAGCAGAAGTCGTTCTTATACAATGGATATTTCTCCGGTTGAACGCTTCAAGAAACACTTTGATGACAATAATTTATCAACATTGTTTATCAGACAATAATGGATACGGCGGATGGACGGTTAATGGGGGGGGGAGAAGGAAGGGAAGGAAGGATCCGCCTGAGGCGATCCCAGGGACGAACGGCTAGCGCCGCCAGACTCAGACTGGAGCCGAACGCCACATGTTTTTCGGGGTTCTCCTCTTATACCCCGCTTCTCGGCTTAGAGCCGGCGCCTGTTGCGAGTGACCAGCACGTGTCGAGGGACGCGGCTGGAAAAGCGGTGTTGGAGTGGGAACACCAAAGAACACCGGCTTGGCTTCCTCTACCGTAGCACTACATCCTACCCGATTCGAGAGTCCCTGTCCCCAGGGACGAAAGTTGAACGGGTTGGGGAAGGGTTGGGGTGGCGGTGGGGAGAAGAGGGCAAACTTCGGTTTGGCCGTGCACAGTATTTCGTGGTGGTCTAGGTCTCCACATTTTGTGCACGGCTGTTTGCAATGGCAATCCTCTAGGGGGTGGAATCCTATGCACCGGGTGCAGCGGTTTTGGAAGTGAAGGATACGCGCTTTCACGCAATACGGGATTTCCGCCCTACAAAGTGTAGTGCGGTGATTACCTGCACAAAGTGCGCAGGGGAGGTCGGATTGTGGGTAAATTGTATGGGACTGGGGGCGGCATTTAATACAAAAACTAGAGGGAACCGAGAACACTCGGTATTTGCTGGAGGTTGGAGGGGACTCCACGGGAGGCTGTGGTGGTGGGGTGGGAGAAGGAGCACGAATTGGGGAGTGCTCCCTTTTGCCGTAATAATTGGGAAAAATTTCCCACAGCTCAGCTCCCAAGGCGATCCTTGGCTCCTCTGCGCCGGGGGGAATATGGGGAGAGGCCTCTCTAGACAACGGCCGCTCGGATGGTTTACGTGCCGCTATACAGGCAAGCTGGATGGGGCGTCCTCGTCGTTCTTTGCCTCGTTTGGCCATTTGACGACCAGCCGTGGCCCTCTCGATCGGTGGCGGCGTCGAAGCGGTCGACCCGTCATTGGGGGACTGCGATCGTGAGGATGAGGAGGACGTCGAGCTGCGTGGCGAGCGATTGAAGCGAGCGGAAGTTGGCTGTCTGGCGTGCATTTCAACTGAAATAAACTGTTTTGTGGAGAAATGGTATAGGTAGGGCCTTAGAGGGCGTAAAGCGCCTTAGTGTACTATCTGTACGTAAGATAACGTGCTCTAATCGGGTTTTGGCAAGGCACTAAATGCCACTCAGGAAGCGTTTGTTTTTCGCTGTTGTTGATCCTGGTGGGTATTTATTGTTTTTATTCGCCTGATTTAAGAGCACGTTTTTTTATGATTTATTCTATTGGGGGGGGGGGGGAGGAAGGGGAAGTTGTGCATGTATCGTTCCAAGCGACTGAGCTACTGGTGGCAATCCGTTAATTGACGTTGGGCAGCGCAGAGCGCACCGTAGATTCCGCGCTCTAATTACAATGGCGCCGTATTTGATTTTCGCGCTACCACGCGTAGTTAGAGTGGGAGACGAGCGACGTCGGCGTAAGAGGAGCGTGGTGCGTGGGGCCGCTGAGCCATTCTACTGCATTGTGGCCATTGCGCACGGTGGGGTCTTTCTCTTCCTCTGGTTTTTGGCCTTCTATAGGTCTGCTTGGTTCTGACGTCCGTAGCTATCGCGGTTTATTGCCGTTTACGTATATAGTGATGCTTTCGATTACTATTGGTGCCGTATTTTGAAATATTAGAGGCATACTTTGCTAATAACGTACGTATACGTATTTCAGGGTGCCTAGCTGAGGACTTTGCGAAAGGACCCTGTTGCAGTGCTGGAGCAGAACCTGGACGTAATTCATGAAGAAGGATCGATTACAGCGTCAGTTTTAGTCTTTTCTGGCTATTGTTGTACATTCTTTTATAGTGTGCGTTATTGACTTAATAATAATAATGTTAATAATATTATTGTTAATATTACGTGGTAATAAAGGTTTGCCAGAGCCTGTCGATTATTTGAAAGGAAGATGGAGAGATCATTCATGTCTGAATTTTCAATTGCTATGTTTTAAGCAATCGTTTAATTAATTTGCAGGGTGATAAATTTTAGCGCGATCAATGTGAATCGTGCGCTCGCGACGTCCGTCAAGGATGGTCAAATTTGGACGATCGATATCTACGACAGTGAAGGGACCTTCAAATTTAGGTGCGATTTTGGTTCCTGTTTCTTTCCTTATTAATACCTGTTGGCCTATCTTGAAGTGAAGTGGTTGACTACGCTTGCGAAGGTCATAATTGTGCTTCTGGGTAGATTGGGCGGTGACAATATTCTGATTTACTTTGTCCCATATGGCTTTTAGAATTGGTATTAGTTGGCCTACGTAATCATGCTCATCAACAAATTTTCTCGTCGGTAATTCTAAAGCTGATCGGAATATATTTGGGGAATCAAAGCCATGAATGACTGAGTGGGGAGAATATTTTGTAGTGGAGTTATCTGAGGAATTGTAAGCATGAACTGCTAGGAAGATAGTGTCATCCCACTGGTCATTTCGCTGGGTAGTTGCCATCGATACTAGTTCTTCTATAATGCGATTGGCGCGTTCTACTTGGCCATTACTTTGGTGATGATAGGGAGTACTGGTTTTATGTGTTACAAGGACGGCTTTTAAAGCATCTTGAAAAATTTCGCTCATGTAATTTGTTCCTTGATCTGTAATTAGTAAGCGAGGGGGGCCGAAACGTGCGACAAGGCGATTCATAAAGATATTTACAATAGTGAGAGCCTTTTGATCTGGGATAGGTTCTGCTACTACGAACTTAGAGAAAGCATCCACAAATACTATAACAAATTTGTTACTGTTGAGTGTTAATGGTAGAGGGCCTATAACGTCCGAATGAACTCTTTCCCACGGCCGTGTAGGAGCTTCGAAAAGATGTAACGGTTCATTGACTCTATAGGCGGTGGGATCTTTACGCATTTGACACTGCGGACACTTGATAACACGGTCTCTAATGTCCTGGGACATCTTATTCCAAACTGCTATTTTTGCGATGGCGGTTTGAGTTTTCTTAACGCCTAGGTGAGCAGCTCCCATTTGGGAAGAATGAATCTTAGTAATGAGGTGGTTTTTGATTTCTGAGTCCTCGGGGAGAACTATGACAGGATCTTGAATAAGCTGGGATGGGATTTTGTAAAGCACATCATTAAGAGTGATGTAGTCTAATAGACTTAGTGGGTCTTGGTCCAGTAATTGCTTATAGTCAACGATCCACGGACAGTTGTTTTGCTCTGTACGTACTTTCGCTATATCCAGGATATCAGAATTATTTACAGGAGTAATGGTATTGATTATAGGAGGGTATCTTGATAATGTATCGCATACAACATTTTTCTTGCCTGGACGGTAGGTGATAGTGATATCGAACTCTTGAATGGCCATTTGATATTTAGCTAGTCGTCCTGTCAGGTCTCTGCGATGCAGAAGTGCTTTAAGCGGAGCATGATCCGTGATAACAGTGGTTTTCGCACCATCTATATACGGGCGAAATTTTTGGACGGCAAATACAAGTCCCAGAGCTTCTAGCTCGATAGCTGGGTACCGGGCTTCATGCATATTAAGGGTTCGACTTGCGTAAGCAATTATTCTTAGGTGTTCATCGTGTTCTTGTTTAAGAACACCTGCAATTCCTTTGCTTGAGCTATCGGTCTCTATTATAAACGGCTGTCCTAGCTTTGGTGCGACTAGAACAGGAGCTGTGGTCAGTGCTTTCTTTAGTGTGAGCATGGAATGCTCACATTCTGGTGACCAATGGAATGGAGTGTCCTTCTTTAGGAGGTTTGACAAGGGAGCGGCTAGACGTGCGAAATCGCAAACAAATCTACGAAAGAATGAACACATTCCGAGGAATGCTTTTACTTCACTGACAGATGTAGGCGTAGGGAAACTGTCTATTGCTTTAGTTTTGTCCGGATTAGGGCGGATTCCGTCTTTACTTAGGACGTATCCTAGAAATTTGATCTCTTTTCGAGCAAATTCACACTTAGAAGCCTTGAGCTTCATACCGATTTGCTCAATTTTCCCTAATACTTCGTCTATATCTGTTAGATGGTCGTCAGGGGTCTCTGACGTAATAATTAGATCGTCGATATATATAAAGACCTGCGCTCGCAGTCGTTTCCTAAAGTCATCCATAATCCTCTGGAAGGTAGCAGGGGCTTCTTTGAGACCCATAGGCATGCGAATGTATTCGAATGACCCTAAGAAGCATGCGAACGCTGTTCGCTCACAGTGGGAGTCTTCCACTGGTATTTGATGGAAACCTTGCTGGAAATCTAAGGAGCTATAGAGACATTTGTTAGCGCATAAGTCAATTATGTCCTGGATATTAGGTAAAATTGACTGTTGAGGCTTAGTAATGGCATTAAGTCCTCGAAAGTCGATGGTGAAACGCCAACTATTGGCGTCTCGTTTCTTTACGAGAACTATTGGAGCGCAAAACGGGGATGTTGATTCTCTTATGATGCCGTCATTGAGCATCTGAATTATTTGGCGCTCGATTTCTTGACGTTTCTCTAGAGGAACCCTATAGATTTTCCTAGCTGGAATAACTGCTCCGTCTACAAGTTCGATGCGATGGCGGATTGGACCGTTATAGTGGCCCAGATGTCCGTCTGGTCCAACAAATGCGCCATTATGGGCATTAATTATTTCCTTTAGGCGATGCTTATGGGTTTCTGATAAATCAGAGGAAGAAAGATCAATATCATCTGAAGGTTTGTACTGATGAGTTATGGATACAGGAAGGTGGGGTATCCTAGCTTCCCAATTCGCTTCTGGTGGAATATATGGTTGAGTACAAGAAGTAGTTACAGCAGCAATTTGCTCGTGCAAAGGAGAAATTGGAAATGCTGCGGCAATGTTCATATTTTTGTATAGCGTTATGGTAGCCGAAGAGGGGTTGAGAATGATTATAGGGCAATGACCATTGGTTTCTGGTGTCACGAGACAACGGCCTACTACATATAGAGAATCTGAAGGCCTTTGGTTGTCTTCGATCAAAAGTGGATGCCTATCGGAAAACGCATCGGGTTGCTCAATATATGCTGCTACGAAGTTCTTACTTCGTTTTGGAAGCGTAATTTCATGCAGTATTCTAACTTTCAAATTAGCTTTAGAGGGTGAAGATACGCTATTGATTTGTAGGGTTTTGAAGACTTCGGGTCCTATTATTATATTTTTGTTAAAGAGATCGAGAGTTACCGTTAATCCATACTTGTTTAGGTTGCGGATGAAGTCGGAACCGAGAAGAATTGGAGCCGGGCATTGATCGTCGGCCGATACATAGAAGGCGTGTGTCAGAAATGAGGAAGCAATACGCACAGGTAATTCTACTGTTCCTATCATAACTATTTCTCCTCCATTTGCTGTTTGTGCTGGTGCTATTTTAGTTGGGAAGGTTTTTTCTGCGCAGTTAAGTGCTTTTACGGATGATTGTCTCATATATGAGATTGAAGCACCGCTATCAAATAGAGCTATTATAGGCAAGTTGTTGACATATATAGTGATATATGGGAGGGTAGTTGGACGATCTGCTATAGAGGGTCGGATAGCGTAGATTCGGGGAACAAAGAGACGGGTAGGCTCCCGAGGAACGTTGACGTCTATTATGACTGCATTAATTTTATTTTTCGTGGTTCTTGGAGCCAGGGTATGGGCTAGTTCAACAAAGGCGGATGCCGCGGTGGCACTGGCTCGACGGAGGAGACATAACTTTGTGTAGTAGATACAGAAAACTACTAGTACTATTATGATGAGGGTGGGTATGGTAATCCACAGCACAAGATATATTATTGACCAACGAATGCTTTCTACTCCAGAAGACAACTTTTGGGTAGTGGTATCATATACAGTCTGGAAAGATTTTGAAACTGTAGAGCCTATGCTCTGAATACCAGTGATGGTACTTTCTAACACGCCTCTCCTACGTAAGCGTGATTCCAATTTCTCATATTCCTGCTGTAGGAATTGGAGTTGATATCTAGAGGAATGAGCGAAATTTTGATTTATCGTATGGTAGATAAGAGGAGAGTTAAAGATGAATGGCTTTATTTTGTCGCTGTCAATGAGACTGGGGTAGAGGAGTTGCTGAGATGACTGATGGTCTCTAGGAGGCATATATGGGCAAGGAATTTCCGGAGAGTAACTGACTAAATCTTTCGCGCCGGGTATGGAAAACCAGATATGATCTCCAATTTCGAGAGGGAGGAGGGAATAACACGTATTGTTCACGTTGTGGTTAGTGAATACGTTGGTAGTATTTACTGCTTTACACCTAGTAACTGCGAGTGCTCCATTTTCAAGTGCAGCTGATACATCATCCCTATCCAGAAGAATTCTTGCCGTCCAGGTTGGGTCGATTAGGCTAAGAGCATGAATATGCTTGGAATTTAGATATTGTCGAACACAGATGTTATTAAACGTATGTCTTAGAGGTGCATTTGACGAGAGTGTTGCAGGGGTGTCAGACTCTTGGTCAGGTGTGACTACTGATGCAGGGCCCGTGGAAGCTCTTGTAGGTGCTTCATTCCGTTCAAAGGAAATATCAAAGTTTTTGAAATCGATCGTTTCGAAGAAGTCAGAACTCGCTATATTTTTAGGGTCTATTGTAGTAAAATCAATGGGAGTGGCGTCAGTGGTGGTTAGTGGTGGGATAATCGTTGGGATAATATTGATTGGCGGCGGAAATGTGATCAACGGTGAAGGGCGAGAACTTGTTACCGCTTTCTGGTAAATCCTTAAGGATGGTGATGAAGTGGAAAAAGCGGTGGTTATAGTGGTTGTGGGTGGACTGTTGGCTTTTAACGTAGAAGATGTGGTGGAACGGGCACTGCTTTTCAGTAGACTAACAAGGTCTTGATGATTGAAATATGGAATATCATCATTATAATCGTTTAACCCTTTATTACTGAGCTGTAAGGCTAATGGACCGAACTCTTGATTAAGAAAATCATCGAAAATATCTGTTACTCCTTCGTTTAAGTCTCTGCGGATTGTGGACTCCGCATAGCTTAGCGGTCGTCTAGCCTGGACGTACCGTAGACGAGCCAGTTGGCGGAATCGGTATTCACCGTATCTAATTGTTCTCAGCGCACTTATATGTGCTCGCTCTTTTGCGTAAAATTTACTACGTTGAAAGTCTCCGTTGGTGACATTCCAGCGGAGAACAAGGGCAAGTAGGCGCTCGTCGATGATAGGTCGTGTTTGAAAGATAGGAGTATTTAATAAAGAGTCCGTAAAGAATAACGTTTGGATGAGAGGTGGTTGCGGCGGAACTTTCTCATAGCGGGACTGCGTATTATCAACAGTCTTAATGGTGTCTCGCCTATACCTAGATTGAGCGGCGTTCTCTATCATATGATCCTGCAGCATTATATTTTGGGGAATGCTAGGAAAAGCTAGCATATAATTAGATGTGGTGAGGTAGGCTTGGTGCAATGCACAATCTTTAAGCAGTCGAGACCTGGAGAGGTAGTCGCTATCAAATTGGAAAGCCAGATCCTGATCCGGTATGATCAAGAATTTGAGGGTGACAATGGAGTCATAAGTGCCTATGAGCATAAAGCGGCAGATGGAAGGGTTATACGTCGGTGTCCATATGACGGTACCTGTTAATGTTCCACAATTTCCGGCTGAGAAGGTACAGTTAGAGAGATCCGCTAACGAACTAGAAATAACGCGACCATCTAGCGAAGCGACTTCTCCTGCCTCGATAGAATAGATGCTACGGAGGTAAATAGTTTTACCCCATAAGGGAAGGGAGGTATCAATTTCTTCTATTTCTAGTGTTGTCTGAAGGCCAGGCAAAGTTTGGGTTAAAGCATGACCGTAAATGGTATTGCTGACCTGGGCCTGGAGACATTCTTGCGATGGAATTGCAACGCGTTGACGACTGATAATAGTTCGGGTGGTTCTTATATAAAGGAAGTTGTGCACCTCAACTTGAATTAAATCTCTATAGCATATATGTGCAGGTAAGCGAGTAGGATCATTACGTTCGCCATACAATTGGACCGGGATTCTCATCATTGGTTCGTAGAAGCTAGCGGAACATTTAACTAATTTCGGAAGAAGCAGTGAGTTCGAAAAGTGGTTGGAGCCACATATCTGGTATTGAGCATCGGCACTAGGAGTGAACGAAAGGAATATCAAAGTCATTATACAAAAGAATGTGGGGTTTGGCAGGAGAGCAGGGAATCCATTATTATAAGAGGTAGAGGGGGGCTGTTGATTAGCGACAGGCATCACAGCTGGTTGGTTTTGAAATTGCTGAGCGGGATTTAGATATTGGGGCTGGCTAAACTGGTTCGGAGGCAGCATTTGCTGTTGCTGCTGAAAACCTGGAGGGAAGCCTTGATTATAAAGAGGGTAGCTTTGCCTAGGTGCAGATCTAAAGTACCGAGGGAAATTCCAGAAGTTTCCGAAGCGGTTTGGCAAAGGCTTCCGAACCCTATAGGAACCTCGAGGTTGACTCGGTGGAAAGAATGGTTGGCTACGTTGAGGGTAACTATCTAGATTCCCTCTTTGGTTCCGGTTTTGACCTCGGAACGGATTTTGCGGTTTCCTCTGCTGGGGAATACTAAGGCTATTTATTTGCTTTTGCAGTGTGTCCACTTTTTCGCTAATTAGTAAGGAGTTGAGACTATCCGTAATTCTAAAATCTTCTCTGCGCTCTTGATCTAATATTCTTGCTTCCTTTTCAGCATTTGCGACGACGGACTCGAAGTCGTCTGTATCGGGAAGACGACGAATCGCTTTCCGGATCTCCGGTCGAAGGCCTTTGATAAAGAAGTCTATGGCTAATTTCCGAGGGATGTTTTTATCCTCACCCTGGAAGGCGACTTTCGTTCTCGCAAGAATTTTCCGTGCAAATTCCCCTATGCTTTCTTTTCCCTGCCGCATGTTGTGAAGTTCGTCTCTTATATTGCTCAGTAAAGCTTGTGTTTTGAACTTTTTAGCAAGAGCGACAGTCATAGCTTTCCAATCTACTTTATCGGTGTCATTGAG
The DNA here is from genome assembly GCA_947359475.1 of Heligmosomoides polygyrus bakeri. Classification (NCBI taxonomy): domain Eukaryota; kingdom Metazoa; phylum Nematoda; class Chromadorea; order Rhabditida; family Heligmosomidae; genus Heligmosomoides; species Heligmosomoides polygyrus. The sequence goes on along the minus strand of OX375870.1, from coordinate 60,007,837 downwards.
TCCCGAGTACTTTACTTTTGCGCCACCAGTGAGGTACAAGGGCATGAGAGATTTTGCATGCTCAAGTGGGATGCCCAAACGCTCTATAAGTTCGGAATAGTCGTCAAGAAACTCTTCAAAGGTGCGGTCTTCATCCCCAGAAAATTTGTCTACTCGATTGTCGAGCAGCTTACAGGAGGTATAAAGAGAGGGATCGGTATACGAAGACACGATCGGCTTTGTTTCCATTTTGGGGGTAGAGTGAAGAAGCTCTCCTTAAAGTAAAGTTTGCTCAAACTCTTGAAGCGATGAATCTATGAGAGGATTTTTAGTGGGAGTAGAAAATTCAAGTGTATCTGATTGGTTTAGAGCGTGACTAGAAGTGTCAGGGTTGGGAGAAGTTTTGGAGGAGGCGGGTAAATTGAGGTCGTTTCTAATTGACTGAAGGTGTGCTTCACGATTTAAATTATATTGTTCGAGCCTTCCCGAACGATCTAACTTCTTTGACGGAGTTTTGTTTTTCCTAGGCAGCTTGGCGGAGATTTAGTCAATTTTTATTTTAAATAGGATCCAAGTGTTAGTTGATAGGGAAGAGGTTATATACTTTTAGGAAGTAGAATTTCGTTGAAGTTAAATTGATCTTCTTTTAAAAGTTGAGGACTTTATGTAAGAGATATGACTTGATAGAATCCGACCTTAATCCTGAAGGTGCTTGTGCAGTGGTGGGAGTTGCTTCCTTTCGAGTAGAGTCCGGACGAGTGAAGTTTGCAGAGGACGACTATAGACGATGGTGGCTGAGGGAGTAGGCGGCAGTGACTAGTCGATGTAGAATCGACTATGGGGAGTCTGGATGGGAGGATGGGGGGTTATATGGGTTTTCGAAGGAGGAGGAGTTCGGGTCGGGGTGTAACTAAACATGGCTGTTTTCGTGAGATAGAGGATGCCGTAATAGTTGTTTGCGTGGAGGAAAGGCGCGATTGATAAATGGGGAAGGAACGGTCAGGAGGCACGGGTGGGGTAAGAAAAGATCAGCAGCGGGTGTTCGGACTGTGTAATGCGTTCCGCGGAAGTAAACAGTCAACAAGTCCGTTGTGAACTGCGGCGGATGCTTGAGGAGCTTTCTTTTTTTTAGAATGAATTCTGTCGACGGAATGGGAGAAAGAGCCTTGTCTTATGAATTATAGTTGCTATAGGATGTGGCATTATTTTCTACGGAGATATCTGTGTATTTCCATGTTTCGAACTAAAAAAGAGTGGAACATTACAGCGCTGTGCAACACCATCAAAATTATTCAAGAGAATAAAATTATTGCATGAGGTGTGGTGCGGCTCGGCCGAGACTTCATTTGTTGCTCAGATTCTTATGTTAGATGTCTAGAATTCTGGTCAACCTCATGCGAGGGAGCAACTTTATGCGCTTCAACTTCGCGTAATGCGAAGGACAGAGAGAAAAAAAGATCATTTTCAATAACAAAAGGAAAGAGTGCCACATCCCAGTGCGTTAGAGAACAGAACATTAACTTCGGCTCAATAGGAAACGGTAAAGAAACTCAAGTTCGTTCATTAGGGTTTCTTCTTTGAATTAAAACCCTTGCCGGGACCTCCATGCAACGGAAAAGCTTCTTTTAAAGACGGTCGTAATGCTTTCCGTCTAAGCACTCCCTCGGACCCGGATCCGACCAGCAGAAGTCGTTCTTATACAATGGATATTTCTCCGGTTGAACGCTTCAAGAAACACTTTGATGACAATAATTTATCAACATTGTTTATCAGACAATAATGGATACGGCGGATGGACGGTTAATGGGGGGGGGGGGAGAAGGAAGGGAAGGAAGGATCCGCCTGAGGCGATCCCAGGGACGAACGGCTAGCGCCGCCAGACTCAGACTGGAGCCGAACGCCACATGTTTTTCGGGGTTCTCCTCTTCTACCCCGCTTCTCGGCTTAGAGCCGGCGCCTGTTGCGAGTGACCAGCACGTGTCGAGGGACGCGGCTGGAAAAGCGGTGTTGGAGTGGGAACACCAAAGAACACCGGCTTGGCTTCCTCTACCGTAGCACTACAACTGCGTTCTCTGACATGATCGACCGCAATTGAAGGATGGATGGACTCTTCGCGGAAAATTTTTTTCTGCCTTCTGAAGAAAAGAACGACAGAGTGTGGAACTGTGCCATATAAAATTTTAAGTCGTGTCTACTATACAGTAAAAAACTAAGCTTCTCCGCTGTGATGACAATATGATTAGGATGGCTCGCAAACAAAATTCTCGTTTCTCATGAAAAAATATTTTTTAGCCGAAGCAGACCATCCTAAAAATCTGTCACAAAAACTTCCAAGTCTTGATCAATGCACAGTGAAAAAATCATGATTTTCTGGATCGAACAGGATGAATCGACCTCCGGTCGACTTTGCAGCAACGTCATCGGAGCATAAAATTGAACGTTCACAAAAAGGTTCATAATGTTTTTCAAATTTCTTTTAGCTTTTCATAAAGTAGATAAAACGCACTTTCTCATCGTGTAAAAATCGTTTTCCAAAAAAGGAGTCGTCACGCGTGGCGGTTGGTTCGATTTTCGAGCGAAAAAAATTGAAGTGGCTTCACAAAAATATTCATAACTCGACCAATTCTTCGAAGTTTCAAAATCCCGCTAGCTTTTCAGAAACTAGAAGAAGAGCCCTTTTTCGCTATATAGAAATCAGTTTCCAAAAATTCGGTCTTCATGCGCGGCGGGAGGGGTTCGATTTCGGTTCCATTTCGCAAAAATACGTACCGAAAATCGAACCCCCCGCCGCGCATGAAGATTCCTTTTTTGGAAATCGATTTTTATATGGTAAGAAAGCATACTTGCTCTATTTTTGATGGCCGAGCGAAATTTTTGATTTTCGGGAAAATAGCCGAAAACTTCCAAGTCTTGATCAATGCACAGTGAAAAAATCATGGTTTTCTGGATCGAACAGGATGAATCGACCTCCGGTCGACTTTGCACCAACGTCATCGGAGCATAAACTTGAACGTTCACAAAAAGGTTCATAACTCGGTAAGTTTTTTTGAAATTCGGAAACTGCTCTAGCTTTCCGAAAACTAGAAGAAAAACGCTTTCCCACCATGTAAAACTCATTTTTTTTAAAGAGGCAAACGGTTCAATTTTTGAGCAAAAAAAAATTGAGGTGACTACACAAAAATGCTCATAAATCGGTAAGTTTTTCGAAGTTTTAAAATCCCGCTAACTTTTCAGAAACTAGAAAAAAGCCCTTTCTCGCTGTATAAGAATCAATATCCAAAAAAGGGGTCTTCATGCGCGGCAGGGGGGGGTCAAATTTCTGGTCCACTTCGCAAAAATACGTACCGAAAATCCCCGCCCCGCATGAAGACCCCTTTCTTGGAAATCAGTTCTTATATGGTTAGAGAGCATATTTGCTCTATTTTTGATGGCCAAGCAAAATTTTTGATTTTCGAAAAACTAGCCGAGATATGATCAATTTTCGGAAGTCGTGAACTGAATCTCGGATCGACCGACCAAATCGACCGGAGGTCGATTCAACCTGTTCGATCCAAAAAACCATAATATTTTCAATGTGCATTGATCAAGACTTGAAAGTTTTTGTGGCAGAACTCTATCCGTATGGGTGGTTTGCCTCGGCTAAAAAATATTTTTTTCTCTTGAAAAACGAGAATTTTGCTTACGATCCATCCTAATCATATCGTCATCGCAGTTCCGTCATCACTGCGGAGAAGCTTGTTTTTTTTTCTGTATCATGTACAGAGCTTGGGTTTTTGTAGCTTCATTTTCGTTTTTTATGACGTTTCCTTAGGATGGGAGAACATTATTTAAGTATTTAATTATTATTTATTTATATTTTAACAGTATTTCCACAGGGAAGTCCATCGTCCATCCTTCGTTTCTCCGCTCCATAATCGATTCGATGAACGCTTCAAAAAAATTTATAAGGAAAGCGTCGTCAGAACGTAATACTCAAAGTTTTATATAACACAATTTCAGAGCACAATTTCAGATGGAAACGTCGCTTCTTCAGGTAAAAGAACGTTACGTGTCCATGACGTCCTTAAAAAACCTGCATAAATTGAACAGCGATGATTGGAATACTTCTACCAAAAAATCTTCATTTTGAAGTGCCGAAAAATAGCATTCAAAATTTTTAAGAATTTTATTGTGTTTTTAAAACATGTATTGTTCAGGGAACTCGTTTCATTGTTCTCTTCAGTGCCGAAGCCGCACCTGAAAAGAAGAATCTATTAAAGAGTTCAAAATGCACAAAAAACCTTGAAGAAATCAAGAAATACAAGAAATAGAAAGAAGGAAGAGAGAGGGAAGGGGTCGTACGAATTCCGCTTCTGAGGGGGGGGGTTGTAAATTTCCAGCAAAAATCGAACCCCACGCTTGACCCTGTCCCGGTTTTGGCAGAGGATTCTCTCGCATTTCTCAGGTTTTCAGGTGATGCTTGTATCTCTAATTAAGTACCTTTTTCCAGGTGTGGCTACGACAATGTGAAGATCCACGCGCACGTTCGTCTCCTGAAGTTACGAAAATAAAAATAAATATTAAAAAATTTCAAGTGCCGATTAGTGTATAATTAAAAATGAAGTTTTTCTGCCGGCAAATCTCGATTTTATTCTCGAGTTTTTCTTTTCTTTTCGGATTTTTAGAGTATGTCATGGACACGACAGTTTTCTATATCAAGGAGCGCCATCTACGTCCAAAATTGTATTGTATAAATTTCAAATGTTAATTACACAAAAGATGACTTAAGTGCTTTCATTACAAAATTTTTGATGTGCTCTTCGAATCGATTATGGAATGGAAACCGAGGGATGGGCTTGCCACGGAAATAATTTTCTTTCTTCTGCAGGAAACAGCATCAGAAAGTGATATTGCACCCTATAAAATTCCAAACCCTGCTTGACACAAAGTGATAATTTTTTTTTGAAGTGATCCTCAGAATGATCAGGCGTTCCAATCGGCGGTTGGCACCATTTACCGAAAAAAAATATCGGCCATCCTAATCGCATGGAAGTTCCTATTTATAGAACCTGGTTTTTATAGCATAAAATCCACCTTTCTTAAAGCTTTGTGAATTTTTCAGAGGCTCCAAAAAAATCTCCGAGTTATGGCATTTTACGTGCCGCTACTGCGTCCTCTGATATCATCGGTCGCAACTGAAGGATGGACTTCTCTCGGAAAATTTTTCTACCTTCTGAAGGAAGGAACATCTGAGAGTGAAATTGTACCATAAAAACACTTAGGTCGTGATTACTGTACAGTAGAAAAACCAAGCTTCTTCGCAGTGATCTTCGATATGATTAGTGGAGACGGCATTCAAAATTCTCGTTTTTCATGAAAATAAAATCATTATCTACCTGAAAACAGACCACCTGTATAGTTAAAACTTTCCCACAAAAAATTTCAAGCCTCGATCAGTTCACAGCAAAAAAACTATGATTTTCTGAATCGAACAGGTTGGATTCACCTATGGTCGATCTGGCTCCGACGTCATCGGAGCGGCAAAATTTGACGTTCACAAAAATTATCATAACTCGGTAAGTTTTTCAAATTTTGAAAAAGCCAAAAACTTTTTGAAAACTAGAGAAAATATCCTTTCTGTCCTATAAGAAGCAGCTTTCAAGAATGAGGTCTTCATGCGGGGCGGGTGAGGTTTATGTTTCGACCGAGAAAATTGAAAAGATTTTGAATAATCAACCATAATGCGGTAAGTTCTTCGAATTTTTGAAAAGCCAAAAACTTTTTGAAAACTACAGATAATGAGATTTCTTACCATACATGAGCCTTTTGTAAAAAAGGGATCTTCTCGCGGGGCGGGGAGGTTCAATTTCTTGTCGATTTTTGCAAAAATACTTGTCAAAAATCGAACCCCCCCCCCCGCCGCGCATGAAGATCCCTTTTTTCAAAAATAATTCATAAATAGTAAGAAAGCGCATCTACCGTAGTTTTCAAAAACTTCTTGGCTTTTTTGAATTTCCACAAACCGAGTTATGGTCGTTTTTGTGAAGAATTTTCCTCAAAGGCCCCACAGAGTTCTGCGGCAGCGCCGCGGCCCTATGCTTCACCATAGGGCAGAGACGCAGAGCTCGCCGCCGGCGGCGTCCCTGCCCTATCCTCAACCATAGCGGCGAGCAGCGTTGCCGCAGAACTCTGTGGGGGCCTTTAGACTCTGCTCGACTCTGTTCTGACTTCATTGGAAGAATTTCACAAAAATGGTCATAACTCGGTTAGTTTTTCGAATTTCAGAAAAGCCAAGAACCATTTGAAAACTACAAGAAATGAGCTCTCTAAACATATATGAATCGGTTTTCAAAAAAGGGATCTTCATACGGGGCGAGAGGGGTTCGATTTTTGGCCGATTTTTTTTACTTGCCAAAAATCGAACTCCCCAGTCCCCGCATGAAGATCGTTTTTTTGAAAACCGATTCATATATGTTTAGAGAGCTCATTTCTTGTAGTTTTCAAAAGATTCTTGGCTTTTCTGAATTTCGAAAAACTAACCGAGTTATGACCATTTTTGTGGAGCAGAGTCTAAGGAAAATTCTTCACATAAACGATCATAACTCGGTTAGTTTTTGGAAATTCAAAAAGCCAAAAAGTTTTTGAAAACTACGGTATATGCGCTTTCTTACTATATATGAATTAGTTTTGAAAAAGGGGATCTTCATGCGGGGCGGAGGGTGTTCGATTTTTGGCAAGTATTTTCGCAAAGATCGACCGAAAACCCAACCTCCCGCTCCGCATGAAGGTCCCCTTCTTCAAGAAAGATTCATATACGATTGGAAAGCTCATTTTTTGTAGTTCCCAAAAAGTTTTAGGTTCTAAAAATCCGAAAAACTTGCCCAGGTATGGTTAATTATCCAAAATCTTTTCAATTTTTTTCCGTTAAAAGATAAATCTTACTCGCCCCGCATGAAGACCTCATTACTGGAAGCTGCTTCTTATGCGGCAGAAAGAATATTTTCTCTAGTTTTCAAAAAGTTATTGGCTTTTTTAAATTTTGAAAAACTTACCGAAGTATGATAATTTTTGTGAACGTCAAATTTGGTCCCTCCAGTGAGGTCGGTACACTATTGATCAAAGGTCGATCCAACTTGTTCGATTCAGAAAACAGTGATTTTTTCACTGTGCACTGACCAAGGCTTGGACCTTTTTGCGGCAAAATTTTAACCACACAGGTGGTCTGTTTCAGGTAGAAAATAATTTAATTTTCAAGAAAAACGAGAATTTTGAATACAATCTTCACTATCGAAGATCGCTGCGAACAAGCTTGGTTTTTTACTGTATATTGATCACATGTTATACTTTAAGATGGCATGATTTTTGCTCTCTGATGTTCCTCCTTCAAAAGGTAAAAAAATTTCCGCGAGAAGTCCATCCTTCAGTTGCATCTCCGTCATCGATTACAGGGTGGCTGAAAAGTTCGGGCAATTTTTCAAAGTATTTCAGCAGTACGAAAAAACTACATAAACGCCAAAGATTTACAAACAAAAATAACAGAAACTTCATTAGATCAACAACAACATAATACAACAGGAAAATTCACAACAAGTGCTCAAAATTTCCTCCTTTGGCTTCAATACATTTTCGCAGTCGTTTTGGGAAGTCGCTGATGATGGTCGCACACTGCTCCGCTGTAATCTCGTCCCAGGATCTCAACAACGCCGATTTCAGCTGCTCAACGGTGGCGTATCTTGTAGTGGAGATCTTCTGCTCCATGATCGACCACACAGAATAATCCATCGGGTTGAGATCAGGCGAGTTGGATGGCCAGATGTCCCTGCTCCAAAACCCTGGGAAGAGCTCCTCGCAAACGGCGATCGTGGATTTGGCGGAATGCGCTGGTGCCCAGTCCTGCTGAAGAGAAAATCCGGTTTCGCCAAAATGGCTCGTCGCCCACGGCTCCAGTACGTCGCGGAGGACATATTGCTGGTAGCTGGCAGCGTTAATTTTGACTGCTCCATGAAGACCAGCGGCGTCTTTCCGGTAGCGCATATTCCAGCCCACACCATCACCGAGGCTGGAAAATGGCGGCGGCTGATGGTCCTTGCGGCCGACGTCTTCTGCTGACCCTTCTTAAGCAGCTGCCGGCGATTCTGATGGTTGTGAACCGGCTGGACCGTGAAGATCTTCTCGTCGGTGAACAGCACCTTCGACAAGCGACCATCGCCGACCAGCTGACGCATTCGCCTGCATTTCCTCAACCTCTCAGCTTTCATCGCGTCGTTGAGGAAGTGAATACGAGCTACTTTGTAGCTGCGTAATCCCAGCTTCCCCCTGGCAATATGCTGGACTCGTTCCCTGCTGATCCCGAGATCCGTAGCCATCTTGTTCATCGACACCTCAGGATTACGGCGAATGCGACAACGAACCTTGTTGATGTTCTCCGGTGTTGTCGCAGTGGTGGGACGGCCGCTGCGGGGACGGTCCGAGGTCCCGCCAGTCTCCTTGTAGCGTCTTACAATCTTGTAGACGGTCCTTTGTTTGAAGCCGGTTGTTCGAACTATGTCCGCGGTCCTCATTCCCGTCTTGTGCAGCTCGACGACGGTGATACGCTCACTTTCACGAGACATAACGCAAGCACAACTGAAAACGAGAAAACTGGAGCAACAGATTCTAGATCAAAATTGCGCGAGGAATACAACGGAAACAACAGAAATAACAAAAAACCTCAATTTCAAGGCCAAAAGTAGCGCCGCAAAAAATTGCCCGAACTTTTCAGCCACCCTGTAGAAGAGTACCTCTACAATTTTTGTAGCGAGAGCACTTAAGTCAGCATTGGCAATGAACGCTCAGAATTTTATGGAGTACAATTGACAATGCGGATGCTGCTCTTTCAGGTAAAAAATGTGTCGTGCCCATGAGACCCTCGGAAAATCTGAAAAGTTGAACTCGCATTGATTAACCCGAGAATTGCTCGTAATATTCTTTATTTTTAACTGTAGAACAATCAAAATATTATTAGCAAAATATTACATACTCAATACTTTTATCAACGTTTTTTCTAACAAATCATCTAATCAAGAAATTAATCAATAATATGACTTCTTCCATGAACGAATTTCCACACTGTTGATGCTGCGCCTGGAAAAAAGAACCTATTAACGGGTACAACAATCGCATAAAAATTTGAAAAATGCAGCACAGATAAGAAATAAAACGGTGACCTAGACAAGGGAAGTTGTTCCAGATCCGCTCTTGGAGAGTCGTAAATTGTCGGCAAAAATCGAACCAAACGCTTGACCCTGGATCAGGCCGAATCAAAGTCCCACACTCGGAACCGGCAGTGTGCGGAAAAGGTGAGATATCGTCCAACTCCTATCTGAGCCATATTATATTGCTGACGCAGCCAAAACCGCTAACCAAACCATTTTCCCATTCAAGATCTACTCGAAGGCTAAATTGAAGAAAACGAGAGAAAATGCCAAATTTGGGTAGCAGTAAAGGCCACACAATAACCGCTTCGGAGAATGCCAGTCTAGTCTGTTGCTAGTTTTGGAATACCGACCATACTAATGTCCAATGAAAAAAAAAGTTGCAGCTCTTTCATTGCTTTTCAAACGAATCTAAAATGGGAAAATCCTTTGCTGCGTTTTTGGGGACATATTGAAGGGGAAACTCTTGAACTCCTAACTCTTTTATCGGACAAGAAAGGTGCTTTTCTCGGTTTATTTCCCGTTAATAGATCCTTGCAAGGGAGAGGGTGGTAAACGAGAAAAGACGTCTTGAACGTCAGAATTGCGAGCAATTGGATTAAATATACGTTCAGATCAAAATCATCCCATTTAAGTAGTGTTTAGTGTTACCATGATAGCCCCAACAAGTTAAATTCAGATCTTTTAAGAGAAATAATGAATTCAGAATTTCGCTAAAATCGGCTGGTGGAGTGTCCGAAGTGGGCGCCAGTGTTGGAGAAGTCGTAAATCAATTAGGAACCCTTCAGACGAGAATGGTCCATAACTAGGTCATAGGTCGTCGAACTGTACACAACTTGGAAGCATCAATCGAATGCGCAGTGAAGAGGGGATTCGAATAGTATTACCTGGAATCCACAGAAGTAAATCTCAATGAAGTTATGAAAAAGCGACGCTTTGTGACGGATTAATCCGTCGGAAAGCGTCTTTCTTTCAAAGAATTTGAGCGGTATTGTAGCTAACATCATCAGCATAATGCGAAGTCCAACGGTCGGCTGCTGGAGATCTGGTAATTTAACATCCTTAACGACGACAAAGAGTAATGGTACAGCACAGATCCTTGATGTACTCCGACAGAGATGGGAAACTCCATCGTCGTAGCTGCTGAGTATGCACTCGATCTTTGCACAAAAGCTCTTCGTCGGCGAGAACTCCAACGTGTCGCAAGCGTACCATATCGCTTCACGCTGTAAGCGATCAAAGTCAAAGGCCTCCTCTAAGTCCAGGAAGACAAGATGCCCCGGCTGCTGATTGCCACAGTGTTTTTCTATGAAAAGACGAGCATCGGCAGAGCTACAGCCGTATTGGTTGGTAGAAAGCCGGACGATATCAAGAATACATCCGTCGACAATTCGCTCGAAGATCTTCATGCTATCAGAAAGTAGAGAATTTGACGTAGTTTGCGCAATCTACTGGATTGTTCTTTTCTTCCGAATCGGAATCATCGTGCTTCGTGGCCAAATGTAGGGCACTTTCTTCTCTGCAAAAACCCGTTTGAAAAGCGTCGTCGGCCACTCAGTTGGATAGGTGAACATCGAGTTCCACAACAGGCGTATGCGGAATTTCCACTTTGTGTGAATATGACCGAAATTGGTCAGGAATCAGAAAATAGAAGATGGCATGGCACAGAAATGTTGTCATAGGTATCCGACCGCCAGAATTTGACCTGTATCATCACATCGCAGCCCCTATAGCATATAATGTTCTTAGGCAATTCCGCATTCGAAAAAATGCTGTTTGCGAATGCCTTTCATTAGAATGGCGCCATGCACTCGTCTCTAAAAAGAACTGGTACAAGTCGCGAAGGTGAGCAGCTCGGGCGAAAGGTGCGAGAACGGTGAGCTCACCGACCGTACTCACGCACCATACCGTAATCGCTCCAGCCAATCAAACACCGATCGAGGACGCCCCTTTCTGTGGCACGGCTAGGGTGCAGCCGCACATGCAGGGCACATGCGGATCAACGAGGAAAGTCGGCTGCGGGAGAGGGGTTGAAACGCGCACACGAAGAAGCTTCGCCATGCGATCCGCTACATGTGTCAAAATTGCACAAACCCAAACTTTCCTCGTACAGATCCGTGTCCGAAGATCACGGCTGCGCTTACCTGAGCGGGCCAATAAACTTCTAACTTCGGATACATCGATAGTTCAGGTGGCATGCCCGTGCTCCTGATCATTACCGAATTCGAAGGCAATGCCATTCATAGGAGGAGCATTCGATCAGGGTGCAGTCTGTCGCGATTACGGTAGAAGCAACGGCGCGCTCGCCGCACCCCCGTTGCAGTTCCCGCACCCCGCCGCTGCTCACCTCCGCGACATATACCGCAAAACTTCTTTATCACCACCTATATATAAAGTGTCCGTGGAGTGATCTAACCTAAGTGAGGTACGCCGCATCATCCACAGCGAGGGCGGTCGAATCATCTAACCTGCATGAGGTACGCCTCATCATCTACAGCGCGGGCAAAATTTGCTATTGAACGTGGGATGTTGGTGCAGCAGGGGAAACGCAGCCCTTCACTGCTAAACACAGCAGCACCTACGCGCGTTTCTGAGCGTCCAGATTCAGAAGCCGACTTCGTGCCATTAGCATGAGAAGACTACTAAAGGGGTAAGGGTAGAAGGGAGACTTTGAGGGTGGAGAACCGACAGCGATCAGGAGGCAGCGAGCAGGAAGAGCATCGGGATGGTCGATGGGGGGGGGGGGGGGGGGGGGGAAGGAAGCAGGCAAGGAGGTGGCACCAAGAAGAGTTTAGGCAATATGTAGGGATCATTAGGGAGTTATCAATCAGGGGAGGGGGGACAGTAAGAAGGATCAGCAAGGGGATCCATTACCATTAAGAGAGACCGGACTTAGAAGATGTGACACCGATGTCACACAATGGGCGTTCGCTCGCCGTCGTCGTGTCGTGAGCGTGGGAGGCCTGCTAAATTGGGGTAGAGTAGTAAGGAAGATCCCGTGCGTGGTGGTGGGGGGGGGGGATGAGGGATCTACCTGGAACTGGAAGAAGGGACCTGGAGGCGGGACCAGGACGGGGAACCAACAAGAAGGGAGCCGTAAGGGAATTCATACGGATAACAAGGAATCTGCCATAGATGGGCTGTAATCAGCTTGCCTAAGAACAAAATAGTGGAAGAACAGGGCAGAAAGAAGGAGACAGTCTTCTTCTTCTTCTTCTTCTCCTGAGCGTTTAGTCCCGCGCAGTCGCAGGGTCCGCTGTTCTTGTGATCTGTCGCCACCTCATCCTATCAAGGGCGTCATCTGCCGTGGCGCCAACTTCGGCGAGATCTCTCTTGATGACGTCCTTCCATCTTTTCCTTGGGGCTCCTCTCGGACGCTTTCCGGGTGCCTCGAAATCTAAGGCCAACCTTGTGGGGTGATACTCTGGTCTTCTGAGGACGTGTCCATACCACCACAGGCGCTGCTCTCTTATCTTCAGCTGGATCGGGGCTGTCTTCATCACTGCCCTAACATCCTCGTTTCGCAGCCTGTCCCGACGGGTCCATCCACATGCCCACCTCAGCATCCTCATCTCCGCCGCGTGCAGTTGCCGCTCCTGCGCCTTACCCAGGGTCCAGCACTCATTGCCGTAGAGGAGGGCAGGTCTCACAACTGTTCTATAAAGCTTGCTTTTGAGCGTCCTGGAGCATCTACGGTCGCAGAGGATCCCTGTGGACTCCCTCCACTTGAGCCAGGCTGCGTTTATCCGTCCCCTGACCGCCTGGTCCACACTTCCTTCCTCGGATAGGTCACTTCCGAGGTAGCGGAATTCTTCCACCTTCTCGATCGTTTCCCCTTGGCAGTCTAGGATCGATCCAGCGCACTGCTCAGAGCTGATGAACTTCGTCTTCTTCACGTTCAGCCGTAGGCCATTGTCTGCGAGGGCTCTCTGCCACAGCTGCGCCTTCTCCTCCAGCCCCTCCTCGTTGTCGGCTACTAGGGCGATATCGTCCGCGTAGAGGATCGTTCTGAGAGGGCCTTCCTCAAGGTGGTTCACTATAGAGTCAAGCGTCAGCAGGAAGAGGAACGGGCTCAGAGCCGACCCTTGGTGTACCCCCACTGTGATGTCCACTTTCCTTGTCACCCCGTGTGGAGTTCGTATCGCCGCTTTCGAGCCCTCGTACATGTCCCTTATGACCGTGGTCAGACGTTCCGGGACACCCCTCCCTCCCTGTTTCTCCCAGGGTTTCCTTGGCACATCTCAGGATTGTTTGGGCTACCCTCCTCCAGGTCTCATTCACGGGACCAGCTGGATCTGGAAGGCCTGCTTCGAGCACTGCCCTTCGCAGCTCGTTCCGCTCTGAACCCCGCAGTCTCCACCATCAGATCCTGGGTTCCGTCCTCACTTTGGGCCTGGTGGGTAGAGGTATGCTAAGGTCGGCTACCAAGGGTCTATGCTGTGATGCCACGTCTTCTCCCGGAATGACCTTCACATCCCGGACTGTTCTCAGGGCAGCCCTTCGAACCAGGATGTGGCCGACTTCCGTCCTTCTTCCTCCGCTAGCATAGGTCACCTCCTGGCTCTCCCTCTTCGCGAAGAAGGTGCTACAGACAGCCAGGTCGTGGGCGATAGCCAGATCCAGAATTCGTTCTCCATCCGGGTTTATCAGGCCGATCCCTTTGCCTCCATGAACCCTTTCCACTCCTCTTCTGCCACTGCCCACATGCCCGATCATGTCCCCTGCTATGGAGAGGTAGTCGCCTTCTGGTACGGACCTTATGGCTTCCTCGAGCGAGAGGTAGAAGTCATCCTTGTCGTGCTCGGAGCATCCGGTCTGCGGAGCGTAGACAGACATGATGGTCCAGTAACCCTCCTTCGTGTCCAGCCGCAGTGACATGAGGCGGTCGTTTATTCTTTGGACAGCCGCTACTGAATCCTTGAGGGACTTCGCGACAGCTATCCCTACCCCGTTCCTCTTGGTGTCCTCTCCGTTGTAGTACAGCTTGACCCCTTCTCCGATCTCCCTGGCTTTCGCCCCTTTCCATCGCGTTTCCTGCAGACACAGGACTTGTATCCTTCTGCGCTTCATCAGGTCAGCCACTTCCCTAGATCTTCCGGTCAGCGTTCCCACATTCAGAGTCCCCAGTCGAACTAGCTTCTTTAGCCGAGGTCGTTCGGCCCTCGGTAGCCCTCGCATACTGACCACAGAACTCGAACGGGGGTTCTGTGCGCCACTTCCGGGTGACGTCCTAGCCTTTACACTGATTCTATTGCGACTTGTGATCATGGTTCTGTGACGAGGTTTCTCCATCATCCGGCCTGTCAACCTGGGCCTGACGCTGGAACCGTTGCCATTTTTGCAATTTTTGCAGGGCATGGTGTGCCGGAGCCGGGAGTCGAACCTGTTCTTCCACTATTTTGTTCTTAGACAAGCTGATTGCAGCCCATCAATAGAGAGACCTGCTCGTGTGTTTGACGTTGACTAGAATCTCTAGAGAATCCTAGCAAACATCCCAAGGACCACTAAGAGGGTACCATGTGATAGGGAGATAACAATGGATGTGCTTTCTCCATTCTACTGTGGCTCTGGAAACCCACCTAATACAGAGAAGCCGCTTTGAGATTGAACGTTCACGTCTGAAATCTCTGGTTGTCTGGCACAAAAATACTCACTGGGAAAGCTATTTTTGAAAGTATCACTAACTAGGTATGCACAAACTCTGGTTCGCAAAGTAACAGCCTCCGCAGCTTTATCTCTTGCATCCCTCGAGAAAAAAAAAATCCCTAAAATGTTGCCAAAGGATGTTTTGTTGTGATCAAAACTCTTACGCCAGGCGGCACTCAGACCTGCAGCTTCTGGTTTCCGCGCAGCGATGCTACGCCTTACACCACCGGCGTTGTCTGCCATCACGTAACATCCGTGATATCTTCGAGGCCTGACAGCACTCACCCGTAATATCGGACTGGGCCGGCCGCCATCATCATGGGAAGTGCGTAGCACATACCTAACCGATTAGTGAATGAATCATACTCTACTACCTACACATACTCTTCTGCGACATTCTGTTAGATCTAAACACAAGAAATATCAGAATATTAAGCACATTGTAGTACTAAAGTATTTATTTATTACGCACAGCTCTACGTAACGCTTCAAAAATTCAACGAAACGTTACATGGCGAGAAGTTAATA
This sequence comes from Heligmosomoides polygyrus bakeri, assembly GCA_947359475.1. NCBI lineage: Eukaryota > Metazoa > Nematoda > Chromadorea > Rhabditida > Heligmosomidae > Heligmosomoides > Heligmosomoides polygyrus. The sequence continues at coordinate 59,992,511 of OX375870.1, read as the reverse complement.
ATGCAGTCGGTAAAGGAAATTCGACACGAGAATGTTCACGGCCACAGACTTCATACATAAACGGTATCATAAGGAATCCCCCCAAACAGCGAGGTTTACACGCATGGACGATGTCGAATTCCAGAATACTATGAGCAATCCTGAGTGTTATTTTGCCTATGACATTTCATCACAATGGAATTCGTACTGTCATAGAACAACAAAGAAGTAGACGCCCACGAAATTTCAACCTACTCCGCAGAATAGGTCCTCACAACTTGTACCTCATGCAGTGGTCAATAGCCAGTTAATGATTATGGGATGACGTCTACCTCTCGAAGGCGCGTACGATACATATTCATGTTATGCAGGTGCATGTCAAGAAACTTGCAGTTATACAGGGACCTACGACAAAGTATTATGAGAGAACCTTACGAACTAGAGCGGCAATGAGTTACGAAAAACTACAGAAGCTATCCGCCAAACCACTACACCCATACACACCCATGTTGATCCTCTTAATCTCATATTAATGAAGGATGCCGTAAAAAGGGCCCCAATGCATTTTCGACTGTGCTCCACATTCAGCTGTACTTAAACCGCTTGAAGCTGGAGCACTCAAAAAGCGGCGGTTTCGGACCAAGTTAGAAGAAGAACCTACTAAGAAGCCATTGGACTGTTGCGGCAAAGCAACAGCGCGGAAGCAAGCTATCCCGACTAAAAGTTCCCGATAATCCCTCACCGAATAAGAATGTGAGAGGTTCGAACAGAAGGCTACTACTATCGAGATGTGAAGAGCGAAACAGCGACCGTAATAAATTATGTAAGTAATGTTATGCAGTAAAACCAACAATACGATAATAGTACATCTGCTCTATAAAATGAGTAAATGAGGGAGCATAAAAATCAAGTAGCCATTTCTATAGGAACTCATGAGAACTATTTAGCCAGTTGAAAGCTCTCCTCCGCCATCTGGAAGGCATATATCAACAGTGAAAGAATTTAAAACGAGCATAGTAAGTTCTTACCTTGCGAAGCACTTCAGCGTTTGCTTTTCCTGATTCCTCCACAAGGCCTGTCAAAATACCGTCCGGCTTCTGTAGCAGTTCGTAGGCTGGACCGAACTCCGCCACTTCGCCGTCTTTCAGTACCTGATTGAAAGCAATTTAAACAAAAAATTAAAAACAATAACAAAGGCAACAAACAATAATAAAAAAATATTATGACAACTCCTACGGTAGAACAGACACTGACCAGTATCGTCGCTGCATCGGGCACTTGTCTCCAGAAGGGCTAAGCGCACTGCTCTCTCTATGACCCAGCCTGTTCTCCACGTACGCTTTAGTGGCAATCCCTTTCTTAAATGACCTATGAGGTAACCGATTGTTTGACTATCTTGCGAATGGCTTGGTAGCAGAACAGGCTTGGTCACGTAAGAAGGAAAGCTACACGTGGCCGTATCCTGGGTGCGTCGAATTCTACAACAAACCTTGTAAGGCCATGTCCGGTCTTTTTCAACATATGTTCATACCACAACAATTGTTGATCCCTCAACTTCAAACTGAGTTGGGCTGCCTTCGGCACTGCACTGAGATCGGGCCCAAATCATCGGATAATTGGATGAATCGGATACCGAGACACTTTTTCGAACCTCGGATATTTGGATTATTTTTTATTTGGATTTTATTTGGATTTTTTTATTTGGATTCGGTTAGCGACGATTTTGCGACCCATGGATTATTGGATGATTCGGATAACTGCAATGTTCCAGACGCCGGGTTTCGGATACACGAATCATTACCTTCTCAAAGCTATGTATTAAAGAGTCTGCCTCCACATTAAATACAAAACATTCTGGACAAAATGAACGTCCCCCAATCCGAAAGGAGCTTCTTACAGGTTAAACTACAGATAGTTGGAAGAAGATACGAGTCATGGAGATCGGAGGCACCCGAGTCGAGACCATCTCGCAGTATCCAGGAGCTGAGCGTGAAGACGATCAGCGATGGAGGAATGATGACATTCAAGAATTGGCGATAATTCACGAGCAGTCGCGTTAGGCTTTTCTTTCAGATCGAGCCACAATGCGCCATCATCCAACACTGGTGGATGTCCGGAGAATCCTCGAAGGGCGCATCACGTCCTCGAGCCGCTTGAATCTTGTAACCGCGTCCAAGCCAAATAAAGCGCAGATGTTAGCCGCTACATGGATAGCAGATCGACGTTGGAAAAAACCCAAACCATTGTGCGCAGAGCTGGTGGCGATGTCCGTTCCTCCACGTGGTGCCACTGGAAACTACTCGCTCTGCGAGTTAAGCCGAACACGGACACTCGATTGCAGGCGACAGGCCCTTGTGACAGGCCGGCCTACGAAGACCCATGTCACATCACATGGTGTATGACAGCTCAAGTGTTTCGAGATAGTGCTACGGCGTCCGCGGGAGCCGACGCGCACTCACAGAGCCCGGCGAGTGTGAGAAGTATGCGAGGGTCCCTGATGCGAGGAGGACGGCATCGGGGGGCAACTGAGCTAGTCCGAAAGTCCCGTAACGTAAGCAGGACCCGCGTGGCAACGCTGAATGTGGGTACGTTGACGGGCCGCTCGTGCGAGTTGGTTGAAGCACTGGAGCGTAGAAGAGTTGATTTCTGTGCGGTGCAGGAGACGAGGTGGTCCTGCCGCAAGTCAAGGGACATAGGACGTGGCTTCAAGGCCGTTCTATGTGGAAGTCCCAGGACCACCAGTGGTGTCGGAATAATCGTCTCCGAACGATTTCGTGACTCGATTGTAAGCGTCGAGCGCTTTGACGATCGATTGATGAAGATCGTTGTCGCCGCGAAGGAGCGACTCTATCACTTCTTCTCTGCGTATGCTCCGCAGACTGGCTGCTCGGATCAAGCCAAGGAAGAGTTTTGGAGCCTGCTTGATGAGAAGACAGCAGAGGTACCGTCGAAAGATGTCATCATAGTCGCTGGTGACCTCAACGGGCACGTCGGCGCGACGAAAGACGGGTACGGCTGTCATGGTGGGTTCGGTTACGGATCGCGTAACGCAGATGGTGAGCGTATCCTTGAATATGCGGAATCGCACAACCTCACCATAGTGAACACCGTATTTCGCAAACGCGATTTCCACCTCATCTCGTTCTATAGCGGGAACACCAGGACTCAGATAGACTTTGTCCTTGTGAAGGATCGAGACCGAAGTCTTGTCACAGACGCGAAGGTCGTGCCATATGAGACGGTCGCCCCACAGCATCGACCGCTGATCTGTACTTTAAAGATCGCCCCTCCGAGGCTGAAGCAGGTCGAGCGATGCGGTGCACCAAGAATCAAGTGGTGGCGAATGAAAGAGAAGGAAGCAGCTGTGATTTCTCGCGTGCGGTTACCGACAGTGACAACTGTCGACGAAACTTGGGAGAAGGCGACCGACGCGATTCGTCAAGCTGCACAGTCAGAACTTGGCATTACGAAGCCTGGGCGACGGAAGGTCAACAAGCAGACATGGCTGTGGACAAACGACGTGAAAGCAAAAGTGCGAGAGAAGAAGTCGCTCTATCACGTGTTTCTCGGCGAAAAGACAGCCGATAACTGGCGGAAGTACCAAGAAGCGAAGAAAGCTGCAAAGAAGGCCGTGGCTGTTGCAAAAGCCACTCATTATGGAGATGTCAACGAGAAGCTCGAGTCGCGCGATGGTGAGCGGTATCTGTACCGACTCGCAAAGAATCGCCATCGCCAGACCGAGGACATCGAGAAGTTCTTCGGCATCAATGATGAGAACGGCCGTCTTCTTATGGACCGCAAGAAGGCATTGAAGCGATGGCGCGATTACTTTGAGGAAATCTCTACAGTAGAATTTCCTCATCCAGCCATCCCCTCAGCGGCTCCAACCCACGGCCCCGTTCAGAAGATCACCGTGGAGGAGATTGAAGCGGCTTTGAAGAAGATGAGGCCAGGCAAAGCGACCGGGCCCGACGACGTGGCGGCTGACCTGTGGAAGTCAAAGTTTTGGTATCCGGCTGAGTGGTTGGCGAAGTTCTTTAATCAGGTTGTGGCGTAGAAGAAGGTGCCTGAGTGTTGGCGCCAAAGTACGACGATCCCGATTTGGAAGAAGAAGGGCAGTCCTGCAGACTGCTCCAATTACCGTCCGATTCGCTTGCTTTCGCACAGCATGAAGATCTTTGAGCGAATTGTCGATGGACGAATTCGGGACATCGTCCAGCTGTCCAGCAATCAGTGCGGCTTCGTGACTGGCTGTGGCACCGTTGATGCCATACACGCCACTCGCCTCCTGATAGAGAAGCATCGCGAGAAACAGAAGGCAGTGCATATCGCCTTCATCGATTTGGAGAAGGCCTTTGACCGCGTACCGCGTGAGGTTATATGGTACGCCTTACGACAACACAACGTACCTGAGGAACTCATAGAGTGGGTGCGAATTCTCTACTCTTGTCCAAAGAGTCGAGTGCAAGCTGCAGCTGGAACCTCGATGGAGTTCCCCATCTCTGTCGGGGTACACCAGGGTTCTGCGCTTTCCCCACTCCTCTTTGTTGTCGTCATGGATGCCATCACACGAGATCTTCAGAAGCCTGTCCCCTGGACACTGCTTTATGCTGATGACGTAATGCTCGCTTGCGAAGATAAAGATGAACTGGAGCGAGAGGTGCAAGCTTGGTGTGATCGCTTGGAGCGGTTTGGACTCAGATTGAACGTGAAGAAGACCGAGTATTTAACGACGGACGTTACCGAGTCCAGCTCCATCAAGGTTAACGGCATCGAGCTTCCACGCACTGCGGTCTTTAAGTACCTGGGATCAGCAGTGGCGTCTGACGGCAAACTGATGGTCGAAGTGAATTCACGCGTGAGTGCAGCTTGGTCCAAGTGGCGCTCGTTGACTGGGGTGCTCTGCGATAGGAAGATACCAGAGCGCTTGAAGTCAAAAATATATAGAACAAAAATATATAGAACAGTTGTCCGGCCGGTAGCGATGTACGGTGCTGAATGTTGGCCTGCGACCAAGGAGGTTGAAACGCGCCTCAGCATCATGGAGACGAAGATGCTGCGCTGGACGGCAGGAGTCACGCGCATGGACCGCATCCGAAACGATGCTATTCGGCAGAAGTTCGGTGTCGCGCCGATAACTGACAAGATGCGCGAAGCTCGCTTACGATGGTACGGCCACGTTCTGCGTGGAGAAGAAGACAGCGTCCGCAAGATAGGCCTTAACTTCGAGGTAATTGGAAAGCGGTCTAGAGGGCGCCCGAAGCAGCGCTGGGCTGATACGTTACATGCGGACTTGAAGATTACTGGTGTCCACCCTGATCTAGCGCTGGATCGGGAGAGGTGGCGTCATGACACCAGAATAGCGGACCCCGCTACTAAGCGGGACAGACGCTGAAGAAGAAGAAGAAGAAGATACGTACTACTGATTTTCGTACATCCAAACTTTATGAGCTCTAACTTGGTCGAAAATCAAGGGATGCAAACTACTGTAGCAACTGAGAGAAGAAAGGTCATTGAGAAGGAAGATACTCTTTACTGCCAGATTCCAGCAACCCTTGGAGGATTAGGCTGGTTAGAAAACAAATGAGAGCCTGAGAGACCCACGAAAGTTGAGCATAGCTATTGAAGGAAAGCAGACGTTAGCGATGAACAACAGTGGTTCACTTAAATGGCTAAAGATGTAGGCTTTTAAAATATCGGTATTGCTAACCATTTCAAGAGACCTGAAATTGAACAAAATGCGCATCAGTTGAGTGCCGCATTTCCTCACCCACGCACTCAGCCGGCAGGCGCGAACAGTAGTTGTGCATCTCTCAGAACGAATCGTGCGGAAGTACTCCTTCATTAATTCGCTGTTTTATCAATCAATCAATCACCCAATGGCTCAAATCAATCAATCATCACCCAATCGCTCAAATACTCTGTCACTCAATCACTCATTACTCACTCACTTTCACGTTTACTATTTGTTTCTAATGCCAATATCTGTACCCAATCAGGTGTGCTTTAAGCTTATCACCGTTGTCTAACTCAATATACCTTATACTTCCATACCGAGTTACGCCTCAAGCATGAGTACATAACTCGAACAGTCTTCGCCAACTACACCACATGCCGAAGGCTATAATTTTTGTGCACAAGATGAGGTCATCATCATCAAATAAGCAGTATTAAAGTTAGGCACGTGCGCAGCAATGTAGTGGGCACTTACAAGAACTCTACTAGAATCCATGATCGTGTTCAAACGATGAGCGATTGTAAGTACCGTCGCGTGTGAGAAGCTCTCCCGTATGGTACTCTGAATGAGGGCATCAGTTCTGAAAAAAAAACCTTGTCAGTAACTTAACCTGTATTTAAAATCGAATAGTACAGCTAATCTGGTTCAGGCTTGTACTAATTGAAGCAAACTTACCGTGGATCTACATTTGCTGTCGCCTCGTCGATGACAAGGATTCGGGAATTACGCAGAAGAGCGCGTGCTAGACAGACCAGTTGTCGTTGTCCAACCTAAAATGTAGCTCGGTATAGTGGTTAAGCTCCCAGTCCAGGTTCAGCAATACCACTAAACCATCAACGATAGCAAAAGAGTGAACGCACTGAGAAGTTTACACCGCCTTCGTGCATGGAAGCCTCCAGGCCACCAGTAAGCTCCGCAACTGCCGATTTCAATTCAACCTAGGTTTGGACATTAGAAGTAGAACTATCTAGACAACATTGATAACACAGAGGCATTGAAATGCGAAGAAACTGCACACCTGATCGATCACTTTCCAAAGCTCTTCATCGGTGTGCTGATTAAACGGGTCAAGATTTCTGCGAAGGGTGCCGATGAATAAGACCGGTTCCTAAAAGGCGACACTGCATCTTTCACTTGGAGCGTTGATTGACATAAATACCTCTCTCGGAGAAGCCTCACTTGGGGTATAATGGCTATTCCACGGCGGAGTGCTTTCAGTGGTATAGTAGCTGTATTGACACCGTCAATGAACACAGTACCCGTCGAAGGAGGAGTGAGTCGAAAAAGTGCTCGAAGTAGAGAAGACTTTCCAGCACCAGTACGACCAACTATTCCAATCTGGAACATTGATGTCATGAATAAGCTAGAAAAATGTTGACACCGTAAGATTGAAGCTAGGCTAAGCTGCACCTTCTCCCTTGGTTTGATGTCGAGAGAAATGTTCTTCAGGACGTACTCGGCGCTTTCTTCGTACTTCATGTACACGTTGGATATCTGCAAAGTAAAGCACCGGCTAAAACCCTTTAGACCTCAACTCCATTCTGAGGAATTGTCCCCCATTCATGCTCGACGTGTCTCACACGTCATTGTGCGCAAGCGCCATAACGACAGTTATGATGCACTGGTGTAAAACACGTCTTCCACACGCTTTTAGACAAATTCCAAGCTGACGAGTACCACAGAAAGCCATTTTCCGCTTAACTTCGACCACCAAAGGTTGTACCACGGCTCTGTGGCGGATTTGGGGGCGCTAGGCTCGGGAGGGGGACGTTCTGCCTGAAAGCGGCGCGGGCAAAGACGCAGGGCAGTGCCTGCGGAGCAGGGATGAGCGGATTATCCGTTATCCGTTATCCGTTATCCGTTATCCGGTTTCCGGTGGGTTTTGGCCTATCCGTTTTGTTGTTCGTTATCCGGTGGTTTTTCGCCGGATAACGAACAACAAAACGTGGCAAGCTTGTGATTACTTAGCTGAATATAAGGACAATTTTAAAAAAACGTTTTGTGTTTTTTCCACTGGCAGTCGAGATATGCTTGCAATGCCAGGTCCGTGCCTTCTCAAAGTTCTCAATGCTATAATTAGACTAAACTATCTAATTCCTCTTAGCACTTTTTGAAATGCTGAACACTGCCTTGATCATTTCTGGGTTTTGACCACAATTCCTTCTAGCATAATGTACGATCTGGAAAAACCAGTCGATCAGTGGAGAAAAGAACAAACGTCCATACGAATCACTTCGTTTTAAGGATGTGCCAGATACTCCGCATCTACACGCCCTTCTAGCTTTTTGAAAATATGTTTGGCACTAGCAGCAATTTGCAATTTGCCCCTTCCAAAGCAATAGAGAGAGTTTTACTCGATCTGGGCAAGAATTAGTGTTAAATTTAATTGGAGAGTAAAAAAGCGACTCTTTTGAACGACTGCCCCACCCAAGCCTAGAAATTCCCGTGGGATCTATCCATAAAAGGATATAAAACGAGAGTAGTGCCAGATGCCACACGCATTCTACTCTTACGTGTTGGAGGCCAATGAATGCGTATTTGGCCAGTACAATGACTTGGTCAGCCGATGGACAATCAAGTGCATTATCCTGCCAGAACAAGCCTGGTACCGATACATCGAGCCCGAAAGGATGAAAGGCTTGGTTGACCTGGACGGAAATCCGAACCAGGAACACTGAGTCGGAGAGCATGCGACAGGTGGCACTTCCGACTGCACTGCCACGTGCCTTGAAGAAAATACACCAATAAGAACGTTATAATTAGCTTTTTTGACATGTGACATGGACAGTGTTAGAATTACCAACCTACCATTGGAGAAGGAATGGTTTAAAATCAGTTTCAATTTTTGTTGTTTGTTCGTTATCCGTTTTTCCGTTATCCGGTCATTTTGGGGAAAAATTATCCGTTATTCGTTATCCGGGTTTCAAAATTTTATTATCCGCTCATCCCTGCTGCGGAGCCACTAATGCGTCGACTCGCGCCGTGACACCCGCCGCTTCGCACTCAGCCAGACAGCCCTCGCCGCGGAGGTGATGGTGACCCAGCCAACCACGGGAGCCTATAGGTCGACCTGATTTGGTGTGATTACAATCGATAGAGGGATGGGAGGCTCAGACGGCTTGCACTGGCAGTCCAGAAATTGGGATTGTTCTCAACCCTACCACCTCCTATACCAGCCGTCAGAGCGGCCCCTCTCGACCGCACTGACGGCTTCTTAACGGTTTCGCCGTGGTAATAACTTTTCATCATCAAATGTAGCTGCCACCTGTGTCATGGTTTCCTCAGGAAGAACATCTTAACTACCTCGATTGGGGCAAACTAGAAAAAAAAATAAAAAAATAAAACAGAACGACGCCTACAAAAAAGAACGATTATTTTACTAATATCGATCGATGGCGATCGATACTTCAAAAACAAACTTCAGGTTCGTGTTCAGCAATCTCGGTTACCCCAAAGTTTCGAACCGTTTGAACGCCATCTACAGAAAATTGATAACCGGATTAATATCGATTGCTGGCGATCGATACTTCAAAAACGGACTTCAATTCGTGTTCAGCAGCCTCGATTACCACAGGTCTGGAATTTCGGGCCGCTGTTGATCGCCATCAATCGTCGAGTATTCCCAATACGGCCTTCCCCCACTCCAGTTGTGACGGAAACACACACACACATACACACACTTACTCCTTTATATATAGCAGGATAGGATTAGAATTTCGAGCTCTGTTGAATGAGCCAGGAAAGAATCTTGCCTCAATAACCCTTCCAACATTTTTTTTTTTCAGGCGCTGTTTAACTTTCGTTAAATATCAGTCCTTATTTACATCAGAATTAACTACGAGGCGGCGAGAGTCGACGCTAATTGGTTCCGCAGGCACTGCCCCGTGTCTTTGCCCGCGCTGTTTTCAGGCAAAACGTCCCTCACCCGCTGGCTCGGTGGGGGTCACCATGGACTCAGTGGATATTAGCCTTGGTAGGAAGGCTTTTGTATGTCTGACTACATCAGAAATGGCTTAGCTCAGTTCACCATAGGTGTAGAACACACCACTGTTGCATAACAATTTTATTCGTGAAAGGTTGAATAGGGCGGAATCAGTTTTATATGATCGTCTCAGCCTAAACTCCTCCAGAGTATTTGTTCTAATTTCTTCCTGAATAGCTTCATTTTTTTTTCCACGCACATTTGGTTAAGTACGGAGTGCGCATTAATTATGGGCCTCAACTAATTGAAGTGCCATAGTAACACAAACAATTCAAAACGGAAAAAAACAATTCGCAATCTAAGATCCTTAACAAGAAAAATCACAATCCTCTTCAAAGTGCCCTCCTCTTGCGCGTACGCAGCTTCTCAGACGAGTCACGAAGGCATCGCAGGTGGCACGCACCGGAGCATGTTTTCAGTGACGAGATAGTTTTCACAATAGAACCTATTGTGAATCCATCGGATACCAAAAAAAAACCATCAGATCCTCGCAGCAGATAAGAAGCAGGCTATTTCTAGAGGAAAAGTCTTCGGGAAAACTGCACATCCGAGCTCTGTTATGGTTTGGGTGCGATAACCTCAGATGGGAAGACGCCAGTGGTGTTCATCGATGCTGATTGGAGTGAAAACAAATGAGGGAATATAACTGAAATCGGTCCTGGAGAAAGTTTTGAAGCCATGGTCTATCTCTCACTTCGGAGACAAGCCATGGCGCATTCAGCAAGGCTCGGCTCCTGCACAGAAGTCGGGTGTCGTCCCGCAGTGGTGTAAGGCGAGCTTCCAGATTTCATCGCCACGAAGAATGGCCATCAAATTCACAAGATCTGGATCCACTTGACTATTCGGTCTGGTCAGTTTTAGAGCACAAGATCTCAAAAATACAACAACTGGGATTCGCTCAAAGCTGCACCTACGAAAGCGTGGGATGATCTGGATGAGGACTATGTGCGTGCCACCTGCGACGCCTTCGTGTTTCGTCTGAGAAGCTGCATACGCTCAAAAGGAAGGCACATCGAATGAAGATTTTTGATTGCTAAGGACCTTAGTAAAAAATGCGAAGTATTTTCTTCCGTTTTGAATAGTTTGTGTTATTACTATGGCACTTCAATTATTTTAGGCCCATAATTAATGCGAACCCTGCAGTTTGAGTCTCTGAACAAACCGCGCAGTCTAAGCTGCGACGGCCTGCCGTAATTCTCACTAACTATAATCGTAGACGTAAAGTTCACCGATATCGTGCCACTGACGTCTTGACATGTAAAGACGGGTGTAGGACGTGAATTACACCAGTCCAGCACAAGTGATGTCATGGTGTCTGCGTCCAATGACGTGTACCATACGTGTATAGCGAACGTGTCGGAAATTTCCCCAAAATTTACTAGGTGTCTAAACGGATCAACCCCAAAGCACCTCACGGATTATATAGAAGTTTCGCTGAAGGAAATACGCGCACCGTGATATGTCCTTCGGTTGGCCATGATTTGGGAGGTTCTTCGGCTAATACGCTGTTATCATCATGTTCCGACTCCAGCTCCGTGTATTGTACGATACGCTCAACAGAAACCATCTGGAAGTTAACTGATTGAGCAGGCCTTGATGCCAATAAGCCGATAGAAAACAGAGGATGCCGTCGCCGAAGGTGTAAACATTGAGAACAACAAATTGAGAAATCTTTTGGAAATAAGAGGGTGCTACGAAAGTGCGTACACCATTTTGGAGCTCAGCCGACTGACGCATGATCCAGGAGAAGAATCCCGTCAGCTGAACAGCATAGACCAACATCAAAGCGACCTCTCCCGAACTCATTGATGCTGAAATTACATTAATTTTTGCACGGATGCCTGTATTCTTCAGTTGCACAGCCACCACACCTCACAAATCGTATCGGATGTTCTCACCAAAAGCCTGGACTCACATAGCTCCAACGGAAATAAGTAGAAATAAGCATATATGAAAATGTTATGCATTTCCGTAGAAGATTGAGTGATCCAGCCAAAGGAGCCTAATAAGCCTCAGCCGTGCAGTTCGTTCCGTAGTATATACTCCTCTCTACATACCAAGGCATATAAAAAGTGAAGGATATGAATAGAATGCGCGCGTTACAGCGCAGTCGGAGAATGCGTTAGCTGTCGCGCTCACCCGAATCAAGCTCTCGGTTCGGGTCTCGCCTAGACTAACAAGCCTTCCATCCCTCCGTGGTCGCGAACTGCTACAAGAGTTGTTCGGGAAAGACACAACGCTGAATTGTCTATCTGTTGGCCACCGCTAGTGATGGTATAGGACAAATACGCATTTAATTTACCTCCACGATGTCCCGCAGATATAGAACACCATGCGTATCCACTCAAAGGATTGATTAACACGAAGCTCACTCCTTCATAAATAGAATGACAACAAGACTAGACGGTTGCGGCATGTCCAAAAATGGTTGAGGTAGCGGGAGTGATACAAACTTAATGTAAAAAAGGGATGCGCGCTAAAGGACGGCGTTCGCAAACCCTTTGCGGGATACCCCACGCATTCCAGTTCTATGGGATAGAGTGGAGCAAGGATGTGCAGGATTTCCGTTTCCGTGTTCCGAATTCCGGTATTCGGCCGTTTTAGCTCTTCAGTTTCGTTCCGCGTTCCGCTCTCTTTTGGGCCGGAAGACGGCATGGAAATGGTGACTCATCACTCATTGATTGTTGTGGAGTGGCCTCACTCACCTCTTGAACTTTACCGCAAGACTGAAGAAGTAGGTTAACTATGAGTCGCCTTTTTTGTGATTGTGTTGCTTTCAAACCGGTGGCTCATCCTGATGTCCGAACAGTGTGATAACAAAATTGGATGCTTTTTTCTTTTCTTGAACCGATGTGCTACCGAATAGTATAAGGCCAAAAAGCTTTCATGAGTGTTTGAGTACAGAATCAAATTCATTGTCCGAATGTTTATCTTTTTTCTCTAATGATCTTATGGTTAGGTCTGGTTTGGATCACCACTTCTAGGTCAGAGTTCTATAAGCACTCTTAGGTTGCTAACTTTGCTTTCCATAGGGGACATTGGATGTATCTAGGCGAAGGAGGACATTGCCTCTCTATCCCCTCCTTTGAGTTTGCTCCAAAGATTCAGCTACTGCAGAAAGACAGTGTGATACCCACGCGATCTCAGATAGGCCTACGTTATACTTCGGCGACGCTGTGCTGTAGGGGATGCTACGCACTGCGTAGCAGCCCGCACATCACAGCGTCGACGGCGACGTAGCCGAGAGCTCCGCAGGGGGTGTAATACTTCCGCCGCCAACGTCGCCACAGACGCGTCACCGACGTCGCCAAAGTCGCCACAGACGGGCCGACGACGTCAGCGTCGCCGACGTCGGTGACAGCGCGTCGCCGTGCTGTGCACGGCGACCGTCCGTCACCGACGTCGCCGACGTCATCCAAGGGTGGCAGAAAATGGGCTAAGATGGAGTGTAATGACTGTGGGTTGGTTCTTCGTCCCCGGAACTGCCATCATCACCACCGTACTTCGAATTACGAAATCGAGAAGTGCAAAAGACGCCGTCTTGCGAACACAAAAAGTGCAATTCACTAGAACACTGAGTGTTTGGGAGGGAGTGGGACCCTAAACCTTAGCTCCCCTTCACTTTGTCACTTTTCTCCCTTTTTGTGTCCTTCTCAGCCGTTCTGTTCGTATTTTCTAGGCCTATTTGCTTCCTTGTAGAGCAAGTAATACTAAATAGAACTGCGTGAAAATAAGTAGTGTTTCCTCGCTTTCTCAAATGGTAATGCAAACCTCTGCGAAGAGCTTTTTCGAGATAGAATTCTTACTAATTAACAATTAAATTTTCCTTTGAACTTCGAGAACTCCGCGTAAATTTATCTATCTAATTCATCGTAAACTTATCCATCCTTCTAATGGCAAATGTGATTAGTAGGAGAAAATTCGCCAGATTAGCAATGGTCGAGCAGGCTGCCGTTCACACAAAACAAAAATCATCATCAAGTCTCGAAACATGTTAAGAAAAGCACGCAATGTGCAAATTCGAGGCAGATGTGATCATCTAGCGTTTCTATCCGCAGTCTGGTTACCAAATTATGACATTGAAAACGCGCTGCGACGCTAAAAATTTGGTCGATGCTCTCTTGTTGACGATGTCGCCGACGTCGCCACAGACGCGTCGACGACGTCGGCGACGTCGCCAGCGACGTTGGCGTCGCTGACGTCGGTGACGGGCTGTCGGTGACGTGTCGCAGCGTCGGCGACGCGTCGCCGAAGTATAACATAGGCCATAGTGGGTGGCATGCCGTGGGATGTTGGGGCGAGCTGCATCAACGTTAAAGCGGTATCGTTTAACAGCGGATGCACAATACAATGATCTTACAGAGCTACGAGCTCCGTACGTCGTATCTTTCATAGGGAACCAGCCGTCCGTGCGGCCTCTCGGCCGCACCGACGGCTTCTTGACGGCTTCGCCGTGGCAATAACTTCTCATCATCAATTGTAGCTGCCACCTATGTCAAGGTTTCCTCAGGAAGAATATCGTTAACTATTTCGATTAGGGCAATTTAGAAAAAAAAACGAAAAAATGGACGACATCCACAAAAACGCTTATTTGACCAATATCGATTGATGAACGAAATCCTCAAAAAATCAATAATATCGATCGGTATCGATTGGTCGACTTCAGATTCGTGTTCAGCGACCTCGATTACCTCCAGGGCTGAAGTTTCGTGCCAATTGAACGACATCCACAGAAAATCGATAGCATCGATCGATATCGATTGGTCGACTTCAGATTAGTGTTCAGCAACCTCGATTACCCCGAGGGCCAAAGTTTCGTGCCGCTTGAACGCTATCCTCAAAAAATCGATAATATCGATCGATATCGATTGCCCCTCCCGTCGATGATCATCTAAATGCCCATGCACGGTTGCCGACGTGTTCGGCTGCCGTGCATGGCGAGCCGCAGACGAAACTCAAGTCTGACGGACGGACAGTGTGACATTGTGACACACACACACACACACACACACACACACACACACACACACACACACACACACACACCACACACACCACACACACCACACACACCACACACACCACACACACCACACACACACACACAAACACACACACACACACACACACACACACACACACTTGCTCCTTTATGTATAGTAGGATTTCACAGATTTCACCATAACGAATGCTGTTAGGTCGCATTATCTACGTTTACGGCTGTAATTTCTCTATTAAACTGCCATAAGTCGTTGAAGAATCCGGGAATCCGGCTCTAGAGCGCAATTGTAACGTTAGTGCTGAATGTAACCCTAGCGCTGCCCCCTCCCAATTAGTATAGACCTGGGACATTCAATAAGGCACGTTAAGTGTTATGAGTGGCGAGATCTCTGGCGTCTTATTCGTCAGCTGGGTTTACTACATTTAAACACCTTCCTATTTACAGAAACATTTTACATAAACTTCGATTTGTGCACTACTACTGTTCGAAAATCCATCTTACAAGGGAATGATACTAGGTGACCATGGGACTTTGAGATGAGACGTATATCACTGGATGTGGCTTCGAACGCTGATTCCAAATATGTGTTTCGCTTCTGCTGTGTGCATCTGTGAACGGAGTTATGGACCATTTTCTTAGCAGGCTCCTTTGCCCTCTAGGTCCAAGCAGAGCGGGCCAGTCACAGGAGAGCGAGCTCAAGTAGGGTTGAAACTGCGCTGCCAGCCGAGCAGTGGTGGTGTAGGGGGTAGAGGAGCGGCGTGGTGAGACGGAGTGGTTTGTGGTTCGACTCCCCTGTAGTGCAGGATTTTTGCACTGAAAAACCTGCGACGACCAAGCAAAGCTCTCTATGTCAAATCGCAACGGAAAAGGTCACCAGAAATGACTCGTCCTCATACCGGCACGAAGACACAATTTATCATGAATAGTTGCTACAAACATGGCGAGAAGACAAGCAATGCGTTGCACTAGCAACTGTGAAATAGCACTACGAAATGTGCAAAACATAACTGCTGTTGGTAATGACCGCAGCGGATAAAAAATACATCAGTGCTGCCGCTGTAACAATATCGAAACAATAAATTGGTGTATCAAACGTCCCAGCGTGATTGTGCAGGTATCCTGCAGCGTACCATGAACACGTGAGAATGTTCCGAATCTTGGGGCAGAAAATTGAGTGTAAATCAGCGACACAATTCGAAAAATTGAGCCGCGGGAGTGAAGTGACAACTGCATACCGTGTGTCAATACATGAGAGGTGAAACGTTTGCACATGCTTTTGAATGGCAAGAAGAAATATACGTCTAATGATTGTATTTGTGATGTTGTTCCTGCTGGAATGTTCGTCACTTTCGCTGGTGAGAACATAGTTTGGAAGGTAAGTCGGCAGTATTGTCCTTACCGACCCCGTGTGCCGTAAAAAATTCGCCTAAGGGAGTTATTTAAGGCATTGATCACCCACATGGAAGAATGGGTGGTGGGATAATGGTAATCGATTTCGCCCAAACTTCGCCATTTGACACAGAGAGCTTTGGTTGATCGTGGCAGATCTTTTTTAGGTAGTGAAAAATCCTGCACCACCGGGGAGTCTAACCATAAACCACCCCGTTTCACCACGTCCCTCCTCTACCCCCTGCGCCACCACTGCCCGGCTGGCAACGCAGTTTCAAGCCTACTTGAGCTCGCTCTCTTGTGACTGGCCCGCTCTGCGTAAACCTAGAGCAAAGGAGCCTGCCATGAAAATAGTCCATAACTCCGTCCACAGATGTGCATAGCAGAAACGAAACACATTTGGAATCAGCGTTCAAAGACGGATCCAGTGATATACGCCTCATCTCAAAGTCCCACAGTCACCTAGTATCCTTCTCTTGTTAGTAATGATACAAATACAAGGATTTTTTTTATTGTTATATGTTGCTGGAAAAGAGTCGCATGCTGCATTGCCCGCTTCCTAAATTCGTTAACGGCAACTTAGTTATTGCTACCGTTGTGGATATATATTTATGAAAAAATATGTGAAGTAACGAGTTTTGAGTCATTCCCGGTTCCGTGTTTCGTATTCCGGTTCCGCCCATTTTTGAGCTCCTCCGTTCCGTATTTCGTGTTCCGCTTTTCTCGAAAAAAATCCGCACATCCCTACGGTGGAGACAATGCAGGTTTGATCAACAAAATGACTGACAGTGGCTAGCCTACTTACGAGTCAGTGTTTCATCCTTTCCAGACAAGTCTGGTAAAAATTCGCCGACTCCAGAGGAAGTGAAGAAGGCTCAGTTGGCCTAGGCGGGAAATTGAAATCAAGAACCCTCTGGAATCGGGTTCAAGCGACGGCCGGTGCCTCCTCCGACTGTGTTAGCACCCGTAGACTTGGGGTTACTAATATGAAGAAACACACAAATGCTAGTTAACACAGTGTAACTGTAACAACGACATGCTTGTGCTAACGGGTTACAGGGAATGACAGACAACAAACTGCAAGTACAGTCCCTTAAAATTGTAAGGTGTTCGAAGGGGCCAGAGAAAATCCACGTTATAGTGGGGGTAGTCTCCTAACTGCAGCTGGTCTTTCTTGCACTTTTTATGCACAGATCTATCTGTGCAATGACAAAAGTGCAATGGAACAAGAAACCATGAGACAGTTCCAAAGCATAGAATAACCTTTGTGCTCCTGCCTCCAGAGATGCTTTTAATCATAAGCATAACTAAGACGAAAACGCGTGAGATACAAAGAATACCAGAGGCAAATTGGACGCGATCAACCGGAAAACTGAGTGGCCTGAATTTCCACTGAGTTCTTCTCATGTTCCTGATATAGGAAATCTTCCAGGTTACAGCGGCTTCGAATGGCTCCCGATTCTTTGTTCTAACCTTGACATTCCGCCGCAACTTGAGCACTTTCATGTGCAACGTGTACGCGAAATATGTCATGCTGTTCGTCTTCACTTTCGGCGTGCGACCCGAATTGAGCCCTGGTCGCCTCATACTGGGACTCGCTTTGAGCGTGAAGTCCTTCTCAGAGACGCGTTCGAGCGGGAGTAGCGTTATATCCAACGCGTCTTATCCGGAGTTGGTTTGTACAGATGTAAAGGTAAAAGGATATCATTTATGAAAAAAATCTCAATCTTTTCCGATTGTTGGTGGCACGTCATGGCAAGTTGGCAAAAGTATTGCTCACCATCGCGCATTTCCAGTTTTCGCTCACATCGGCGCATTTTGCGGCTTTTGCAGCGGCTGCTGCCTACATTCCGCTTTGTTCTCTTCCTTCCGAGAGAAACAACGTTAAATCGAGCGTCTTATCCGCACACTAACAGGAGGGGACTACTTACTTGCCACTACTACCTCAACGGTCGACCACAGTGATATACACGGACAAAAGCGCGTCTCAGAATCAAGTAAATGCAAGTATCTCCACCGGAGGCCTACAAAGATCAGAGTTAAAGATTAAAGGACAGCGTTAATTAAAACCTTTTGAGATGCACAACAACTGTACTTCTATGAGATGCCGTAGAAATTTAACATTGATTTTTGCAGAAAATTGCAGTTCGAATCCATATTTGGCATAAACAATAATTTGCGCTGGCCAGCCGAAAGGAAACTCAGTGTGTTGTCGTTCCCAGACAAGTCGGGTTCACTATCCCTGAGGAGTGAAAGGCTTGGTTGGCCTGGACGAGACCCAAACCAAGAATCTCTTCGAGTGATTCGGTGTGCACAAGATAGCCACGCCTCATCCGGCTGCACTAGCACTCACCTACAGAACAGAACTACACTCTATTAAAGCTTGAATGCAGTTCGGGATTTGTTTCGCAAGGGACCGTAGCGTCGAATCGCTAAGTGGATAGGTTCATGGGCCAAAAGAACACGTCAGACGTTCGAGTCCGCTTGGTGTCGCTCTG
This sequence comes from Heligmosomoides polygyrus bakeri, assembly GCA_947359475.1. NCBI lineage: Eukaryota > Metazoa > Nematoda > Chromadorea > Rhabditida > Heligmosomidae > Heligmosomoides > Heligmosomoides polygyrus. The sequence goes on along the minus strand of OX375870.1, from coordinate 59,973,924 downwards.
CTTTTGAACGTTGTAAAAATACATATAAGTGGATTCGCCTACGATGTTATTTCATATCATCCATTCGTTGCTATTTTTTTAAGAGTACAAATGTTACTCGACCAATTCTATTACGATTTTATTCCAGTGAACATCGCGCAGGTGTAAGGCATTCAAAATTCAGCTTCGTTCCTTCAGCTACCAAATAGCAGATTTACATGAAAGAACGAGAAAGAGAATCAAGTACGATTCACCTGTTGAAGCGAAAGTTTGGTTGCAGTCGGCTATGGCTCTAAACAGAAGTGTTGAAAGAACGCACTTTGCTACGTTGCACGTTGCGTTGCTTCTTCGTAAATGATGTATACCACTCTCACGTCAAATTGGACACTTTTCAAATCAAATGGGACACTCTCCTAGGCAAGCTTTACACCTCTGCAATCAAACTAAACAGCTTCCAAATCGAAGCGAGCTTCTTTCACAATAAAATAGAAACCTGCAGAAATCGTTAAAACAAATGTTTTTTGAAGTTTTTAATTCACCCGCCCTAAAAAAGTGCACACAATGCTGAGGAGATTCAGAACGACCATCGACTGGGACCTCTACACCTATCTTGCCGGCCTTTGGAAAAACACCGTCATGGACAATATTCATGAGGAATACGACCGCTTCGTGCAACATCTTCACGATAGTCTAAGGGGGCTGAAAGCATGAAAACCGCCAAGAGACGTCTATCTCCGGAAACATTCGAGCTGATACGTTAGCGCAGAGTTGAACGAACGTCAGGCAACTAACAACTAACGTCCGAGCTTACGAAGCTCTGCAGAGCAACGGTAAAGGAGGAGTTTATGGAGAGAACGGCGAAAATGCTGGTTGAAGCTGAAGAGGCAGCGTTGAGCATTCGCAATGCCCGCCGGAACTTCAACAGCTTCAAGATCAAGACGACCGCTCTACGACGCCCTGATGGAACTGTCACCTCTTCCAGAAGACAATGGAGGACAAGTCATCCGCGACTTCTACTCCGACCTCTTCGATAGCGACGTCCACCTGTCCTATATCATCTTCCGCAATATGGATGCGTCGCCCCCTCTCTTCCCTTCTGAGATGCGACACGCCATGTCGTTCGTTGTACAGCACCCGAAGCCTACAAAACCTGTGTCAAGTCGAGTGTTGGTCGGGCACTCTGACTTCTCGGGCCCCTCTCCGATCGCGCGCTGCGTCCCCCCAAGAATTGATTCCGTGATCTCCGGCCCTCATAAAAGGACGCGGAAGTGATTGGACTGTCTTCTTCTTGTCCGGCTGCATTCCCCCCGCCCCACCTCTGTCCTCCGATCTGTTTTTTTTTGTGTCATTTTCTCGTCGCATATTGTTCTTGTTTTAAAATAAAGTTGTTTGGTTTCACGCTCGACGCCCAAGTAAAGGAAATCGGAAGCGCCGTCGGCTATCCTTTAGAAGTCACGCGTTACTGCTACTTGGGGGCCAATCCGGCTTGGAGCGATATCGAGCGGAGGACTACAACGTGGAGGAAATCGATCGGGTCGAGCCGGAAGTTTCCGTAGAAATCGACCCAGTGGAGGCGACCGCGTTTTGAGGATCGGAGCAAGGGATCGAGCCGGAATTCCCGTTGATATCGATCCATTTGAAACGAGTGCGGTGTGAGGATCAGAACAAAAGGGATCGAACCGGAATTCCCGTTGACATCGATCCATTGGAAACGAGTGTGGTGTGAGGATCAGAACAAAAGGGATCGAACCGGAATTTCCGTTGATATTGATCCGTTTGGACAAGGTGGAGGAAGGCGATTTCCGTCGACGCCGTAAGCCCCTGGAAAAACCTAGCAGCCTAGTGGCAAGTACCGTTGTTCCCGTACATTAACGGTTGAGACGGGTATCAGTGAATTTTTAAATTCGCAGAGTGGTAAACCGTTCGCGTGCGTGTGTCGTCCGAACGCTCGAGTGTGTATTTCGCGACGGCGTTTTGCGTGAGAGGCGGTGCTCTGTTGATTACAAATGGTCTTACAGAACACGATGGCTGAGCCCAGCAGGTACGAAGATGAGCTGCTAAGAACGCCCGAAGACGACGAAATGATCGATGAAAATGTAAGTGGAGACTACTTGAGTGAATTCGAAAGGTTGGCTAATAAGATAACTGGGCAGGTGGGCACTATAGGAGTAATGTGCGATAGCGAGCTAGCTAAGTCGTTTCGGACGGACGATCCAAGAAGGGAAGCAGTGGAAGCGAGTGTGAGGGAGCAAACAGTTTTGGTTAAAGAGATTGTGAGAACAACACTCGCAGAAATGTGTGAGTTGTGTAAGCGGTGTAGTAGCACGAGGGTGATAGAAGTACTGGGTAAAGCGGGCATCCGCACAATGAGGCAGCTCCAAGAACTTGTGACAAGTACGGACGCTGCAAAATCCGCCCTGAGAGATGCGTGCCAGCTTTTGAACTGCCAGGAGGACGAAATAGTGAAGAGGGTAGATGAGTTGATGGGAGTGTTACAAGGAGAAAGACAGAGAACTGGCGAACTTGAAAAGAAGCTTAATCTCAGTCAGTTGCAGGTGGAGCAATTACGCCACGAAGTAGAAAATTTGGGCCAGAAGCCTCGTGAAGACGTAATTAAAAGGACAGCGCCGCTCAGGGGTGGGTGCTGTCGTCCAGTCACGAATGATGCTAGGCATGGTGAACAGGAAATGAATATTCAATTGCAGATGCCATTGCAGTCGACTTCGAATCCATTGCTCCTGAGGTCTTGCGAGAGTTCGCAGAGAGGAAATTACGAGAACGGTCAAGAAACGCCACGATCATCGGCCACAGGTGAGAACTTTCCGATGTGTGACTACATGCGCACAATGGCGTTGCCTGACGTACAGCCTTTTAGTGGTAGACCCCATGAATGTTTTAAGAGATTTTTGAAATCATTCGAGATAAAGTACCCTAAAACGCACTGGAAGGACTCCAGCCGCATACAGTTGTTTGAGAGCTTTTTGCGTGGAGGAGCTTTGACACTATTTGAAACACTACCAAGAGGGATTCGAGAGGGTACTTTCGACGAAGTAGTGGCCGAAATGAAGAAGAGAATGAGTGTCGACAGCAACAGTCAGAAAGTCAAGGCACTATCTGACCTGCGAAAACTAAGGATAAGGGAGGGCCAGACAGTCGGCGAGTTTTGCCTGGTGCTAGAAAGCTTAGCCAATAGAGCTTATCCCGATGTCCCGTTAGAGGTCACTTCACTACAAAAAGCCGAAATATTATGCAGGCAACTGGCATCGTGGTCAGGAAGTTATTGTCTGACTGAGGCTTTAGAGTTAAGTTCGACCCAAGAAGCTTACGATAAAGTCAAGGAAACGGCCCTGCGCTTAGAACGGAGTCTGAGGGCAGTGAAGGAGTGTGAAAGCGGAGGTCATACTGATTTAGGTCGGAAAGCAACATTCAGGCCACCGTTTAGTAATAGGCCTCGGACAGTCTCACATATTAACAGGGACAGGGAGAGCGAGGCCTCGAACAAGGTGAGAGCTCGGGCGAACCTAGAAGCGGACGATAGTAGCCCTGCTCAGACCAGGGAGACACACCAACAGAGACCCAGTTCCAAAACTAGTAATGGTTCAAAACAATGTTACAGTTGTGGAGAACTAGGACATTTCGCAAGGGACTGCCCTCATCCAGCCACAAGAGCGCGATCATCGGTGGCAGAGAGCAAACCGCCTAAGAGACAGACAGGGGCGTATGCGTCCTTAGTAGACAAGTGGCTAGGTGCTACCGTTGCTGATCTAGAGTTCTCGGAAGATAAACTTTTCGGAGAGAAAGCTCTAGTTAACATAAACATTTTCGGAATCGATACAGCAGCACTATTGGATACGGGGTCGCAAACAACAATTATACCCGTTTTGCTGTTGAAGAGGGCGATAGACTCCAATGTAAACTTGGATAATTATATCACCCGCATACCAAAACCGGAAGTAAAAGTGCGTGACGCCTCGGGTAACGTTATGGACTTCCTGGATGCGATTCGGGTAACTATAACGTTCGAAGGCCAATCAGAAGTAATATCCGCATATGTCGGGCGAGGTTGGGACGATGTAGTGATCCTAGGCACCAATGCGCTAGAGATGTTCAACATGCGGTTGCAGCATGGCGGAACAAAGGCCCAAAGGCTCAATTCGGGTAGCGACATAGGTGAGGATAATGAAGCTAAGGCCATTGTGAAACACCGCTTGTTTGTCCCGGCCAAAGGAATGGGAACTCTGACGCTAACCTGTGCAGGCGCAGTCCATAGCGGAACTTCATTCCTGCAATCAGCGGATTCGAGAGTAACTGACGGGTTATGTAATCCCGTAGAAGGGGAGGTTAACATCCCTGTACTCAATGCCGCTGAAGAAGCTATTGTTTTCAAAGCAGGGGAAGTAGTGGGAGAATGGAAAAACGAAGAATGGGTAAAGCCAAGGTACATGGAACCCGACAAAGATATGATGGATTTGGTCCAGCCGATGGAATGGAGTTCACCACAACAAAGAAGGACAGCGCTGCTGGACATTCTGCAACAAAATCAACAGCTACCCAAGGAAATAACACAAATCGTGACGGATTTTGACGATGTTTTCGCAGTCACAGATAAGGAGCTGACGCAAACGGACTTGGTGGTCCACGAAATTGACACCGGCGATAGTAAGCCAATCAAACAGAAAACGCGACCGGTGCCAATGGCGGCGCGGTAACAGTTTAAAGGAATAATCAGCGATCTGCTAGAGCGTGGGATAGTGGAGAAAAGTTCCTCAGAGTGGGCTTCTCCGGTAGTCTTAGTTAAGAAGAAGGATGGAACTTTAAGACTCTGTATTGATTACCGGGAATTGAACAAGATAATCCGCCAGGACTCGTACCCGTTGCCAAAGATCGACGCAGTGTTGCAATGTCTAAGTGGCAAGAAATTCTTCTCCACGATGGATCTAGCCTCGGGCTATTGGCAGATACGCCTGTCAGAGGACGCTAAGCGGAAGAGCGCATTCACGACAAGTGAAGGACTTTTTCAATTCACCGTCCTACCTTTCGGCTTATCCACCAGTCCAGCGGTCTTCCAGAGGATGATGGATGTGGTGATTAAAGGTCTGAGGCTCGATGACGAAGTATTCGTGTACATAGATGATATTCTTGTAGCTACGGAATCTCTGGATCGCCACTGTACGGTGTTGAGATTAGTATTCGAAGCGCTGCGGAAAGCCCACCTCCGCCTTAAGCCTCAAAAATGCAACCTACTGAAGCCGAGTGTCTCTTTCCTTGGACACTGTATAGACAAGGACGGCGTAAAAACGGATGCAGAGAAAGTGGAAAAAGTGGTAGAGTACCCCACCCCGAAGAGTGTGTCGGAACTCAGGACATTCCTAGGAATGGCGGCCTATTATAGAAAATTCATAGCAGGGTTTTCTAGGATGGCCAAAAACCTGTATAATCTCACTAGCCCGAAGACGACTTGGAAATGGACGGAGGCGGAGCAAAAGAGTTTTACAGAAATAAAGAATGCTCTGATCAAGGCGCCCGTACTAGCACAGCCAGACGTTGTGGCAGCAGAAAAAGGAGATAGGCCCTTTATTATTTACACTGATGCATCGGGAGAAGGACTAGGGGCCGTCCTGTGTCAAGAAGGCGAGGACAAGCTCCTGCACCCAATATCATTTGCATCTAGAGCTCTATCTAAAGCGGAGAGGAGGTATCACATAACAGACCTCGAGGCTCTCGCGCTAGTGTTTGCGCTAAAAAAGTTTCATTTCTTCGTATATGGACTGAAAACGGTGGTGCGCACAGATCATCAGCCACTAACGTGTTTGTTTAAGAGGACAAACGTCTCTGCCAGAGTGCTAAGGTGGGCACTAGAAATTCAACAGTATCGCCTGAAAATAGAATACGTAGCAGGGAAGGCCAACGTCGTGGCGGATGCGTTGTCTCGAAGTGCCGCAGTGAGCGCAGTAGGAAATGGCTGCTCGGTGGGAGAATCAGTTGTTATCTGTGAAACAAACGAAGAAGAAGACACGTGGCTGAAGGAGCTGAAAGAGGATGAGGACTTCTGCCAACTCATTCGCGACATAGAAACTCAACAGGATCATAGGAACGTTAAACTGCCGAGATGTTCGCGAACGTTCAGAGTGGCAGATTTCTTTGTTGAGAATGGAAATCTAAAGTTGATATGGGAAAACTTCACCGTCACAGTTGTACCTAAGACGAAGAGGAAAGCAGTCTTTGAGGAAGCTCATAAAGGCGTCATGGCTGGACACTTGAATGGACGGAAACTATACCGCCAGTTGAAGCGAAGAGTTTTTGGGAAGGAATGGAAGCAGACATCATGAAATGGTCAAAAGGGTGTTCAAATTGCTTCTTGTCGAGAGCGCACAGGCTGCAGATCCCGCCACTTAAACCTTTCGTGACATGCGCCCCATATGAACTCGTTGGATTAGACCTGGTGGAGCTTGGACTAACGGAAAGGGGCAACCGTTATGCACTTGTGGTGGTGGACCACTTTACGAAATTTGTTAGAGCCTACCCGATACCTGATAAAACGGCTAATACAGTGGCGCGAGTTTTCTTCGAGCGGTGGATATGTGACGGATGTAGGTGGCCAAAGAGAATTCATTCGGACCAAGGACCCGAATTTGTCAACAGCGTTCTATCCGGCATTTGTGATATAACGGGTATTGAGCAGTCGGTAACAAAAGGATATAACCCGCGGGAAAATGGCATGACAGAGAGGGTCATAGGAACGCTGGTAAGGATGCTGCGGAAAAAGACGGTCATTCCAGCAGATTGGGATGTTCTTCTACCTGTAGTAGTATTTGCATATAATTGCGCTCCGCATGATGCTACAGGGGAGAGCCCTTTCTTTCTTCTTCATGCTACTGACCCTAATTACCCGTCAAATGTCATCCCACAAGAGCAATTGTCTTTTAATCATATAGATGCTGACGACTATAAGCACGAGTTGTTCGCCGGTGTCCGATTAGCTCAGGATTGCGCAAAGGAATTTAATGAACGGTATAGAGAAAAAATGAAGAGTGCGTATGATAAGCGAAATAAAACTGACCCACGAAAACTACCAAAAGTTGGAGACCGGGTACTCCTCGAATTGCCGAGAGAAAAAGCGTCTAAAAAATTTCCCAAATTGGTAGAACCGTGGGGTGGCCCGTACCGAATAATTGAAACGAGTGATAATTCGGCGCTAATATCCAATATTAATGAAAAAGAAGAACCATTGAGGGTCCAACTTGATTCGCTGATCACGATTCCTAACGAAATTAAGGATATTGAGCTAAACACTAGGACAAAAAGAGTGCGGCGTCGTCAAGCTGCAGCTAATGATGGTATTTGCAGAGCCACGACCAAAGGAGACGGAGATACCAGTGTGCTCGGGCTGTTTTTCAAGTGTCCCGGCCGACAGCGTCTGAACGATCTCACATTTGCCTGCTCGATTCAAGAGAAGTCCTTCAAGGATGTAGTGCCATCAGCCGTGGAAACGATTGGCCATCTACGCTTCGACACCGTGTTTAGTCTGGCGAGACTCATATCCATTTATGACCATGAGCGCTGTCTGGAACGCAAAAGACTTCTTATGATGGACCCCAAATATGTTTTCATCACTCTGTCGGGCGTTAGGAAAGCCTTCCTGTACTTTAAAAAGTGTTGCGACCATATCTTTCGCGGACTCGCGACTCACGACGGTTCGTCTCTGGCCTTGCCTCACGATGGAGGAACTGGACTACCAATAGAGCAACTAAATGACGCCAACAATGAAGGAGTTCGTTTCGCGAAATCAAACGACTGGGACGAGATGGAAGCAAATGAAGAGCCGTCAAAGCCGATCATCATCTTGCCCGAAAGCTTCTCCATGGTGGATGTATTTTTCAAGGCTCAACCTACTGTGCGTCGGCAGATTTATCACGAGCTCAGTGAAATCGGCAGTATTCTGGACCGAGCGGAGTCACAATGTTGCGTTATCGTTGGACCAACAACGGACGTGCCACCTAGTAAAAGAGAGTGGTGCAAATTGGCATCGTCGCTGGCGGCAGCAGCTCGTAATGGTATGAAGATCATTGTCGTGGCACCACCCAGAGGCGATAAAGCATACGAGCGTAACAGGATAGACATGAACGAAGCGCTGGAACTAGCGAAATCAGTTGCGGTACTCGCCAAGCAGAACCTGATCAGCTGCATTCCTGTAATCGAGTCCAGTACGGAGCCGTCGCATGGGCCTGGAGCAAGACCAAGGAGTTCCAGCAACGAGAACTACTCGAAAGGAGTCATGAAAGACTATTTCGAGGTGTTGAGCACTTACTTGAAAGGAGAGGTCGACATACCGCCGTTCGAGGAAAAACCCTCTCGGAATGCTCGCACACACCAATACTTCAGAGAAAAAAGGACTGGAAGAGGAATCTCAAAGACACCACATGTTTCATTCAGGACCTTCGCAGACAAGCAGCACCAGTGGAATACGCCCTACAATCGACGAGGACGAGGACAATTCAGAGGCCAAAGACGATATTTCTGAATCCGGAAGTGACCCCCTGACCTGAAAAAAAGCTCAATTGTCAATTTCCATTAGTTACATGTGTGTTATTTTGCCGTAGGAGTAATTCTAGGTAAGATGGGTGTAATCTCATAGCTCACCGTTCTCATAGTTCGGGTTTTCATAGGTGTAATCTCATAGTTCACCTGACGCGGCAGGGACGCCGCTCGCCATCGGGGGGAGGGATGTCAAGTCGAGTGTTGGTCGGGCACTCTGACTTCTCGGGCCCCTCTCCGATCGCGCGCTGCGTCCCCCCAAGAATTGATTCCGTGATCTCCGGCCCTCATAAAAGGACGCGGAAGTAATTGGACTGTCTTCTTCTTGTCCGGCTGCATTCCCCCCGCCCCACCTCTGTCCTCCGATCTGTTTTTTTTGTGTCATTTTCTCGTCGCATATTGTTCTTGTTTTAAAATAAAGTTGTTTGGTTTCACGCTCGACGCCCAAGTAAAGGAAATCGGAAGCGCCGTCGGCTATCCTTTAGAAGTCACGCGTTACTGCTACTCCTGACCTGAACTCCTGAAGAAGCTCCCGTCAGTGCTCATGAATACCCTGTAGCGGCTCCTCACCCGCCAAGTCTCGGAGTGCAAGATTCCATCTCAGTGGAAGGCCAGCAAGACCGTCTTGCTGTACAAGAACGAAGACGAGCACGGCATTGGTAACTACCACCAGATCTGGCTGCTGTCCGTAGTCTACAAGTTCACTCGAGTCATCCTGAATAGGACTAGTAGAACGCTGGACGAAGGACAGCCATGCGAGAAAGCAGGATTTCGGAAAGGTGGGAGTCTTCTGGTGGAACTTTGACACTTTGATTGCCTCGGAGGTGGTTGCTTGGTGGCCTCCCGGGTTAGGTTGACGAAGAAGAAGACTCTGGGCTCGTCTTCTGTGAGTACGTTTCCCAGAACGTTCTTAATACGAAAGCGGGAAAGGGTAGACTCGCGACGACCGGTTTGACTCACGGAGACCGCCTCAAGTAAGACCACCTTCACTATATTCTAGAATATTCTAATAAGCGGGACAAACGCGAAGAAGAAGAAGAAGAAAAAGAAAAAGAAGAAGAAGAGGAAGAAGAAGAAGAAGAGGAAGAGGAAGAGGAAGAGAAAGAGAAAGAGGAAGGGGAGGAAGAAGAAGAAGAAGAAGAGGAAGAGGAAGGGGAAGAGGAAGAGGAAGAGGAAGAAGAAGAAGAAGAAGAAGAAGAAGAAGAAGAAGAAGAAGAAGAAGAAGAAGAAGACGACGACGACGAATATTCTAGAATGTATGTCATTATACTCTGGAATGTTCGGGTTGTAAGCTTATCGCACTAAACCAGACCGTAACAGGGTTTCGTTAAGTCTTGAAAATTGGTTGAAAATTTTGTTGCAGGCCTTTTACGACAACATAGTTGAAAGAATTTTTGGTGCATCATAGGATAGAGTTGCGCCATGCATTTGCTCAGCACGCGATCTTTGTAGAATTGCATGCGCAGTTGCTGGTTTCTCCAATTAATGAGCGGTCAAAAGATTTTTCAACTTTTTTGTTCTGATAGTGACTTTTTACTATAGCTTCTGCTAAATACTAGATTTATATGCAACTAAAGAACTGCTATGAGGTTGGAAATCTAAATACAGTCCCCTCTCGTTATAACGCATTTGAAGGGACTGAAGAAAATCCGCGTTATAACGGGAGTTGCGTCCTAACCGGATCTGACCTCTTTGAGAATCCTTTACGCGTAGATTTATGTAGAATTGCATACAATGGCTATAGTAACGAAATGCGTGACCATGAGAAGAGTGCGTAGGCAAAGAACATCTTTAGATTATTAATGAGGTCCTGTATTAACAGATACTCCCTGCTGTAAGCATCAGCATGACAGATAAGTGTGAAAAGTAACGAGTACCAGGTGAAGGTTAGAAGTGATCAACAACAAAATTGTGTCACCTGATGTTACAATGTCTCTTCCAGCTATCAAAACTCTCGTGCCAAGAAGGACATGAAGCTGTAGACCCACCTTCCAGGTAGACCGTCACGCTATCAGCGCCGCTAAGTCGCGCGCCTTCATTGCAGCGACCTCTCAGCACTCTTCTACGATATCGGGATGGTGCGCGTGATCAAACAGTGGTGTTGCTGTAATCCTGCCCGGAAAGCAGAGGGTGAAGGTGCAAGTCCTGGCGTGGCGCAAGAGTTCTTATCGCAACAAAACATCATATGACAGCATATGACCTCCATACCAGCTACCGCCGCTTAGAATAAATGTGTAGGATATTGTTTTAATAATCTGAGCTTTACTCCACACCTCCTGCCGTTTCTGATAGAAGAAAGCCTCCAAATTACGGCAGCATCTTACGACTACCGGGAGTTTTATACTGTGCTCGACATATTGCTGACTATGAACACTTTTGTGGACCGCGTACGCATGAGAAACGTCTATATGCATCTAATTCATTTTGTCGCACAGGGGCTGGTCGCGACTGCGAAAGAAGCAATAGAAAGGTAGGTCCGATCGCAGAGGCGGTCAGCATCGTGCTTCGCTTCGTTTTCTGTGTGGGACCGGAACCGACCCCAGGGTCGCGTTATAACGAGAGTCACTTCGAACGTAGGGTTCCTCGCAAAACCACGCTATAACGGGAGTAGCGTTGTATCCGACGCGTCTTAAGCGGTGTTGATTTGTATTGGCGTAAAGGTAAGCTGATCAGGGCCAGAAAAAACATACGTTATATCGAGAGTCGCGTCTTAAAAGAAGGCGTTATAACGGGAGGGAACTGTAATTTAAAAAAAATAACTCAAACGATGAACGCTTTTTGCTGAAACACCATACATAGATTAAGGTAAACCTTTCGAATCAACAGCTTTTTCGACTTTCTTAAAACGTGTAGAGTTGATTTGAGAGGTCACGTTTGAGTAGATGGAAAACTAAAGTAAAAAAGAAAGAAGTTTGGCAAGAAAACTGCCCAGTTTGGGCTGAAAATGTCACGATAAATGAATGTTGTATCACCTTTGATTGACACTAGCAGAAAAGCCTGCAAAATTCAGTTATACTGCACCACACGATTACGAATTTACGATTTAAGGTTCTTTAATGCACGCACACCGCTGGTCCTGAACGAACGAAATGAGCTGCCTGGAGCAAGGATTTCTACTGGAACACTCTGACACACGACAGGAGCGAAAGCAGGCGCTGCTGGCGGCAGCTCGAGCAACTTGATGATTAACGGGACGACATGAGATAAAGGTGATACTATTCCCTTTCAAAAAGCTCGTCTTCTATTTTCCATCAATCTATATAATTGTTTTATAGCGCCTATGCCCTATTCTTTATGCCGTTTGTAGGTAGTACGGTTAATTCAAATGCGGATAGTGATGTTCAAACATACTGAAACCTGAGAGCAGAACGGTTCCGTGGGCGACTTGTTTGGCATAATTATTGTTCCAAGGCCCAACCTAGTCACCACATGGCAGTAATTTCAACGAAAAGATCTACCCTACGCTTAAAGAGTCACCATAGCAGTCGTGGGAAGGCAAACGGGGTGAAGTCATACGTGAGTTCGTTGAGTCTAGAAATGAGTAGCCAACCTGACCGTATATACGCAATCACAAGGAATGCGCAGAAACTGCTACCCGTGATCAACTAACAAGCTGAATTCACTAAACAGATCGTTTCTCCGAAAGCAACAGGCTTCTGGTAGTGGCGACGCGGGAGTCGCCACTACCAGATAAGCCCCATCAAGCCGGTGTCTAATTTTACTATACGTGAACGCGGTCTAAACCAGGAATGAGCTGCACACTGCATAGGCGGTCCAAAATCTGTCTACCTGGTGTAATCACGCTGAAAAACGCTACAATGGACACGAAGAAGGCCACAAGCCAGTCGATGCAAACGGCGAACCAGCGCGAAGTCGACAACGTCAGTCCAAAGGCAGCCGTATTTATATTCTACAAAAGAAATCAGGATTAGTGCTGTAGACGTAAACGAAATTTCACCCTCATGAAACATACTTGAGCCCGGTGATATTCCTGAAGCACCTCTTTTTGTCTGCGAAAAGCTCTCACAGTGTATAGTCCATTCATGAACGCTGATATATGAGAATACAAAGGACTTCGGGCTAAAATAAGCAGACGTATTGAACGCATCTCTTAGAAAAACACTGCGGATTAAACATACTGGTGGCCTCCAATCGCTTGACATCACGAGACGAGGCGAGATATACGACACGTAGCAGGAAGAAGAGTATTAGAAGAGGTAACGTTGGCACGAAGACTATCGGGTTCAGAAGAAGAATGACAAACACGATTCCAAAGAAGTTCAACGCACCCTGAAAAGCTAATCTGTAGTATACGGATGTAAACTAAACCTGGGTTATATACCATTTTCACGTCGTACTGAACACCTTTCAAACCAAATTGGGCACTTTTCACGTCAAATTGGACACTTTTTAAAGCTAACCTAAGGCTTTTAAAATCAAAGCGAACTCTTCCAAATCGAAATGAACTTCTTCACATTGAACTAGAGACTCTCCAAAAATGTTAGAATAATTTCTTGTTCAAGGAAAATTTTAGTACAACTTTCTTTGAAGTTTTACTTCACTGCCCAATAAGAGAACACATAGTTTGAAATTTTATAAAAAAAAATTGAGGAAGAACAATGAATTAAAGTTTGTATTGAAGAGCAGGAAGGCGGCTGTTTTACGTTGCCAAAACAGATATTGCGCCATGCCCCCATCCGGAACGTCGTGATTTTTATTCGATTGATAGCAAAATTTTTGTTTGCATACAGTTTTACGTCTACAAACCGTGCAACATAAACAATTGCAAAAAGCACACATATTTTGACTTTCTTGCTGAATGTAAGCAGTATTTACACTACCAACCAAATAAACATTTCGACTCGCTTTCCGACTGCATGGCGCGATCCAGTCTTTTAAGGCACTATATGATTGCTGCCTTGCTGCGCTTTAAAACAAGGTTTCATTGAATATTTTTTCTCTAAAAAAATGTAGAATTATAATACTCATTCAGACAGCTGAAATAAAAAAAATTCAAAAAAGTTCTTCTAAATTTTCCTCGAACAAAAAATTATTCTTACTATCTCGGAGATTCTGTACAGGGATGTGCGGAAATTTCCTTGAGAAAAGCGGAACACGGAATACGCAACGAAAGAGCTCAAAAATGGGCGGAAACCGGAATACGAAACAAGGAACGGAAATGACTCGGAACTCATTACTTTATTTCATTTTTCATAAATACATATCGATAATGGTAGTAATAACTAAGTTGCCCTAACAAATTAACACTAACAAATTTAGAAAAAGGCAGCATGCGACTCTTCTCCAGCAACATATAACAATAAAAATCTTTGTATTCCTATCATTACTAAGATAAATTTTCAAACACTAGTAGTGTAATAAATCGAATTTTATGCGAAACCTTTCTATAAATACGAAGGAAGAATTTTAAACGCAATGAATCCAGCTGACACGTAAGATGTCAACTCATAACACGCCACTCATAACACTTAACCGGTGATATTGAATGTCCCGGACCTATCCTAATTGGGAGGGGTAGCGTGAAAGTTACAGATGCGTTCAGCATTTCGCGACACGGCAATCAGTCTCTGATTTCGCGTGGGTACCATAGTATCATTTGTCAATAGCTGAAGCTCTGGAACAACCTCAAAGGAGGAAGTGGAGAGCCAAGACACCGCATGCCCTCCTCCAACTGGAACAGATCCAATGTCATTTATGAAAAGTATTGTTAGCAGCCTGAGAGTATCTATAGAACTCCGATCCTGAATTGGTGTTTCTGCCAAAACTAAGACTGTTAGGGAAAAGGATACGTATGCTCTGGATAATGAATTTGATACTTGATTCAAACACCCATGAAACCTTCTGTGGTCTTTCACTATCCGGTAGTACATCATTTCAAGAAAAGAAAGTCCAAATTGGTTATCACCCTAATTTGTCATAAAGATGCACCACTGGTTTGAAAGCAACACAATCACAAAAACGAGACACATAGCTGATCGATTTCTTCAGCCTTTTGTTTAAGTCAAGAGGTAAATGAAGGCAGCGCAAAGAAGTGATGAGTTACCATCTCAGTGAGTGATGAGTCACCATTTCCGTTCCATTTTCCGCCTCAAAAGAGAGCGGAACACGGAACGGAACGGAAGGACTAAAAACGGTCGGAAACCGGAATACGGAACACGGAAACGGAAATTCCGCACATCTCTGATTCTGTAGTTTAACCCGCAAGAACATGGTTTCGATTTGGAAAACGTTCACTTTGATTTCAAATTCATAGGCCAGCTTAGAAGTGTCCAATTTGACGTGAAAAATGTCCACTTTGGTTCGAAAAGTGTCTCCAATTTGATCTGAGAAGTGCCCAATTCGACGTGAAAATTGTATAACATGAACCTTCACTAGGACTGACCATCAGAAATTCGAAGAATACAAACGACAACTGGTCATCCATCGTGCCCACATCTTTAGAGAAACGATTCAAAATGCGCCCTGAAAACGGATAAAAGTGAATTAATGAATGAACTAATGGGAGGTTCTTGCAGCCAATGGAGGTGTGCAAACTAATTTAAGCACCGTTCATGGCTAGCACAAGGAGCGACATCCAAGAAGCCAAGCCTTTCGGTACCACTGATAATCCTGCTAGCAAGCCTTCCATCCCCGTATTTAGTCACCTGGCACTGCATCCGCTTAGACAGCAGGATTTTCAGAGGAAAAGATCCACTGAAACGGCTACGCTTCAAAATGACTTAACTAAGAATCTGGATAATCTGGGGTGATTTGATGTGAGCTTGCAAAGCTGATCACGGCGGGCACACATCCTCGTCCATATATTCTTCATCCTCATTAGCGTCTATCCCGCGCAGTTGGTGACGGGTCGCGGAAGTATAACACATGATGTAACCAAATATGGTAAGCGGTGTTCGTTCAACTTAAGGTTGGACGTAATAAAAAAGTATCCTGCTGACCAGGATACTATTGCAACCGTATGTCGGAACGGCGCAAATGTTGTATATGGGCAGAACCGCCTCTCTCTGGGTAGTAACAAACTGCAGTTATCTCGATCCCAATACCACTCTGCGCAGAGTTAGGGGCGAGGCAAGTCGACTGCGTTTGTTTTGCACTTTTGCAAAGTCCATGTTTATCATATAGGTAATCCACTTAGGGGTATTATAGTGTGTTATGGAGCATGTTTATATATAACACCAGCGTCGGTCGCCGGCTCCGCCGGCGCCGACGCTGGAGTGTGCGGGCCACGCCAGGCTATCCGGCTTCGCCGGCATCGCATCCACGGGCCACGCCAGGCTAGCCGGCTCCGCCGGCGTCGGGTATGGCGGGCCACGTTAGGGACGTAGCCCAAACCTAGCTACGGATGCTTCCTCACCCAGCGTCGGTCGCTGGTTTCGCCGGCAACCAACGCTGGGTAAGGATGCATCCGTAGCGTCGAGCACGTTGAAAGTTGCGCCTATTCCAGACTGATTTCTAGCTTGGTACCACTCACTCAGCATAGCACGCAGAGGAATGTTCTCAGCACTCCATCATCTAGCATTGAATTCACAGCCTATTGCAGCTTGTCAAGCCTAAAGAAATGTCTGACACTTCTGTCCAGTCGTCGTGCTTCGAGCCGCTAGGTGTGGCGAATTCCGGAGGTGACTTCATTAGCCACTAATTTTGAGGGATTCTACGGGAAGAATTATTCCGAGAGTCTAGTGGAGTCGAAAACTGGGGGTGGGACGGGAACATGGTTTCCGCTGTTGACGAACCACTACAGACAGTGAGTTATGCCTTCCTCCTTTATATATATGGTGAGATTTTCTGTCTCTGATTTCCCTACCTCCAATGTGTCAGATAGAAATCGTGGTCGGTTCGGTTTGAGAGAAAACCGATAGCACCACTCAAATGATCGATAATATCGATCGATATCGACTGCCTGATCAAAACGCCCAATCTACTGTGGAACGCTCCCGTCGGCCAATACAATCAGGCAACTCTAATCCCGATCGGTTAGGTCTGAGAGAAAACCGATAGCACCACTGGTTATTTGATTGATAGCGTAAATGCCTCTTAATTGAATCACCAAAGTGGGGGTATGTGTGCTCCTCACTGTTGTATTTGTTGTTCAACTTTTGCTATCAATCGAATAGAAATCGCTCAGCCGAAATAACTTCGAATGGGAGAATCTTACAGCCCGCAGCTAAGAAGCAAACATATAGCGTATTAAAAGATGAGATCGCGCCATGCACTCCAAAAATGCCACCTAATTGATCCACCAAAGTGGGGATATGTGTGTTCCTCACTGTTGTATTTGTTGTTAAACTTACGCTATCAATAAATATCGCAACGTCTGAAGGGGGCCCAAGCGATAAATAGGAATTATGAGTGGGCGGGAGAAACTGTTGCATGCGCTCGAATGGAAGAATCTTACTTACAGCCTATGAGCAAGCATATAGCGCAATAAAAGACGAGATCGCACCATGCCCTCGAAAAGTTCACCGCAGCCTTTAATCGACTGATAGTGTAAAAGCCATTAGAATGGGAGAATCTTAATTACAGCCTACAGAATCAGGCATAAAACGGCTCAGGTGGACAGGGCTCATCGTGTTAAGTGGTTGCCAGCCTCTTTAAGAAGCACACGAGTGGGTATAAGTGCTGCAACTAGCAGTGGGGATCAAATAGGCTGGGGCGGGAGGGCCACGATGTAGGAACGCCCAATCCGTCGTTTTGTGTTGTATGAAATTCAAAATTATCAGCAGCACTGGTGGATTCCAGCCCTATGGTGGACCAAGTTAGTTCACTTCTGCTGTGAATGGGCATACATGTGCCTTCCTACCAAGGGGCATACTCTAACGTGTAGAGCGAGGAGCACTACAATAGCGCCGCAAATTCTCACCACAACACTGACGTCAACTTAAAAGGCTCTCGAAGAGAAACAAAGTGAAACGGTGGCAAAGGCAGTAACGAAGAGCGGCAGTATGGATTAACACAGCAGGGGCTGTTTTCAGAAAAGTGAAGGCGGAAGCTCGTACACATCAGAATGTTATGCCCGAACACAGAGAAGGTAGCAAGAACAGGAATGAGCAGTGACCTCGGCCATGCACACAGGCGGCAGAGTTGTACCCTGCGGTAACAACTGTAGCAGCACCTAATTGCAAGCACAAATTGACCGGTAGCAAGGACAGGAGCCTTCAAGGGGGTCAGTTCGAAGCAGTAGCCACCCAACACGTGCGCGGGCAGAGCCGCGGCGCCGGCCTATTTCGCAACGCCTCACGTGTCCTCCTCGGCAGCGGCGATTGCTCACCTCCCTGCGCTTCCCTTCGGAGAGAGAAGTCGAGAACCTGCCTCAAACTTGGGTGATTAAACCATCGAGCCCGCGGAGTTTACGAAGTTTCCCACGGTCACGTTGAGACAAAAAAAAACCCTCCTCTATTATATATGGTGGGATATGCTTCAAACTTAACACATATTATCCAGCCGAATCGTGAAAAACGGATGTCAGATTCGTGATCAGCACCCCAAATAACCCTCTAGACAAAGTTTCAGCGAAAAAATTTTTTGACCGAAGTCTTGTCGGTGGAGTCGGAACTTTTAACTAGTGCCATAAAATACTTATCGTTACATAACTATAGCTTGACACAAAATAGGCTTAAATAAGTGACATACAGAAGTGAACATTTTAGCTAAAGTTTGAAGCATATGTTATATATAAACACCAGCGTCGGTTGCGGGCTTCGCCCGCACCCGACTCTGGCCGGGCGGGCCACGCTAGGCTAGCCGGCTTCGCCGGCGTCGTGTGTGGTGAGCCATGTAGGGTCAGAAACCCAACCCAACCTCGAGCCCGCTAGGGTCCACACAACCCAGCGTCGGTTGCGGGCTTCGCCCGCACCCGACTCTGACCGGGCGGGCCACGCTAGGCTAGCCGGCTTCGCCAGCGTAGTGTGTGGTGAGCCATGTAGGGTCAGAAACCCAACCCAACCTCGAGCCCGCTAGGGTCCAAACAACCCAGCGTCGGTTGCGGGCTTCGCCCGCACCCGACTCTGGCCGGGCGTGCCACGCTAGGCTAGCCGCCTTCGCCGGCGTCGTGTGTGGTGAGCCATGTAGGGTCAGAAACCCAACCCAACCTCGAGCCCGCTAGGGTCCAAACAACCCAGCGTCGGTTGCGGGCTTCGCCCGCACCCGACTCTGGCCGGGCGGGCCACGCTAGGCTAGCCGGCTTCGCCGGCAACCGACGCTGAGTAAGGAAGCATCCCTAGCGTTGATATCGAAAAAGTGCAGAAAAGAGTAACCGACCGTCATTGTGCACAATGGAGAGAGATTCGGTATTTGAGGACAGATTCGTCAACAGAGTGGGGTAATGGTCAAGGTTGGGCTGTAGACATAGAGGAAAATTGAACGGAAGAAATGCCATGCAAAATAATAGTAAAAATGTGCAAAAAAGAGCAGCCGGTTGTCATACTGCACAGTGGAAAAGGATTTAATTTATTATGGAGTCGTAGCTTCCCTGGTAGTGGGGTAGTGGCAAAAGTATGGCGGCAAACATAGAGGTAAATTGAAACAAAAAACGGCTTATGTGAGGCAAAATAGCAAAAAAGATGCAGAACGGAGCAATCCGTTGCCATACTGAACAGTGGAAGAGGATTCAATTTCTGTAGTAGCAGCAACCCTGGTAGTGGAGTAGTGGTAAAAGTATGGCGGTAAAAATAGTGGAAAGTTGCACCACACAGGAGAGCAGGGAAGGAACACTGAGGTATGATCACTAGACACGTATTGGGAAGAGACCTCTTTCGAAATCACGCTACGTCAGGCAGTCGATGGCAGTCGATGGTAAACAACATTGGTGGACAACTGTCAAGCGTCTTCGTTTGGACAACTGGCAACTGCACCGCAAACTTGGGTGATTAAACCGGCTAGCTAGCCAGTGTACGAATTGCGGGTGGCTAACATCGGACAAAAAACCCTTCCTCTTTTATATATGGGGGGATGCTCTATAACACACTATAATACCCCTAAGTGGATTTACCTATATGATAAACATGGACTTTGCAAAAGTGCAAAACAAACCCAGTCTGCGGGATCCAAACCCCTGACCCCTCGTTCACGAGCCCGAGCTCTTCCCTACTACGCAACCTGTGCACTGCGCTGAGTCGCGATACGAGCCCTCATCCCGCGCGGGCCCGTCAGCTGTGGAGCGTGTGAATCAACAGGGCGCCAACACGCGACTTCCGTCGCCCCTAACTCTGCGCAGAGTGGTACTGGGGTCGAGATACCTGCAGTTTGTTACTACCCAGAGAGAGGCGGTTCTGCCCATATACAACATTTGCGCCGTTCCAACCTACCGTTGAGATAGTATCCTGGTGAGACTCCTCCCTGCACTGGGAGAAGAAATAAGCCCACTTGGTTTGAGCTCTACGGCCTGGATCCTCAAAAATGTGTGTGCCAACGGCAGCCTTTGGATTCTTCTTAGTGAAAAAACACTTTTTTCGAAATAGAAGTGGTTGTTACGAAAACAGAATCATCAGCAATATTAGAAAACAAGTGCTCCGTCACTCCTAACGGCGTGCCTCGCACTTGCGCGCTTCGCGCGATGTTGCAGTATCACTAAACTAAGGAGAATCACCTCAAGCTAGCTGCTCTACTTGTACAGCTTTTTTCCCTACCTAGGAGTACAAAAGGCTCGCAGTACCTACAGTATATAGTATGATAGGGCGATCTATTGGTTCCTCACTACTGGTCCTCCCCTAGTGAAACGGACCCCCATTACTGATACTGGTCCCCCTCGATGGTCCACCCTTAGCGGACGACGTCTTCGGCACGCCTGATCCCCAGGCACACTGAACGACTCTTCAGCACGTCTACCTGAATCCCCAAACACGTTGAGCGAAGTCTTTGGCACGTCCTTTGAGTCCCAGGCACGTCATGCGACGTATTCCGCACGTCTTCTGAATCCCCTTTCATGTAGAAGACGTCTGGGTATTCTCTGCCATTTTCGTGGCCCGTAATTTGATCAGTATCGATAGGTGGCGAGCGAAACTTTAAAAACGAACTTCAGATTCGTGTTGAGCGATCTCGACTACCTCCATGCTAAAGTTTTGACCGCCTAGACGATATTCACAAAAAATCGATAGTTTGATCAATATCGATTGATGGCGATCGATACTTCAAAAACGAACTTCAGATTCGTGTTCAGCGACCACGATTGCCCCAGGGCTAAAGTTCCCAGGCAGGGAAAAAAACGTCTGGGTATTTTTCGCTATTTTGGTGCCGTAATTCCACCCACCCCCCCCCCCCTATTTTATTACCAATTTCTGCGGCGGCGGCGCCGATCGATAGCATGGCTCAACGCTTAGCGCGTTATTATAGAGTAAATGATAGAAGTCTGGGTATTTTCCGCTATTTTCGCGCCCCGTAACTTGATCAGTATTAATTGATGGTAATGGATACTTCAAAAACGAATTTCGCATTCGTGTTGAACGACCTTGACTACCTCCAGGGCTAAAGTTTCGGACCGCCTGGACGACATCCACAAAAAATCGACAGTTTGATCAATTTCGATTGACGGCGATCGATACTTCGAAAACGAACTTCAGGTTCGTGTTCAGCGACGGCGATTACCCCAGGGCTGAAGTTTCCAGGCAGGTAGAAGACGTCTGGGTATTCTCTGCTATTTTCTTGATCCGTAATTTGGCCAATATCAATTGGTGGCGATCGATACTTCGAAAACGAACTTCAGGTTCGTGTTCAGCGACGGCGATTACCCCAGGGCTGAAGTTTCCAGGCAGGTAGAAGACGTCTGGGTATTTTCCGCTATTTTTCCGCACCGTAATTTGATCAATATTGATTGATGGCGATCGATACTTCAAAAACAAATTTCAGATTCGGGTTCAGCGACCTTGATTGCCCCAGGGCCGAAGTTCCTTGTGCAGGGAGAAGACGTCTGGGTATTTTTTCGCTATTTTCGAGTCGTAATTTCCCCCCCCCCCCCGATTTTCCCCGCTAATTTCTGCGGCGCCGCCGATCGATAGGAAGACTCATCGCTTAGCGCGTTATTATAGAGTATGATGGCTTGCGAAAGGAATCTAGTGAGCAAGCTAGAAAAATACAGCAGATGATAGTAATGATAATCTGAGAACAAAACATGAAAATCTGCTGAAAATGTATCATGTTATGATAAATAAAAAATTACGCCCTTCCCCGAGGCAACTTCAAATAACACATCGTTAAATTCATTCCCAAAAGGTTGGGGGATTTGTGGGATTTGAAATTGAAAAAACTGTTTTCGATTCTTTGTAATCTCCATATATGAAGCTTTTACAGTGTTATTTGCTCGTATTTCTTGGATTGCTTCCAGAGAAGAATTCTCAAAATATAGAAGAGTAGTGCAAAAATGCCTTCCGACAGTTCATGACCTGTAACTGCCCAAATTTTCACAACATAAAGACGGCTACCAGCAGGATTTATTGGCAGCGATACTAGAGGTGTGACAGTTTCACCTTTAGTCAAATGGTTGACAATGAACGAGGTTATTATCATTTCACGTTGGTACTCAAAAATAGCGATTGTGGATATTGCTCATGGCTCTACCGTAACCGGAGATGTGCTTGTTGTTGTTTCGCCATCTCCGGCCTGTCTCATGAGCGCCCACCGATTTCTTCATATCCTCATGACTCTTTCGCCACCAGTCCGTGACCTGACCACCCTTCCTTGCCAAGATGCCTGTCAATAACTCTGTGGTATCATAATTTTGTGTGGTCTCTCATCATGCTCCAAGTTCTAGGTAGCTGTCTGTGAGAGGCACAGAGGGCATTGATTCGTCTCTTCTCCTCTGGCCACAGTGGTCGGGTCTCCTCCACCCTCTGCCCCATCGCGTGTTTCCTCCGCTGTGCCAACGACAATAGTGCTTCTGGCACTAAATAATTTTGTATAGCTCTTGTGCCTTATTTTATTCCGTGCTGTATAAGCGGATAAAGTTAATAACTCAGTCCAGTTGTACAGCGAATAGAAAGGGCACCACCCAACCCGGGATCAAGAAGCCAGTACACGATAAGTTTCTCTACAACCCAATAATTTACCTACTTCGCCGGTGGTGTGGGGCTGAGGAGAACTGTTATTAGGAAAGCAAATGTTTCAAGTAATCCGTAGTCTGAACGATATGTTATATCTAAATAGGTGGATAACATAAGCAGTTGAAGGACATCCGCGGTTAAGAGAGTTTTTATGCAACTGTTCTTGCATGGTTGCCAAGTCACAATAATGTCAAGTGATAGCCATGAAATTTAAGGCAATCTCGGTGGCAACTACGTGAAGCTCGGCTTTGGTGGCATGGACATTTTCGCCGCGCTAGTGACACTTTTCTGAAAACCGGCTTTAACATAGATGTGCCCGTAAAACGGCCTGAAAGATAGCCGAAGCAGCGTCGGTTTGTTATTTTGCATGTGGATCCGAAGGGCACTGACATCAATCATCGCTGACCCCAATCAAGCAATTGATCACATGAAGTGCGTCACCACACCAGAAAAGCGGACCTGCCGCTAAGCGGGACAAACGCTGAAGAACAAAAAGAAGTGTGGACACCATGTTATCATAACTCTAGCTGGATCATATGCATGAAAAGTAAGAGTTTTGCAAAAGAGCAACAGAAATGCAGCGCACGGGATTCGAACTCTCAGCCTCCCCCTCACGAGACGGGTTCGCTACACCCTAGGCCATCCGAGTGCTGCAGCACCCCGCGATAAAAATGCACACACCGCAGGCTCTCATCACCTGCAAAGCACGCAAATCACCGCCCACGATCGAGTTTTCGTCGGCCGTAACTCTGCGCAGTTCTGTGCTCGGGCCGAGATATTTGAATTTTGTTGCTTCTGTAAGAGATGCGATTCTGCCCATACACAACACTTAGGGCGTTCAGACTGCCCTACCTTTGAGATAATATCCTGGTGAGACTTGTTCAGACGGAAGGAGAGACGAGCTGATTAGCTCTTTCATATATAGCAGGATAACAGAGTACCACAGTAACCATTATCCTGTCCCGAATTCACCGATTGAGAAGGGAACCGCTTGAGCATGTTAGCTAGAGTATTGTTCACAATAAGTAAACACTGTAGATAGTTTATCAAGAACTACTGGAGCGTAGCCCCCAGTCAGTAGTCAGACCGACAGCTAGGTGATTACAGTTACAATGTGCCTTCGCAGCCATGTCTTAGGTAGACGGGGTTCAAGGTCTTATTCGCCGCCTAGCAAGACAGCATAAAATTCTCCAATGTTGATCCTCTGCGTGATTCTAATCGATATCGGTTACTCCCTTGCTGCCGTTCGACGACGTCGGTTACTGTCTCCGGCTAGTACCCGTGAATTACAGCCAAATGTGAACCAGTTGTAAAAGCAGAACTAATGGAGTGATGAACAATAAGTGTTAATCATGTTTTCAAAAATTTTCCAAAAAAAAAAAAAACATACCAATAGGATTCTTGTCAAAGAATGCAGTCCTTGTATTAACTACGGCCGAAAACATGCGCTTGTGAAGAACAGTAGAGGCAACGGTTTGGGAGAATCGGAACCAAACACATCTGAAGTTCAACAGGAGTAAGAAAAACAGTTTTGTGCTTGATCGAACCAATCAAATGCGATGGTGTACGAAGGTCAGTTAATCTAGCTCAACTGTGATAATCTGCCTATTTAAAATGAAAACGTCTGAAAAGTCACTGCCAAAAAGAACATTCGGACCTCTCCTAACGTGTGCGCGTGGGGGGGGGGGGGGACGGGGAGCGATACCGTTAGAAAAGTGAATAGAATACACACGGCCTGGTTTCTTCTGACAGAATATCGCAAAATATTATCCTCTATTGGCCTAGCTTAGTAAGCTGACTTTACTCAGCAATTTAAATTCGGTTTTGCTTTGTTTTGCTTTTTCAAACAGATAAGGTGAAGTGCATGCATTTCAAGCTTAACTGCACCATTATCATTTTAATGACAATAAAACAAATGTTCAGAAATAAGGTTACCTCACAACAGAACCAGCGATGAGGGTAAGCGTAAGGATACTAAAGGTATACATGTAGTCCGCAAGTCCTACATTCCACTCCAACCCAAGGAGAACATAATGATCCTTGACGAAAGTGCTGTTGCTGAGCCTGGTAGCTGTGGCTCGTTCAGCAGAGTTCGTCCTGCAGTAGAAGCAAATACATTTGACCTGGCAATACATTCAAAAAATCCTTTGCAGCACTCCGCTTACCATTTATTCAACCACCAGTCAGTGAGGTTGAATAGGATTTGTACGCTGAACACAACAAAAAGAAGAGGTGGGATAACAAATGGATTTGAACACATCGCCTGGATGTATACGCCATATATTCTCCAAGAAACAGCACCTAAACAACGATGGAGACGATACATAGAAGTAAAAAGACAGGCCATTATATCGAAGAACAACGAACTTACCCGCCACTTTGTCCTCCTCCTCGATTATCGGTACGTAGTCAGTCTTTTCGACTAGCACATTCTCATCACTCTCACTCACATAACTGTTAGCTCGTTCGAATACATCGATATCTGCAATGTGGCAATTATACAGAAAACAATACATGTTCCAGCGTTATGGAGCTAAAGTTCACGGGATATCCTAATATATCTACATTGTTGTGCCCGCATTGTTTTCTTTTCATCGAAAATTCATTTAATCTTTATTTAATTTGACACGTTTGTTTTAGCTGTTTTGATTGGCGATTAACTTAGTCACCTCGTCTACTGCTGTAGTCAGCCTAACGAGCTGTTCACGATGTCACTCTACCACCATTTCGTTCTGTGTCTATTCACTTACGCGCTTTTTACTCTTTATGAAAGAGGATAGGGCTCTTTGGTATACTACACCAGAGCCAAAATTGCCTAAGTTAAGCTCCCATGCCGGTATTGTAATCTCTCAAATTCTACTATGTGATTCTTTGCAAGTAATGAAAAAGTCGTTCGCCACTAGACTGTCCAGATTGCCAAGTAGAACGTGTTGACCACCTCCACGATCGCCTTCAGATATTCTTGAGATAGCATGACGTGGACTGCTCACTGATGCGCTCTCGGATGTAGTTCGTCGCGCATATGTTCTTTCGGTTTCCTAAAAATGAAAATTTTGGTGGCGCTACTTACATAAAGTTCACAAATCCAAGAGGCTGGATTAATTCACATTTCTTCACGTATTCATGCACTTTACTCAACCTTGTATGAAGAGAAATCACTAAATAACCAAGAACAAAGTGTAAATTAGAAAGGAAAACGATAGGCTACAAAAATAGGTAACCGAATTTCCCAGGATAATGGTACAATGTACACTCAAGCTTTTAATGTTATAGAAAGCTGTTTTGTAGTTATGAGGAAGCGAAAATGTGTGCGTTGAGAGAAACGCCGGATAACTGGGATCGCCATTATTCGGCACCGGCGGCTGCCGCGCCGCGACTTCGCGTGCGGCACGTTGCGGCGTTGTGCTTGCTGCGCTGCGCGCTCTTTTCACAGCACTGCTGCTTCAAGACTGTTGAATCTGCCGCAATGAGAATAACTCCACCCAACAATTACACTCAATTGGTTCCAAGTAGGCTACAATCTAACGCTCATTGAAGAAGAGGAAAACGGGTGGCCACGGCACTTTGAGGTGATGCGTATCAGCGGATGCAGCTTTGACCATTATGGATGTCTATTTCCTCCCTGAAACAAAGTTTGGGAAAAAGAATTACGAAATATACTTCCACAGACTATTGTGAGGCGGTAATGGATGCGTATTCAGATTACTACACAGACTTGCGGTGGCTAACCAAAAATCTGTGCTTTATTTTTCTCAGAGAAATCTGGTACGAATTCACCGCCCCCAGAGCGATAGATGACTAAGTTTGCCTGGGTAACGAAACTTGGATCAAACTGAGGTACACGCGACTGCCGGCGCTTCTTCCTACATTGCTGCACGCGCCTTTATACTAGGAATATTTGTTATGCTCTTGCTCCTTCGTAAAGTCACTGTACATATTACCTCCAAGTGTCACTGCGACCTGGTGTGTCCTTCCCTCATTAGTACAAATATGGGTATAGGTTTCTGGAGTGATTGTTGTAGTATTCGCTCACAATTTCACGAGTAGTCGACGGTTGCTCATGCTTAACAATTACGAACAATCCCTTCGAAAAGGCGATTAGTTGGTCATGGACCCAAAGTCGCTGATTATCTGAGCTAGACTACAGCTATTTTCCCAATACAATATGCTGCTCACATTGGTTCGAGCTCTTATGGACTGGAATTTTGTACTTCAGTTTCGACCAGTTAGTCAGCCAGCAAGCAAGGGCGGTAGCCATCATTCTGACAACCATTTGTAGCGTAATGTTTTCGTGTAATCCACGCATTGTAATTTCCATCAATGTAGAGTGAGGTTTAGCCCAATGTTCAATTCACGGGTCAGAGTACCCGAGTGTCGGTGGATCGCCCGCACGAATCAGCTGAGTCATTGCGCGGCGCGGTCGCGTCGCGGCAGCCGCCGGTGTCAAATAATTGGGACCGATAACTGGTCCGCCTGGCATGGTTGCGGGGCTACTCGCCCCCGCGACCGCGGTTGCGAGCGCGGCAGAAGAGATTCCAGACGAAAGAGTGCACGCGGGCGCGAATGTCTCCATACTTGGTCCACGTGTGATTCATGAGCTCACGGCCGCGATGAGAGAGTCTCCAAGCACGATGACGGCTTACGAAATCTACAGGGACTGGTGCCGACCACATCACGGAAAGGCCGGTTGCATTGACTCGCTTAGGAGGTCACACTGAAATATTTGCGAGCAACCATAGGAGGGAAGATTTTTAAGGAGGAGTGAAGGAATACGACTCAAATGCTCCAAGCAGATAACTTCTCGAACTACACTCCAAAGCTGTCTAAGGATGGACGAAAGCTCTTTCTCCACCTCACTGGGACCTTCGAGGTCTAACCAGACACCTGAATGTCCTCATAATATTCTGAATAGAGGTCTGCCAACGCTCCTAGGATTTTTCCTACCGTCTTTACGACAGTGGAGTGGCATGAGTCGAAGAGTCGACACATACACAGTCAGTGTAGATAATCTAGGACAGCTGGCCGAAAAGCTAGAGAGCTTAAATGGAGTGAAGAATATTGGTCATATGTGCCTCTTTCCTTTCAATGAGCTCATGAACATCTCATCCCCTACACTAAGGTCTTCCGTATAATGAAGGAGTGAGGCTCACCCTGTAGAACAGCACTATGCAGCGCTTGGGGCAAGGCGGAATAGCCATTGAGTACTACATGTTGACCCCCCCCCCTCTAGTCAATTTGCATCTATAGCCATGTGCCATATGTTTCCCATGATCCAGGCATACCCATAAACGCTTCGAAAGAACCTGCTGGATATCTGAAAACGCCCAAGACTCAATTTCTGGCGTCAAGCACAGAAAATAAGGGCCTGATGTCTGATACAAAAGCCACCATCACGCACAGGCCTTCTCTATTAAAGGCAAATATGGTAGACCAGCCCCTATCCCTGGTTAAGATGCTCGTAGCAGTGTCCATATGGTAATACGGGATACCGTCGAAGCAGAATGCCTGGCGCATCGTTGGGATCATCACCGTAGTTCAAGTGCATATTTTGCAAATCCAAGGACTCATGGATTTCTGTTAAAAGGCTGGTCAGTGTTTCACCATTCCTGGGCACGTCTGGCACCAATTAACTCAGTCCGGAGATGGTTTGCTGCCATAAGTGAAATGGATCCTCATGGACCCACGAGGAGTCCGCTCCGTGGTGTAGAAAATGCGCTCCACTGAAGACTGCAAAAGTGCACGGAGAGATGGAGGCTCCGGCTGCGAGTGAGAGATTCGGTTGGCAGCGAGAGACGCCAGACGTCGTGCGAAACTCCGTTCGCGCGCCGACTGTGACGTCACGGGGGCGAGTAGCCCGGAGACCGCCTGGCATGGTGCCGAGGCGGCGCGCGGTTTTTCGTCGTGTCGTCTCGCGCGCTCCACGCCTCCTTGCTCGCCACACCCCTATCTCCGCTGTCGCGGAGGAGACCACAGAAAAGGCCGGACTCTGTCTAGCGCTTACTCTGCTCATCTGACTCTCGCCGCTCGGGAGACGGTCAGGACCCCGTGCGGGGGGGGGGGGGGGGGGGGTGCGACCTTTCTCTCACCCCCCCCCCCCTGTCGTCGTCTACGACCTCTTGCGCCCTTTGTAAGGCGCCGCTCACTCCAATAGGGGCGGCTGCTGGGCTGTATTAGGCGATAAGCGGGACTCTCTCAAGCTACGTGGTGAGCACCGGTTGGGCTCCACCACTCACTCTCTTTCTCTGATAATAAATCTGAACCACCGTCGCACGTTTATCTTTGTAACAAGGGCTACCATACCCACGTCTTCCCGCACCCATCCTGGTCATCTGGTGCATCGGCCTAATAAGCCAAATTCTCCCGTGTCAAGGCGTACCAACCTTGGGACCTGGAGCGAAGACAGCTCTTTCTAGAGCAAATATCAAAGTCTTTTTTAAGACTAAGAATCTTAATTGATTCGTCCCATACCAACGGACACTTACTCCCGTACCTAGTACCTGGAGTCATTTTCTGCTGAATTTTCGCAGAAATAAGCATTTTCACCTCGGAGGTCTCGCAAAAAATGGCGCTGCACTTCCAAAGAACACCTATCATCAACTGCGCAACGACGCTAAAGAATCCTGTCTCCAGATACACGGAGTACACAGAAAAGGTAGACTATCCTACCGTAGACGAGGATAGCTACGAACAGTGCAAAACAGCAACTGCGCTCCTACAGAATGGAGTAAATCAAATCAAGGAAGGAAGAGAGAGGCTTGAAATCCTCTACAATAATATTAGAGCAGTATACGAAAACTGCAAAAATAAGTCCGATAAAAAGGATGTTATGCTAGAAATAGAACAAATAGAGAGTGAGTCACAACTACACAAAGAGATCGCCAGTGCAGACGATCTAATCTTCAAGCTGACAACACGGCTTGAGGAAACCAAATGCGTGAGGGATACAATGAGTGTAAAATTGGGTTACATTTCTCAGAGATCTCTAATCCTGCAGAGCGCATCTTCCAATGGCTCTAATGATCGAGTAGCCGAAGAAGATAATACCAATCAAATGGAGCCTGTTCCAAGCGATAGCAATCTATCGCAATCAGCTTCAAACACAGCTGTCATCGAGCAAATTGAAAGTGATGCACGGCAATTTCGTTCCATAAAGCCACCTCAGGCGACATTGCCCAAGTTTTACGGCAACGCCGAGGACTTCCCAGAATACTGGGCTGTCTTTGAGACCCTCGTTCACAAGAGTAGGGATCTCGACGTTATGGAGAAGATCCTGCTCCTCAAGGAAAGCCTAAAAGGGAGTGCTCAGGACTCTGTAAAGGGGATTCAACTGGTACCACAGAACTACGAGTGGATCATCCAGACCCTGAAAGAAAACTACTGCAATCAGCCCATAAATAGGTCGCATGTAGTGCAGAAACTGGTCAATTTGAGGCCAGCAAACGATTTTTCGGAGAGCTGCTCGTCAGTTTTCGCGCAGATTCAAATTTTGATCAATCAAATGGTATCCGCTGGCTACGATGTGCGGAAAACTTGCGACCCAATGTGGTGCGAGACAATCTTAGCCAAATTTCCTCATGATGTAGTGAAACCTGTCTTACTATCTAATCATACGTAGGACAGCCAGACAATCGGCGACCTCATAGGTCATCTAAAGAAAGAGATTGCCGCCAAAGGCTATGTCGAGAACAGACTCGGCCACAAGCAAAGTGCGGTGGTCAACACTCCAAAAGATAAGTACCCCACTTCGCGGCAACATTCTGGCGACCAGTGCCTATTCTGCCAGAGAGGTACTCATGGATCAATGACCTGTAGAACGGTCACTGATCAAGGAACTCGCCGCAAAGCACTAACAGACGGCCGCAGATGCTGGAAGTGCTGTTCTTCAAATCACAGCAGCTTCGATTGCCAGAAGCCAGACTGTTCTAAATGTGGACAGAAACATCATATAAGCCTCTGCTTTAAAAACGAAGGTAGTCAGGCAAATAATCAAACACCTTGGAGCAATAATCCAAGAAACCGTTCAGGACCGAACAATCAAAGACCAAACAGGCCTCAGCGGGAACATAGAAGTTTTCCAAATAGTTATCCTAATCGAGGACAACAAACTAGGCCGAACATAAGCAATGTTCAGATGTGTCCCAAGGACAATACATCACATAGAAATTCAACTCCCTCCCAGCTTATCTTAATGACTGCTGAGGGAAATGTGTGGAACAATAAAAAAGGAGAATATGAAAAAATACTATTTTTCTTCGACACGGGTGCTCAAAAAACCGTGATCGAAGAGTCCCTCGCCGACCGCTTAGGCCTGTCAAAGCAAACTACAGAAATCTGCACAATGTCGGGCATAGGAGGCCATATCGAGAGCTTTGAGAGCCACATAGTATGCATCAAACTGAGCACAGTATATGGTGAGGAGCTCGAGTTGAACGTTCTGACCAAACCGATCATCACGAATGGTTTTCCTAGTGTTAATCTGAGTTCAGTCGACGTAGACTTTCTGAAGGCAAATAGTATTTGCTTATCAAACTCCAAACTTCGTGGGGAACACCAAAACCCTCACATTCTTGTGGGGCTAGACCATTACCACGACCTGGTAACCGGTCCGATCAATAATGTAAAGACTCCCACGGGCCTTCATATTGCCAAAACAGTGTTTGGCCCTACCATATACGGAAAGGGCGCCCACCACGGCGAAAATGAGAAAATAGCCAACAGGAAATCCTTCAAAAAATGTTCGAACTTGACGGCTTAGGAATTTCGTCAGAAGAGTGCCAGAAAAACGAAAAAGCGCTCGAATATCTCTCAGAATACTCAAAGAGGATATCGTTCTCCGGCGGATTCATAACCGCACCATTCCCATTGAAAGACAATATCACTCAATTAGAGAATAATTATGGTGTTGCCATTCGGCGACTTGAATCTCTGCAAATCTCACAGCAGAGCAACGTCTCTGGTACACTGAAATACTGAAAAAGTATGAGAAAGAAGGCATGATCGAAGTCTTCTCCACAGAATGCAACGAAACTGCTGGCATCTATTATATGCCGCATTCCGGAGTCTGGAGATCGAACAAAA
The DNA here is from genome assembly GCA_947359475.1 of Heligmosomoides polygyrus bakeri. NCBI lineage: Eukaryota > Metazoa > Nematoda > Chromadorea > Rhabditida > Heligmosomidae > Heligmosomoides > Heligmosomoides polygyrus. Next base: position 59,942,281 of record OX375870.1, on the reverse strand, counting down.
AGGTTCCTCTGAGAATAGTTTTTGATGCTTCTTCTAAGAAAAAAGGAAGTTTATCACTAAATGATGTAATCGAGAAAGGAGAGTCGTTTGTGAATAAAATCCATGACATCCTACTGACTTCACGAGCCAGTAAAATCGTACTTATGTGCGATATCGAGGCAGCGTTCACTCAAGTTCGGTTAATAGAGCCTCACAAGGACCTCTGCAGGTTTCTATGGCTGAAAAATATCAACCATCCACCAACGAAGGATAATATTATTAATTATCGATTTCGTAGGCTACCTTTCGGGGTAACGGCGTCACCAAGCATCCTAAATATGGCGCTAATGACATATTTAACTGCTAAAAATACGGAGCTAGCTAAGGAAATCTCAAAAAGTCTTTACGTGGACAACATTTTAATAAGGGCAAATACTACAGAAGAAGCTCTTCAGAAATATCGTGAATCGAAACGATTGTTTGCAAAAATAGGAATGAATTTGAGAGAATATGTATCGAATTCCGTCGATGTAAACAATTTTATACCAGAAAAGGATAAAATTGGAAGTGGGTCAATGAAATTACTCGGAGTCGACTATAACACGGACTCTGACACATTCCACGTATCCACACAATTCCCAATAATGTCCACACTTACCAAAAAGGACGTCGTAAGTCAAATAAACTCGGTTTATGACCCAATCGGTCTCGCTGGACCACTATTAGTTCGCCTCAAAAATATGATGCGAGACATTTTCGACATCGGAACTGACTGGAAGACCGTTCTAGCTCAAGATATTTGCGATAAATGGAATCGACTCTCGTCAGAAGTCACTAATGCACAAATTTCTGTGTACCGCACATTCCCAAGTGAATTCTCAGGTGAAGAAAAGCGCCTGTGGGTGTTTGCCGACGCTAGCAACGCAGCCATCGCTGCTTGCGCATATCTCCAAGGTCAAGTGACAAACACAGTATCACCACTGATATGTGGGAAGACTAGATTGACACCAAAAAAGACTCGTCAAACTATTCCAAGACTGGAACTCGTTGGAATTCTCATGGCAGCACGCTTGGGACAGTCCATACTAGCATCGATGAATACCAAAATAAAAGAAGTTTTCGTCGTATCGGATAGTGAAATTGCACTATATTGGCTAAAAACGTCAAAAAAGGTTCCAATATTTGTGTCAAACCAACGCGATCGAATCCTAAGAATTAAAAACCAAATTCAAGAGGATGGTATTTCTGTGTCATTTTCACATGTTATCACATCCCATAACCCGGCAGACGCCGGTACAAGAGGCTTAACTGCTCAACAAATCAGTAATCACGACTGGGTAAAAGGCCCTCGTTGGCTGGAAAAAGACACCGCTACGTGGCCGTTGCGCCCAATGGACGCTATAGAAAGTCCTTGTGAGGAAAAAGAGGATTCACGTCCCATTTCTCCGGTACATATACAGGCTAATATCGGGCAGCAAAACGAAATTAAGGTAATGGATCTATCACGATTCTCTCACTTAAATAAGGCTTTAAGATCTTTGTGTATAGCAGGAAAAGCTATCCACAACTGGATCATAAAAACCAACAGAAACAGAAACACAAACATTTGCCTCAGGACTGTTTCGAAATATGACACTAATACTGAAATTTCATCTGAAGATATCGGACTTTCAGAAAAAATTCTGATCATGCAGGAACAAAAAAGCATAGAGGTTCCCATGCTGCAAAAGCGATTTCACGATAAGAAAATTATAGTGGACGAAAAAGGCATAATTCGTCACCAATCCCGCCTGCAGAATGCTGCGATACCTTACAATACCAAGTCGCCAGTATATGTTCCCGAACAGTCAGAATTAACTCGACTAATCATGAGAAAAATACACGTTGATAATGCACATTGTGGCAAGGATCACACTATCGCTATCGCTCGACAGCGCTTCTGGATACCACGAATCTCATCAGCCTTCAAAAAACTAGTTAGCGGTTGTGCAACATGCAAGCGTTATCAGGGGTTACCGTTGGGTGCACCCCACATGCCCCCTCTTCCAAAAGATCGTGTCGTATCAAAGAAACCATTCGAAAACATTGGTTGCGACTATATGGGGCCGTTCACCTCAAAAGCACACGAAAAAATGTATGTGTGCTTATTCACCTGCCTAACCACTAGAGCGGTGCACTTAGAAGTCGTTGAAAACTTGTCAACAGGATCGTTTTTGAACTCTTTCGTAAGATTCATTTCACGAAGAGGAGTACCTAAAATAGTGCGCACTGACTGCGGTTCTAATTTTAAACATGGAGAGAAAATTATCTCTACCATGTTCGAAAAAGACGACATTACTGGCAATTCCTTAATGTCTTATTGCGCTACCGAGAAAATTAAATGGCTATTCAACCCACCAGGAGCCCCCTGGATGGGTGGAGCATGGGAAAGGCTTGTTGGATCGGTAAAGAAAGCGTTCAATAAGTCAATAGGACGCAAAAAGCTAACATTCACGGAAATGTGCATGACACTAGCCCGAATCGAAGCTATACTTAACACCAGGCCTTTGACAAAGGCGAATTCGGACGACATGTCAAGAATTCCTTTACGTCCGGTGGACTTTTTGCAAGGGAATTTGAGGTTCTCCCTCCCTCAAGAGGAAAATATCGATCAAACGGATCTTGACTACAATCCTGAATGCATTCAATCTGAAAAACAAGCAATGGAAGCGTTTCGCTTTTCCGAAGAAATCGCAAAGAAATTCTGGGGCTTCTGGAGAACAGAGTACTTAGTATCCATTAGAGAGAATCAAAAAATTCATCTAAGACAACCTAGACACCTAACTAGAAGTTGTCCCGAACTAGGCGAGATTGTCATCGTCGAACAGGACCTTATTCCAAGAGGGAATTGGCCATTCGGTAAAATAACAGAGATAGTCACATCAGCGGATGGCTTCACTAGGTCAGCAAAAGTCCTTATGCCTAATCATAAGACCATTCATAGACCGCTAAACAAGCTATTTCCTCTAGAAATCCGAAGTGTGGCAGAGGAATCGCTACCCCTGGAAGTAATAGTGGACGAGATCCCCCCGCAGCCTAAGACACGTCAAGTGTTGCAGCGTGCTTCAAAAACAGCTGCATATGATATCATAAGAAACTTTGAAAACAGCTTAGAAAGTTTTCAGTTACCAAATATCGCAAGCCCCCCTCTAACGTTGCTTGTAATACTAGCTATGGTTTCACCTGCATGTGCAATGAATGCAGCAGAAAACATCAAATGTGAACAAGGAAAGGTCAACATTTCGTTGATTGGGAAAACGTTTGAATTATGCTTCAATAGTGACTGCCGAAACATTACGCAGCAATCGAAATCCAACATCTTTTATCTCCCAATATCACCTACCGATGATAAAGTGATGGTAGGACTATTTCCGCATGATGGTTTCGATGAACAGGTCGTAATCTGCGAGAGACCCAAGTTCTGTGATAGCCACCATCTCTTATCAAAAACGCTACTAGGAAACCCACATTGCTGGCCTAGGGGAGCAATAGGTACTACAGCTATCATAATTTACATAGCGGTCGTAATACTAATCACGCTTTCCTGTCTAGCCACAAAAATGTGGAAATCGGGTAACAAGACTGGAAGAGTGCAACAACCAGTTAGTTGCACTTCAGGTGGTCAGGCACAGACCTTCCAGTTAACGCGGCTTTCGGGCCCAGTAATATTAGCAGTGTGCATGATATTGTGTGCAAATGCACCTACAACTCAAGCATGTCAACGCGGGTACAGCAGGCAAAACGCTGATCTCGTCTGCAATGGAGAAAATCAATGCCATTTCGAATACAGTCGCGAACTTCTATTTAACAAACTGCAAAATGAACTCTGCATTGAGATTGTGCATGAAAACAAGACCATTGGATCCGCAAAATTTGTGAGAAGACCAGTGGAATTCAAGTGTGCAAAAGTAACAGAAAGTTTCACTAGACCAACAAAAATTCGAGTTTACAATGTCGAAAGATGTTCGCAGGCAGGGTCGTGCACTGTAGAGAAGTGCAAGACCCTAAAGCATAACGAAACTATACCAGAGTTAGAACAAGCCCAAAACTATCCCGGATACTCGGGATGCTTTAGTAGTTGCGGCGGACTTATGTGCGGTTGTTTTGTACCATTGCCTGCTTGCTCCTTTTACAGAGTAGCCCACAGGCCGATTTCAAAAAGAGTATTCGAAATCGTTCAGTGTCCGCACTGGATACCCAGAATCACTTTTGATATCGAATTAGTATTATTTGGGAAGAAAAAGACTCTAACGCGGTCTATGAAACCATATATATTGGAAAATATAGATGAGTTTAATATCACAACGATATCACTCCAAAAACCTGCCAGTTCAATAGTAAATAAGAGATTTGCAATTGCAAATGATATGGCCTTTGCACTACCAAACCATTTCAAGGTTCCGGTGGAGTGCAACAGCAGACAACAGGCCGCAGAGCAATTCGCAACATGCATCAATAGAATAAGATGCGAATGCGAGACCTCGGTACAGAGTTGTCAATGCCCCGAGGATTCGGTTCGCACCCTATATGGGGATGACAAGGTCATGATGCCTCTGCAGACACCTTACGGCAGGATTAGGAGGTCAGGAGACGACATCATAACAATATCCCAAGAAGAAGAGCTAATCTTACGAATAGATTCTAAAATAATTAAAGAATCCGCAACACTGGTAGAAAGACTTGGCTGCGATTTACAAGTTAAAACACTTTCGGGATGTTATAATTGCCCACAAGGAGCAAATCTTACGGTCACTTGTACGTCTAGTAGCAACGGAGTAGTCACGGCCGTTTGCGAAACTCAGCAGTTCTCTTTTTCTTGCGAAACATCAGCCAAAGTTAACTGGATTCTTTTGGAATTTCAAAAATCAATAATCAGGGAGCACTGCACTGTTCCTTGTGGTCCATTGGGAAAGTCCTTCATAATGGAAGGCATTCTTAATTATCACATTGAATCGAATCGGTCAATTTTTGAGCTAGATGCACACACAGTGCCAATCAATACTCAATGGTTCTCAGACATAACCTTACCGGATATGGAACCATTGATAAAAATCATTAAACTTCATTGGAAATTTGCACTAGGTGCATTGGGTACCGCTTTAACCCTAGCCACACTAACATATGTATTCGGCCCAGTTGTCATTATATGCCTTTTAAAAGTAGGGCTATACGCACTATCATGTGCGGCAGGAATAATCAGAAAAATTCTGTGTAGCTTTACCAAGCCTTCAAGCACATCTGTTTGATCACTTACATATATGCCTTCACAAAGCGGCAACGATTCCCTTAATTAAGTCAAAAGATCGATTAATTCTATATCTATAAAAATATTTGTACAAATATTTATGTGGTGCACATATTAGTCAATTATCTCACAGATCCTCCACAGCTATTCCACTATCTCGTGGCTCAGCGGCCCCAGTCCTTGGTCGCATCCCAAGTAGCCAACGGAGTAGAGCCCGATGAGATGATAAGTGGAATCTACAACCAAGTGCTTAGTTAGGCTACCCAGCTGTGTTTTAGGCGATTTGGAATGATACGGTTGACGACCCCGGCGTATAAAAGGAGATCCAAATTCACAACTTTACCGTCAGCTAATATGTCGTCCGACCGTTCAATCACCACTCCCGAACTCAATGAGGCCATGGAACTGCTTGCTTCGGATGATGCTGCGATATCAGCTGTGCTGAAAGCAGTGAAGGAGCTGAACAAGTCAGTTCAGCTAATCTCCTCCCGTTTACAGTATCTGCAAACGGCCATGGACACCGTCATGGAGAGAACCGAGGTGGTGCTCACGAGGACGGCGCCCAAGTCGAACTGCATATTCTGCACGGTCGAGGAGAATCGCGATTCGCATTACTCCGGCCGATGCATGAAATATGCAGACCCCGTATCGAGGACGGTTTAGGCATCCAAGCTTAATCTATGCTTGAAATGCCTGAAACCGTCCCACGGGGACGACTGCCAGGTGAAATGCGCTAGTTGTGGCCTCGGTCACAACCAGCTGCTGTGTCACCAGGGACGACCTCAAGTGAAACGGCCTCGTCTTTAATTCGTCATCATCATCTTCAACGAGCCGCACCTCACACCGATCCAACGCCAAGCTGTCTTCATTGTCAACGAGCTGAACATCGAGCCGATCTTCTTCAAGCCGTCTCCATGTTCGACAAGCTGCACCCCAAACCGTACCCTCCTATGTTCAACGAGCCGCTGCTTCAACCACAACGACCAAATCGATAGGATTGTATTGATAGTTATGTATAAAATGTGCTTGTCGCCCCGCGGAGTGTCGTCGTATACGACCTCTTGCGCCCTTTGTAAGGCGCCGCTCACTCCAATAGGGGCGGCTGCTGGGCTGTATTAGGCGATAAGCGGGACTCTCTCAAGCTACGTGGTGAGCACCGGTTGGGCTCCACCACTCACTCTCTTTCTCTGATAATAAATCTGAACCACCGTCGCACGTTTATCTTTGTAACAAGGGCTACCATACCCACGTCTTCCCGCACCCATCCTGGTCACCCCCCTTGCTCATCCACCCCAACCCCCTAGGCTCCACCAAGAGCCTAAGCGTTGCCTTACGAAACCTTTGACACGCAAAACAAAAGTGTCCGGTCCTCAGAACAGCAGCTGTACCTCCTGTCGCGCTGCCTCGACGCTCGTCCGTGGCGGAATTTTTTGGGGACCAGTTCTCAGGTAGAAACCATCTTAACGCTCAATTTAAATGTCTAAAATATGGTGCGATTCTACGCAAACACCACATGCGCAGCTGTGCACACATTGGAAGTCGCACAGCTGGATATTTGGATGTAAAGTGCTTTCCATCCTTAACGATTAACAACTAATCTATACACAACTGGGGCGCGCCGCGCATTCTACATCTACAGACTGTTGCAAGGCCTTTTAAGCGCATGCTCGGCGCATACTATCGAGTTGACGTCAACTTGATAGCTAAATAAACGTTTGGTCATCTATTTTCACATTTGGTACCAATTCTCTGAGCAATGTTACGAAAAGAGGCTCATTTGCCACTTTCGACTCGCTTTGTTCCCATTAGGGCTCTACATTGCTACTCTAAGCTCGGCATTTACATATACTTCGACCTGCTTAGGTTTCTAGCGTTACCGCAACTTCGAATCTCGATACACACAAATACTGCGATGGGCAGATTTGATGAACAGGAAGGTGATTTTATATTATTCACAAGTAAGCGGGCCTCAGCCCAACGTATAGTAACATTTGCCTGAAAGGCCACTGTTTGGGCAGCCTCAAGGGAAATGTGGTCAAAACTGACACGCAGCAAAACTGATAGATTATATAAAATATGATCCTAGTTTATTCGTATATCTGCTAAACCTGGCCGGTATTTTTATTTCTTGGTCGACATGCCACATTCAGCGTTTCGAAGACGAGCTTTCCTCATCCTAATGAGTCACAGGCCACAATAAATGATTCAATAAGTCATATCTTGCTAACCAACCCCATTTTTTACATTTCTATATGCTTGTAGATTGCCGAGAGTGACGATTTCGTGCCATCTTCACTGAATAGATGTTCTCATTTTTGTTAATGCAAAACCAGCTTTCTGTAGAAGCAATTCTCTGATCAACAAAGTATTTTTGAGACTAGAATGCGAATACACGAAAATGGGATAACACCAGAGATCAAAACCGTTTCAGACACGGTAGAATTGCTCGAATTCACCTATCCCCAAGGTATAAAAGCCGTGGATGGGCTAAGTGTGAAACAAACCAACAATTTTTCGCACCCACGAACCATGGATACTTGCCGAGAGCGCCATAGGGACCCACAAATTTGTTCCAGGATTCCTATGAGTAGGTCTACAAAACTTTCGTTTTCATGACATGCCTGTATCAGAGCCTCAAACTGCTCGGTGTGATTCGTCTTGAGCTCATCCAAAGTTCCAGCTGCGACCACCTTAAAGAAAAAAAACCATTCTCAGGTGTTGAGGAAACAAAAAAAGAATGAAAGAAGGAACCAAAATATGCACATTCCGAAAAGGGCAAGACTGACCTCTCCGTTTTTCATAAGCAAAACACTGGAAGCGTAGTGGAGAAACTGAATCTGGTGCGTAACCAAAACAACGATTTTGTTTCGTAGGTAGCCGCAAATGCACCTATAGAGGAAAAAGCTACAAATGCACTCGAAGATTAGGAGTCCACATACTTCTCGAATAGGTATCGTCCTACTGTAGCATCAACAGCTGATAGGGGATCGTCCAGAAGAAAAACGTCGGCGTCCGAGTAAATGGCACGTGCCAAAGCAATACGGGCTTTTTGACCGCCTTAACCAAGAGAGCTAGCTCGGCTATCAATCACCAAGACTTTGAATATACCTGAGAGAGACGTTCCACGATCACCAACAAGTACTGCATCTCCATGAGGAAATTGCGCTATGTCGTTGCTGAGTGCGGAGAATTCAAGTGCACGACGATACTTTTCCTAGAAGATAAGTGCAACGCTGCTCGAGCACCACCCTAATTTCAAAAGTTTGCTAGCATCTCTGACCTGGTTGAATTCGTAACCGAACAGAATATTTTCTCGAATAGTTCCGCTGAAAATCCAGACGTCTTGACTGCAGTAGGCGATTTTCCCACTTATAGTAAGTTTGCCTGAGATACGTCGTGTTTCGCAGAGAAGCGATGACAACAGCGATGACTAAAAACATCGTTTAGAAAAAAAGCAAAGGAAAACGAGTAGTAGCTTGAACCGATAATAGATAGAAAATGCATTTTAACCTTGCCAGCGCCAACTGGTCCAATGACAGCTACAAGATCACCTGGCTTCGCTTCAAATGTAAGGCTTTTCACGGCGACAACGTCCTCACCAGTCTCCTAGAGAGGAAAACGCTACGACAAATGAACAGAAAGCAGCGACGTGAAAGGTTAAAATACACTAAACAATACCTCAGCTGTCTGCCATGTGGTAGTGAGCGACTGGGTAACAATTTTAGCGCGCTCTCTTTCCGACTTCTCTTCATCATCCAAGATGTTCTTCTCACTCTCGCTCTTTTTAATAGTTATCTAAACTAACTATTCTAGAGAAACCATCCACGAGCTCAGCACATAATGGAGCGCTGTTCCAGAAATACTAACTTCCACAACTGCCGTCTTTCTGATGTGAAACGGTTTTACCTCATTTGCATTGTCCTTTACGGTCGGCTTTGAGTCAGAGGCACTATCTATGTACACCAATGGGTTATAAGAATAAGTCGAAAACTCCTCTAGTTCAAGGAAAGCCTGAAAACGATTGTGCGTGTTAAATGCCTTGAAAAAAAAAACTTGTTCGTCATACCTGAATACGTCTCACTGACACTCGAACTTCAAAGAAAAACTGTAACGAGAACGGAAGGAACAATGTGACTGGCAGTCGACAGGCGTTATAGAGAGCCGTCTAAAATCGAGAAAACAATCAATTCTGGGCACGAGAGAATCGAAGAAAACGCTTTTCGAATATCACCTACAGCTACAAAGATCCTCTCAGCAGTGAGGTCATTGCCGGTAAGGACGAAGCACAGAACGGCAAAAAGAACAATAAGCTTCCCCGACGACCAGAAGAGTCCCATGACAAGGGACTGGTAGACGGCGTTTTGCCGAACCTTATTCATTTCATGCCTGTAACAATTCATTTGAATTGGGCGCCTAAACGAATATTAGGAACGTTCTAGCCAGTATGGTTTCGCAAGTTCCGAAAATGATGGCGGTTGATTGTCGAAAAAAGAGCTATTACGTGAGCAGCTCTGATGTTGAATAAATTGAGTCTCACGAGGAAGGCCAACGAGGTGACTGTGGAGATTCTCAAAGCGACCCGTGTAGAATTGTAAGGCGTTGTCTTTGAAGCGCCGTAGTTGTTTCCAAATTTCCTGTGGACCTCTGGGTAAGTCAAAAAATGGTAAAAAACTGCAGCGCTTCTGTGCGGGCTGATAACGCAAAACTGACGGCTGGAATACCTTTGTCGTGCTCAGAAATAAACCTGCAAAAGGTTTGGGGGTTTCAATCATCACTAGGACGTGGGATTTGACAAATTCCTAGTAGACGCGAGAAGGCGCATTAACGGGCGCTATCCATCAGGACTCCACAGCGACCGGTTAGACAACTGGAAAGCGGCGCGGACTTGCAGCACACTGATCAAGGGATCCATTCCGGGTTGGAGTTTGTGCATTGCTTGTGGTGCATTTTCACCAATGTAAAGTGCATTTTGGCCTCGGCAGAGCTTTTCGACCTCGTTTTTAACCTCTTCCAGAATGCGCGCTAAGCAGGCCTTCATAGATTAGATATGCACCGCTGGCCTTGCCTTGTTGGAGAAGCCCCCGTTAGATGCTATCCATGTGTGATGTCTTTCTAATGTTTTCAATTAGTTTTGGTGTGTCTCGTAGTAACCTCATTTGATCGTTTTTCCCTGCTCTAGGATGTGGGGAAGAAAGGGATCACACATGGTTAACATCTAATGACAGCCTCGCCAGCAAGATAAGCATGGTTTAATAGCCAGTGGCGCATCTCTAATCTACGAAGAGTGACTCACATCCTGCAAGAGGTTAACAATGAGGTTGAAAAGCGAGCACCTGATCCCTGCCGAGGCCGAAAAGAACTATACATTGGTAAAAATGCAACAAAAAAAAACACTGGTAATGCATAAACCTCAGCCTCGGAATCAATCCCTTCACTTTCCTGTGCAAGTCCCGCAGATATCCACTCGGCCACCCGATCGCCGCTAGTGGATGGCACCCGTTAATATGCCTTCTCGCGACTATTAGGGATTTATCAAATCTCATGCCCTAGAATCTCCACGGTGACCTCGTTGACCTTCCTTGTTAGTAGTCTTACCTTCTCAGCCGAGCGACGACCTCAGAGAAAGCGCCCTCCCACGCATACATCTTTATCACTCTAATACCATTGAGTATCTCATTCATGATGCTGATCCGCTTATCTGTTCGAGCTGCTATTGCTCTCCTACAAAAAAATCCCCATTGGAAACTTTGTTGGAAAGCGAAAGCTACGGAGAAAGCACTAAGATGTGTACCTGCATGCGCCCATTTGTCTGCTAAAATAACCTTGAACGGGAATCAGAACCACCAAAGCGCCGAATCCTGAAATGACGATGTAATCTGATCAACTACTAATGAAAAAGAAAAGGAGCAATACCTGCAAATGATGAGGGTCCGATCTCCTGCCACAGGAAGTAGCTGTAACCGACTAGGAGCAAAGGAGAAACCCACATGTAATGAAGGAACAGGAAGCCCTAAACTGGCTCATTAACAAACTCGAGGTGCTAATCTGAGCAAGAAAAACAATCTACCCACCATGTCAAATTTGTTAATATCCGTGGACAGCAGATTCACCATATGACCAACAGTCGTTTTGTGGAGAGCAGCACTCGAAAGCAGTACACCCTAGAAATACGAGACCAGAGTCTCCCGAGGAACAAGGAGAATTTTTAGGTCAAGGAATGATCCGTAAGTTCGAAGCAGTGGAATTCTATTACATACAGGGTGGCTCAAAAAATGTATACACTGAAAGGTGATAACTTTGCTAACAGTAAAGGTACTGAAGAAGTTAAGGGCTCACATGAAAGCATACTTCTATGGTGAGACGTTTTCTATGGTGAAAATAGAAATCTTCTGACATATGAGCGGTGTTGGTTGCGCCAGACACTCGTCCGAATTCCTGCATTTTACACTCGATTAATTGGGTTTCGCTTGAATACTCTAGAAATTTCTCCATAAAGGGGCCGCATTGAGTGATCTGTGCTTGTTTAAAGGTTTAAAAGTTAAAAACACACTAATGCTTGCGAAAAATGCAGGCACTGTTTGAAAGGTTCTAACACTACTGTTAGTGAAGCTTTTGAGGATGTTTGAGACTAATATAAAGGCATAGGGTAACGAGATTTCTGTGACGTATAAATAGTCAAGATTGCATCACGCTTCCGCCTGAAACCTTGCATTTCAGACTCGATTGATTGTGCATGGGCTGAATGCTTGTCACAGACTTGCTACTACTTGGCCTGGTTAACCTGTGCTGTGCTTCTTTTAACGCTTTCCGTCGCACAGTAGCTCTATTTATGCCGATTAACCTCTCCATTCAGCTTAAATGTTGCTTCATCACTCCACAGAATCCGTCTTGGAAAATGGGGCTCTCTCACATTCAAACTGAAATCAATAAACTCGCATGTCACGTGTCTTTCACGTGGTTGTTGTTGTGGCCTACGTCACGCAGCCGCAACGCTTCGTCATCTAGCTGAAGGCATGGCTTATTCATCGACTGAGAGAGTCGCTTGCTGTGTGCAGGGAGGACCGTGAAGGCCTCCATTTCGATTTGTCGTTTTGATTTCGTGTAGCGCGTTGAAATAAACTGTAGAGAAATACAGTGAAAGGTGGAGAAAAGAAAGGCCGTCACAATTTTTTCTGGTGCATCGGCCAATCTGATCAGTTAGCCTGCGCGGCAGAGTACGAATCAGCCTGTTCTCCCTCATATTAAGGCCAAGAACCGCTGATTCCGCCAAAGAGCAGCCTATCACAACCACAACAAAATGAGCAAAATCACGCTCTTACTCCAATGCCTAGAAGATGAATACACTGCGCTACAAACGGTAGTTGACCCCTACAAGGAAACTGCTGGGCCAAACGAACCGCCAACAGAGGAGCATCCCCTTCGCGTCTATTGTGAACAAAGAAAGTGTGAACTACAAATTTAATGTCGAGAACAAACTGTCAGCGCTTCAAGAGGTTTACCAGAACATCATGCAGATCTACAGAGAAGCATCCAAACCCGAGAAAAAGGACATGCTTGCACAGATGGAACAACTGACGCAAAAGGCAAACTTCCGCGTTCTCAAACAGCAAGCTGAGTACATCGTTATGGGCCTAAAAGGCAGACTACACGAGATCAACACGCAACTCACTATTGCAAATCTACGACAGTCGCACATACCAGCTGCAGCTCAAGGCGAGGAAGGATCAGAACCGTGCGATGATGATGAATATGATAATATTGATCCCTGCGGCCTACTTCAGGACTTCACTCGCGAACGATCACCAGAAGGTCTAGCAACCCACAATTCAAGCTCCGAGCAGCACCTCGAGCTGTCGCCAACGTTTAGAGTGAAATACCCACACCTTAAGCTCCCACATTTTAACGGTGAAAATGAGTCATGGGAGGAATTTTGGGACACGTTTTCACTCATAATTGATCGGAACACTCAGATGAGTGAACTGGAGAAAATCCTGTACCTCAAAGACTCAATCCAAGGCAAGGCTCAAAACGCAATAAGGAGCATCCCCATGCAAAGCTCCAACTACAGACTAATTGTTGATGTACTGCAAAAGAAGTATGGAAACAAAGGCAACAACAGATCACAAATAGTCCAACGCCTTCTGACTATAACAAAGGCAACGCCTGGAGCAGAAAAGTGCGTCGAAAAGCTGGAAAAGATACAAGATCTCGTCTTCCAAATGATCGCAACGGGATACAATATCTGAAGAAAGCATGATCCCTTATGGATCGATACCATTCTTGCAAAATTTTCATACGAGATCATCAAAGACTGTATGAAGACCATATCAAGTGATCAGAGAGTGACCGTCGGTACTCTGCTGGAAGAACTTCAGGAGAACGTCTCTTCCACAGCCTTGTTTGAAAATCGATATTCCTCACTCAGATCAGCGCACCCATCGAATCCTGGGTTCCGTCCTCACTTTGGGCCTGGTGGGTAGAGGTATGCTAAGGTCGGCTACCAAGGGTCTATGCTGTGATGCCACGTCTTCTCCCGGAATGACCTTCACATCCCGGACTGTTTTCAGGGCAGCCCTTCGAACCAGGATGTGGTCGACTTCCCTCCTTCTTCCTCCGCTAGCATAGGTCACCTTCTGGCTCTCCCTCTTCGCGAAGAAGGTGCTACAGACAGCCAGGTCGTGGGCGATAGCCAGATCCAGAATTCGTTCTCCATCCGGGTTTGTCAGGCCGATCCCTTTACCTCCATGAACCCTTTCCACTCCTCTCCTGCCACTCCCCATATGCCCGTTCATGTCCCCTGCTATGGAGGGGTAGTCGCCTTCTGGTACGGACCTTATGGCTTCCTCGAGCGAGAGGTAGAAGTCATCCTTGTCGTGCTCGGAGCATCCGGTCTGCGGAGCGTAGACAGACATGATGGTCCAGTAACCCTCCTTCGTGTCCAGCCGCAGTGACATGATGCGGTCGTTTATTCTTTGGACAGCCGCTACTGAATCCTTGAGGGACTTCGCGACAGCTATCCCTACCCCGTTCCTCTTGGTGTCCTCTCCGTTGTAGTACAGCTTGAGCCCTTCTCCGATCTCCCTGGCTTTCGCCCCTTTCCATCGCGTTTCCTGCAGTCACAGGACTTGTATCCTTCTGCGCTTCATCAGGTCAGCCACTTCCCTAGATCTTGCGGTCAGCGTTCCCACATTCAGAGTCCCCAGTCGAACTAGCTTCTTTAGCCGAGGTCGTTCGGCCCTTGGTAGCCCTCGCATACTGACCACAGAACTCGGGCGGGGGTTCTGTGCGCCACTTCTGGGTGACGTCCTAGCCTTTACACTGATTCTATTGCGACTTGTGATCATGGTTTTGTGACGAGGTTTCTCCATCAGCCGGCCTGTCAACCTGGGCCTGACGCTGGAACTGTTACCATTTTTGCAATTTTTGCAGGGCATGGCGTGCCGGAGCTGGGAGTCGAACCTATGACCGTTTGTGCATGAAACTACACTACTAACCACTAGGCTAACTCGGCTCTATGCTGTATACTTAACCGATTTTGCAATATGTACTCAAGAACAGTCATAAGCTATTTCCTTGACGTAATTTTTTCATTTCAAATACGTAAACGCGAAATTACGGCTCACAGCTCACAAATTCAATATGCTGAACATTTTCGAAGGGTTAGCAAAAACTGCCAGTGTCTTACTAGTTCGGTGAGGATACCTCCTTTCCATTACTTACAGTCTACTTCCATTCACTTCTGTCACCAGCTGACAGTCCTTTCATTCTCTTATCTACGTCGGAGGAGGAGCCGATTAGAGGGCCAGCTGCAGTTTGCGCGCAATCGTTCGTGAATGGACAGCGCAAAAAAACATCAACAACTAGTGCGCGTTATTTCGCGTTTATCTATTTTTCTCCATTTTTGCCCGAATTATCAATGTTTGTACCACGATTGCATTTGCATTTCTTTGTGTTCAACGTTGATGTGTGCAGTTGCAGTTTTTCAATTTGTGTGGCAGTTTTTTCAATTCTGCCCCGAGAGGCCTACGTCACATAGCCGCAACGCTTCGTCATCTACTGAAGGCGTGGCCTATTCATCAACTGAGAGAGTCGCTTGCTGTGTGCAGGGAAGACCGCGAAGGCCTCCACTTCGATTTGTCGTTTTGATTTCGTGTAACGCGTTGAAATAAATTGTAGAGAAATACAGTGAAAGGTGGAGAAAAGAAAGGCCGTCACAGTTGGCAAGTCCTAAACGTTGAAGGAAGCAAGCACAGGTTAATTTGGTCAAGAAATAGCAAGACTGTAACAAGCATTCAGACCATGCACAATCAATCAAATCTGAAATGCAAGGTTTCAGGAGGTGGCATGGCGCAATCATGACCGCTAGTACGTCACAGAACTTTCGTTAAAACTTTTAAGTAATACTTGCATTTTTTTTAGGATACCCTGTGTTTTCCGCAAGCCGTAGTGTGTTCATGAGGCTTAAACCTTAAGAGAAGCACAAATTTATCGATAAGGCCTTCTTAGGCAGAAATTTGCACAACTATTCGAGCGAAACACAATCAATCGTGTGTAAAATGCAAGAAATCAGATTTGTCCGAGGTCTTTCATAGACGTCGCGTAACAGGCATCCGGATTCAGAAGACGTATCACTGATGTCGCGCAAAGGTCGTCCGCATTCAAAAGACGTTTCGCCGAGGAGGTGGGACCAGAAGGGGGAACCAATAAAAGGGTACCAGAAAGGGGGGACCAGCAAGATTAACCAATAAAATGGGACCACTATAGGTGGGGGACCAGATGTCCGCTTTCAGAGGACGTATCACCCACTTCGCGCGACGGACGTCCGGAATCAGAAGACTATTCGCCGACGTCGTGCCAAGAGCGCGAAGGCGTAAGAGGAGCGCGAATAGAGGACCAATAATGGGAGACTAATAAAGAGTTACCAATAGGATGGACCAATATGGGAATGGGGCAAGAGGGAACCCAGAGGGGACCAGTAAAGGCGGACCAAGTCCGGAAACGGGTTTATGTACTAAAAACAGTCAATAAAAAGCTTCGAGCTGCAAAATATCACATCAACGTCATCAGCTTATACATTTCATTTTGCGCAATAAAGCTTAAGTTTTCTCAGTGGTTCCAGTCCTTCTAGTTGTATAGTGATCTTTGTTTACAATAGGTGCACAATAGGATCAATATCAAAGTGCTATTTAAAAGGGCTCACTATGCTGACGCTTGGCGGTTGACAGGCATTTCGACCAGACGTTTGGCGGCCGCAAGGCAGCTGAACACCTGGTACCAGAAAAAAACGCATATCCCCCACCTTGTTAACAATCATTCCACTTGCTGCGACCTTCAGTTGTAGTCCGACTTTTTGAAGACCGTAGAAGTACGGATGGTGAATAAGCGCAAAGAAAGCAGCAGTGAGAGCCACTCCTCCAGCAGCTAAAGAAGGGCCTCTTAAAACATTTTCAGAAAAATCGTCTCGGCTGACATACCGACATAAGCCTCTATCTCGGTCATTGGCGCATCGAATCGAAAATACCGAATAAGGCGACCCATGAAGAGCGGTTGGCTAAGCTTAATGCACTCCTGAAATGCAAGAGTAACTTGTCATAAAAACGATGACCTCTATCACATGAAAATGTTATCTTCTTCAACGGTAAATTCATAGTGACTATCGTTCTACTTGCTAGCTTTAAAAAAACATGTAAAGGACGAAAGAAAGGCATGTTGAAGCAACCCCAGGAAGAACGCATGGTCACAAACTCTAGCGCTGATAATAATAATGTCACTCGTCATCAACATCTTCATTAGCGTGTCTACCACTTGGAGGCGGGGTCCGCTCTTCTGGTGCAGCAAATAACAATTCTCTCGATGAAATGCTTGATCGGCATGAACACCACCATCTTTAAGTTCGAATGCAACGCATTTAGCCAGCGTTGCTTCAGGGCTGCTCTGGGCCGTTTTTCAGGGTCTTTCGGATTCAGGCCAATTTTACAGACGGTGTCGTCGTTGGTGCGAAGGACGTGGCTGAACCATCATAGACGAGCTCGTACGAGCGACGAGTACCATAAAAAGGCGTAGCAGCAGCCTATCTTTGTGACAGGACTCTTCCTTACTGGCATAATTGTTCGACCGCTTGGCACGGCTGCCTTATCACAATGGACCTGCACTGATAGCATAGGGTCGCTGTTTTCGTGTTCCCACCGTGAAGGTCGTTGCCGGCTTAGTCGGCCGAATTATCGTCAATTTCACTCTGTGGGATTCCTTTACAAGGAATTCTTATATGCCGCCTTTTACACTTGTATGCGTTATGCTGTAGACAGTTCTCGACTACATCGCACTGAATGTCTGCGAAAAAGTGCGACAATCAAAACTTGCACTTTAATTATGAGCAGGGTTGAGCTCAAACAACCTGTTCGAACAATTTCGATCGGTTTTTTATTCAGTTAATCGAAAACCATAAGACGCAGATATTCGAACGTTGTTCGAAATCGAACATCGCGATGAAGCATTGTTCGAATTCGAAAGTCGTGACAAAGCACAAAGCATTGATCGAGAAACATCACTGGCTCATTCTGTACATATTATGAGTCAAGTAGCTGTTTTAGATGCCGTTTTCAAACAGGAATATGGTATTCCGTTATGGTTTTGTGTCAATCCTATTCGGTGATGTTAGCATGTATTATTTATAAAGAAATTGACTAGATGGCCGTCCCCGAATAGTATCAGCGAATAGTCGTCTCTCCTTCCCTTCAAAACTGCCTTGAATATCATTCTGTGGGTTGGAGTGGAACAATCTTCGACAGTAGGAACGCAAGGTGACCTGCTAGCACTCGGTTGGAAATGGGGGAGCCCAATCTCATAGTCAGGAGTTTATTTTTCAAATGTATTGTTCTTCCTATCCATTCCATTAATAGCGTATCTCACGCAAAAAAACTGCAGTTGTGTGCGTTGGAAACACTGACCCAAGAGATTTTTCGTTTTTACTTGAAAATAAGGTTTCAAGGATACAGAAGTTGTGCAAGAGCTGGTAATCAAATGTACCGACTCACTTCGTTTCGAAAACCCTATTAATGAGCCGACTGGAAACAGAAATCTTCATAGCTACATAAATAGAATGAACCTACGACATTCACTAGGGAACAAAGTGCGTAGTCTCGACAGTACCCCAGAAAGGGAAAATTTTTAAATCAAGTAAACAACTTTATTACGCTTTACATAAATTTAATCTCTATACGGAATGTGTGATAGAGGCGTTCCCAACCTCGCTAGGGGGATGGAGAGGTAACATCATCTGGTCTTGAGAAAGCTGATTTGCTAGGAAAAGTATTTCGGAATGCATATAACAAGTCAAGTTATTGTGGTACTGTGCCCCTCGTGAATGATGAAAATTTCACAATTTATTCCCGATTATGTGGCACTCTTTCCTACAGAAATTTTCCTGGATACCTGACATTTTATATCGTCTTTATGGGCGCCACTAACGCAGTCGGTTAGGTACCGACACCAGATTCCCGGTTTGGATTTCTCGCCCAGACCAACCAAGCCTTCTGTCCCTCCGTGGTCGGTGAACTGGTGCCAGAATTGTCTGGTGAGGATAATGCACCGACTTGTTCATCGGCCGGCCACCGCAAGTCATTGTATGGCCAAATACGCATTCAAATGGCCCCCACGACATCCCGTAGAAGCAAAATGCGTGGCGCATCCTAAGAAGGATTGAGTAATTCTGAAAAAAAATGGCCAAAGCCTTCATCAGCATCTCTTGACTTCATTCCTTTCGTCCTTCTTAAAAACATCAGTGGGTGTATAGAGCCTCCACGGGAACATATCTTCAATCTAAGGTTCATAAATGCCGAATAGCCCGCTAAAAAGCTACAGGCCCATTAGTATTACCTCGGTCTTGGCTAAAGATTTCGAAAAAAACGTCAAAGGAATGTTATGGAACATCATAAAGAGCAACATATCCCCCTATTATTACATAATAATCAGTTTCGGTTTCTAGAGGGTAGGTCTGTTGAAACTGCGATGTTTGCAGCTTTAAATGACTGGGTTGACCTTATGAAAGCATTCGATAAGGTTGCTATACCAAAACCACTTTTAAAGAAAAGTATGACAGGAACACATCCAATGATCGTCAGGTGGGTGAGAGAATTTCTATCGAATGGACGTTCCAAGTTAGGATAAAAGACCAATTCTCGTTCGCTTCTTCTTATAGTGCTGTTACACAGGGTGGAGTTTTGTCATCATTATTGTTTGTTATTTATATTTATGAACTCCTTGACTTCACAACTTGATGCCTCTTGCAAGACTTTTTCTAACGATATAAAAATTCATATGGCTATTACAAGGAAAGAAGATTCAGACTCCCTAGGGCGGTAACTACGTGGATCCAAGGACTGAGTATGAGCACTTTGTGCGGAAAATACCAAATATCTTGTGCTTGCGCTCCGAGGTAAAGATCTCACGATATTGTAGAACTTGCGGGGATTTGTTCTTTTTCACGTTAAGGAAGTTCGCGGTTTTTGGTATCACAGAAGCTTAAAATCCACTACAGCGCAATCTTGAAGACAGCAAATTATACGACCTATTAGTTGCTCAAACTTCTGCGTACGAATGACCGGAAATTACCTCTACACGCTTACAAATCCTACGTTTCTCCGGTGGTGAAATTTCGAATATCAGTATGTATTCAAGACATCGAGCTTCTAGAAGGTGCCCAAAAGTTTTACGCGGATGCTGTATGTATATGAGATGTTTTGAAAGAGATGACAATGCTGTGCCAAATGGCACTCCGTGGTATGGGGCCGTGGCCTTTAAACCCTCTATAGCAGATGTAGGGTAGCGGATCTGAATATGAGGTTTAAGATGCTGACACAAAAAGTAACAACTGATCCAGTAGCTTTCCTTGGTGCGCGACCAACGATGTCAATCAAGAAGCGGAAGGCTCAGGCTTTATCTTCCTGTTGCAAAATCTCCGGCCAAATGTCTTCACGTATAGAAACTTCTGGGAGTTTAACAAATTACTAGGTAAAAATGAAGGCATCCTAGGAATGTCCGTTCAAGCTTTTCAAAATATAGTTATTCGCAGTGTCTGGCATATAGGAGATCTAGCTTTACAATTCGAGCTTACCAAATTCGCAATACTTCTACACTTTCAGACTTTTGCTACGTACGTACGACCAGCCTTGGAGTACCAGTACGGTCGTCTTCTAACATTACGTATTATTGAAGGAAAATCCGAAAATCGAAAAGTGCTAGAAAGATTAGAATAGAATAGAATTTTTTCGTGTCACTTATAAATCAAGCCTTGTAGCGCTTGGTCAAAACTCACCTAAACTGAGAAGAATTCTGTATAATCAAAATCTCATACTCAAGACATTTTCTTGTTGTTTAGATATTGACAGAAGAGAAATAATCAATGTTATGGACTTTACTGAGAAAACAATTCATCAAAGGTCACAATTTACGACTTACGGCCCAAAATGTCGTAAATCGTAGCTACGTACACCGCTGATGAATAGTCGACGTTTTCGGAGAAAACTCAGTAATTACTATTTGACTGACTAACTATTTCGTTTGGGTTGCCCCCAGAGTCCGTACAGTCGTTCGCAAAACAAGTTTTGAAACCATGTAGCAATTCTTTCAAGGACATGTAGCAGCAGGTACAAGTGTCATGTTTAGCATTTATAACCCTTCATTCGACGGATGATGGCCCAAGAAGTGTGCACGGGAGGCTCACCCATGCTAGGAATCAGATGACCATTCTCCTACTTCAGAATTTATCCAGCGCGACCATGCTGAATAATACAGCATGCCAGTTCGACAAAAGATTCCTATCTGCGTGGATTACGGCATTACAAAATGATCCCCTCCCGCCCCATAAGGTTTTGTAGGTCTTCATAAGGGGTGTGCGTTACATTTTTTGGTAAATTTTTAACAACCATATTTTAACGATAAGATTTTCTTCAGCCGTAGTCAGTTTGGCTGCATTTTAGTATGTAAAAGCCAGATCTTTTACTTTATTTTTTTCGACTCCATATGCATGGCAATATGACATGTCTACAACGAATTGTGGATCTACCCTATTTGGAGGGGGGGGGGGGGGGGGGAAGGGGTAACCCCAAAGTGCCAATTCCCTATGTCATCCCATGTACCCCACAAACGTATCCACTGAAAATGAATGAAAGCCCTCGTATTACGGGACAGCAGCTAAAGCTCTCGTAGGACCTCAAGGTGGGGAAAAGAGACGCAAAAATTGTATATGCTCCACTCCGATTAGGATAGATTCCGAATTCTTTCGTACAGTTCGTCTTTCGGAGATATTTACGATCTGCCTATTTTACAGAATGGTCCTCTTGTCCCTAAAGGTTCAGTTCTTATTGCAGACAGCAGCAGAGAACCAAATAAGCGGCCACGGACTGTTGACCGAATTTTAGTCGAATCGAATTTTATTGCATTGAGTATTTCTGCCTTTGCCACGCAAGTGACGTAGATTTCAATTGTTAAGCTTTTTCTCCCCTGTATTCTAATGTGAATGTGTAGGAAACACGCGTATCTAATAGAGTTTCTAGACCTACATTGCCAGGGTTCTACCTTGTTCTTTCCCCTTCTCCAAATAAAATTCGCCACTATCTGTCAAAGGTTCTTATAACTGATGTACTCCTCTAATTAACTTCATATTGAAGAAATTGCCTGCGTCTATTACTACTACATTATCCGGTGTTATCCAAACCTGATGTCCCATATTCGACCCGAAGAAAAATCGTTTATCTGAATCCGGGATTTTCAAAATCACCCTTATCTGAGTCAGCTGAAAATCCGGGGTATGAAAAAGTGTCCTATCTGAATCATCCGATTATCCAAAAAATGCTTACTATGCACCTTAAAGCTTAGAGATATTAAAGCGAATGCACCTACTTCCAAGAACAAAAGGACTCCGTATTGGGCAATTTCCCTCCAATACGTCCTCTGGATTGCATTCATAAGGCTTGCAGCTCTTCCAGCCTTAGCAGCCATTTCTTTTTCCATTTCCCAAGCACTAAAAAGCTTGAGACCATTGGTGATTAATCGACCACACCTTATTGGAACTGAACTCACCGTGACATTCGTTGCGTGGCTGCTTCTGACTCATGCTCCGGAAGAGGCTCGTACATGTCTTCCACTTCTAGAGTTTTACGACAACCTTTGTAGAACAGACCGGTCATGAACCTAAAAGCATACTAAACTGATTATCAAGACTTGCTTTTAAGGATGAGACAGCTTACAGAAAAGTTATTCTGGAGAAAACACTAGCTTCAGCCTCTGGATTTGGCTTGAGAGTGCTCTCGAATTTTGGTTTATCAGCCTGGTCTAGCAATGGCTCGCATGGCTCGCCACCATTGCTAAGGTGGGCTTTACCCATAGTTCTGAAACAATCGGATGTTTTGAAGAGTAAAAAATTGTGCAGCCGGTGAGACTTGTATGGACACTTCATCGAATGCCGGCACCACACGGACCCCTCGCTCATGAACGGATTCGTTCCCGACCTCTTTTTCGCACACGACCGCGAAATCGAACCAGAACTCATGACGCGCTCTCATTTGAGTAAATGAGGCTTGCAGAGCTCGACTACTATTTTGCCTGAGACAGAGGCGCAGACGCAAACAATTTGGCCACCATAATAGTTCGGGTGGGTGCACCTTATGAAAAAACGTCAGTAACGTGGAAAGAGGGGTTAGTGAAGAAAACAAACAACGATATTGCTGTGTTCTGCGCTCCAGATATAGGCAGAGGAAGGGACTCCGGGGTGTTGCCCGACACCAGCGTTACGATTTCCCAAATCCTGGAGCTCCTTCCCTCGACAAAACACGGGGCAAATGAGGGCGAATGTGCGACCGTAAAGGGAAAATAAAATGGCAGCGTACTTGGCGTTCGCCGCATACGCGCCACGCCATGCCATGGTGACCCCCCCCCCCCCCCCCCCCGGTTGCGTCACCATTATTAAAAGGATCCGCTCGCGACGACGCGGCGACCGATGCCGCACAGCGCAACGTCGCGCTGGCCGACATGTTGACCCGGTCGCGGCGCGATCGCGACGAATGCCGATTGTCGCTGAGGTGTGCTCCGCTGCATTTTATCCATTCTAGAAGGGGAAAGCTGAAGGGAGCAATGATCCTGGCAAAACCAGTGAAGCTGCCGTAACAGAACCGTTACAGTCGAATGTTATGACAGCGATTTGTTTAGAGAGATACCTGCGAAGCTAGCTTGCGTTGTGCTTGAGGATACACGGGTTAGCAAGTTGAAGCAGCCACTAGTTTAAAGTTGTCCTAACTGGGGTCGTTTGCTTACATCTCGGAACATTATAGTTCACAAATTTAAACTTGCAAGAACTTTTGCGGACGCACCGATCCAATGCTTAAGAAAAACAACAACACAAAACCGAATCTATGGTGAGCAGTTCGAAACACCCCAGCGGGTCGCAGGATATTTGAGATATAAATGAATTGGAAGCTGTTAAAAACTTGACAAAGAACGTTCTGGAGAATAGGGACGGACGCAGGAACTGAGGCAGTGTCGGCCTAATTTGGCATGCCACCTTAGCATAATCTGATGTGTGAACATGTGTCAAAGCGCTACTGGAATGCCGACTGCCTGAGATATGTGCTAGGAAACTCATTGGGTGCGCGCTAAAGCTCACGTTCCTGGCGGCGGAGTCGTCTGTAGCGGGATTCCGCGCGGACGAGCAGTCGCAACTCCATCTTGGGGTACCTCTTTGGACGAGTGGTGATTGTAGCGCGCATTCTAGTTCAGAAGGAGGTGATAGCTCAGGTTCCCTTGCGTCAGAAGGGGAACTCCTGAAGGATTCATGGAATAGACAAGGGTTTTCGGGTGTACCGGTCACGCTACTGATGTTTCTTCCGTGCTCAGCGTCCAAGACTTCTTTTTCATTCCCCAGTGTTTGCCCGCACAGAGTTCAAACTTGAGGTATCGTTATGAGTAAGTTTGCAAGTTAAAACACTTCACACATAGACTCCGGAATCTAAATGCTTCGAAGCATCAGAGAGTGAAACACTGACCAATTTTGATGTAGAATTTTGGACTGAAGTAGGAGAAGCAATACAACAAGGCACATAAATTCGAATGAAATGGTTCTGGAAATGGAGTTTACATACCAATTTACGCTATGGAAAGTCGCTGTAAGGTGTAGTGCTGTTTCTCAAAAAATTGTTCTTTCTTCCATTTAGATTTACGAGGCGATCGTGAGCCGAGAATGATTCGAACGCTGTCCAGACAGGAGCTGGTTAGATTATCTTCTAAGCAAAGGAATTGAATGTACTTTCTGCAGACGTTTTTCTCATGATTTGATGAAAAACTCTGGCATACCTTAATCACTGCTAGTGATTAAGGTATGTCAGAGTTGAGTGTAGTTGAGGATGCTCGAGATCTGGATTTGATCGAATAACTTTCCCTTCACGAAATTTCGCAACTTCTTGAGGAAAACGATTTATCACGCTACAAGTGCTCCGACACGCCTGTAGGCGTGTCTCGCACTTGCGCGCTTCGTGCGATCTTAGAGAGTCACTAAGCCAATATCACTCACTTCAACCTAGGAGGCAAAATAAAAAATCGCTGCCACCTAGGAAGCAAAATAGTAAGAAAAAGATGCAGAAATAAGCACCCGGCTGTCATTCTGCACTGGAAAAGGATTCTGCTTCTGGAGTCGTAGCTTCCCTTGTAGCGGGACAGTAGTAAAAGTAGAGCGTCTAACATAGAGGTAAAACTGACTGCAAAGTTGCAAAAAACGCCCTCTATGAGGCAAAATAGTGAAAAGGTGCAGAGAAGAGTCATAGTAAAACTGATTGAAAAAAACGCCCTCTATGAGGGAAAATAGTGAAAAAATGCAGAGAAGAGTCATAGTAAAACTGATTGCAAAAAAAAAACGTCCTCTATGAGGCAAAATAGTGAAAAGGTCAGAAAACAGTCGTAGCTTCTCTAGTAGCGGGACGTTAGTAAAAGTAGAGCAAAGAGGCAAAACTGATTGCAGAATTGCAAAAAAAAAACGCCCTCTATGAGGCAAAATAGTGAAAAGGTGGAGAAAAGTGTCGTAGCCTCCCTGGTAGTGGGATAGCAGGAAAAGTAGGGTGGGTAACATAGAGGTAAAACTGATTGCAAAAAAGCGCCCTCTATGAGAACAGAAAAAATTTGCAGGAAAAAGCAGCCGCCGGTCATTCTGCACAATGGAGAAGGATTCTGTTTCTGGAGTCGTAACTTTTCTAGTAGCGGGACAGTAGTAAATGTCAAGCGGTTAACATAGAGGCAAAGCTGAATGCAAAAAACGTCCTCTATGAGGCAAAATAACGCGAATGCGCCACACAGCAGAACTGGGAAGGAACAATGAGGTATGACCCACAGACACGTCTTGCGAAACCTCGTCATATGGGTGTTTCTTGGTCTTGGCATATAGCCAGAAACAATAGAGATGTCTTTCCCGTCTGGCAGTGGGACGTCGATGGTAAACAACAGTATTGGACAATTGCCAAATATCCCTCAAACTTACAGAAAGAAGTACAAAAAGTCCAAGGGGCTAACTTCGAACCAAAAACCTTCCTCTTTTATACATAGGGCGATTTGGTGGTCACTCATGACTCCCCCTTAGTAGAACTCGTCTCCCATTACTACTGGTCCCCCTCAATGATCTTCCTTAACGGACGACATGTTCGGCACGTCTTCTGAACCTCCAGGGACGTCGGACAACGTCTTCGACACGCCATCTGAATCCCCAGGCACGTGGGCGACGTGTTCGGCACGTCTTCTGAATCCCCAGGCCGCTTTCGGCACGTGTTCTGTAATTTGTTCAATATCGATCGATGGTGATCTACACTTCAAAAACGAACTTTATAATCGTGTTCAGAGACCTCGATTACCCCTAGGGCTGAAGTTTCGGATCGCTTGGACGACATCCATAAAAACCGATACTTTGATCGATATCGATAGATGGTGATCTACACTTCAAAAACGAACTTCATAATCATGTTCAGCGAACTCGATTACCCCTAGAGCTGAAGTTTCGGACCGCTCGGACGACATCCATAAAAATCGATAATTTGATCGATATCGATCGATGGGATCTACACTTCAGAAACGAACTTCATAATCATGTTCAGCGACCTCGATTACCCCCAGGGCTGAAGTTTCGGACCGCTTGGACGACATCCATAAAAATCGATAATTTGATCGATATCGATCGATGGTGATCTACACTTCAAAAACGAACTTCATAATCATGTTCAGCGACCTCGATTACCCCAGGGCTGAAGTTGGCGACGTGTTCGGCACGTCTTCTGTAATTTGTTCAATATCGATCGATGGTGATCTACACTTCAAAAACGAACTTCATAATCATGTTCACCGACCTTGATTAGCCCCAGGGCTGAAATTTCGGACCGCTTGGACGACATCCATAAAAATCGATAATTTGATCAATATCGATCGATGGTGATCTACACTTCAAAAACGAACTTCATAATCATGTTCAGCGACCTCGATTACCCCTAGGGCTGAAGTTTCAGACCGCTTGGACGACGTCCATAAAAAATTGATAATTTGGTCGATATCGATCGATGGTGATCTACACTTCAAAAACGAACTTCATAATCATGTTCAGCGACCTCGATTACCCCCAGGGCTGAAGTTTCAGACCGCTTGGACGACGTCCATAAAAATCGATAATTTGATCGATATCGATCGATGGTGATCTACACTTCAAAAACGAACTTCATAATCATGTTCAGCGACCTCGATTACCCCAGGGCTGAAGTTGGCGACGTGTTCGGCACGTCTTCTGTAATTTGTTCAATATCGATCGATGGTGATCTACACTTCAAAAACGAACTTCATAATCATGTTCAGCGACCTCGATTACCCCAGGGCTGAAGTTGGCGACGTGTTCGACACGTCTTCTGTAATTTGTTCAATATCGATCGATGGTGATCTACACTTCAAAAACGAACTTCATAATCATGTTCACCGACCTTGATTAGCCCCAGGGCTGAAATTTCGGACCGCTCGGACGACATCCATAAAAAATCGATAATTTGATCGATATCGATCGATGGTGACCTACACTTCAAAAACGAACTTCATAATCATGTTCACCGACCTTGATTAGCCCCAGGGCTGAAATTTCGGACCGCTTGGACGACATCCATAAAAATCGATAATTTGATCAATATCGATCGATGGTGATCTACACTTCAAAAACGAACTTCATAATCATGTTCAGCGACCTCGATTACCCCTAGGGCTGAAGTTTCAGACCGCTTGGACGACGTCCATAAAAAATTGATAATTTGGTCGATATCGATCGATGGTGATCTACACTTCAAAAACGAACTTCATAATCATGTTCAGCGACCTCGATTACCCCCAGGGCTGAAGTTTCGGACCGCTTGGACGACATCCATAAAAATCGATAATTTGATCGATATCGATCGATGGTGATCTACACTTCAAAAACGAACTTCATAATCATGTTCAGCGACCTCGATTACCCCAGGGCTGAAGTTGGCGACGTGTTCGACACGTCTTCTGTAATTTGTTCAATATCGATCGATGGTGATCTACACTTCAAAAACGAACTTCATAATCATGTTCACCGACCTTGATTAGCCCCAGGGCTGAAATTTCGGACCGCTCGGACGACATCCATAAAAAATCGATAATTTGATCGATATCGATCGATGGTGACCTACACTTCAAAAACAAACTTCATAATCATGTTCAGCGACCTCGATTATCCCTAGGGCTGAAGTTTCGGATCGCTTGGACGACATCCATAAAAACCGATACTTTGATCGATATCGATAGATGGTGATCTACACTTCAAAAACGAGCTTCATAATCATGTTCAGCGAACTCGATTACCCCGAGGGCTGAAGTTTCGGACCGCTTGGACGACATCCATAAAAATCGATAATTTGATCGATATCGATCGATGGTGATCTACACCTCAAAAACAAACTTCATAATCGTGTTCAGAGACCTCGATCACCCCTAGGGCTGAAGTTTCGGATCGCTTGGACGACATCCATAAAAACCGATACTTTGATCGATATCGATAGATGGTGATCTACACTTCAAAAACGAACTTCATAATCATGTTCAGCGAACTCGATTACCCCTAGAGCTGAAGTTTCGGACCGCTCGGACGACATCCATAAAAATCGATAATTTGATCGATATCGATCGATGGGATCTACACTTCAGAAACGAACTTCATAATCATGTTCAGCGAACTCGATTACCCCCAGGGCTGAAGTTTCGGACCGCTTGGACGACATCCATAAAAATCGATAATTGGATCGATATCGATCGATGGGATCTACACTTCAAAAACAAACTTCATAATCATGTTCAGCGACCTCGATTACCCCTAGGGCTGAAGTTTCGGACCGCTTGGACGACGTCCATAAAAAATTGATAATTTGGTCAATATCGATCGATGGTGATCTACACTTCAAAAACGAACTTCATAATCATGTTCAGCGACCTCGATTACCCCCAGGGCTGAAGTTTCGGACCGCTTGGACGACATCCATAAAAATCGATAATTTGATCGATATCGATCGATGGTGATCTACACTTCAAAAACGAACTTCATAATCATGTTCACCGACCTTGATTAGCCCCAGGGCTGAAATTTCGGACCGCTTGGACGACGTCCATAAAAATTGATAATTTGGTCGATATCGATCGATGGGATCTACACTTCAAAAACAAACTTCATAATCATGTTCACCGACCTCGATTACCCCCAGGGCCGAAGTTTCGTGCCGCTTGAACGTCATCCTCAAAAAATCGATAATATCGATCGATATCGATTGGTCGACTTCAGATTCGTGTTCAGCGACCTCGATTACCCCCAGGCCTGAAGTTTGTACCGTCGACGTGTTCGGCCCGTCTACGGCTCGCCATGCACGGTTGCCGACGTGTTCGGCACGTCTACGGCTCGGCAGGCACGGTTGCCGACGTGTTCTGCTCGCCAGGCACGGTTGCCGACGTGATCGGCACGTCTACGGCTCGCCAGGCACGGTTGCCGACGTGTTCAGCACGTCTACGGCTCGCCATGCACGGTTGCCGACGTGTTCGGCACGTCTACGGCTCGCTATGCACGGTTGCCGACGTGTTCGGCACGTCTTCTGAATCCCGACGCACGTTGGACGACGTCTTCAGCATGTCATCTGAATCCCTCCGCACGTCGGATGACGTCTTGAGCACGTCTTCTGAATCCCAAAGCTCTGCACTTGATCCCCTTTCTCACCCTGACGCGTTGTTCGCTGAATACATCGTAAACTTAGGTGATCCGCCGCCGGGGTTTCAGTTCGCTGGCAATCGCCCATTGTTAAGCTGAAAGAAAACCCGGCTGGCATACGCCGCACTGTCCTAGGCATATCTTGGCTTCAGTCCCCCCTCCCCGTGACTGACAACGTGACCGACGGATTAAGCGAATTATATATAGTAAGATGATGGTCCTTTCTGATTACTAAAATCCAAAACTATGGAGGTTTATAATCGACCCCACAACACTTATTTACCATGTGCCGAATGTATTGAGTCCAACCAAGGAGATCAGACTTCTGGAAAATATCCAAAGCAGCTTCACAAAAATATCGATGGCGTTTTTTGATGAGCTATAATATCGCATAGTCATTTTCAGTGTTTGGGTTTTTTGGTCTGTTATCACTGATACACCGGTTGGAAAGAGAAGATCTTGTTATGTGACGAACATTTGAGGTTTACATGCCGTGCTATTAGCAGTTTTTCGTCCATCCTTCTTCCCTACTTAGACTTCATCTTGCAATCATTCGAAGATAGATGCCGGTCAGGAGTACTGCGGGTTCGAACGTTAGGCCTATGTTATACTTCGGTGACGCGTCGCCGACGCCGGCGTCGCCGACGTCGCCACAGGCGCGTCACCGACGTCGCCGACGTCGCCACAGACGGGCTGACGAGGTCAGCGTCGCCGACGTCGGTGACAGCGCGTCGCCGTGCACAGCACGGCGTTCTTCGTTCCCGGAACTGCAATCATCACCACCGTACTTTGAATTACGAAATCGAGAAGTGCAAAAGACACCGTCTTGCGAACACAAAAAGCAAAATTCATTAGAACACTGAGTGTTTGGGAGGGAGTGGGACCCTAAACCTTAGCTCCCCTTCAATTTGTCACTTTTCTTCCTTTTTGTGCCCTTCTCAGCTCTTCCGTTCGCATTTTCTAGGCCTATTTGCTTCCTTGTAGAGCAAGTAATACTAAATGGAACTGTGTAGAAAATGAGTAGTGTTTCCTCGCTTTCTCGAATGGTAATGCAAACCTCTGCGAAGAGCTTTTTCGAGATAGAATTCTTACTAATTAAGAGTTAAATTTTCTTTTGAACTTCGAGAATTCCGCGTAAATTTAATTTAAATACGATTTAACGAAAAAGGTCTTTGCTAAACCGCAAATGCTGGTAAAATCGTTAAATTGGTAAATCAATAGTCGTTAAATGCTAAACACTATCGCGTACTTCCATTATTATCGGGATAGACTGCGCCATGCACTCGTCTGTTATTTTGCATTTTACAATCTATTGATAGTGTTTCGCTTGAATTCTTGTTATAATATAATTTACAAAGTAACCGTATCGATTGATTTGTGCTTCTTTTAAAGTTTAAAACCTAAAAACACACTACGTCTTGCGAAAAATACAGGGCATCCTAAAAAATACAGGTACTGCTTGAATGGTTCTAACATTGCTGCTAGTGAAACCTTTGAAGACGCTTGAGACTCATATGAAAGTACAGGTAACGAGATTTATGTAACGTGTAAATAGCCCCGTCTGAAACCTTGCATTTCAGACTTGTTTGATTGTGCATGGTCTGAATGCTTACAATCTTGTTACTACTTGGCCACATTAATCTATGATGGGCTTTTTTTGATGTTTAGAACTTGACAGTGACGTGAAAGACACGTGGCATGACATTGAAAACACGCTCCGTTGCTAAAAATGCGCTCCGATGCTCTCCTGTCAACGACGTCCTCGACGCCGCCACAGAATCTGTTGACGATGTCGGCGACGTCGGTGGTGACGTCAGCGTCGGCGACGTCGGTGACGGGCTGTCGGTGACGGGTCGCAGCGTCGGCGACGCGTCGCCGAAGTATAACATAGGCCTTAGGTGTGTCCCTGAGTTACGGTAGCGCGCCACCGCCCTCGATTACGGTAGCGTCTTGGGTTGTTGAATCCGCCACGGACGAGGGACGAGGACGGCGAAGAATAGAGCAGACTATGCGCCACGAAGCAGACTTTCTGTAGGTGTAGATTGAAGACTTGTTCTTTGCCCTTCTTTCTTTTTGATCTTCTAGTTTTCACGTGCTTTGGGACGCTGGGTGATTCCTGGTGCGGGTTCGCCTTATAGTACACTTTAACGAAGGCAATAAAGATCAAACTAACCACATCCACATCCACATGCTAGTAAAGCCTGCACTGAACTAACAAACTATAAAACAAGCAAAGGAAAGCACATAGGAACGCTGAAAAGTGAATATGGCATGAGCGAAACCTATGAAGCCGTCGAAGACTAAGGAAGCGCAGAAAATCAAGGAACTTGATGTGTTGCTTCTTTTATCATTTCGTCCTTGTAATCTTAGAGTACTGCCCGTGCGCTAGTGCTAACGCGGCGACCCAAGACCAAAGATACGCCGAGAACCGAAACGTTGCACCGCGCCACCATGAGGAGGTACCCCTGACCCTTCCATTTATACTGCCGCAATTCGAAGATATATCTCCCGTGCTCAGTTGCGAGACGATGTTGTTCTTGTCAACATCCCCAACGACAACATCAAGAAGCAACTGGTGCGGAATAGACTCTACGACAATCAGTGCGTGTCAGATGAGTGTACAATTTACCCAGATTATAAGGTTGGAGACTGCGCAAAAAGTGGAGTGATCTATCAGATTGAATGTGTGGTATGTAACAGGACTTTGCCCTCGGTTCGCAGGCCGCCTCGTCTTCACCGTCTTCCTGTATCTACGTGTCCACCTATTGTTGTCTACAGATTGCCGGTTGTTATTGTAGTAATAAACTTTTTCTTCTTGGACTTGTGCTTCTGTTCGGCGTTTGGTCGCTAGTGTATGGGAGTAGAATCCCCGTGTACTAGAACGTTCGGATCAGCACACTTTTTCCAACGCGACACTTGTTGACTAATTCCACCAGAGAAAAAAGCGGGTGGTCGAGATGCGACAAATTCTGGAAAGGCTGTTTTTGGGTGGTCCCGATTTGCGAAGGTTCTGTCAGAAAAGGAAGTTCTGAAAGTGCCTAAAAAGGTAGTACTTGGTCGGCGCAAGGTCTGGTGAGTGAGGCAGAACTTCACCTCCTAGTTCGTTCAATTTTCGTACAGTGATTTGCGAAACGTGTGGGCTGGCGTTGTGCAGGAGAACGGGACCTCGTCTGTTGAGCAGTGCCGGCTGCAGCTCAAGCAGTTTTCGGTACATCTCGTCGATTTCGTCACAGTAAAACCCTGCTGTGGTGGTTCGGCGCCTGGTTCCAGAAAGTTGTAGTGAATCATGCTAGCCTCCGACCACTACACTGTTACAATAGTCTTTTTCTGGTGGGATCTCGGCTTCGGGAAGTGCCTAGGGAGTTCGTCGACATCAACCTACTTTTCGTCACATGTGACGACTCGAGCCAAAAACGGGTCGCTTTGATTCCTGAGAAGCAAAGAACCACAGATTTCGAAACGCGACAATTTCTGGCGATCACTCACTCCTAGACCTTCCGCAATCTCTCGGAATGTTTCCATTACCTTCCACGGAGGCTTTCAAACCGTCGTCCTGGATTACTGTAAGTCTGCCGCTTCGCAGTGAATCTTCAAGGCTTCGTTGCAAGGCTCCTTCTCCAACACTATTCTCACACTTGGCTGATTTGTCAGCTGTTTCGATGGCGTACTGGCCCAGTTTGAAATCGAAATAAAAAATCGTTTCGGAATTGCTCTTTCGACACATTCCAATAAGTCTTCGAAGAAACACAATTGTTAAGCATAGCTGGAACACAGATTATTCTGTCAGATAGAGCGAAGACGTACCAAGAGAGTAGAATTACGTCCTTTCATCTACCGTGAACAACAAACTACACCCTATACCGGGTCTTAGCGATTGCTATAGCTGCCGCGCTGGCCCACATCCATCGACGACGATAATCGTTTTAAAAATACTCCCCAGCCCCACCTACCATGGCGCCGCAAGAATTCGTCTGCAGGGAAAGGTCAATCGCACTTCGAGAGCAGGCGGTGAAAGACAGTCCGGCTGAGGGCCTGTTCGTACTCCGCGACGGGAGCCACGTCAGTGACAGGAGGGACAAAGCAAAGCATACCTATCGATTTTTCCCAGGCAGCGGCCCTTCACTGATCAATACGTATCCTTCGCCTTGTCGCTCCCGCCTCTGCCGTCGCGAAGTATGAACAAGCCCATAGGAAGGGTCTCCAGGTAACTCACCAACTCGGCTGTACGTCCTGACCCGCCTCCACCGCGACCGCAGCTTCACCCACGAGCCCCGTTTTGCTTTGCGTCTGGTGCACTCGCCACACGCCAGAGTTCCCTTGCCTGATTCTGTGCTCTCCTACGCTGTTGTGGAGAAGAACGCGGAATCAGGGTAGCTGTTTCGTCTGGAATTTACCTACAACACTAGCGGCGTTCGCAGGTGATGTTTTCTCTCTCGCTCAGTCTGTTGACGTTGTACTTGACCTTCCTGGTTTGCTCCATCAGGTCTTGGAGCGATGCTTCACAAGCGCAGGCACAAACGTGCGGGCGCTATAAGTAGAAATGGTCGTCCTAGTCCACATCAATTTGCGCAGCTTGGCTAGAGCCTTTACAGAGTCTCGCGGCACCACCCGGAGAACTCGTCCATATCGCTCTCGCCGTAGTGCGGGACCCACGCTGCCACTGTGGTGGAAGCCGCGGTGCGGACCAGGGGTGTGCGTAATTACGATTTACGATTTACGATTTTACGATTTACGGCAATTTCTGGCAAATTTTTTACGATTTACGATTTACGACATTTTGGGTCGTAAATCGTAAATTTTCGTAAATGTGATCTTTGATCAACAACCAACTGGCGACCAAATTTGGAGTGGGTTATAAAGATATGCTTACTCTAATGGTCCCTTCTTATATGTAGCTCATTCCCACTTTCCTTTAGAGTTGATTTTTGATAATGATTTGATGATTTTTGATGATGTGTTGCTGGGTTATACAATACCGTTCTGTTCACAGGCTTCCCGAATCCGACTTTTCTCTTCGCTTAACTAACTTTCTCATTTCACTGACATTGTAAGGACTCCCGTTTGGAACCGGACAGGTTCAAGAAGAGAAACAAGTGCAATACAATATAGAAGCAAGTGCTCCGTCAGGCAAATCGGCGTGCCTCGCGCAATGTTGCAATATCACTAAGCTGGAGAATCAGATCAAGCTTGCTGCTCTGCGTATCCAGCTTTCTTTCCTTCCTAGCAGTATAAAAGGCAATATTCGGATACTCTAGCGCCAGGCTGACTACGAACAACTTCACTTCTCGTCCACAAACGGTCAACCTCAGACAAAAATCGAAATTTTCGATAGATCTGATCGATTTTGGCCGCACGACGAAACGCCTTTTTGACAGAACTGAGGATTCCCACCGCTTCTAATGCTATGTTGAAGTGAAATTTTTTTCCATGTGGGACCGCTACAGCAGTGTCCCCACTATTAGGGGGGGCCAAAAGTAATGAGACAAAATGAAAAAATTTTTTATCTCTTTATAACTCAATTACAACTCAACGACGCTGAGGAGTGTATTTGCCCATTAAGGGCAAGGACCTTGCTGCCATCGCTCAGCCAACTTCCTGATCCCATCCTTCCAGAACTGCTTGAGCCTGGTGTTGATCAACTGCTCGATATGGTTGTCAAAGACTCCTTGGGTTTTTGTGTCCCTTCTGACTAGGAAGTCCTGTAGGCTCAAGTAGTAGTGGTAGTTGCATGGAGAGATGTCCAGCGAATACGGTGGGTGAGGCATGTGAACGTAGCCCAGCTGGCCAAGCTTATCCATGGTTACTTGTTCCCGATGGGGTACGGCGTTGGCGAAGAGGAGAACCTTCTTGAAGCGCTGCGAATGAATAAGAGCGACTCGCCGGCCCATCTCCTCTATTTCGTTCACCATGGCCTTGGAGTTCATCGCGGTGCTCTTGGGAAACAGCCTCCGGTAAACCGGTCCATGGGCGCAGACCCAAAAGCTCCAAAGATGCTTCTCGCCGTGAACATCTCGCCGAACGAAGGTCGGTAACAATTCACCAGGCATCACCCAGACTCGCTGCTCGGCAGGGTTAAGGTAGAAGACGTACTTCTCATCCTGCGTGAATATTGAGCCCAGGCTGCTCGGGGTTGGGAATTGGGGGAGATTTGCGCGACACAGGTCGACTCGTCAGACTGGGGTTTCAGCATGAGACAGGCTGAGGTTTTTGGCATGCTTCTGGAAAGGGCGGAAGTGGTAACTTCTCAGATGGGCTTCAGTAAGTAGCATACAAACAAACAAATACAACAAGTAGGAATTCAGACTCTAGCCACGAGATATATGGACATGGCATGGGGTGTCTCATTACTTTTGGCCCCCCCCCCCTAATACTTGCCCCCTTTACTGAAACTCACCACCCCCCCCCCCTTCCCCATGTACTGGTACAGCACTCATGGCACCCCCTGACTGGACCTGGTTTCCCATTGCTGGTACTGATCGATGATTTGATCAATATCGAATGATGGTGATCGACACTTTTGAAACGAACTTCAGATTCGTGTTCAGTGACCTCGATTACTCCCAGGGCTGAAGTTCCCATGACACGTAGAAGTCGTCTGTATATTTCTCGCAATTTTCGCGGTCCGTAATTCCCCCCCCCCCCCCCCCCGATTTTATGACTAATTTATGAGTCATCGGTTAGCGGATTATTATATAGTATGATATGATAAGCTCATGTCTAGAAGGCAGGGGAGGCTGGGGTCCTCCGTTACTGGTCCAGAGCTAGCAAGGCGCATCGCATTCCTACTAGTGAAGGTTGTTCCATTTCAGCCCATAGAAAGCCATTGGAGGCGGTTTCTTAGAGAAAGAAAGGGAGCATTCTTTGATCCGCGCCCTGTTTGGTAATAATGTATAGTCAATTTGCTTATAACGTATTCATGTAAATCTCTTCGAATAGAATTGATACAAATCTATGATCGAACATCATCCGTGATTGCAAGCGGGGTCTAGAGGGTTGCTACACTTATGTTGAAAGGATACACCACTAAGGTTTCGTTATATGTCGCGAGGACGGGGAGCATTGTGAGATAGGAACTCCCCGTGGAACCAGACCTCATTGAATGAGCGTGTCATTCAGAGAGGGCGTGTATGTACAGCTGTAATCCTGATCGACTGGCATGTGTTCGGTCTGTGTTCTGGTTATTATTGGCTGGCGCATTACCACCTACCAATGCTGCTCACCTTCGCGACATGTACCAATGGCTCTATCGGTCTACATTGTGCTTTATAGGATTGAGCAAATTGATACAAAAGGGCAAAAAATCAAATCGAGCACGTAGCATTTCTAGAAAAGGTCGAACTGGTTTTGACAGTCTTGATCTCCAATTTCGGTGATGTGATTGAGTTTATCGTATTCATCCTATCTAATCCGCTTACGATGCTGCAGGCTCTCGGAGAGCAAACATTCGTAACAGAGCTGGCGAAGGGTAGCCCGTGCGAGAGCTGGGAGTTATTAAATGGTAGAGCAATATTATTCCTTTCACGACATTGTCCGACCATGTCGTCGATCTCTTTTTTGCCGCATGGGACAATGTCCGACGGACACCATCATAAAAACAGTTCGTGGAAAATTGTCACACACTCTATAGAACAATTTTAATCAATGAGTCCGCTAATAACTACAGTCAAGATGGTCCATGGAAAATTTCATTTGTTACTGTTTTTTCGTACGTAACAAATCAGTAATACAAATAAAATAATAGAAATAATCAGCGCGCTGAAAAAATGCGCGCTATCCCACGCAGCAAACTACTGAAGATCGCGCGTGTCGTGAGGGCGTTATGAAGTTTTCGAAATGCTACAAGTGCAGGAGCAGGAAACCGGCGCATTAGTCAATGGTGAAACTTTTTTTAAATTTTCAGTTTTGAAAGCGATTTTTGCGCTGTTGTTTCCGCTAAATCCTAGATTTATATTCAAGCTAAAGCATTGGTAGTAAGTTAGGAATTTAATGAATATTCAACCGATGCAAGCTTTTTGTTAGAATGCCATGCATAGGCTTGAGTAATGTTTTTGAATTTACAGTTTATTCGACTTTCCTAACAGGTGTAAAGTTTGGTTTGGACGATGTTTTACTATCAGGAACCCGTGACAAGAGAAAAAGTGTGGTAAGAAAATTGTTCAGATTAAGCTGAAAACTGAAGCTAACACGACAGTTAAATAAATATTGAATCACATCTGACTAGCATTAGCAGAAAACTGGAAATTTAGTTGTACTGCATTACAGTTCAGGAGACTCTGACGATTTACGGTTTACGATTTACGACTTACGACGGTTTCTTCGTAATTACGATTTACGATTTATGAAATTTCAAATTTCATTTACGCACACCCCTGGTGCGGACGAGTCGTCTAGGAACCGCTGATCGCGAAGGTCGCCGAGAGAGAGCTGCCGTGAACTACGGCAGCTCTCACCCGCAATGCCAGGCGCTGCAGGTGAGACCCGCCGGAAGTGGTCGAATTCGAAGCTTGGGGAGGGGTAGAATAGCCCATTTTTCATGGCCAAACCTTTCTCAGGAATGTAGATATTCGACTTAGAGCATGGGAGGCGCTTACTCTTCATATCGAGATGGCCGCAACCTTAAAATTTGGGCCTGGAATCCTCCGTTTTGAGCTGCTTCTCAGCTGACTTCACGTTTTATGGGAATTATACAATTTTCTCGTCAAATTGGGCGCTTTCAAGCCAAATTGTACACAGTTCAAGCCAAACTGCCAGGAACAGTGTCCAATTCGGTTTAAAAAGTGTCCAAATGGACGCGAAAATGGTATAAATTTTCTTGTTCTTGTTTTTTCTTGTGTTATGAACTCTTTTGTCATATTCATGTTTACTTAATCGTTCTCACTGATTCGATGTTTCTATTCGTGTTTCCGTGCTCGCTTTCCTTGCTCCCTTGTCCTCATTCTTGTTAACTTGCTGATTTTCATTGTTGCTTCGGGTTTGTTGGTGTTTGCTTAATCGTTTTCATGGTTGCTTTGGTTGTGCTCGTGTTTCCGTCTCGTTTTCATTGGATATTCAGTTTTTTTCAGGCTTTTCGTTCCTGCCGGCAAAATACGTAGTAGTACGTACACATTGCGTACAGTAACCCTTGCGGCGCGTCACCACTAGCCATTGTCATGGCGGCTCCGCGGCACCCCTAAGACTTTGAGATATGACAGCCACCCTATCACCGATTCCTGTGATGCTCATACGGTAGGAAAGGGGCAGGGCCTCGCTGCACCCAAGCTATATGCACCTGCCTCCCCCACCAGACCTTTACCTGTTCGCTTAACGGAACGACATGTCCTCAATAAAGACAATTCTCCCACTCCTTTGCTGTTGTCTTGTCAATGGCAAAATCCACTGAACCACCAATCACACTGAAAGGAGAACTATGGTCTTTCACGTATTAAGCGGCCATACATTTTCTGTCTAATAAGCCAACTTACTCGTGCGTCAAAGAGTGACATCTTTGATCTCTGAAGAGAGGAAGTTCTATTAGAGATTAAAGTCCGTCGAAATCAATGGTGCACTCCTTTAATTTGGCAAGTTTCCGTACTCTATACCTGGAGCAGCTATCTGCGAGGCAGATAACAAAGTCTCCCGTACGTCAAAAATACTTGGGATAAACTTTTCTGTAGCCATAAAAGGTCTCCTTTAAAAAAGGGAACCATC
>OX375870.1:59881576-59902860 GCA_947359475.1 Heligmosomoides polygyrus bakeri | reverse complement strand
GTGATTGGATGGTGCTATACCTTACTTTACTCAACCGATCGTAACTCGTTCAGTTTTGAGACTTATGCAAATGCGGGTGGCATTCAGAAAACTAGAAGAGATTCTCTTTCTGATGATCAAAAACCACCTTTCAAAAGAGGTATCTTCATGCGTGGCCAGGGGATGCGATTTTTGCTAGAAAAAAATTGGAGTAATTTTACAAAAACTAACATAACTCGCTTACTTCTAACAATGCGCGGGGGTGCGATTGCGATTTTTGCGGAAATACTTGCCGAAAATCCCAGGCCCCCGGCCGCGCATGAAGATGCCTTTTTTGAAAAGCGGTTCTGTGATCAACAGAAAGGGAATTTCTTCTAGTTTTCTGAATGCCACACGCACTTGCACACCTCTCAAAAATAAGTGAGTTATGATCGTTTAAGTACTGGCTACCTCGTAAGACCTCTCCTTCTCGCGAGGTCAGATTGCAGATACCCGCACTTAAACGATCATAACTCACTTATTTTTGAGAGGTGTACAAGTGCGTGTGGCATTCAGAAAACTAGAAGAAATTCCCTTTCTGATGATCACGAAACTGCTTCTTAGAAAAGGCATCTTCATGCGCGGCCGAGGGGGTGCGATTTTTCTGCGATTTTTGCAAAAATCGCACCCCTCGGCCGCGCATGAAGATCCCTTTTTCAAAACTTAATTGTGGATCCATGAGATAGAGCATTTCCTTTAGTTTTCTGAGTGCCGCCCTTACTTGGATCTCTTAGAAATGAGCCAGCTATGTCAGTTTTTGTAAAATCACTCCATTTTTTTCTAGCAAAAATCGCATCCCCCGGCCAGGGTCAAGCGTGGGGTTCGATTTTTGCTGAAAATTTACGACCCCCGTCCGAAGCGGAATTTGAACGACCCCTCCCTCCTTCTTCCACTGTTTTATTCCTTATACAAGTGCTCCGACACGCCTAACGGCGTGTCTCGAACTTGCGCGCTTCGCGCGACTTTGTAGCATCACTGACCTATGAAAAGTAGTTTTTTAAAACACAAAATTCGCCAGCATCTAGGACTTGTGGCGTATTTTATCGGCATCAAGCCCTTCATCACTTTGGTATCTTCATAGACATTCTTTCCTGACCGGCCAGTAATGTCATTGATTTGTGCTGCGCAGTACTTCTGTCCCTCAGGTTGTTCCTCCGCAATCGTTCTCATGCTCAACAGCTAGCGTTTCAGGTTGTCGTTGACATGTCTTCCGAAGCTAGGTTCCCCTTTCTCGTTTCTTCTTACTGGATCTAACTGCTGGTCCGCCTTTACTGGCCTTCCCTCCCCCTCTTTAGTCCCCACCTTCCTGGCCCCTTCTTCCAGGTTCTTCCTTTCCTTCCTGGTCGCTCTCCTGGTCCACCACAGAGGTCCCTCTTACCGCCACTCTCCACCGCCCCCTTAGTGGTCCTCCCATGCTTGCGGCACGGTCAGTGACACGTATTCAGAATCAGGATGCTTGCTGCGCGACGTAGGGAGCCCGTTTTCTGGATCAAGAAGCTCAGAGGCGCGCGCAGTCGCCGCTGTGTCGAGCATGAAGAGGCTATGCATATGGCAGATTCCTTGTTCTCCGTATGAATTCCCTTACGGCTCCCTTCTTGTTGGTTCCCCGTCCTGATCCCGCCACCAGATCCCTTCTTCCAGGTAGATTCCTCCTCCTAGGCCTCCCACGCTCACGACACGACAACGGCGAGCGAGCGCCCATTGTGTGACATCGGTGTCACATCCTCTAAATCCGGTCTCTCTTAATGGTAATGGATCCCCTTGCCGATTCTCCTTACTATCCCCTTCCCCTGACTGGTAACTCCCCAATGATCCCTACATATTGCCTAAACTCTTCTTGGCGCCACCTCCTGGCCTGCTTCCTTGTTCCCCCATCGACCATCCCGATGCTCCTGGTCGCTGCCTACTGACCGCTGTCGGTTCTCCACCTTCAAAGTCTCCCTTCTACCCTTACCCCTTTAGTAGTCTTCTCATGCTAATGGCACGAAGTCGGCTTCTGAATCTGGACGCTCAGAAACGCGCGTAGGTGCTGTTGTGTTTAGCAGTGAAGGGTTGCGTTTCCCCCTGCTGCAGCAACATCCCACGTTCAATAGCAAATTTTGCCCGCGCTGTAGATGATGAGGCGTACCTCATGCAGGTTAGATCATTCGACCGCCCTCGCTGTGGATAGTGCGGCATATCTCACTTCGATTAGATCACTCGACCGCTCTCGCTGTGTATGATGCGGCGTACCTCACCTAGGTTGGATCACTCGACGGACAAACTTTTTTATATATAAGTGGGGATATCTTGATTTCTTCAAGGTTTTATGTGCGTTTTGAACCCTTTAGTAGGTTCTTATTTTCAGGATCGGCTTCGACACAATAGAACAATGAAAAGAGGTCACTGAACAATAATACTTTGATGGCATAATAAAGCTGAACACTATTTTTCGACACTTTAAAGTAAAGATTTTCTGGTAGCAGTCTTTCAATCACCACTGTTTAATTTGTGCAGGTGTTATTTTTAGGACATCATGGACACGACACATTTTTCTACCTGAAGGAGCGACGTCTGCATATAAAATTGTGCTCTGAAATAGTATTATATAAAATTTTGAGTGTTACCTTCTGATGACGAATTAAGTGCTTCTCCTGGATTTTTTGAAGTACTCATCGAATCAACTACGGAGCGGCTAACGAATGGTGGACGATGGAATTCCCATGGAAATGCCATCAATGTCATTCTGCCATCTTAAGGAAACATCATAAAAAATCAAAAATGAAGCCTACAAAAATCCAAGCCCTGGGCATCGTCCAACAACAACAAAAAACAAGCTTCTCCGCAACGATGACGGAGCTGCAATAACAATATGATTAGAATGGATCGTATACAAAATCCTCGTTTTTCATGAAAAAATTATTCTTCTAAATATCGACACACTAATCACATGGAAGATGTTACTTTTAGTTCTATGCCATTTAAAGCACAGAAAACACATCTACTAAAGCTTTATGACTTTTCCAGAAGCCCCCAAAAAATCTGCGAGTTACGGCAGGTTACATGCGGCTACTGCGTTCTCTGACATGATCGTTCGCAATTGAAATATGGATGGACTCCTCGCCGGAAATTTTTTTCTGCCTTCTGAAGGACAGGACGAAGAGAGTGGAATTCCACCATATAGAATTTTAAGTCGTGCTTAAAATACAGTAAAAACTAAGCTTCTCCACTGCGATGAAGATATGATGAGGATGGATCGCATACAAAATTCTCATTTTTCATGAAAATATTATATTGTTTAGCCAAAGCATATCACCCATACGGATAAAATCCAGTCACAAGAATTTCGAAGTCCTGATTAATTCACTGTGAAAAAATCGTGATTTTCTGGATAAAACAGGTTGAATCGACCTCTGGTCGACTTTTCACCAACGCCATCGGAGCATAAAATTGAACGTTCACAAAAAGTTTCATAATGTTCCATGTTCGGTTTTCATAAAACCTGGGCATATTGCGAGAATAGTCTTAATGCTTCTGTGCCACGCAGGTTTGTTATAGTGGAACAACTTTATTCGGCCGACGTTTCGACAACTTCGTCGTTTTCAAAGGCCTGAAAGAAGTTCGAAACCCAAGACTAGGCACTCATTTCGGCAAAAACTCCCTTCTCCAGCTCTGTCAGTTTCAATATTTCCTACGAGTGTCAAGCGAAATCCTACTGAAGCA
Organism: Heligmosomoides polygyrus bakeri; assembly: GCA_947359475.1. Lineage (NCBI taxonomy): Eukaryota > Metazoa > Nematoda > Chromadorea > Rhabditida > Heligmosomidae > Heligmosomoides > Heligmosomoides polygyrus. The sequence continues at coordinate 59,899,140 of OX375870.1, read as the reverse complement.
AGCCGAACTCATCGTTGTTCCACAAGTACTGAGGGAGTGCTCAGCTACGCTATCACCATTGAGCAACTGAGACCTACCAAACTGCGGATCTATACTGATGTTAAGTGTATAGATTGCACGGTCTCATAGCTCGCACAGCGGGATAAACGGCAAAAACTCACTGGTGATCGAAACGCACTCACTTCGGTTATTCATTGTTGGATTACGTTCGCGGATCCAGAAGGCCTCTAGGGCCTTTCTGGGACCGATCTCACTTTCACGAAGCAACACAGTGCATTTAGTATTAAAATCGTCTCCGTGATGGACATCCACTCGATGTTTACCGAGTGGGGTTACCAAACTACGCTTTTCCTTACCAGCAAGGTGTTCCCTGATGCGAACGCTTAGCGCTCTCCCTGTCTCCCCAATATATAGCTCCCCACAGCTTAAACACTGGATTTGGTAAACCACACCTTTCTGCGCACAGTCTCCACTTCTCCCATACGGGCAGATGACGCAGTCTCTCGTTATACATGAACGATCGTAAAGCCTATTGCGAACTAGCAGTCGTTTGATGTTGTGTCCTGGTATGTTGACCAGCACAACATCATCGTCCAAATTTGCTCGCACTAGGCATAGACGTACAGCTGCCGTGATCTCCTCAGAAATAAAGGGTAACTGGAGACATATTTTATTTTCCCGCGCATTTACACCACGCCCAGATCCCATCCGGCCATTTCGTTGTCTTGGATCGTACCCATTGAGACGTGCAATATTGCGGGCAAGCATACGTGATTCCTCGCGCTCCTCATGTCCCGTGCACACACCCACTGCCGTTCTGTACATGTTGCGAAGCACAGCACGTTTCACAGTCAGAGGGTGAGCAGATTTTGCATGGACTATGATGTTCTTGGAGCTACCCTTACGATACCATTTCACATTAAAAGAGCCGTTTTCTACCCTAATTTGAGTGCTCAAATAGGGTAGCCACCCTTCACACGGAGCTTCTCGAGTGAATTTGATGTTTTGTGACTGTGTATTAAGGATGTTGAACAACTCATCCACCTCGGATTGCGTTGTCGTTATTATACAACAATCATCAATGTATCGACAGTACATTATGGGAAGGCGCTCCAGTGCTGGTCGTTCCACTCTGCTCATGAAGCAGATCGCTAGGGTTGGAGCTAAGCGCTGTCCCATCGCCAGTCCTCTACACTGCGAGAAATATTTCCCGGACCACTTGAAAACGTTACACTTTAAGCATTCTTGTACCAGCATCATTATGTGTGATTTATTCAAACCAAACGTAGTAATACTTCTTCCATGCTCATCTAGCATCTCCGAAAGTGCTTGTAAAGCAGCGTCATTATCTACGTTGGTATATAACGCAGTCACGTCAAATGATTCAATCACACAATTTTGCTGAAGCGTACTAGATCGCAAGCGGTCCAGAAATTGTTCCGTGTTTACCAAATGTAGCTGAGAAGGTATGAAGCTGAGAAGTTGACCGACAATTTTGTTGAGGAACCAGGAGATTCGGTCAGTCGGTCCATCTACGCAGCTTATTATGGGTCGGATTTTGTACGCGCCTGCACTCAAAGAGTTCTTGTCCTCCTCAGACAATTTATGCGTTTTGACCAGGTGATAGAATACCGGGCAGGTGGGTGTGTCCAGTTTCAGCCTCTTGATAAGTCGCTTATCTAGACCAGCCGACTCACCCACAGACTTCCAAACAGAGTTTAACCTGTGGAATTGCGAACGAAAATGTCTCTCTGATGACTCGGCATAAACCGTTTGGTCAGCGAGGTGGTGTTCAGATATCTATCTATCCAGGAGTCCCGGACAAACAACGAACTCACCACCTTTGTCACTAACAGAGAGTCGTATTTCGTTACGAGCTATTAAGTCGCGCAATTCTTTGAAGCCTTCCCACTGCTCTCTTGTCAAATTCGTTGTTCGATCACCTCTGTGCCTACGAAAAACGCGAAGCACCTCCGATATTAGAATTCTGAATTTGACATCAACTTCAGGAACAGGGTCGTGCTCCTTGTAAAAAGCGCGAGGGAACGGAATAGGTGAGAGCATCGTTCGTAGAGGTTCTTCGTTTGTACGAGAGTCAGGGTTGGTTCTTGCCTTCGCTCTAAGCTGATCTCTTAGCTTATGTAACCCGCCCACTACTTTTCGATACATCGACGCATTCACGTGCTGCGATAGTGAAAATGATGGCCCTAAATCCAAAAAATCCAACGCTTTCGGGGAAATGAGTGCATTGCCAATAACGGTAACTCTTGCCTGATCCGCTGCGGCAGTGGTGGTCGTCTGCTGAGGCACTCGGCTCCCAGATAACTGTGGAACTCCGGTGAAAGGCCTACTATCAGAAAAGGTTCCCCTGTTTTCACTCCTAAGAGCATCGAACTTTCTACAGAGAGTGGATTTCGCATTTGCTCGAAGAGTATCACAGATCTGTTTCGATCCGCTCTCAATCCTTCTCCAGACCTCATTTTGCAAAAACCGTCTACATGACTCCTCCTTCGCAGTGCATTTCAGCAACGTTGAGTACAGTATGTACTGCTTCTGTTTGATAGCGACTACCAGGACCGACCGGTAGATAGCACGAATCCTAGGATGATCTTCCGGTAGATTACATATCGACCCAAGTTGCTTATTTCGAATGAATCTCGGAATGAGATCGGTTCTTCTGCACAGCTGGAGGAAGAATAGAGACTGTCTGGTGAGCACGATCTTTCGTCGGAGAGCTAGAACTTCTTTAACGATGCCGAACATCTGTGGCGGTACGAACTGCATAATCCTCCATGTTCGGTTTTCATAAAACCTGGGCATATTGCGAGAATAGTCTTAATGCTTCTGTGCCACGCAGGTTTGTTATAGTGGAACAACTTTATTCGGCCGACGTTTCGACAACTTCGTCGTTTTCAAAGGCCTGAAAGAAGTTCGAAACCTAAGACCAGGCACTCATTTCGGCAAAAACTCCCTTCTCCAGCTCTGTCAGTTTCAATATTTCCTACGAGTGTCAAGCGAAATCCTACTGAAGCAAGCCGAACTCACCGTTGTTCCACAAGTACTGAGGGAGTGCTCAGCTACGCTATCACCATTGAGCAACTGAGACCTACCAAACTGCGGGTCCATACTGATGTTAATTGTATGGATTGCACGGTCTCATAGCTCGCACAGCGGGATAAACGGCAAAAACTCAAAGTTGCTTCGTGAAAGTGAGATCGGTCCCAGAAAGGCCCTAGAGGCCTTCTGGATCCGCGAACGTAATCCAACAATGAATAACCGAAGTGAGTGCATTTCGATCACCAGTGAGTTTTTGCCGTTTATCCCGCTGTGCGAGCTATGAGACCGTGCAATCTATACACTTAACATCAGTATGGATCCGCAGTTTGGTAGGTCTCAGTTGCTCAATGGTGATAGCGTAGCTGAGCACTCCCTCAGTACTTGTGGAACAACGGTGAGTTCGGCTTGCTTCAGTAGGATTTCGCTTGACACTCGTAGGAAATATTGAAACTGACAGAGCTGGAGAAGGGAGTTTTTGCCGAAATGAGTGCCTGGTCTTAGGTTTCGAACTTCTTTCAGGCCTTTGAAAACGACGAAGTTGTCGAAACGTCGGCCGAATAAAGTAGTTTCATAATGTTTTTCAAATTTCTTTTAGTTTTTCACAAAGTAGATAAAACGCACTTTTTCAACGTGTAAAAATCGTTTTCCAAAAATGGAGTCGTCACGAGTGGCGGTTGGTTCGATTTTTGAGCGAAAAAATTGAAGTGGCTTCACAAAAATATTCATAACTCGACCAATTGTTGGAAGTTTCAAAATCTCGCTAGCTTTTCAGAAACTAGAAGAAGAGCCCTTTTTTGTTTTATAGAAATCAGTTTCCAAAAATTCGATCTTCATGCGCGGCGGGAGGGGTTCGATTTCGGGTCCATTTCGCAAAAATACGTACCGAAAATCGAACCCCCCGCCGCGCATGAAGATCCCTTTTTTTGGAAATCGGTTCTTATATGGTTAGAAAGCATATTTGCTCTATTTTTTGATGATTGAGCGAAATTTTTGATTTTCGGAAAAATAGCCGAATTATGATCCATTTTCCGAATTTTCCGATTTTCGGCAAAAATCGACCAGAAATCGAACCCCCCTCCCGCCGCGCATGAAGACCCCTTTTTTGCTAAACGTGTTTGTAATCATAAAGAAGCGCTGTTTATCTACTTTTCAAAAAGCTAACGTGATTTTTGAATTTCAAAAAAAATAGCCGAATTATGAACATTTTTGTGAAATCACTCCGATGACGACGGCGAAGAGTCGATCCGCGATTCAGTTCACGACTTCGGAAAATTGATCATAATTCGGCTATTTTTCTGAAAATCAAAAATTTCACTCGGCCATCAAAAAATAGAGCAAGCATGCTTTCTTACCATATAAAAATCGATTTCCAAAAAAGGGATCTTCATGCGCGGCGGGGGAGGTTCGATTTTCGGTACGTATTTTTGCGAAATGGACCCGAAATCGAACCCCCCTCCGCGCATGAAGACCGAATATTCGGAAACTGATTTCTATATAGCAAAAAGGGCTCTTCTTCTAGTTTCTGAAAAGCTAGCGGGATTTTGAAACTTAGAAGAATTGGTCGAGTTATGAATATTTTTGTGAAGCCACTTCAATTTTTTTCGCTCGAAAATCGAACCAACCGCCACGCGTGACGACTCCTTTTTTGGAAAACGATTTTTACACGATAAGAAAGCGCGTTTTATCTTCTTTATGAAAAGCTAAAAGAAATTCGAAAAACCTACCGAGTCATGAATCTTTTTGTGAACGTTCAATTTTATGCTCCGATGGCATTGGTGAAAAGTCGACCAGAGGTCGATTCAACCTGTTCTATCCAGCAAATCACGATTTTTTCACAGTGAATTAATCAAGACTTCGAAATTCTTGTGACTGGATTTTATCCATATGGGTGATATGCTTCGGCTAAACAAGAATATTTTCATGAAAAATGAGAATTTCGTATGCGGTCCATCCTCGGCGGAGATTCATCGCAGCGGAGACGCTTAGTTTTTACTGTGTTTTAAGCACGACTTAAAATTCTATATGGTGCAATTCCACTCTCTGTCGTCCTGTCCTTCAGAAGGCAGAAAAAAATTTTCCAGCGAGGAGTCCATCCATATTTCAATTGCAGTCGATCATGTCAGAGAACGCAGTAGCCGCATGTAAACTGCCGTAACTCGTAGATTTTTCGGGGCTCCTGGAAAATTCATAAAGCTTTAGTAGATGTGTTTTCTATGCTTTCCATCTTCATCCATCTTAGTGTGTCGACATTTTTTCGGTAAATCGAGACGTCTGATCATATAGAATATCGTTTCAGAGAAACATAGTTTTATCACTGTGTGTCAAACGGGCTTAAACGTTTATAGGGTGCGATTTCATTTTCTGATGCTGTTTCCTGCAGGAGAGAAATTATTTTTCGAGCAAGTCCGTCCTTCGGTTGCCATTCCGTCATCGATTCGAAGAGCGCTTCAAAAATCTTGTAGGGAAAGCACTTAAGTCGTCCTCAGTAATTAACACTTGAAATTTTATAGAGTGCAATTCTGGAAGTAGATGTCGCTCATCAGGCAGAAAACTACCGTGTCCATGGCGTCCTGGGAAAATCTGAAAAAATGAAAATCTCTCATTGACTCTAAATCTGCAGACAGAAGAAATCTTTATTTTTCACTGCACAGTAATCGACATTAATTTTTTTTGATATTCAATCCTATTTTTTTAACTCCAGGAAACGCAAGTGCCTGTATATCTCCGCATTGTCGTAGTCACACCTGAAAAAAAAAAACAACTTATTAATAGATGCAATCATCTAAAAACCTGAATTTGGAGAGAGTCCTCTGCCAAAGCCGAGAGAGTACGACCACCCCCCCCCCCCCCCCTCCCTCCAGTCGAGGCTACAGTACGACCCCCTTCGATTCCCGAACCTCAGGCTTGACCCTACCCCCAACCGCCCATGAAGATCCCTCTTTTGAAAGGTGGTTTTGTGATCATCAGAAAGAGAATCTCTTCTAGTTTTCTGAGTGCCACCCACATTTGCAAGTCTCAAAACTGAAACTGTTACGATCGGTTGAACTAACTACAAGTGTAGCACCATCCAATCACATCGACGAGCAATCGACCAGGCACATCCTTCTTGATCTCACGGAAAGTAGCTCCAGGCGAGCTGCATTTTTATTATGTATCTAACAAAGATTAAGCTTTTGCATAGCTACATGTCAGCACTAGACATCGTTTCCTTCAGGTATGAAAAATCTTTATTTTTGAAAAAAAATTGAGCATCACCTCACAAAGAAGATCGCTTATACTCAATTTCTTGAACAAGTGCTAAATAAAAACTGTGCTATTGTGAACTCCAGTTTTAGCTCCAGTGGTCACTTTGTTTAGGGAACATTCTATTGTTGGGAAAATTCAGTAGAGGGAAATCACTCCACCTGATCGGATGAAAGGTTGCTTAGGAGCGGTCTGATTTGATCCTGCTACAAATTGAAGGTTAAATTTCATTAAGATCCATTTTCTGCTTCAGTAGTTACATCCTTCAGCTAAAAAATGTGTCGCGCCGTCACTGCAAAAACTGAGCAGCAATCGACCTATTTCAGCTACTTTGAAAAGTGCTTCAGAAGAATCCATTATTTAGTCGGTAGAATAACTACTTGAATTTTGTTAGATACAGTTTCAAATCTAAATGACGTCCTCTTTCCGTAGAAGAAGCGGTGCTCAGGATGTCGCCATGTCATTGCCATGCTGAAAAATCTTCATTGATTTATTTGTATCAAAACTTTATTAATTAAATATTAATATTTTTTCACATTTTCTAAAATAGGTGGCAACTCGAGAAACAACTTAACATTGAAATTCAGCGATTTTCTCGGAGGGGGGGGGGAGGGTCGTACTAAGGCCCTTCTGGAGGGGGAGGGTCGTTAATTTTTGGTAGAAATCGCAGCGCACACCTGAGCCTGGGCCGCCCAGGCCAATCAAACCTTCCATCGACCGGGGTCCATTAATTGGTATCAAACTTATCAGAGAGGAATTAAACCAAGAACCTGGAAACGGGTGCACGCGACAGCCGATGCCTCCTTTAACTGCGCTGCGATATGCAGGTTGAAACCTCAGTAATGGAAAGAAACATAGCAAGAAGAACTCTGAAAGACAGGACATGTCGAGTGTCGGAGCAGTCCGAGTAGTGAAGGGCATCCCAGCATCCCAGAACTGCTTCACTTGCGCACAATCCCTTGCTAGAATTTATCTCACAATTTCGGAGGGGAATAGTGAAGCAGAACACCCTCCGTCGCCTCCTAGCCAAGGTGGATCTCATCTGTAATTTGAAGAGCAACAGTTTCCTGCAGCCAGTGTGGACGGGATTCACGTACGCATCCTTGTGATGAGCACTGATTTTACTACTTTAATACTACTACTTTAATTCTAGGATTCCGTTCATTGTTAGCTGTACACGCGATAGCGTTTGTACACAAACTTTGCTGTTTTTAAGGAAAAAGGCAATAAAAGAGATTTGGGGCTTTTACTAACGTTTTCTCAATATTAGCTGTTTTTTCGCTAACTTTGGTTGAAGCAGTAGCATGTTGTTTCTACGTAACATCAAGTCACGAAAATGGGAGGTATCCGGACTTGTAGAGCATTTACTGAGCCTGAGCTGCAATAACTCGAAGAGGAAAGTCAAAATAGCGTGGTGTCTAGATTACGACGAGCTTAGAATCGACCATATGAAGTGAGGGTGTGTAATTGGTGTGCAAATGACGGTTCACAAGCCATGGACCATCAACACGTATAAATAACATCCTAGTAACTCGAACAGCTAAGAGATGTAGCATTTTGCAGGCAGCTTTGCACGGTCGTTTCACGCGAAGCGCTAGCCACTGCAGCTGAACGCGAAGAGCTGATTTTCAATGCGAAGGGAGCCGCCAGCGCTAGTTCTTGCTTTTGTTTCGTGGGTGAATGGAAGCAAAGGCTCATCGCAGGACGGGTATAGGTCGTCTGATAGGCGTTGGACGACGAGGACTACTGCCCTGGATCGAGACCAGGGGTGCGCGTGTAGCGAACAACGACTTACCGATTTACCGGACTTACCGGCATTTTTCGTTCAAGTTTTTCAACGAAATTTAACGACAAAAATTTGCGTTGAAATGCATTAACGACATCTTACATACAATTTTTGAAATTTCACTTTTCTTCATGATAATGCATTTCGGACGAATTTCCTGGGTGAGCTGCAGTACCGTTGCATTACAGAGGAAACCCTCTTCTCACCTGATTCAATGGAAAGTGGAGACAGTTGATATTGTTCTCTTATTTCGAGAATTGTTGGTATGTTTTCTTGCTCCTTGACCAATTTATAATTTAGGTCCCTACTTTTGTATGCAATCGTTTCATGCTTTTTGGACTTAGTAGGCCGTTTCTCACACTTGATTTCTACATATTAATTTTTCATACTTACCATGATTGTTTTCACAGTGTTTTTGTAGTTTATTTCAGAAGTGGGGTTTAAAGGGCATAGAAGAAGCGAAGAAAGTGCTACGAAAACACAAAATGCGCAGAACAAGGGTAAGAAAATGTAAAATGATTTTGCTTAACCTTTTCGCCTTCTTCGTGAGCTGTCTTGGCAGTTTTATTTGGAAGAAGCACAGTCAGTATGCACAGTGAAACAGTGGACATGAAACAGAAAACATATGAACATAAAAGCAATAAAATTGGAAAAAAGGAAGCAGATGACCACTCTTCGTCAGTTGTTATATACGAGGTCAGTCCGAAAACTGGAACTTTACATACTGTTTATTACACGCAGGTTTTTTAAAAGTTCTACGAGCAAGTGTATCATTGAAGGTGCAGGTCTGGCTCTACCAAGAAATTTCCTTCATGTATGTGGATTTTTCATATGATTTGCGAATTCATTATAACAAGTGTTCCGTCACGCCTATCCGCGTGCCTCGCACTTGTGCGCTTCCCGCGATGTTGCAATATCACTAACAAGGGAGGTCAACGAACTCTCCGTGACAATTTTCAAAGAGACCTATTGAACGTTGTACGGGATTGTCTGAGACGCACCATAGTGGTTTCAAATTGTGAGTTCGCTCTAATTCCGCTACCATTCCAGCCAGGGATGTGCGTTAAATTTTTATCAGTAAATTTTTAACGACCACTTTTTAACGAAAAATTATTGCGTTAAAATCGGTAAATTCGGTAAGTTTGTTAAATAAAATGTCCCTTAACTGCAATCAGGTTGGGTGTATTTTAGTATATAAAAAGCCAGATCTTTTTCTTGATTGATTTTTCAACTCCATCTGCATGACAATTATATGACAATGCCTTCGTCTTCAAATAGCAACAGTCTATCATTAACAAAATAAGCGAAGAGAACCATTAAGATTCTGAAACCAATCAGCAACATGACTTCTAAAATAGGAAATTTCTTACTATGCCTGGTTCCTTTAGTTGGTGGAAAGTCGTCCACCTTCTGGAAAGATCCAAAGTGCATCGTATCACGGCTCAACGTTTTTGAGCTTTTTTCTTCTTTTCTTTTTCCCAAATTTTTACAAAACATGAGCTCGCTAAGCAGACTTTTGCAGCCGAATATTTTTCTATACTGCCATAATTGTTTTGGGAAACTACAGAATGTTTAATGGAGAATTCAATCAGGCCGCGACTACAGCGAATCCCTTGGTACAGTCCGTCTCTGTAGGATATCTACGAAGTGTTGTTATCTTTCCTAATTCTTTCAAATAGAGTTCGCCACTGTCTGCCACTCATTTACGATTTCTCAGCAATTGACCACTCAGATCTTCTTCTTAAAGGACCTGGTGCCAAACTGTACAGCACATTTACTTAAGAACCTCAAGCAAGTATGTGCTTCGAATGTGTTTTGAGCTTTCGATTCCTTCCCATTTTTGTAGAGAACATTTTGGATTGATGACCTGTTTTATAGTAAATTCGTAAGTTAGTCGAAAAAACGCATAGACATAAAGAAAATACTTGCTAAAGATGGACCTGCACCTTCAAAGATATACCTCTTCCGTAAATCTTAAAAAAATCTCTATGCAATAGATTGCTTGTAAAGTACCAGTTTTCATACTAACCTGTATAATAAATGACAGAGATTGTTCATCGACTTCATATCTTTTTATGTAATTCTAGTGCTTTTAGCTACATATTTCACTGCTTCTCGTGTATTCTGGCTGTGCTTCTCCCAAAGGAAACTGCAAAGGAAGTCCTTGAAGAGAAAGAAATAACTAAGAAAAATCGTTGACATGCACGGCATAAAATTCAGTAAAAGCGAAGCAAAGACAGTACCCGTAGCCACGCTCTATCAATTAGGCGAGGCTCAAAATTGCCTTAATGTAGTTCTACAGTCACTGGCTGATGCTGGACCAAAAATTCCTCGAACTTTCCGGAATACTTGCTGAGAAGAGGGAAGAAACCCACCTCTTCCCTTGTTTCGTTTCTTGTGCTTGTTTTTTTCTCGCATAGTAGTGTTTCGTAGCGTTTTCTTCGTGTTTTCTATGCCTTTTCAACCGCACGTATAAAACAAATATCACAAAAAAAACTGTGGAAAACTGGATGGCTGGTAATTATGAAGAACTAATATGTAGCAATCAAACGCAAGAAACGGACCAGGAAGCCGAAAAGCACGGAACGACAGCGTAGAAAAGTGGGGTCGCAAGCAGATAAATTGGTCATGGAGCAGGGAAAATGCCAACAATTCCTGAAACTCGAGGACAATATCGATTAACTGCACTGATTCAAGTAAGCAGAAGGTTTCCTCGGAACACTGCGAAAGCTCATTTTAAAAAGTCCAAAATGAATTTACAAGGAGAGGAAGCAAAATTTTGAAAATGGTCATAAAATGTCGTAAATGCAATTTAACGGAATTTTTCGTCGTTAAATTTCGTTAAAAAGTTCTGTCCTTGAATCGCGTCATGTCTCTGATTAGTATGGAAGATAGTTGTAGAGCTGTCGTGCCAGGACTGATATCGAGCCTTTATTGGGCATACGTTTCATCGTAACCGCGTTCTTCAGAGTCTGGAAAAGACATGGGGAGTTGGAGAAATTACCCGTCCAAGGTTATTTCATGTTTCATCTCAGAAGCTAAAGGGAGAAAGAGAAAAACCGCGAGGAAGACAGCCCAACAGACCTTATCTAAACAGTCGAAAGGCTGTGGAGTCACCCTTCGGATGCAGACAAATGTGGGTGGATGAGGTCCTCCCCTTGGGTCATCTTTCAGAGACTTTCTGGCTGATGCCTTTCGGGGCCAAGCCCACAGAGTTCGACAAATGGAGCCAACTCCTGGGTTACCGCCACCTTTCCTCCTTCCTATTGATTGCGGGGTTCTTGAACGCAATCCGCAACGCCTCGCGCCTTGCGCGCTGCGATGTCGACCTCGCGAGCTAGGATCGTCACCGCCACTCGAGGACACCAGGACAGCTGTTTGGAACATATTGCGGACAATGGCCCTCTTAGCAGTGTACTGGTGTGCGGAACGGTAGTGCACAATGATATTCTTGTTGTTGGGCTTCCGGTACCACTTAGTTTAGAAGGTATCCCTAGAGAGACGAATTTCCACATTGAGGAACGGCTTCCAGTGACTTGCCGGTTTCTCCTTTGCGAGCTTAATATGCTCAGTCTGATGGTTCAGCAACTCGAAGCAGGCACCTATTTCGCTCTGCGTGGGATGGGATTACGATGAAGCAATCATCTATATACGGACAATACAACAAAGGTCTGCGTTCCACTACGGGGAAGGCGACTGTAGGGTTTCGGGAGCAGTACACCTCATAACTTGCATTGAATGCAAGGAGGAATATACAATGGTGAGACGGGCAGACCATTTTGGATAAGGGTGAAGGGACATGTAGGATCAAAAGGTGCAAAGTCGCCACACCCTTGGGGATAGTGGCGCAGTGGTTGGAGTGGCGGTGACGATCGTAGCTCGCGAGGTCTACATCGCAGCGCGCAAGGCCCTGGAGGCGTTGTGGATTGCGTTCAAGAACCCCGCAATCAATAGAAAGGAGCAACGAGTTGCCGTAACCCAGGAGTTGGCTCCATTTGTCAACCTCTGTGGGCTTGGTTCCTGAGCTTTTGCGATGCTATTTTGATGTAGGGCCTTGTGAGCGGAGTTGAGAGCCACAGTTAGTTCTTGCTGAACGCCTTTGTGAAGACCTGAAAGGAGGTCTGAAAGCGTGCGCGCAACTATCATCAACCCCTACGACGCTTCACAAGGTGTGCCTCGGCGGCGCAGTTGGTTGGAGCGACGCCTCATAGGAGCATACCGGAGGGGCCTTAGGTTCGAGTTAGCGTACTGCCGAAATTTGTGCACATATTAGTTTGTTGTTATTACGCTTTCTCCTGCTCAGAGGAGTCAATTTTAGATGCTGAATGCTGACAACAAGCCAAGGCTGTCTATTTGTGCCATCATAAGTGCTCGTTTTTCAACAATGCCTATCTGCACCACCACCTATCATACCATATCACCAATAATACCGTAACTGCACACAAATACGCGCACCTTACTGTTGAATATTATGGACCCGAGCCATAACGGTACGTAAGTGTGCTAAAAATATCGTTCTCACCTGAACATGTTGTCGGCCGGCTACTCCCCACCTTCGCACCGCATTTCACATCTCCAACAAGGAGAGAGAATGCGGTTGCGGATGCCATAAAAGGACTCCCCCTGGACGCCATATATTGAGATGTCGACTGTCAGGAAGAAGAGGCGGTTCAAGTTAGAGGTAATATAATGAAAATGGGACCTTTCTATGTCTGTCATACGCGTAGGTGGCAGCTGGGTACGTCGATGTTCACCCAGGACCTTTCTCTACACTCACGGATTCCGCGTTCAACGAAGAAGAAGTGGTAATTCCTTGTCAGGAAGAAGATTGTTCCTCACTGGCTTTTGTAAGATGCTGTTGGTGTGACAAGCGCTTGTGTTTTACTTGTTTCATAGATTTGTAAATAGATAGGCTTGGTTTGTTGTAAGCTTGATGGTCTAAAATTGACTCTTGTGAGCATGAGAAAGCGTAATAACAACAAACTAATATGTGTGAAAATTTCGGCAGTACGCTGACTCGAACTTAAAACCCCTCCAGTGTGCACTATGAGGCGCCCCTCCTGCTAACTACGCCGCCGAGGCATACCTCGTGGGGTGTCGTAGGGGTTGATGATAGTTATGCGCACGCTTTCAGTCCTCCTTTTCAGGTCTTTAAAAAGGCGTTGAGCAAAAACTAACTATGGCTCTGGACTCCGCTCACAAGGTCCTACATACTGTCGAAATAGCATTGCAAAAGCTCACCTTGAGTTGGGAACCTTTCTTTGTGAAGGGCTCACTCAAAGGGAGGACCTCATTCACCCACATTTGTCTGCATCCAAAGGGTGACTCAACAGCCTTTCGGCTATTCAGATAAGATCAGTTGAGCTGTCTTCCTCACCGCTCGTCTCTTTTTTCCTTTAGCTTCTGTTCCGTTTTTCATCCGTTTTTCATGATTCGGTTGGAGACCACCCATACCTTTAACAAGGGTGGTCCAGGCAGATTCACCAATTTCGCTGAAACTTCATCAGGGGGTTGCCTGGGGTGCTGATCACAAATCTGGCATCGGTTTTTTACGATTCGGTCGGAGACCACTCATATCGTTGCTACAACCGTTCGGCCAAAGTCGTGTCGGTGGAGTCGGAACTTTTAACTAGTGCCCAGCGAAATCGGTGACTCTGCCTGGACCACCCTTGTTAAAGGTGGTCTCCACCGAATAGTGAAAAACGGATGTCAGATTCGTGATCAGCACCCCAAATAACCCCCCTAGACGAAGTTTCAGCGAAAAATGTTTTTTCGACCGAAGTCGTGTCGGTGGAGTCGAAACTTTTAACTAGTGCCTTTACCTTTCATTTATTATGTTTATTAATTTCTGTTGATTTTTGATTTTATTTTAGTTTTTATTTTGTTTTGATTTGGGTTTCTGACTTGCATCACGTCATGAATAAAACACTTTACCTAAAACATGTTTCCGTCTTCAAATAGACGTAAATGCAAGTCGCCATTAGCCGTTCGCTCAAAAATGTGCTAAAAATGAGTTTATAGGTCCTCGTCGAAGATAGGTCACAAAATGCAAAAAATGCGCAAGCGGCGGGACCAATGAACCCAACCCCTTGGAGCGGGCACTCTACCACTGCGCCGCCGCCGCTGCTGACGGCGCTGATAGCCGAAACCGCTGATAGCTGATTACCGCGCAATACTGCACCCAACGCTGATTGAGCGCGCCTAACACATGGAAGACATCGCGGCTTCCGCCGGCCATAACTCGTTTAGGAGATCCATTTAGCAAATTTGGTCTACACATCTGTGATCAGCGTCTCGAGGTCTTTCACGTGATATAGGCCTCAATCCGAAGTTTCATGGGAAGCTGATGGCATTCCCTGGTGAGATGGCTGAAACTTGAAACGAACTTGGTCGGGTAATTCTCCTAACTCCCCTTGTCTTTTCCAGACTGAAGAATTGCGGTTACGCGAAAACGTGAGCCGAATAAAGGTTCGGTATCAGTCTTGCCAGCTCTACGACTATCTTCCATACAGTTCAAAGACATGCCGAGGTTCAAGGGCATTCACACATGGAAGATCATTGAGTTGTTCAAGCGGGCACCAGGAGTGTCTCCATATATCCATGTCGCGTGCCAGAGTGCTGCAATGAATCATTTTCACTCGAGGGACACGAAGAGCGTCATATCGTTCATTCAGGGTTTTCACGAACAAGTACGACCAACGCGTTGGTGGAGGTCTTGATGTTCGTTTGACATCCTGTGGAATCCAGTCGGTGACGGCTCTCCTCCTGCGGGTTTTTGCGAAGCTCATCACGTAGCCGGCCCACTTAATTTTCGACGACTTGGCCCATGCGACAGTGTCTCTGGTCTTCGAACGTCAACAAAGCTCGGAAACCCGAACGCCTTCTCTCATTTGCATGAATCGTGTCATTCTGAGCATCATCCTCTCGATTCCACGCTGCGTGGCGCTGCTCGCGTGTTCATCTGCTTTCGCATAGCTCAGGTCTCTGAGGTGTATGACAGGGCAGGACGAACAGTGGAGTCGAATCGGTGGGCACGGTGTCGGACGTTCTTCGTCTGCTTCACGACTCCTTCGACGCTGTTGAAAGCTCCCCAAGCCGCTCGCTTTCTCTTGCCCAGCTCGCATGTGTCGCGACGTCTATGATACGTATTCTGCACCCTCACACACGTTGCACGACGTCTGTAGCACGTCTTCTGACGCCATGTTGGACGAGACAGAGAAAATACTGGTCCCCTTATTGGTCCCTTTCGCTGATCCCCTTCACTGGTCTTCCCTTTATTGGCCCCCCTTACTGGTCTCCCCTTAACTGGTCCATCACTGGTACCCCATTTATAGGTCCCCTTCACTGGACCCCCCCCCCCCCCCTTCACCGGTTCCCATGACTGGTACCATCTTCACTGGTCCCACCTCACTGGTCCCCCCTTCACTGGTTAACCCTTTACAGGTCCTGTTTCACTGGAGCTGACATAACCCTTACGCCGCGTGAACCCCCCCCCCCCCCCCCTCGTGTCGCGCACGAAATTGGTCGCTGCGCGACGAAATTGGAGGAGTGTCCGACTGCTTCCGACAGGGACGGTTAGTGGCGTCATACGCTCGCGGTAGCCACGCTTTGCAACTGGGCGTGCTAGAGAACGAAAGTGTTTGTTGCGACTGTCGACTGCGTTTTTCGCGGCGAAGGAAAGCGGTTGGATGAGACACGCTTGATGTTTCCTGGTAGAGAATTATATGATTATCTGTGTAAGGTTACATATTTATTGTTATTTTATTGTTCTACAAAGTCGTGCTGATGCTATGTGACAACAGTGGGACGCTCTTTGAAGGATTTGGCAACGATACTCTCACCGAATTCACTGTATTAATAGCCAGTGCTATAGCCTGTGCTGTGAAGTGTTTTATAGGAAAACCCTATATTCGCGTAAATTCATCCCGACTTGGCCGGTGACGTGCAGGGATTTCGAGACTCATTTACGCGTGTTCAAAATGGACGAGTGGATAAAGCTAAACGGTTGAAGGCCGAGCGGCCCGACGCTATTCATATTTGTCCTGTAGGCTACGACAACGCCCTGTTTCTAGTTCTAAAAACTGTGTACGTCAAAAAAACTAGTAGAGAAGCTTGAATACTGGCCACATTCCGTGCTCCGCGGCTAACCATGCTTCACCGAGCGCACGTCCGCGTTTCAGCGCCGCGAGGTCGCATTGGAGTTACGCCGTGGAGCCCACTTCACTGGACCCCACCCTCTCCTCCTTGGTACCCCTTTACTGGTCCTCTCATTACTGGCCCCTTCATTGGTCAACCCTTCTCCGGTTCCCCTTCACTGCTCCCCTTCCAATGCACCTCCCCCTTGCTCGGTCTCTACTACTTCTCCCACCTTCACTGGACCTCCCTTTTTCGGTCCCCCTTCACTGGTCTCCTTTTATTTGTCTACCCCTCAACAATCCCCAATACTGGTCCTCCCTTTACTGGTTCCATTTCACAATTCCCCTTCATTGGTCAACTCTTTTTTGGTCCCCCTTCGCTGGATCCCTCCCCATCCTCTTCACCGGTCACCATCAGGGGTGTGCGCTGACCTGCCGCCGGTAAATTTTTACCGCATATTTTAACGCGGAAATTCGCCGGTAATTTCCGGTAAATTTGGTAAATCCGTTAATTTTTTAAAAATTTAACATCCCTCAAAAACAATGATTTTGAGCGGCGGCAATGTAAAAAAGCGTAAAGCTTCTCACCGAAACATCATCACGCTCAGAAAAAACCATATCATCTTCATTTTATCATGCACACGTCATCCTAAAGCAAACAAAGCAAGCGGAAGCCTAACAATGCGCAGGTGTAATGATATATATTGTGAGTGCTTTAAAAGAGATAAAAGCTCAATTCAAACTCTATAAAAACATTTCTGGAACATCCGTAATTTAATCAAATATTGCTATATTTCTTTTGGATTAACAGTGTAACTACTTTTTGAAATTATCACAATTATCATCATTTCATTCGATGAAAGGATGATTTACACCTTACACTACCACTTTTTTGAACTATTAAGCTGTACTTTAGACCAAAGCCAGACGCTTTAGAAAAAAAAACAACGAAATGTGAAGTGATAACGAATTTCTTTTCCTTCCTATACGGGAAAACAGCTTAAGGGTCCAGCAGAAGATCAGGTAGACTAGCGGAGTACATTCCGATGCCTTACATCTTGGACTAAATTACGGGTACAAGACGTGAGCGCATCTTCTTCTTATTCCTCTAGCGATCGTCCATTCTGAGAGCCTCTGTATCTCTAATCCAAATTGTCTCATGTCGTGTGGGGAATCTCGGCGCGAGGTACTATTCCAGTGGAACGCGCCTTAACACTGCAGCGCACCATCTTCGCCTTCTGATGTGAGCATGGATGTTTTAATGAGGTTGAGGACCACGAACGCTAATAGCAAGTTAACAGAGAAGATAGTAGGAATCACTTCTAAACTGAGATCGGTAGTAT
>OX375870.1:59854291-59881376 GCA_947359475.1 Heligmosomoides polygyrus bakeri | reverse complement strand
GGGAAGCACCATAGTGGTTTCCAAATTTCCTGCGGACCTCTGGGTAGGTCAAAAATGGCAAAAAACTGTACCGCTTCAGTTCGGGCCGATAACACAAAACTGACGCCTGGAATACCCTTGCCGTGCCCACAAATAGTCCTGCAAAAGGTTTGGAGATTCAATCATTGCTAGAACCTAGAAATTGATTAATTCCTAATTGAAGCGAGACGGCGCATTCACGAGAGGCGCGCGCCACCAGGGCGCCAGCGACTGGATGGACGAGTAGTTAGTGTGGCGGACTTGCGGGTGGGAGGTCGAGGGTTCGATTCCGCCGGTGTGGCTTCTGAATTGCTGGGCGTACATCTCGCGTTTTTAAAGTGCTTTTTTGTCATGACTAGGTGTCATATTCGATTTCCAACCCTGATTTTAACCTTCTGTGATGCGATTTTACTTCAAAACACAAGTCACGCTAATGAATATGCAATAAACGGTTTAACAGTTGTGCAACGTTTTATGAAACACGCGAAGCAAAGCAGCTTCTGACACCAGCAGCAGCGGATAAATGCTAAGGAAGAACAGCCGGATGCTTCCTGGCAGGGCGTGTCGACAGGCACTTCATCGAAGGCGTAGTCCGCCGGTGTTGAGAAGTGCCCCGGATACATGTCCACATATCCAGCTGCCACCCACGCGTACGCAAAGCACCTTCGAAATACCGGAGCGCAGAATTGCCTATACGTCTGACTGACCACCTGCAAGAAATCGTTTGAAAACTTCAAGAAATGAGATCTCTAAACATATATGAATCGGTTTTCAAAAAAGGGATCTTCATACGGGGCGAGAGGGGTTCGATTTTTGGCAAGTAAAAAAAATCGGCCAAAAATCGAACCCCTCTCGCTCCGTATGAAGATCCCTTTTTTGAAAACCGATTCATATATGCTTAGAGAGCTCATTTCTTGTAGTTTTCAAATGATTCTTGGCTTTTCTGAAATTCGAAAAACTAACCGAGTTATGACCATTTTTGTGAAATTCTTCCAATGAAGTCGGAACAGAGTCGAGCAGAGTCTAAAGGCCCCCACAGAGTTCTGCGGCAACGCTGCTCGCCGCTATGGTTGAGGATAGGGCAGGGACGCCGCCGGCGGCGAGCTCTGCGTCTCTGCCCTATGGTGAAGCATAGGGCCGCGGCGCTGCCGCAGAACTCTGTGGGGCCTTTAAGGAAAATTCTTCACAAAAACGACCATAACTCGGTTTGTGGAAATTCAAAAAAGCCAAGAAGTTTTTGAAAACTACGGTAAATGCGCTTTCTTACTATTTATGAATTATTTTTGAAAAAAGGGATCTTCATGCGCGGCGGGGGGTTTGATTTTTGACAAGTATTTTTGCAAAAATCGACAAGAAATTGAACCTCCCCGCCCCGCAAGAAGATCCCTTTTTTACGAAAGGCTCATGTATGGTAAGAAATCTCATTATCTGTAGTTTTCAAAAAGTTTTTGGCTTTTCAAAAATTCGAAGAACTTACCGCATTATGGTTGATTATTCAAAATCTTTTCAATTTTCTCGGTCGAAACATAAACCTCACCCGCCCCGCATGAAGACCTCATTCTTGAAAGCTGCTTCTTATAGGACAGAAAGGATATTTTCTCTAGTTTTCAAAAAGTTTTTGGCTTTTTCAAAATTTGAAAAACTTACCGAGTTATGATAATTTTTGTGAACGTCAAATTTTGCCGCTCCGATGACGTCGGAGCCAGATCGACCATAGGTGAATCCAACCTGTTCGATTCAGAAAATCATAGTTTTTTTGCTGTGAACTGATCGAGGCTTGAAATTTTTTGTGGAAAAGTTTTAACTATACAGGTGGTCTGTTTTCAGGTAGATAATGATTTTATTTTCATGAAAAACGAGAATTTTGAATGTCGTCTCCACTAATCATATCGAAGATCACTGCGAAGAAGCTTGGTTTTTCTACTGTAAAGTAATCACGACCTAAATTTTTGTATGGTACAATTTCACTCTCAGATGTTCCTTCCTTCAGAAGGTAGAAAAATTTTCCGAGAGAAGTCCATCCTTCAGTTGCGTCTCCGTCGGCGATTCAGAGTGTGGCTCAAAAATTCTTCTAGGGAGATCACTCATGTCAGCCTTAGGAATTAACACTCGAAGCTTTATAAAGTACAATTTTTGATGTGATCTTTGAGTTGAAGTCCAAGAACCTCACCTTGGAGTATTATACTTGGAAAGAAGAGATGCTCAGCATCACCACCTCCTATGACTGACATCTTCTATTAGAATAATAGGAGAAAAATAAAGCTTTTGTTGGAGTGGTTTTATTAAATGAATGAGTTTTGAACTCCACGTATTGCTGTGTGAAGATTTTATTCAATTTAAAAGAAAAGCTCTTCAGAATGTCTAATCCTTGCAACGCGAACAATCCTGAGATAGAATCGGTAGGAATTTTTTCTACGTTTAATCTGAAAGTCTGCCCCACTGGAAAGTCTGCCCCACTGATGGGAACCGCTTGTTTTTTAGGTCGCATGCCGAACACTTCGCCTCCAAATCGCAGATGTAAAAAATGACATAACTGGCATGGAGAAGGTTTGGAAAGACATGGACGAAGATTACATGTACACCAAAAACATCGCCATGGGAGTGCATGACCGCCTCAACTTCCAGTTCGAGGATGTGAAAAAGGTAAGTAATGGAATTGAAGCAAGAATAGGAGTTAAACAATTTCCTGACAAGTTGTTTTTAATTTTCAGTCTGTCGAAGAATTAAAACGAGAGGCAGAAAGAATCGAACGTTTCCTGAAAAACAGATCGAAGAACTAAAACAAGGGATACGAAAAATCGATCCGACTCCATGACAGACCAATTGTCGAAATGTTTCTTTAGAATAATAAAAAAATTGCATTGAATTTGTCTTTCACCTTCCTATATCTGTGGCGTGGTCATGAGACCGACGGAAAATCTAAACATAAGTGATTAGTTCGAACACAGTCGGCAAAAGTTTTTTATTCTTGATTGTAGAACAAAACTCAGAACATCAGTTCATTCCCTTTGCTTTGATCAAAAAAGTCATTTAATTATACAATAAATCAATCAGATCATCTGTGAATGAAGCTGCGAGCGAATATCCACGTGCGCGTCGTAAGCAGTGTCGTAAGAAGTCGCACCTAGAAGATGAACCTATTAATGGGTACAAAAATCACATAAAAATTGAAAAGAAATCGATGGAGATAATGACCGGACCAGACGAGTTGTTGCTGAAAACCGTTCGGTTATGAAGAATTCGATAACAGATAAATATACTACAAATACTGAAAGAATTTGAATACTGAATTAATGTTTAAAATTGTTCAGCACATTGCAGCAATTACATGTACTAATTTTTCATTTATACTCCTACCCGAAAACGACCACTACGTCAATTTCCCCACCCCCTTCGAAATTGAGTCACAGTACGACCCCCCCCCCCCCTCCAGACGAGGCCGCAGTACGAGCCCCCTTCGATTCCCGAACCTGAAGCTTGACCCTGGTTGTGGCTACCAAGGGGTCATACATTGTTGATTGACTGGTCGTTTGTTCGGTTGCAGTTTGAATACAATAAAAGTTCTGAATTTTCTCAAAACATTCCGAACACCTCGATAAAACTTTTCACCATAATTGAATCTACCACTTATAATTGAGTTAGCGGTCGATGACGTTCGAGTGATCTAACCTAAGTGACATATGCCGCATCATCCACAGCGGGAGCGGTCGAGTGATCTAACCTAAGTGAGATACGCCGCATTATCCACAGCGGGACGGTCGAGTGATCTAACCTAAGTGAGATACGCCGCATCATCCACAGCGGGGGCGGTCGAGTGATCTAACCTAAGTGAGATACGCCGCATCATCCACAGCGGGGGCGGTCGAGTGATCTAACCTAAGTGAGATACGCCGCATCATCCACAGCGAGGACGGTCGAGTGATCTAACCTAAGGGCCTATTCATACTTCGCGACAAGAGTGACTCGCCGCCCATGCAAAACATGCATATCGATTAAAACCGAGCGCGCGCCGCCGAAAAGTGTTCATACTCGAGGGCCCGTCGCTCCAGTCGCTCTTGTCGCTCTTGTCGCTCTTGTCGCCTGTTCATACTTCGCGCCGGCGTCGGCAGCGACTGGAGCGACTGGGGCGACGACCGGAGTGTGGAGTACGTAATTACACCGCACTAGTGCTGGAAGGCGCACTGATGCTGGAAGGGAACGATTCCTGTTCTGACGTTTTTCATGCAAAGGTAATGAGTGCTTTTATGCCTATTTTGAGTGCCAAACTGACGATTTAGGTAATATGATTGTTCGTTTCTGTCTATTTCAGTTTCTAACAACTTTTTGACTAAAAATATGACTGTTTGCTCGTGTTTGTCTCAGTTTCCAGAAACTTTTTACTGATATAACTGTTTGTTTGTGTCTGTTTCAGTTTCCAAAAACTAATGCAATTGAGTAGTTAGACGTGAAGACCTCTATTCACTTGATATTTCTGGCCACCAAGTAGACGTTATGGTGCAATTACGTACACCACACTAAGTCCGTCGCCCCAGTCGCTCTTGTCGCATTTGTCGCTCTTGTCGCTCCAGTCGCTGTTGTCGCATGTTCATACTTCCGCGCGCTGCGCACGCCGCGCACTCTGCGCACGCTGCGCTCTTGTCGCTGCTGTCGCGAAGTATGAACAGGGCCTAAGTGAGATACGCCTCATTATCTACTTGCGCGGACAAATTTCGCTATTAAACGTGGGATGTTGCTTTGCTGCAGCAGGGGAAGCGCAGCCGTTTACTGCTTAACATAATAGCACCTACGTGAGTTTCTAAGCGTCCAGATTCAGAAGCCGACCATTAGCATGAAAAGATCAGTAAAGGGACAAGAGTAGAAGGAGGACTTCGAGGGTGGGGAACCGACAGCGATATGGAGGGAGATACCTGGAGGAGGCATCGGGATGGGGTAGGTCGATAGGGATCAGGGATGCAGGCCAGGAGGTGGCACCAAGAAGGGTTTAGGCAATAAGGAGGGACCAGTAGGGGTTACCAATCATGGGGGGGGGGGCAGTAAGGAGGATCAGCAAGGAGATACCAGTGAGGGAGACCGGATTTAGAAGATGTGACACCGATGTCGCGCAATGGGCGTTCGCTCGCCGTCGTTGTGTCGCTAGCGTGGGAAGGCTACTTAATTGGAGTAGAGTAGTAAGGAGGATCCCGAGGGGAGGAGAGGAATCTACCTGGAAGAAGGGACCTGGGGCCAGATTCATCAGCGATACCGCTGGTATCATATTACCGCGGATTCACCATACCGGCCTACGTAGTATATGATACAGAAATACAGAGATACAGACACGACAATATATCGTTACCGGCCGGTAAGCGGTTGATGAATCTGGCCCCTGGAGGCGGGGCCAGGACGGGGAATCAACAAGAAGGAAGCCGTAAGGGAATTTATACGGAGAACAGCGGCGACTGCGCGCGCTTCCAAGCTTTTGGATTCAGAAGATGGCTCTTCTGAGCTTCTGGATCCAGAAGACGGGCCCCTACGTCGCGCAACAAGCGTCCTGATTCTGAATACGTGTCACTGACGTCTGCCATGAGCATCGGAGGACCACTAAGGGAGTGGTGGAGAAGGGCAGTAAGGGTGACCTGCAGCGTGGACCAGGAGATCGATCAGGAAGGAAAGGAACAACCTGGAGGAGGGGGAGGGGGAGGGCAGGACGGAGAAACCAGCAAGAAGAGACAAGTAGGGGGCAATAGTGGAAACAAAGAAGTAGGTCAGGAGTTGGAACCAGGAAGGTGGGGGTGGGGGAGACCAGTAAAGGCGGGCCAGCAATTAGATCCATTAAGAAGAAACGAGTGGAGGGAACCCTGCTTCGGAAGACATGTAAACGATATCTGGAAACGCTAGATGTTGAGCATGAGAACGGTTGCGGAGCAGCAACCTGAGGGACAGAAGTACTGCGCAGCATAAACCAATGACGTTAATGGCAGGTCCGGAGAGAATGTCTATGATGAAGGTACCGAAGTTGTGAACGGTTTTATGCCAATAAATTACGCACCAGGTCCTAGATGCTAGCGTATTTTATGTTTTACAAAAACTATTTTCCATAGGTCAGGGATGCAGCAAAATCGCGCGAAGCGCGCAAGTGCGAGACACGCCGTTAGGTGTGTCGGAGCACTTGTAATACCATAATTGTTGTTTGCTTTATCCAGTGGGCAAAATATAAAAGCATTTTGTAGCCTTTGAATAGTTTGGTACGGTATGTGAACTCTATTACGAATATTGTCATGGTTTGAGTCCAAGAGCTAAGTGAAGGCAGCACAAAACAATCAGTGAGTGATGAGTCACCATTATGTGCCGTCTTCAGGCTCGAAAGAGAGCGGAACACGGAACGGAACGGAAGGACTAAAAACGGAAGAGGACCGGAATTCAAAACACGGAAACAGAGATTCCGCACATCCCTGCTAATAATCATGCTTCCTCTCACTCATTTTGTTCCTAGAATAGTTGCAATACTGTTTGGTCTATTCCCTAGCGCTACACATCCTCGCGTTCCCCTTTCCTTCTACGACGGCTGTTAAGTGGGTGTTGATGGAGTTGACGGAGCCACTAAGACGGTATCGGGAGCCGTTTTCGAATGCGATTCGCAGTGTTGGCGTGCCACTGATTTCTCCTTTAACTATCCCACTATCCTTCCCAACAGCTCTTAATTTTTGCCTTGATCAAAATACATAGTGTAGAGAAGTCAATAACAGATGGAAGGCCATTCCTTAGGAAGCCCAATACCCACGCTCTCACACAGATCTGCCGACACTCCGTGGTCAATAACAGCGACAGTTGTGCTCGACAATGGTCATAAAAGAAGGATCATGCTAAACGTAGGCGGCTGGTTTCCACCTCGCGTCGACCCGCCTCTGGCATTCGGCACCCGTCTGGGTCTGGCGGCGCCCGGCGTTCGTCCTTGGGCTTAGGCGATCCCCCGGGGCAGTCGCTCGGTACACCGTGTTGCCCGCCGCCCACTCCCCGCCCTGCCCGCGCCACCCTATTTGGACAAGTTTGCTGCGCGCGAAACCGTCGTTAATTGACGTGACGTCGTCCACAAGCCTAACAGCTGATAGGAGACGATTGGGAAGCGCATCTCGGGGAACTCTGAAGTCATTTTCCAGTCGGTTTGATTATGGAGGCAGCTGAGAAAAGGAGAACGTCCCTTTTTTCCCTAGATTCTTTCAATTTTCGCCTAAACTAGAGACTATGGGTGATTCCGGTCAGGAGTTCTACATTGAAGGCTTATCCGTAATTGTGCGCAAACCCTGCTCACCGTCCTCTCTTTCCAAGGAGCAGACAATTTTCCTTGTATTGAAGGACTTTCTAGTTAATGGTCGCGTAGTTGTCATGACATATCTCGCTAAGATGTTGCTGTACTTATCGGAAAATGCGGACGACGCCTTAGTACTGAGAAATGTGGCGGGACCTGAAGAAAGCCTTGGCGCTGCAGCTAAAAACTCTTTTCCTCCAAATATGGAGAACAAGATTCCGACTCTTGTCTCAATAACGAAATCAGTTCAGGATAGAGCTGCAGGGCCAAGGGAAGTGATTAGAAATGCGATGCCTCCATGTAATAGCAGGGACCCGGACATCTTGTCCTCGGCGCGTCCCTCACCCCGCCCCTTTCTGGGGGCTGTTATCCAACGACTCTATTACCCATCCATCTTCTTTATCCCACGCACATGTATTGTCTGGTAATATTGCTGATAAAATATTGCCGTTAAAGTATTTATTTCTTGAAGCGTTCAAGGGGACAAAAATCTAATGCATAAGAACGACTTCTGCTCGTCGGACACCGATTCGGTGGAGTGTTTAAACGGAAACCTTTACAATCGCCTATAAAAAGAAGTTTGTCCGTTACGATTGCTACTTCTTCTTTTCCATAGCAAATCGTATCCTCAGCTCTTGATAATATGCGCATTACGCCCTGTTTGGTCTGTTGAGGTTTTTGTTACCTTTCCGTTGTGCTCCCATTGTGCTGCTCTTTATACCATGTCCATAAACTCCTATTTTGGATTGTGCGCACAATTATCTGCAGCCGAATAACTGAATAAATAATATCAGGAAGTGTTGTTCCTCGGTGGTACAGGGTGCCTTAACCATAAAAGGGAAGAATACCAGGTCTTACAAGGGAGGTCAATGAACATCCCGTGGCAATTTTAAAATTGACCTATTGAGGGTTGTAGGAGATTGTATGAGAAGCACCGCAGTGGTTTTCGAATTTCCTGCGGACACCTGGGTAGGTCAAAAATTGCAAAAATCCGTATCAGTTCAGTGCGGGCCGATAAAGCAAAACTACGCCTGGAACTGCCATGTCGTGGTTAGAACGTAGCGTGCAAAAGGTTTGGGGCTGGAGTAGTAGCGTAATTACAGCGCTTTCACAATTTGCTTGTTAGCGGTAGAGTGACCGAAGTGGAACGTTGAGGTGCGTCGCTCTTCACCAACGGCGCAGCGACCGGATGGTCGAGTGGCTATGGGGGGCGGGGTTGCGGGGAAAGTGTCGGGGTTTGGATCCGGAGGTGCTGCTCCCGCATTGATGGTTTTGCTCCATCCATTTTTATCGATATAAAGTGTATCTTGACCACGATAGTGTACCATACTGATATTATAACCTTATTTTAACCTGGATCATACAATATAAACACAAAAATAAACATCCAAAGCAACAGCGTTCATAGTACATAATTCAGTTGGCCATTTAGGAGGAGCAGGCGACTTTTCTTTGCCTACAAAATAGATAACTTCAGAACTCCAAAGCTTTAGGAAAAATTATCATTTTATTTTTATTTATTATTTTTATTATTTGTTATTTTTATTTATGTTTTTATCAATTAATTAACTGTATTTATGTTTGATTTTTTTCGATCCCTCTTCGACCTCTGGAGAGAAAGTATAACAGTACCAGTCTGTCTTCTTCATCCTCAACCAACAATATTGCTAGTGATCTCACGGCCGTCACATACAGCATCCTCCTCACTGCTACAAGGAAACATAATACCACCCACATCATTGTCATCGTCCGGCTAACAGGCCACAGCCTGCGCTTCGTTCAAGTCAAGCTAACGTCGCAAGCGAGAGAACAGGCGACTTTTCTTCGCAGTTCCTCGGTACCTTTCAAGGGCCTGTCCCAACTACAAAACAGATAATATTCTTTACCTTGACCGACTTCATTAGGCATTGACAGTGGGCCTGTTAGCACTACTTCATGACTTCAAAAGTCGAAGAGAGATTGAAAAATGGATAAAAAAGATTTATCTTTATTTTTCACTTATTTATTTATTTATTATTTTATTTATTATGTATTTATTATGCATATGTATATGTATAATTACGCATCATTGATTTTTATTTTTATTTATATTTTCAATTAATTAATTGATGTATATATTTATATTTGGTCGATTGTTGTGACCGTCCCTCGACAGACTATACCACACCCCCCCCTGTCTTATTATCAATTGTATAATTCAATGTGTTCTCCGTGCCGAGGTACTGGTTGTCTTGCTAACTGCCTTCCTCCCGACTACTCTGCCCCTATTCGTAGGGAGACCGCCATAGCAGATGCGTTTCGGGGCGTACTTCAAAATGCTATGAATGGGGGGATATTGATTGAGTTGATGATGAGGAAACACTCCGGGTAGTTTTTGTTTGATGTTTATTCCATTGACGTTCTTTTGGTTGCGATGTTAGCTTGACTTGAACGAAGCGCAGGCAGTAGCCTGGTCGCCGGACGATGACAATGATGTGGATGATATTACGTCTCTTTGTAACAGTGAGGAGGATGCTGTATGTGCCGACCGTGAGATCACTAGCAATATTGTCGGTTGAGGATGAAGAAGACAGACTGGTACTGTTATACTTTCTCTCCAGAGGTCGAAGAGGGATCGAAAAAAATCAAACATAAATACAGTTAATTAATTAATAAAAATAAAATAAAAATAATAAAAATAATAATAAATAAAAATAAAATAATAATTTTTTTCGATCTTTGGAGTTCTGAAGTTATCTACTTTGTAGGCAAAGGAAAGTCGCCTGCTCCTCCTCAACGTTCAATCGAACTGTGTATTATGAACGCTGTTGCTTTTGGTGTTTATTTTTGTGTTTATATCGTATCATCCAGGTTAAAATAAAGTTATAATATCAGCATGGTACACTACTGTGGTCAAGATACACTTTATATCGACAAAAATGGATGGAGCAAGACCCTTAATGCAGGAGCAGCACCTCCGGATCCGAACCCCCGACACTTTCTCCACAAGCCCGCCCCCCATAGCCACTCGGCCATCAGATCGCTGCGCTGATGGTGGTGAGCGGCGCAGCTCAACGTTCCACTTCGGTCACTCTACCGCTAACAAGCAAATTGTGAAATCGCTGTTGTTCCAGCCCTAAACCTTTTGCAGGCTACGTTCTAACCACGACAAGGCAGTTCCAGACGTCAGTAATGCTTTATCGGCCCGCACTGAAGTGAAACGGTTTTTTGCAATTTTCGACCTACCCAGGTGTCCGCAGGAAATTTGAAAACCACTGCGGTGCTTCTCATACAATCCCCTACAACCCTCAATAGGTCAATTTTAAAATTGCCACGGGACGTTCATTGACCTCCTTTGTTAATCGAGCATTGAGGTCGGGTATAGGCCGTGGAATGCAGCTTCGCATTGTAATTCTAAACGTGTAAACGACATGTGCAGCGGACATCGGCGGAGGAAGTTACGGACCACTTCCACTTTTCCTTGCTTGCGCTCAGAATCAGCCAATCACAGAAGCGGAGCTCATGTGCATAGGCTTCAAATACCGCTGACCGTCGAGCAGTGGAGCGCAGTGGATAAAGAAGAAGTACGGAGGGAGGCAAGGAGTTTTACTTGGGCTCCCCGATGACACAATTCTCTGCGCTTCGTAGAAGAGATCCAACACGATCGATTGAAACTCTCCATGTGAAATCGTAAAGAAAGGGCATCCACCATAATGTCGATTATACCGCTTCTGTATCCACCGTCCCACCACTGCTCGACGGCCAGCGGTCGTTTACGGCCTACCTGAGCTCGTCGCCTGCGATTAGCTGACTCCGAACGAAAGGATCAATTTGTCTTCGCCACGCTGACTCCGAGCGAAAGCAGAAATCAGCGTGGCAAAGAGAAATTGATCCGTAACACCGTTCCTCGATTTTCGTTGTAGATACAGAACGCATGGTTAGAATCAGCGTCCGAAGCTGCATCTCAAGATATACATTTCACCTCAAAATGACTCCCAGACCCGGTACCGTTCCCTTGTTGGCAAGCGAAAAAACTTGTATGACATTGGGGGCTCAAAGAATAAACAAAGGATAAAGGACGACCTAATCGGCCTACTGGTTTGGATGCGCCATGCATTTTACTTCAATGTGATGTCGTGGTGAGAATTTGGATGCATCGCAATGATATGTAGTGGCCACCCGATGGACACTTCAGTGCATTTATTCTTCCTTGACACCAGCTCACCTGGAAAATACCTAGGCGGGACTCGAACAATGAACATCGCTTTAGGAGACCTCGACAGCCGGTGACTCTTCCAACTGTCCATAGGTCCACACGTCCATAGGCTACACAATTTCTTTTTCTGAAATTTGGCTGTAAGTGCGGTGAATGTGTCAGCTGGCCACCTCTAAAAAACCATCGTCCAGAACATTAGTTGGAAGAACTAATAAATAAACGTTTGAAAGCGTGACAGTGAGGACAGAGTTGCTTACAAGGAAAGGTTTCCAACTCAAGGTGAGCTTTTGCGATGCTATTACAGGGTGCGTAAAAAGTATTGACGCACCTACTTTTTGTTTCAGCTCCAGCTTTCTGTTTCTACCCCTCTAGGTTTTTATGTGTTATTTTTGTTGTCTGTATTGTGCTAAAAAAAACACTCACGAAAAAACTGAAGAAACATGATCGTCATCGCTACGGTGGACTTTTTTTTGTCTGTTACCCAGACAGCTTCCTTAACAAGAGAATTTGGCGCTGTTCGAAACGATTGGTGAGGAAAGAGGTCAGCAACCCAAACGTCAGCCACGGTTCTGTCATAACAGATGATGATTACAAGATGTCCCAGCACAATAACGTTTAAATCCAAAATTATCACTCTCTGTCCGATAACGGCAAACAGATAACGCGCGCAGGTGTGGACAGCTTCTCAGACGAGCACAGCTTAGACATGAATCCGCTGGATTGCTATTTTTAGGCTATTTTGGAGAATGAGTTCTGGGTTACTTTCAACAGAAGTGACCAGTCGCAGAAGGCTACCCTGTTCAAGGCACGGGACGAAATCCAAGCGAGTACTAGCGGCGCGTGCTCATGAATTTCTCCGTCGTTTTCGCTCCTGTATTCACAGTAAAGGAGCCAATGTCGATTACAAGTTATTCTATCGTGTTTGCAAGATCATTTTCCATATTTCCCAAGTGAATATTTTAAAACTTACTGCGCAATACTATTTCCACAACCGCCATTTACTGCGTCAATACTTTTTACGCACCCTGTATGTCAGGATGTAGGACCGTATGAACGGAGCCCAGAATTACAGTTAGTTTTTGCTGATCGCTTTTTCAAAGACCTGAAAGAGATGTGTGAAAACGTGTGCGCAACAATCATCAACCTCTGTAACACTCCACGAGATGTCCCTCGGTGGCACAGTAGGTAGGAGTGCCGCCTCATAGGAGCACACCGGCGGGTTTCGAGTTTGAGTCCGCGTACTGCCAATACTTTCGTGCATATTAATTTGTTGTTATTACGCTTTCTCATGATTGCAGGAGTTATTTTTACACCATGAATGCTTACAACAAACCAAGGTTCTCGTATCTGCACTATATCATTCCTCTGGAAAGAAAAGGCCTTATTGCTCTTTCCTTTTAGTCATAGCTATGGCACAAAACTGTGAAACAGGTAAAACACAAGCGCTTGTCACACCAGCAGCATATTACAAAAGCCAGTGAAGAACAATCTTCTCCCTGGCAAGGAGTGACCACTTCTCTTTTGTTGAACGCGCAGTCTGTGGGTGTAGAGAAGGGTCCTGGGTGAACATCGACGTCGGGGAAGTGAAATCCGGTGTGATCGTGGAAAGTATTCCGCTGATAATACGTTCACGTGAGAACGACATTTCTATTACACCTGTGTACCGATATGGCCCGTGTTCATGCTACTCAACCATAAGGTACGCGTGTTTGTGTGCAGTTACGGTATTATTGGTGATATGGTATGATATAGTGGTGGTGGCGATGTCCGTTCCTCCACGTGGTGCCGCTGGAAACTGCCCGCTCTGCGAGCTAAGCCGAACACGGACATTCGATTGCAGGCGACAGGCCCTTGTGACAAGCCGGCCTACAAACAGCCATGTCACATCACATGGTTCATGACATTGCAAGTTTTTCGTGATAGTGCTACGGCGTCCGCGGGAGCCGACGCGCACTCGCAGAGCCCGGCGAGTGTGAGAAGTATGCGAGGGTCCCTGTTGCGAGGACGGCATCGGGGGGCAACTGAGCTAGTCCGAAAGTCCCGTAACGTAAGCAGGAGCCGCGTGGCAACGCTGAGTGTGGGTACGTTGACGGGCCGCTCGTGCGAGTTGATTGAAGCACTGGAGCGTAGAAGAGTTGATCTCTGTGCGGTGCAGGAGACGAGGTGGTACTGCCGCAAGTCAAGTGACATAGGACAAGCTTCAAGGCCGTTCTATGTGGAAGTCCCAGGAAACTAATGGTGTCGGAATAATCGTCTCCGAACGTTTCCGAGACTCGATTGTAAGCCTTGAACGCTTTGACGATCGATTGATGAAGATCGTTGTCGCCGCTAAGGAGCGACTCTATCACTTCTTCTCTGCGTATGCTCCGCAGACGGGCTGCTCCGATCAAGCCAAGGATGAATTTTTTAACCTGCTTGATGAGAAGACAGCAGAGGTACCGTCGAAAGATGTCATCATAGTCGCTGGTGACCTTAATGGGCACGTAGGTGCTACGAAAGACGGGTACAGCTGTCATGGTGGTTTCGGATACGTATCACGTAACGCCGATGGTGAGCGCATTCTTGATTACGCGGTATCGCACAACCTCACCATAGTGAACACCGTCTTCCGAAAACGCGACTCGCACCTTGTCTCATGCTACAATGGGAGCTCCAAGTCTCAGATAGACTTTGTCCTTGTGAGAGATCGTGACCGGAGTCTTGTCACAGACGCGAAGATCGTGCCGTATGAGACGGTCGCCCCACAGCACCGACCGCTGAGCTGCACTCTGAAGATTGTCCCTCCAGGGCTGAAGCAGGTCGAGCGATGCGGTGCTGCAAGAATCAAGTGGTGGCGAATGAAAGAGAAAGAAGCAGCTGTGATTTCTCGCGTGCGGTTTCCGACAATCACGACTGTCGACGAAACTTGGAAGAGAGCAACCGATGCGATACGTCAAGCTGCAAGATTAGAACTCGGCACTGCGAAACCTGGACGACGGAAGGTCCACAAGCAGGCATGGCTGTGGACAGATGACGTGAAAGCAAAAGTGCGAGAGAAGAAGTCGCTTTATCACGTGTTTCTCGGCGAAAAGACGGCCATAACTGGCGAAAGTACCAAGAAGCCAAGAAGGCTGCAAAGAAGGCCGTGGGTGTTGCAAAAGCCACTCATTATGGAGATGTCAACGAGAAGCTCGAGTCGCGCGATGGAGAGCGGTATCTGTACCGACTTGCAAGGTTTCGCCATCGGCAGACCGAGGATATTGAGAAATTTTTCGGCATCAATGATGAGAACGGTGAGCCCGGTGGCGATGTCCGTTCCTCCACGTGGTGCCACTGGAAACTGCTTGCTTTTGCAAGCCGAGCCAATCACGGACAATCGAATGCAGGCGACAGGTCCTAGTGACAAGCCGGCCTACGAACATTCTGTGTAACATCATATGGTTGATGACGTTACAGGGTTCTCGAGATAATGCTACGGCGTCCGCGGGAGCCGACGCGCACTCGCAAAGCCCGGCGAGTGTGGAAAGTATGCGAGAGTCCCTGATGCGAGGACGGCATCGGGGGGCAACTGAGCTAGTCCGAAAGTCCCGCAGCGTAGGCAAGACCCGCGTAGCAACGTTGAATGTGGGTACGTTGACGAGCCGCTCGTGCGAGTTGGTAGAAGCACTGGAGCGAAGAAAGATAGATTTCTGTGCGGTGCAGGAGACGAGGTGGTCCTGCTGTAAGTCGAGGGACATTGGCCGCGGCTTCAAGGCCGTTCTATGTGGAAGTCCCAGGACCACCAGTGGCGTCGGTGTGATCGTCTCCGAGCGTTTCCGTGACGCGATTGCAAGCGTAGAACGTTTCGATGACCGCTTGATGAAGATTGTTGTCGCCGTAGAAGAGCGACGATGCCATTTCTTTTCTGCGTATGCTCCGCAGACAGGCTGTTCTGAGCAAACCAAGGACGAGTTCTGGTCCCTGCTTGATGAGAAGACAGCGGAAGTACCGTCACAAGATATGGTTGTTGTGGCAGGTGACCTTAATGGTCACGTCGGAGCAACGAAAGACGGCTACAACTGTCATGGTGGTTTTGGATATGGGTCGCGCAACGCCGAAGGTGAGCGTATACTTGAGTATGCAGACGCACATGACCTCACCATCGTGAATACCAAATTTCGAAAGCTTGACTCCCACCTCATCTCGTTTTATAGCGGGAACGCCAAAACGCAGATTGACTATGTCCTTGTTAGGCGTCGCGACCAAGGCCTTGTCACAGACGCGAAGACCGTGCCGTATGAGACGGTTGCCACGCAACACCGTCCACTGATCTGCTCGCTGAAGATCACACCTCCGAGGTGTAAACGTGTCGAGCGGTGTGGAACGGCTAGAATTAAACGGTGGCGATCGAAGGAGAAGGAAGCAGCTGTTATCTCTCGCATTCGGTTGCCGACGGTAACAACTGTCGACGAAACTTGGAAAGAGGCTACCGATGCGATAACCCGGGCTGCACGCCTCGAACTCGGCACAACGAAGCCTGGACGGCGTCGGGTCGACAAGCAGGCTTGGCTGTGGACTGACGATGTCAGAGAGAAGGTCAGGGAAAAGAAACGGCTGTATCACTTATTTATTGGCGACAAAACAGTCTGTAATTGGCGGAATTATCGAGAAGCGAGGAAAGCGGCAAAGAAGGCAGTGGCTGCTGCTAAAGCTGCATACTACGCTGAAGTCAGCGAAAAACTGGAAACGCGCGATGGTGAGCGCTATCTTTACCGACTCGCCAAGGCTCGATGTCGCCAAGCAGAAGACATCGAAAGGTTCTTTGGTATTAACGATGAGAACGGCCATCTTCTGATGGATCGTAAAAGGGCTGTAAAGCGATGGCGCGACTACTTCGAGGAAATCTCGAATGTAGAATTTGACCATCCTGCCGTTCCTTTTGCTTCACCTGTATACGGTCCCGTTCAGGAGATCACAGTGAGCGAAACTGAAGCAGCCCTGAGGAAGATGAAGTCAGGCAAAGTCACTGGTCCCGATGGCCTGCCAGCCGACCTGTGGAAGTCGAAGGGCTGGTGCCCTGCTGACTGGCTGACTGAGTTTTTCAATCAGGTTGTTGCTGAGAAGAAAGTGCCTGAGGGTTGGCAGCAAAGCACGACCATCCCGATTTGGAAGAAAAAAATCAGCCCTGCGGACTGCGCTAGCTACCGTCCGATTCGCCTACCTTCGCACACCATGAAAGTCTTTGAGCGAATTGTCGATAGACGTATTCGGGATGTCGTTCAGCTTTCCAATAATCAGTGTGGTTTCACTGCCGGCTGTGGGACGGTTGATGCCATACACGCCGTTCGTCTTCTGCTAGAGAAGCACCGCGAGAAACAGAAACCGGTGCATTTCGCCTTCCTGGACTTGGAGAAGGCCTTCGACCGCGTCCCGCGAGAAGTTATATGGTACGCTTTGCGACGACACGGCGTCCCTGAAGAGCTTATTGAGTGGGTGCGCATCCTCTACTCGTGCCCAATAAGCCGAGTACGAGCTCCAGCGGGTACCTCGATGGAGTTCCCGATCTCTGTCGGAGTGCACCAGGGGTCTGCGCTATCCCCACTGCTCTTCGTGGTCGTCATGGATGCAATTACACGAGATCTCCAAAAGGCAGCTCCTTGGACGTTGCTGTATGCCGATGACGTCATGCTTGCATGTGAAGACAAAGCCGAACCCGAGCGACAGGCACAGGAATGGTGCAATCGCTTGGCATTGTTCGGACTCAAGCTAAACGTCAAAAAGACGGAGTACCTGACGACGGATGTGAATGAGCTCGGATCTATCGAGATTAATGGTGCTGAGCTCTCACGAGTCACATCTTTCAAGTATCTCGGATCAACAGTTACGCCCGATGGCAGCCTAAAGTTGGAGGTGAATGCGCGCGTAAGTGCAGCCTGGTCCAAATGGCGGTCGTTGACTGGGGTTCTCTGCGACAAGACAATACCCGAGTACCTCAAGTCGAAGGTTTATAGAACAGTCGTCCGCCCAGTAGCGACGTACGGTGCTGAGTGCTGGCCCGTGACGAAGGAAATTGAAAGCCGCCTCAGTGCAATGGAGACGAAGATGTTAAGGTGGACGGCCGGAGTAACGCGATTGGACCGCGTTCGCAATGACACCATACGACAGAGGTTCGGTGTCGTCCCGATAGCCGACAAGTTGCGCGAAGCTCGTCTACGATGGTATGGCCACGTCCTTCGCGCTAACGACGACACTGTCTGTAAGATTGGCCTGAATCTTGAAGTCCCTGGAAAACGGCCCAGAGGACGCCCGAAGCAACGTTGGCTAGACACGTTGCACTTGGACTTAAAGATAGCTGGTGTGCATCCCGATCAAGCTCGAGAAATGGCGTCACCACACCAGAAGAGCGGACCCCGCCACCAAGCGGGACAAACGCTACTGAAAATGATGATGAAAGCGACTGAGCCCGATGACGTGGCAGCTGATTTATGGAATCCAAGTACTGGTACCCTGCTGAGTGGTTGGCGAAGTTCTTTAATCAGGTTGTGGCGGAGAAGAAAGTGCCTGGGTGTTGGCGCCAAAGTACGACGACTCCGATTTGGAAGAAGAAGGGCAGTACTGCAGACTGCTCCAATTACCGTTCGATTCGCTTGCTTTCCCACAGCATGAAGATCTTCGAGCGAATTATCGACGGACGAATTCGTGACATCGTCCAGCTGTCCAGCAGTCAGTGCGGCTTCGTGGCTGGCTGTGGCACCATTGATGCCATACATGCCGCCCGCCTCCTGATAGAGAAGCATCGCGAGAAACAGAAGTCGGTGTATATCGCCTTTCTCGACTTGGAGAAGGCCTTTGACCGCGTACCGCGTGAAGTGATATGGTACGCCCTGCGTCAATATGGAGTTCCTGAAGAGCTCATAGAGTGGGTGCGAATTCTCTACTCTTGTCCAAAGAGTCGAGTTCAAGCTGCAGCTGGAACCTCGATGGAGTTTCCCATTCCTGTCGGAGTACACCAGGGTTTTGCGCTTTCCCCACACCTCTTTGTTGTCGTCATGGATGCCATCACACGAGATCTTCAGAAGCCCGTCCCCTGGACGTTGCTTTATGCCGATGACGTGATGCTCGCTAGCGAAGACAAAGGTGAACTAGAGCGAGAACTGCAAGCTTGGTGTGACCGCTTGGAGCGATTTGGACTCAAACTGAACGTGAAGAAGACCGAATACCTAACCACGGACGTTACTGAGTCCAGTCCCATCAAGGTTAACGGCATCGGGCTCTCACGCACTTCGGTTTTTAAGTACCTGGGGTCAGTAGTCGCGTCTGACGGCAAACTGATGGTCGAAGTGAATTCACGCGTGAGTGCAGCTTGGTCCAAGCGGCGCTCGTTGACTGGCGTGCTCTGCGACAAGAAGATACCAGAGCGCTTTAAGTCGAAGATCTACAGAGCAGTGGTCCGGCTAGTAGCCATCTACGGCGCTGAATGTTGGCCAGCGACAAGGAAGTTGAAACGCGCCTCAGCGTCATGGAGACGAAGATGCTGCGCTGGACGGCTGGAGTCACGCGCATGGACCGCATCCGAAACGATGTCATTCGGCAGAAGTTCGGTGTCGCGCCGATAGCTGACAAGATGCGTGAAGCTCGCTTGCGATGGTACGGCCACGTTCTGCGTGGAAAGGAGGATGCGCAAGATAGGCCTTAACATCGAGATAATAGGAAAGCGGCTTAGAGGGCGCCAGAAGCAGCGCTGGACTGATACGTTACATACGGACTTGAAAGTAGCTGGTGTCCACCCCGATCTAGCGCTGGATCGGCAAAGGTAATATGTACAAGAATATTGGCAGTACGCGGACTCGAACATGTACTACTAATATGTACAAGAATATTGGCAGTACGCGGACTCGAACTCAAAATTCCGCCGTTGTGCTTCAATGAAACACACTTCTACCTAATGCGCCACCGTGGCACATCTCAGAGGGTGGCGTAGTGGTTGATTATTGTTGCGCACTCGTTTTCGCACCTCTTCAGGTTTTTAAAAAAGCGTTCAGCAAAAATTAACTGTAATTCAGGACTCCGGTCGCACGGCCCTCCATCCTGTCAAAATATAATAGCATCGCAAATGCTCACCATGAGTTGGGAACCTTTCCTTGTTAGCATTGAGGGGGGGGGGGGGGAGCGACCGGCCGCCTGAGAATTCCAGAGAAGATAGACAGCCTGAGACCAACAGATGTAGGTATTATAATATGTACCAAATAACACTGATTTGTCTCAAAAAGAAGGTATTCTTATTCCTTGATCAGGATAGTCCGACATTTAAGACTGGATGTTTCTGTGAAGCGGAGAAGCTCCACTAGCTGTGTCGGAGCTCGAGATTCCTATGGCTGGGACCGCTGGATTTTTTAACGCTCACAATGCAACACTTTCAAAATGTCGTGGTTTTATTCAGGACTTCAAAGTCTTGTATGCAACAAGCCACAAAATATACATCCACTGCGGAAAGTAGCGAAGAATGAACTCTTCTAGGGGGTCAAGAAGAATCGAAGAATCCAACTAATCACGATAAAGGGGATTCTGTACAATGTAGGCGCACGATCCACCCAACGCACGTCGAGAGCTGGGAGAGAGTGAATTTGATGACATCACTGAGCGTCCGGAACGGCCTGATGCGCTGAAAATTAAATGTATCTCATTTGTCTGGCTCTTATATCCCCATGAGTCATCAAGAAGCTATGGCACGAGCACTGCAAAACTGACACGGCGAGTTTAAGTGGAAGCAGCCTGCTCAGCGCATTCTTGACAGCCTATGTTCTAACTAATCGGACATCTCTGCCATGTGCCTGACAGCTCTGCCATCCTTTCATGCCTGATTTTAACGGTTCGCTGCTACGTACGCTGCTGTGGAATCTTGTGCTCGAGTTGCCGGCCGACTGCACAAGCATCACCAGAGACTCCCCGAGGTGGTGATCTAAAGGCTCAAAGAAAACTAAACTCCCCATTTGGAGGTGTTTGACATTCAAAGTCCGCCGCTTGCAAGGAAAGGATCTTCATTAAAGATACGAGGGAGACCCCAAAATAACGGTAGGCTACCGTATTTGAACACGCAGGTTAAAATATCTGGTGGCATCGTCAGGGTGATGTGGTACCGCAAAAAAGTTCTAAGAATATTTTAGTCCACGCTGCTCCTTTATACACTAGAGCTGCTTGACGCTCAGTTTTTTGGATGTTCAGAACTGCACGTGATGTGTGCACAGGCTCCAAAGAGCGACAGGAGTCATTAGGGTTAGCATCCCAACAAGCTTTCCAAAGGGGCCATGTGGTACCACAACACCATCGAAGAGTCCGCCCAGTACAGCGCAACATACCATGCCGAGATACATTTCTCTCTGTCTTCCCTTGATTTCTGATGGGTGCGTTACGTTAGGTGTCTCCCATTACTGTAGGGGCGGACCGACGCGGTCGATTACCGCAGGCAGACCTGTGCCGCGCCCACCACGGACGAGGTTTCAGTACGAGATAAGGCGAGTTGAGCAGAGCGAGCATTGCTGCTGTGGAACAATATTAATGCAGAAGCAGGCCGGACTTGATTCCTTCCTATTTTTTGCTCCGTATCCTTCTTTTCTGCAAATTTTGGGTCCGACCACTTGCCGCCTCTGAGATTCACCTGTATCACCTGTCGTCCCGTTGATCATCGAATTGCTCGAGCGTGTGCCAGCAGCGTCTCCATTCGTCCCTGTCGCGTGCCAGAGTGGTTCAATGGATCCTCCTCGCTCGAGGGACACGAAGAGCGTCATATCGGTCCTTCAGGGCTTTAACGAAGAAGCCCGACCAACGCGTTGGTGGGCGTCCTGGTGTTCTTTTGACATCCCGCGGAATCCAGTCGGTGATGGCTCTCGTCCAACGGGTGTCTGCGAATCGCATTACGTGGCCGGCCCACCTAATTTTCGACACCTTGGCCCACGCGACAGCGTCTCTGAGCTTCGAACGTCGGCGAAGCTCGGAACTCCGGAGGCCTTCTCTCACTTGCGTGAGTCGTGTCACTCCGAGCATCGTCCTCTCAATTCCACGCTGCGCGACGCTGATCGCGTGTTCATCCTGCTGTCGTATAGCCCAGGTCTCTGAGGCGTATGTTAGGGCAGGAAGAACAGTGGAGTCGAATGGGTGGGCACGGAGTCGGACGTTCTTCGTCTTCTTCGCGACTTCTTCGACGCTCTTGAAAGCTCCCCAAGCCGCTCGTTTCCTCCTGCTCAGCTCTGGCGCTAGGTCGTTGGCCATATTGACTTCGCGATCCAGATAGATGTAGCTGGAGCATTCGGAGATGTTCGTTCCGTTGAGCGAGAATGGGGCATCAGAAACTTGTCCGTTCCTCATGAACATCGTCTTCGTAAGATTGAGCTGCAGTCCAACGTTCCCACATACACGATCGAAGTCGGCCAGCATTCGCTTCGCCTGGTTGATGCTCGGTGTTATGAGCACGATGTCGTCAGGGAGCGAAGATTATGTAGTTGCCGGCCGTCGACTTTCACACTTCGTAATGGTGTGTATGTGGTCGATCGTGCTGAATCCTCTCCGAAATCCTGCTTGCTCGCATGGCTGTCCTTCGTCCAGCGTTCTGCTAATCCTATTCAGGATCACTCGAGTGAACAGCTTCTAGACTACGGACAGCAGGCAGATCGGGCGATAGTTGCCAATGTCGTGCACGTCTCCCTTCTTGTTCAGCAAGACGGTCCTGCTGGTCTTCCACTGAGATGGAACCTTGCACTCCGACAGGTAACGTGTGAAGAGCCGCGCCAGGGTGTTGATGAGCGCTGGCGGGAGGTTCTTCAGGTGTTCGGGTCTGATCCTGTCGGGACCGGGTGCTGTACGTTTCTTCACCGACGAGATGGCGTGTCGGATCTCGGAAGGGAGAACAGAGGGGACGACGTATCCATCCTGCGGAAGATGGTATGGGGCAGGTGGACCTGGCTATCGCAGAGATCGGAGTAGAAGTCGTGGATGACCTTCTCCATGGTCCTTCTGGAAGAGGTGACGGTTCCGTCGGGACGTCGGAGAGCGGTCATCTTGGTCTTGAAGTTAGCGAAGTCTCGGCGGGCATTGCGTATGCTCAACACTGCCTCTGCAGCTTCAGCCAACACTTCCGCCCTTCTCTCCTTAAGATCCCTCTGAGATTACAAAGACGAAATGATAATAGTAGCAACACATCAACTTTCTTACTTTTTTCACTTTTTTAAGTGTACGGCGACTTTGTAGCCTTCGCTCAGGCCATGTTCTATTTTCGTCCTTTCCTATGTGTTTTCTTTAATTTGTTTTATAGTTCGCTGGTTGAGTTCGGTGCTTACTAACACGTGGCTAACTCAATCTTTATTGTCTTCGTTAAAATGTGTTATAAAGCGATCCCTCCCCAGCAGGAGCACTCAGAGCCCAAAGCATATGAAAACTAGAAGAGCAAAAAACGAACAAAGTTTTCAACCACTACCCTACAACAGAAAATTGCTCCACGGCGCATATCTACTCTGTTCGTCGGTTGCACCTCGTCCAAGGCGGGCTCAACAACCCGGCATGCTACCGTAATTGGGGGCGGTGGCGGGCGGCGGTGACGCACTATCGTAACTCAGGGAGACACCTAACGTACGAACCCATTTCTGATCGTGCCACTTCTGGGGCTGTATGCATAACTCTCCCCGGCTTGGCGAACTTCCCTCGCTCTTCCCCCAGCAGAAATTACCCGGCGGGAACGGGTTCCCCTTCCTGCGATGCGTCTCGGGAAATGTACGATCGGGAAACTTCCTAGCCATACTGAAAATGTTTTGTACGCAGGCACAGAGGAAGCGTTGCAAATCACGGAGGAATTGTCAGCTGTTTTCTGCTGTGGGTGCGGAGGAAGGACAAAAGACGTGAGAGTATATTATCATTTCGATGCTGTACTACTATGAAGCCTATTGAAACACTATTGCGTCACATTATATATACCTGTGTTTTGTTCACTCTCCTACTCATTAATGTTCTCCTTTGTTTCTGCGGGTTTTGGAAATCAACTTGCAACAATGAGCAAGAGAGATCCATAGTGGTACTGAGTTAAGCAAGTCATTACCTATGCGTCGATGGCATAAGACAAAGTTGTGGTTGCTAGTTAGATAAGGGCATATATAAACTAGTTGAACGGGATGGAGCTGGGAGTCAAAGAGGCATTTGCAAGCATTTTTCCTCGGCTCCATTCGACAATTAACGATATGATGTTTATGCCCTTTTATTTGCTGGCAGCAGGTCAGATAAGCTTTTCAAACAATCTGACATGTGTACTAGTTCTCAACAGTAATGAAGATAACATCGAAAAGCCGTAACTGTGCCGAGAGAATCCATATCTATACGGTAAAAATTCGAGGATAAAATGTCCAACCAACATTCAGCCCTAAAAGTATTCATTATTTAACCAAAGATTTCAGGAAATGTGCATTTCAGTAACTGGAAGCACTAGCACAAAAACGACCTAGCTAAACTTTGCTATCCCCACATTGAGTACACACATACACACGAGTGGTCCAACGAATAGCCTCAGTAGGCGTTTCTTATACTCAAAAACTAACGAAGATATGAGAACATTCCCTGCTTTTGGATATTACTTGAAAATTAGCCTCAGTAAGTGCCTGTCCTACTTAATGAATGACGGAAAGGTCGAACTCCTCGTGTGCTAAACAATGCTGCTCAAAAATGACCTCACTAAGCATCACATATACCAAAACATCGATGAAGTCGTCCTCTTGTCCCTCCTCTGCTGTTCTTTTGTGGAGGTATATACTAATATCATCTTAACTGCAGCATGTCCGCTCCAATCAGCAACGTCACTGCTCCGGTCCGAATTCCCCCTACCGCTGAGTAGGGAGACGCAACTTCCCGGTAGAGCCCCGGAGTGCTGTTCCCAGCATGGTGTGCAACGCGGAAGTACAATACCGCTCGCGCCGCACGGTCAAAAGTGGGCGAAAAAACGCCAACATAGCGTCGCAAAGCGTCGCACGCTCATAACTCCTTCAGTTTTAGGTTTCTTGAATAAAGGTTGGTACCATTCGATTCGCCTCTTCGAGATCTACACAAACATGTGTAAAACTTTACCGGAACACCCGTATTTTCGCCGTGGGTGGTCCAAAATTGGCTGGACGGGCGATTAGAGCAGCTTATTCCCCAGGATATGCGTGCTTTCGGAGTATCTCAAAGATGGCGTACGTCGCCAGTGCTCTGTCATGCCAGGAATGCCCCAAGAGTGCGCCGTGCACAATGCACACAGAAACTAACCTATCAATCGAGTGGGCGAGCGCATGTCCCCTGCGCTTCTATCTTCTCTCACTGGGAACTGCGACGTTTTCAAGACTATTTCGAGCCGTTTGGAGAATGTTATCAGAAATTCCCCTCCCTCACCCCACTCAGGATTAGCTCCAATCTGTCCCAGCGAAATTTTTGGTGTGCGCCGTGTACAATGCGGACGAAGAAGAACCTTTCAATCGAGGGGGGGCAGCTTGTAAACTGAGCGTTTGGTGAGTTTTATCAGAAATTTCTTGCCGCCCTAGTCAGGAGTTGCTCCAAGGCTGTCAAGCGAGCCTTTGGAGTGCGCCGTAAATAATGCATACAGAGTCGAACCTTTCAATCGAGGAGAGGGGACAGCTTGTAGACTGAGCGTTTTTGGGAGTTTTATCAGAAATTCCCCGCCACCCCACTCAGGATTAGCTCCATTCTGTCTCAGCGAAACTTTGGTGTGCTCCGTAAACAATGCATACAGAATCGAACCTTTCAATCGAGGGGGGGGGGGACAGCTTGTAGACTGAGCGTTTGGGGAGTTTCATCAGAAATTTTTGCCGCCCTACTCAGGAATTGCTCCAAGACTGTCCAGCAAGCCTTTGAAGTGCGCCGTGAACAATGCATACGGATTCGAACCTTTCAATCGAGGGGGGCAACCGCTCGCAATTTGCACGCATGGGCGTGTTCGGAGCGCAATAGCTCTGTCGAGTTGTAACCTTTCAGGCTGCAGCTTGTAGGTTTTGTAGGCAGTCGAACGTTCTTTTCGTACGCCAAAGTAGAATGGTTTAGCTTAGGAGGGGACAATGTTATAGGGGTGCGAAAATGCAGGTGAGGATTGTGTGAAGCATTTTTTTCCGATTTCCGTGGATCACAGCGAGAAGATGCGGCGGGCTGACGGCTTTAAAATACGTACGTGAACACAGAGCGCCTAAGGTACTTTACAACGATATGCTCATAGCTCCTCAGTTGCCTAAACTGCCTTAGCCTCGGCTGGCGTTTTAGAGCGGCAAAAGCTAGCGGTTAGAGTTTCTTGCGCCTCTACTCGCCCTGATTTGAGCCTTCGACGCTCACAATGACACCGTTCTTTTCTCCTTGAAAAGCGCTATCGAACGGTGTCAATTTCGACCGATTTTGGAAACATCAATTTTTTGACTGTTTAGCATCGAGGACGAGGCCGCGGCGGAAGAACGATGACGTCATGGAAAAAAGGTTGACTTCTAGTTGGGGCCATGCTTGATACCATTCGATAGAGCTTTTCATGCTGAATTGAACGGTGTCATTTATAGTGGGAAACACTGTAATCTGGGCGAGAAACAGCGCGGAGAGCGTCTGCCGTTGTTGCGCTAAATTGCACGCGCGGGCGTGTTCGGAGCACAATAACTCTGTCGAGTTCGAATCGTTTTGGCTGCAACTTGTGTGTATTGTAGGCAGTAGAACGGTATATAAGTATACTAAAGTAGAATGGCGTAGCTTAGGAGAGGGCAATGTTACAGCGGTGCGAAAATGCAGGTGAGGCTTGCGTGATGCATTTTTTTCCGAATTCGGTGAACCACTGCGAGAAGACGCGGCGAGCTAAAGCCTCAAATGCGTACGCGAACAGAGCGCTTAAGGTGCGGTACTTTACGATGACGTGATCAGAACTT
Organism: Heligmosomoides polygyrus bakeri; assembly: GCA_947359475.1. NCBI lineage: Eukaryota > Metazoa > Nematoda > Chromadorea > Rhabditida > Heligmosomidae > Heligmosomoides > Heligmosomoides polygyrus. The sequence continues at coordinate 59,854,999 of OX375870.1, read as the reverse complement.
CTCAGCTGCCTAAACTGCCTAAGCCCCATCTGCCGTTTTAGGGCGGCGGACTTAGCGGTTGAAGTTTCCTGCACTCTTACTTGTCCATATTTGGGTTTTCGACTCTCCCAATAACATCGTTCTGTTCTTCTTGAACATCTCTTTCGAATGCTATCAATTTCGACCGATTTTGGCAATATCGATTTTTTGGCAATATCCCATCGAGGACGTGGCGCCCTATGCCGAGCTGCGCGGATGATGACGTCATCGAAAACCGGTATTTTCGAAATTGGCCAAATTTCCTCGTGCAAAACTTCGTCCAAAATCTGCTAGGGGTTATTTGGGGCGCTGATTACGAATCCGACGTTCGTTTTTGAAAATTCCGCGAACTTGAGCAGATTACTTCCCGTTGGTCAGGTCAGGATCATCGATCACCCTCAGTTATCGGTATGAGCGGTCCCCTCCCGTAATCGTCCAAATGTATTTCGGCATCGTGTTCGGCACCCCGAATAAGCCCCCGACCCTACACGAATTTTGAACAAATTCGATGATCCTGACCCGACCACCCTCAGTTATCCAGAAGAAATTGCAAAACCTACCGAGGTCGACGGAATTTTCAAAAACGAACGTCGGATTCGTAATCAGCGCCCCAAATAACCCCTAGCAGATTTTGGACGAAGTTTGCACGAGGAAATTTGGCCAATTTCGAAAATACCGGTTTTCGATGAC